>BPTQ01000006.1:34726880-35395950 GCA_019973895.1 Chrysanthemum seticuspe
AAGGTTTAAAGGCATTCATAGTCGGTACGGGAAAATTGAAGAACAAGAAAACAGTTTAAACTGTTCAATTTTCTAAACCGAAATGGATTTAAATAGTTCAGCACAAGCATCCTTCACTGTTTTGGTTTGGAAACTTTGGAAAACGTAGTTATTAGTTCGGCCAAGATTTTTGGCAGACTTGGCCAAGCCGGACCTTGTACATGTTGGTTTTATGGATATAAATTAGTAGACGTGAGTTAGGATCGAACTCGAGACTATGGGATTGCACACTTTACGTATGAGAATTTAAAGTTAATAATTAAATATAAATGTTATATTTATTTATTAATTAAACAAAATAACTAACGGACGTTAAGTAATTAATGTAATAGACTAACGGGCGTTAAAGGTATTTGGAAAAGGACTTAATTGCAAAAGTTGGGAAGGTTCCGGAATCCCTATGGGATATCCAAACCGATCGGCCAAGGAGAGAAAGAAGGAAACAAACCTAACTTGTTCACCAAGTTTGCTTGGGTATATAAACAAGGCTAGAGGTTTTATTTTTCCATCTCTTGTGCTCATTAGCTAAACCCTAAAAATTGTTTTGTGTGTTTTCTTGTCCAAACCGATCGTACAACCCTTGTGGGTGTCGATCCATTCTTTTTCCACAAACAAAGTTATTTGTTTTATAAAAACTAGCATTACTTTAATTCGGTTTAGTACGTGTGTACAAGAACATAGTAATAACATACTTTTGTTATTATCTTGGATTGAATTACAAAACGGTAAGGGGTAATTCACATAATCCTATAAACCCTAATTAGGGTTCATCTCAATTGCTAGTTTGTGGATTTGATTCTTGTTCGGCTAGAATCAAGAAAAGGTACGCATATTCTTTTATGTTAATTAATTATTCGTTAATACATCCTATACGCTTCCGCTTGAATACTTTGATGTTTATTGTTTATATTTATGATTAGTCATGTTATGTAATTCCAACAGTGGCATCACGAGTCATTGGTTTTTAATGATTAATTAATTACATAAACGCGTAATAAAACAAATACTTGTATGTTGTTTGATATAATTAATCTAGGGTTTATGTTATATTTTTTTTGGGTCGAATTTTTTTAATAAAATTTGGGGCGTTCCCCATATTTTTTTTATGTCGACACATTAAAAATTATTAGGGTTTTGAAAATTGTTTGCAAACCTTATTAAAACCTAGAATTAATATATTAGTTACGTGATTAATTCATGAATAATTTGTTATGTGTCATGGAATTTTTATATGTGATCTTGTGACTTATTTGTATAAATTGTTATGATATCCATGATTATACATGCATGTTAGTCATGGATAAGTTGCTTTGATAATTGTTTAATTGTTGAGACATATTTATTTACGATAAATCTTGAATTGGGGAAGACTCCAATTACATATATTAATGAATCAATTATGTGCAATTTGGTATAATTTAATTAAAGGTTTACGCAATCGATTCATCGATGTATGTGGTTCACTTTCTATTGTTGGAGTGAAAACCCTAAATTAATATATACATTAATTTAACCTAGATATTGATTATTAATAGGGTTTTATCGAATAAGTTGCATGTGGCTACTTGTTTACACGTATAAATTGTTTATTATGTGTGCATTGTTTTTTAGTAGTTTATTTTATTTATTGGTATTACTTGTTTGTTTATTATGTACGACAGTTTTAAGCAAAGGGTAATTTGAATAGAAAAATAATACGGACTAAACAATGGCGAAATTTGATTTGTTTTGGAAGAGTTAAGTTTTCAATAGTTTAATTGATTGGTGACTTTGGTACAATGACTGAACGGCTCACCCATTAGAATGAACTATAAAGGGGTTATTTAAGAAGTGCGCACAGTCACACTGAAAGGATGTCTAAGGTTATGCTTTTGCGCTTACCTGGTCCTCTGCCCCCTGTGAGTTCGATTGGAGCTACTTAGTAAGCCATAAATGTACAAACTCATCTTAAGGGCGAATTAGTTTTAATTCCATGCGCCACTTCGGTGGTAATTACCCGAAACACTAAGTGTTTACACTTATGCAAAAGTACGGTATAATGGACGATAATTAACGCTAAATTCCTTGATTGGTGAACCCAATACCTCAAATCAAAACTTTGATAATTTGATCTTTATGAATTGGTAATAAAAAGTTTTTTATTAAATTTATGCTACAACATGAATGCATGACATCTTTGTACATATTTGATTTGACCACATAAAATCAAAACTAGTACCCTTATAAATTAAGTTATGTGCCATCTAATTAAAAGGAACACTTGAAGTTGCAATTTACGTCATGACAGTACTTGGCGAGATTGTGATGGACAGGTAAATCTCTATGTAAAGTCAGACCTTACATGGACATATTTGCAGTTCTTTAAGTTAGACACTTAAGTTGAGTAGGAAGTGAGATCTGGACTCAAGGCATAAGATGGGATGAAACATGTTTATATTTGCAATAGCGTTGAAAAATATAAATCCCATAATGATCTAGGAATTGGAAATTGTTTGCCAATTATTGTTCGACATATTACCCTATTATGTGCTTTCGTTACTAGCAGATCAACTGATGTAATGGAACTACGATAATTTGGATCCTAGTTTTCGAGAAAATTCTATGGTTATATGAATATTACCTTGGGTATTTTATTTTCTTGAAAAGTTTAATTATCGAAAATACTAAAATTGAATTTTGCTAATTCTTTAAATGTATTAATGCAACATTAAACCGTAAACGAAGGTTATTCCTATATTGGTAAATTAATCTACACCTGTAAGGGTTTTTGGTCGAGTCAACTTTACTAAAAGAATAAACCTAGTCCTCTTTTCTAAGAAAGAGTGAGATTCAATCCTATTCCTTTTCATGAATGAAGAAAGGTATGATAGGACAATTAGAATTGTCTAAATTCTAAAATACATAACTCGTAAGCAAATTCTAATAGTTAAGAAAATTGCATATTTCTGAGTTATTAAATTAGAAGCTAGACTAATTACTGTATAATTGGTAAAAGACAAACTAGCATATTTTATCTAGTTGTTTTGTTTTGACCATTTAAAAAGTACTACTTACAATCGTTGGAATAGTAGAACTATTAAGAAAGAAGTTGCATGCCCATTTTTTCAAGTTAATAACGTTGATGGATAGTTCATCATCTACATAGTAGAATACACTCTTTTAGTACATAAGTAATTGTTATGTATGGACTTTCTCAAAAGATGTAGGGAAGTAAATAGAACGCTATTTTCTTTCACTGGTTAATACAATACTTACAATGTTGTCAAATCCAGTGGGAGTATTTTGTTGTTATTACTGAATAAGGAATTAATGTAATGATCTCTTATTCAGTAGGAGTTACAAGCTTTGTCATCTTAGTAGTAACCCAGATTATCTCTAGAATGTCTTAAGATAATTACTTTCCACTTGTAGACACTTATGTTTTTAAGGATAGTCATGTACGTTTCCTTATTAGACAATGAAGTGGTTCTACATCTACTAGTTATGCTAATATCAATGACACAATCATATTAGTCACATAAACAAACATATGTCGTGTTGTTTATCTGCTACATGATGTTGTTCCATGCACAAGTGGGAGAAATCTATATTGTGTGCAAGGTACAACATATAAGTATATGATTTAACGGATTCTCTTGACTGCAAAGAAAGAGACTAACATTCTAATATAACTTGTACATATCTAATTCAAGAAACACTTGGTGTTGCAATTTACGTCATGTGAGAACTTGGCGAGATTGCAACAACAAAGTAAATCTCTATGTGAAGTCAGACCTTGCATGGACATATTTGCAGTTTCTAAATTAGACAAGTATTTAGAACATGTGTCAAAATGATATATAAGACTACTTCAAAATTAAATATTTATGTATTATTGAAATGACATAAATAAATGAAGTAATCTAATACTACTTTAATTTGTATATTTATGAATTTTTAAAATGACATAAATAAATGAATAAAATAATGTAGTCCTACATTATTGTAAAGTAAATAAATTAACTTGAAATTACTATTGAAACCAAGAGTTGTGTTCATAATTACTTTAGTTAAACATGTTTATGATTCATTGTAAATACATAAACATAAAGTCTTTTAAGACTTATAATAAAGTAATACGTTAACTTGTTATGTTTTTAATTAAGACATATACAAGAAGTCATTGAGTTGATCAATGATTTATAACGTATAATGGGATTATAACAGTTTATGTTTCTTGTTGAGACATGGATATGAAGTGACTTGGTTAAAAGGTACTTGTGTTATAAAGCATATAATTGGCTTGGAAAGTCTATTATACCATTAAGTTGACTTAGTTGGTAAATAGGTAAGCCAAAAGGAATATGTTTATCTTAAATATTGTTAGATTGTCTTACAATATTAATTCTAATGAATACCACAAGTTGATGGTATGTTCAGTTAGGAGAATCAAACTCCATTTGATTTGTTTGATTCATGATAACCATAACTTCTTTCTTAAAAAGTAACAAGGTTAGAAAATTGAGTATGGATTGAATATACTCAATATGACTCCAAACTAGAAGATTAATAAAACACCATTTTATTATGGAATGTGATGAATCACATTAAGTTTTAAAATTGAAGATTCTGAATTTGTTAAACTACTTATGAATAGGTTATTAACAAACTAAAGTCAGGAATTATCAATGTGTATTTGTAATGTCCCAAAAAGAGAACAATGTAGTTTTGCTCTAAATTGCTAAAGTATATATAGATAGTCTATATATTACAAAAGGCAAGTGGGAGTTTTTTTTATCTTGAAAGATAAAATTACAAGATACATAATCTTCTAAAACACACTAGTAAATATCATGATAAGGTTAGACATGTAATTGATAGACCTCATGATGATGGAATTTTCATTCATAGATCTGCAAGGATATCTCAGATATTTGATTTATATGCTGAGAAGAAATATGAGTTACAGGATTATAGTAAACCTGATAATCATTATGATGAATTACCAAATATTGAATTGGGTAAATTACTCATACTATGAATGTTAAAGATGTTGTCCATAAAGATAATCAATTTTGGAAATTTAGTTTATCTTAATAGTTAGACTAGAGAATGGAAATGAGTTTCTTCAAAGAGATGAAAAACTTTAGTGGTTTGAATTTCTATGTAGAAATCATATGGACAATATTGTGCACATATTTAATGCATGTTTTATGACAAGATTATTAATCATATTTAAGCAATTAATTATGATTGAATATTCTTTTCAAGACACATTAAATATATAAAGATGATAATTGTCATACTTGATTTCATTAATATGAAATATGACAATGGAATATCAAAACTCTTTCTTGAGTAATTACTTGAGCGAGGACGGTAAGTAATTGAAAGGTTTTTTGAATTCATATAATCTTTGAAAGTGTACGAATTGCAAATAATTCATGAATGAATAAATGCATGCATCTATGAAATTATTCTTATGTTTAATTATTAAATCCCATTTTCGATTTATAATTAAAGTAATATAAATTTTAAGTATTCCTGAAAGCTAGTGGGAGTATTATGTTAAGTTTCTTAAATCTTATATGTTGTATAACATATAGTAAGTAACATTCCTTGTAAGCTAAATTTTAAGTCTTAGATTGGAATGAAACTTCACTTGTAAGATTTAAGAATTAAAACATACAACCTTGAAATATATGTTTATTGTTAATAAACATGTGCAGTAAAATAAATGATTCTAATAAAACATGATATATCATTTGGGAAATTGATAAATATCTTTTGACAAGATAGAACGTGAATGAATTCTAAGGTTGACCTGTAGATCATCATGTACATCATGTAGTGTATTCAAATTGTTGTATCATTCTTAAATGATAGATGATTTGACAACATTGATATCTAACTAAAAATTATTAGATAACTTGTGTAATGAATATTCTAAAAGAATTACATCCTCAGCCTGAAATTGCTCCTAGATTCTATGGATGAACAATATGTCAAATGTTGTGCAAATTGTCATCAGCTTTAAACTTGAAAGTTAGGAAAGCATCAAACATTACACAATAAGATATTAAAGTTTACGGAGTTTTAATGAGCATGTTGTTGTTTGTATACAATGATGCTGGTTTAATTGAGATGACACTCAACACTAGTCATGGTAGGATTTCATCCTTGTTAATGGCCATGTGAACTAGTTATGCTACTAAAAGCATAGTTGCATTATACATTAAAAGAATATGAATACTTTAAACTTTAAAATGTTTGAAAGTTTAAATTGTCATAAATTGGTGATAGAGGATGTCACACACTTTATGAATTATTATGTGGATTGTTGAATGCACACATACAAGGACTTCATTAATTGAATTCTTGAAATAAGTATTCTCAAAATTACGATAGATCAAGTTGGTTGATTAATGCCTTGTCAACAAGTATGATTGTCATTACTTGAGGCATAATTCATCAACTGGAATTTTCATGCATTGATCTATTTGGTATTTGGATAAAGGATGTTAAACAATTGTTATAATAAATCAAATACTAGGTACGTTTGATTTTATAATATATTGTATCTTATATTTGCATGTTTAATCCGTGAATAAATTTATTTATTCTAAATCGTCCATTGTCAATTAATGATATGGGAGTATCATTAAACTAAGACAAATCTGAGAGATATGGTAGAATATACTTGAAAGTATATTGATGAGAATGCATACCAATTTCAGATGATATTCAATGAATTGAATATAGGACTTATCCCAACTACATAATTTACTTTGTGGATATTGTTATAAGTAAATTATGAATAGTTATCCTCAGACTTGAGATACCAGATAAGTGTCATGAATGTAGTGCACTTCTGTGGAACAACTTAACGCTATACGTAACTGGTAGTCATAAGGGTTATTTCCTGAAGTGTTGCAAAGTTCGTGGGTTATTCTCGTAGTCAAGATAGAATTTGTTCCTTCAAATTTATTTTGGAGTTTAATACTGCTGGGCCACTCGTAGGGTTGACAAGATGTTTGTGTGGCCACACCCAAAATCTCCCCTGAATATGTTCAGAAGATTTGGTAATCTTGCTCAATCACTTATAACGAGAAACAAAATAGTTTGATAAAGAATGACTTAATTCCATATCTTTATTTAACATGGTATTAGAAACAAAAGGATAATAATAATGAGAAATCATTAAAAGGTTTTCCAGGAGCCTTGCTCGAGTTGTACTAGAGGCATCGAAGTGTTGCTAGAGGCTAACCGAATGTGATCACTCTATTAATATATATCCAAGTGGGAGCTGTTGGTTTTATGGATATAAATTAGTAGACGTGAGTTAGGATCGAACTCGAGACTATGGGATTGCACACTTTACGTATGAGAATTTAAAGTTAATAATTAAATATAAATGTTATATTTATTTATTTATTAAACAAAATAACTAACGGACGTTAAGTAATTAATGTAATGGACTAACGGGCGTTAAAGGTATTTGGAAAAGGACTTAATTGCAAAAGTTGGGAAGGTTCCGGAATCCCTATGGGATATCCAAACCGATCGGCCAAGGAGAGAAAGAAGGAAACAAACCTAACTTGTTCACCAAGTTTGCTTGGGTATATAAACAAGGCTAGAGGTTTTATTTTTCCATCTCTTGTGCTCATTAGCTAAACCCTAAAAATTGTTTTGTGTGTTTTCTTGTCCAAACCGATCGTACAACCCTTGTGGGTGTCGATCCATTCTTTTTCCACAAACAAAGTTATTTGTTTTATAAAAACTAGCATTACTTTAATTCGGTTTAGTACGTGTGTACAAGAACATAGTAATAACATACTTTTGTTATTATCTTGGATTGAATTACAAAACGGTAAGGGGTAATTCACATAATCCTATAAACCCTAATTAGGGTTCATCTCAATTGCTAGTTTGTGGATTTGATTCTTGTTCGGCTAGAATCAAGAAAAGGTACGCATATTCTTTTATGTTAATTAATTATTCGTTAATACATCCTATACGCTTCCGCTTGAATACTTTGATGTTTATTGTTTATATTTATGATTAGTCATGTTATGTAATTCCAACACATGCTGCAACAATTCAAAAGTACCAGCAAACTCACTATTAGCCGCAGTGATATCAGTTCCGTCATCCACGTCGTTGACAAGCACGTCGAACTTGAACGTCCTGTTGGGTAAATCAGACTACACAGGTATGTATTAACAGAAACTGATTTATTGATTGTGATTTTCAGTGTGAATGGAACAGGATGATTGTAACAGAATAAACAAAAGTGTATGAATGCAGAAACTGATAATAAGAATTCGAATATACAACTGATAAATCGAACATGTATTGGATTATTTGTTTTGATTACATACTTGTCCCTTTTATACTAATGAATCGGTACCATCATGATTGTTAAAGTAAAAGTCGTGACTCTTCTAAAATGGTTTATACTGTTTTCCATGACCCAGCCCAAACTATCTTGGGTTTATACAGAACTAAAAATACATAATATATATACTAAGTACTCTAACTTTTTGTCTATAACATTATTGATACAACATTCACCCCCTAATGTTATAGACGGCAATCGAGTCTTTACTTGACTTCACAACAATGTGGGTTCATCGTCAGTTTCATAAATGAGATGTGCTTTTTCCTCCTTGTCTTTCTTCTTCCTTTTTTTTTAATTTAAGATAGAAACCTCAGTGTTTTGACGAGTAAGAGAAAGCTTAGTGTTTCACCCAGTAAGAGATACCACAATGTTTCGACCAGTGAGAGAAACCTCATTATTTCATCCGGTAAGAGAAACCTCGATGTTTCGACCAGTAAGAGAAACCTTGGTGTTTCAAAGCAAGTAAGAAAGTATGCAGGTAAGAAAGCAAGTAAGCAAGCAAGAAACAACGTGAGTAAGAAAGCAACAAAGCATGAAGATAGGAGAAACATCTACACCAGCTTGTGAGCAAAATATAGCACTTCAATTTCTGAAACTGAATGAATCAAACTACACCACATGAAAAATTATGATTGAAACAATCTTAAAAGCTTATGGTCCATAGGAAACCTTGAAGCTACAGAAGTCGTAAATGAAAGAAAGATGAATACAACAAAAACAATGATCCTTACAACATTACCAGAAGATACTCTAAGGCAAGTTGCACAATACTCGAAAGTGAAGGAAGTATGGGAATAAATTAAGGTATGATATATAGGAGAGGACAGAGTACAGAAAGCACGGCTACAAACTTTAAGGAGCGAATGGAGACTTTGAAAATGAAAAACAACGAAACTGTAAGCGACTTTGCCGGAAAATTGGGAAGCATAAGAGGCAAAATTAAAAGTCTTGGTTCAACTCTTAAAAACAAAACACCCTTCAGAAAGTTACTGAACTCCATTCCAAAGAAGTTTTTACCGATCGTAGCATCTATCGAGCAATATTCTGAGATTGATAAAATGTCATTTGAAGAAGCAATGGGAAGAATAATAACTTTTGAAGAATGCATCAAAAATCAATATGAACCAGAAGAAAATTATCAAAACGAACTTCTAATAGCAAGGTCAAGTACTCAAAATCATGGTAGTGTCCTTTTTCACATTTATTAAAGTTTGTTCCTCAAACACTACCATGATTTTGAGTACTTGATCTTGCTATTAGAAGTTCGTTTTGATAATTTTCTTCTGGTTCATATTGATTTTTGATGCGTTCTTCAAAAGTTATTATTCTTCCCATTGCTTCTTCAAATGACATTTTATCAATCTCGGAATATTGCTCGATAGATGCTACGATCGGTAAAAACTTCTTTGGAATGGAGTTCAGTAACTTTCTGAAGGGTGTTTTGTTTTTGAGAGTTGAACCAAGACTTTTAATTTTGCCTCTTGTTATAATGACCCAATAATTTAAAAAATAAATAAATAAATAAATAATAAAATAAAATAAATAAATAAAATACAATAAATAAAATTCCTATTCCATGTCCAGTGTGAACCGAAAGTTTGTGATACCCCCTTTCCCTCTCACACGTTCAAATCCACCAAGATAAGACCAAATATGAGTGGCTAAATAAAAGATTTACTTTCCCCCTATATTGTAGCAATCACACGCGTCCTTCCAATTTAACAACACGTTTTCCCCTCATTCTTCCATTCAAAACATACGACCCCTTTATCCACCGAACCTAAACCTGTCACAATTCATTGTTTTCCTCTCCAAGATCAGCAAGACGAAGGCATAGCAAACTTGGTGTTGGTGATTAGTGACAATATTCTTGGATTCTTCATTCGTGTATCTTTGTTCTCCTTGCTTTTTGTTATCAGCCTAGAGGTAATCATGGTCACCCTTTTTGTTTTTCACTCGTAATATATGACTTAAGCTGCAACTTAAACATAAACAGAAACATGTTAATCTTCTTGAGTTCTTGTTGTCTCGTTAATATAACCTAAGTATATCAAGAAAGCGTCACATGAAATCTTGAATGTATATATGAACAATACGTGTCGACTTCAGTTTGGTGATTACTTCATTTGAATCTGTCATGGTACACACCCTTAACAAACACTAAACAATCGGATTTGAAAAATTATGATACCATGATTTCATGTGGAGGGTTTTGTTATTTTGGGCTCGTCAATCATATGGAGTCTCGACTGCCCTTGCGTCATTCGTGTAAGTCAATAAGAATGGGCTTGCATGCGTGAACAAGATCTGTTTGATTGTGATTTCATTTGTTAAATATAGGGTCTTGGTATTTTGCTTCTCCGTTTTCGTCTTTCGGTCCGAATTCTTTTGGTTTTCATGCATGCATGTGGGGCGTGTAAATTGAATCAAGGAATAGATTTAGTGATTGTTATAGTAGGCATGATACTGAGTTAATACCTGATATGTCATTGTGGTTATATGCATGCATTTATATACCAAGGCTATGGGGAGATGCGTATGAACTGAATATTAACGAGGTACTATGTGAGTGTATAAACTTAATTGGCATTTTACTATAGTCATGGGTGAGTAGCAGTTTTGTGGACGTGTGGGTTATGGTTTTTAAAACAGTCAAGGGCTATGAAATTAATTGGTGTATGCATGGTATGAGATGGTCTTGTAATATGTGTTCGAAACTAATCACGAGATTTAGTATGGGTCGTTTAGTGTTGGAATATTGTAATGAAAATGGTCTCATGGATGCAATACATATAACCAGTGCGATATTAATCTTGTAGGCATGTCCAAAATTATAATATATATAATATGGGTCATGAATATGCAAATTGCTTAACGAGATGCATGTACTGAATGTAAGATACATATATAAAGTATCATGCTTAAAAACCTTTAACTTGGACTAATTTACATATTTAAACCTTAGAAATTATTAAAGTATCATAATGAACCCCCAACCATGATTTTGGTTGTATTAAACCTTTAAGTCTATTTAATTGTTATTTATAACCTTACTGTATCAAGTTACTAATGCAAGAAAGTTATTAAACCGGAAAACTTACTAGTTACGGAAAGTTACTAAAAAAATGAAAAGTTTCTAAAAACAGGAATGTTGATGCAAAAGCTGGACGTTCCTTGTTTGGAGCTCCGGTTCCCGCGCCAATTGAGAATCGTTGCTTAAGACCTGCGCACTAAGAGACAAAAGACACCGTTAGGCTTACCGTGGGATTGTCTCCCACGATTATCCTCCGGCGTGAGAGTAAGTAATCGGTTTAGGGTTTAAGGAGAATTAGAGTTCTGAGATCGTACCTTAAACGAGGGATGTGATTCCCTTTATATACGCACGGAATCCTTGTTGGTTCCGTGTTCCCCAACCTTCGGCGTATCCCGCCTAAGTCGGTTGGGAATGATAATCCTCTTATTTAGAAGATATCGGATATCTATTCCGTGAATAGCTTTGGGCTTGGGCTTACGTGAGCCCAAAAGCTAGTTGGCTTAGCCCAGGTCGTACCGGACCAAGCTAACATTGGACTTTAGTTGGGTCCATGACCCAGATATAGACTATACGTCATCATGTCCCCCCAGTCTAGTATGCGTAGTGACTAACTGCGGATGCTAGACTAATAATCCGTAGCCAGTTAAAAAAAACTTTGAAGCGTATGCAAGAAGCCATAAACATATACCCTCCGGTACGTTGTACCTAGACATGAAACTGGATAGTAAACGCCTCGTTATTCGGGGGAAAGTTACTGTCCCGTGTCCCATCAAATCAATCTCAACCACACAAGGGAAGTTAGTGGGATCCACGTGTCACGTATCTTGTGGATGAGAAAGAGGATATAAACCACCGTTTCATTTTCACAATGGCACTCACCGTAAAAAAAAAAAAAAATCCGCCATTGTTAAAACATATCTGCAGCTGTAATCCAGAAACGAAACCACTGCAAGGTAGTCGCGCGTACGTCTTTGTAAATCAAACACCATGGTCAAACAACTGCATGATTTCACCTCTGATCTGTCCACGAGTGATCTTTTAGAATTCACCTCGGACTACTATATCCCCCTTGACGTGCATCCGGTTGTTCCGGGTGCGCGGGCCTCCATTGCCGATTTCCCCGAAGGGAAAATAGGGGTATATACACGTTTCTTTGAGTTCGCCAACCAACGTGTGCCTATATCCCGATTTTTGTGCGATGTGCTAAATTATTACGAGCTGCACCTATCCCAATTACACTGTATTGGTGCAGCCAAAATTACCAATTTTGAGGTGAACTGCCGTTTGCTGGCGGTTAACCCCACAATCAACCTATTCCGCGCATTCTACCATACAACATGGGCGCATGGGTGGGTTTCCTTTGCGAAGCGCGCTGGCAGGCTTCAGTGCTATACTGAGAAGCTAGATGCGCTGAGGAATTGGAGAGAGTCCTTTTTTTGGGTGGACGACACATGCTTCCCGTGGCGTTATAATTTTTTCACCCGGGGTACGCTGCCGAGAGACGAGTGCCCGTTGCCTGGATCATATGTCTCCGAGGATGCGGAACTGATAAATGCAAACCGCATCCCTATCAGTTCTTATCCTGAGGAGTTTTTAGTGCATATGGGCATCAGCCGTAACTACTTTGGTCCTGAAGATGAGATCCCGATCTTCTTAGGCGCCAATGGCCAGGGTAGGTACTCGCTCTTCCGCACCCCCTTTTGTAGTTAATGTAAGGATTTTGTCCTCCTTCGTCCACACATTATATAACCGATGTCGTTTTTTGTTTCCTTGTGCGCAGAGATGGATCTGTTTACTGTTGTGCATTTGGCGAAGCCCGTTGAGGTAAGGACAGGAGTACGTCCCCTAAAAGAAGGGGAGGAACCTATACTGGCGGGCACTGCTGGTCATGTCATGGAGATGAACATGGGGGAAACAGGTACGAGTTCCTCTGTTGCAGTGGAAGCGACACCATTACAAAGTGTTCCCAGCCCCAAAGTGCCTTCTACTGCAGCGCAGCCACCCCCTGTAGTCGCGGCGCCACCTATGGACGAAGAAGAAGAGGAGTCAGAGGCTGGGTTAAAGCGGAAGCGATCCATCGGAAAGGATGGCGCAGGCCCATCAAGGAAAAAACGCCCTGTGGTCCTCACTGTGGAAGAATCGTCCACTGATGAAGCGTCTTCGCACCCCTCGGCTACTGTCGCTGAACCGCAGTAAGTGATGCCTTCAATATATATTGGTTTGTTTGTTTTTTTTTGTTTTTTTTTATTTGATGCGCCAGTTGTGTTACATAGGAGCCTAACAAGTATATGGTAAACGTACACAGGGTGGAGCAGTTTGCAGAGTCACCCCCCAAGGCTAGTCCTGTACGTTCTGCGCATACTGAGTCGCGCAGTCAGAACGATGAAGACCTGTCTGATGTGGATGCGCCCATGGAGCAACTGGTCGAAGAGTTGGTGCAAGTCTCTGCCCATCAGGCTTCGCTAATTGTGAAGCTGAAAGACCAAGTTTCTGGTAGGAGTAGTCAAGATTCGCAAAAGGATCATACAGTAGCATTGCTGGAGGCGCAACAGGCGAGCACCCGGGCGCAGTTGGAATGCGCCCAGGCTGAGACAAAGGATCTGAGCGCGTACGCTCAGAAACAAGCTGAAGAAAAGATGGCGCTGATGTGCCAAATAAACCAAGAGTGTGCGGATGTTGCCGGGTATAAGTCTGCGTCCCACTGGGTACTTAAATATCTGGAGAAGGGCAAAGATGCGATGACATCCCAACTTGAAGAGCTTGGTGCCACGGTCAAGAGTGCCCTTAAAGCGCAGGAGATGAAGCTGCGTAATCTGAGTATAGAGTACGCCGAGGAGTTGTATCCCCAACTCTTGTCTACTATTGCAGAGCGCCGATGGCTCATAGGCCATGGCTTGCGCCTTGCTGCGCTTACTACGCTGGAGTCCAAGGAAGTCGTAGATGCGTTCGGGGGGGGGGGGGGGGTTGTTCAATGCGCCCTGGAGCGTGGTAAGGCCGAAGCAGTAGAAAAACTGCATGAGGGGGGTCTTCTAAATGTGCCTTTGGGGGAGGTGCCTGGGTATAATGCGCAGGCATATACTGAGTTGGTGTCTGCCATGGAGCGGTTGAAGTCTCTAGAGTTTCCAATGATTTCTGAATTGGAGCGTGACCAAGACTATCCGATTGGGGTAATAATGGAGGGGTTGACTTTGGCAAAGCACCGTTCTGAGGATGCAGAGGCGCAACCCGATTACTTTTTGAAGCCCAACGAATCTCAGTTGCAGGTACATGTTTTTGTTCGCCCTCGTGATATCTTGAACCCATTTGCGCTGGAAAAAGAAGTCCCGTTGACGCAGGTCCTGGAAGCTCATGCCACAAGGCTCGCTAAGAAGAAGGGTGTCAAGGGTAAAGCCATATTGTGTGGTGTTGGTGCGGCGCATCTCCCTCGTTCTGACGGGGTGCCTGTGAATGTCGCCACAGTATCTCGTCAAGATTCAGATTTGTTAAAGATGTTGGACGAGATTAAGGAGTCGAAAAACCTCGTAGGTGGCTCTCCCCTTGAGCGTTGTTATAGCTGGTAGGTTTATGTATTTGTAACGTAACAAACTTTTTGTAATGACTCATGGTTATCTAATGAAAATATCTCTTGTTGAGTTTGTGTAAATGTTGTTGCAATTTGTAATGTCTTTGCGTGAAAGAAGTATTTGTTGTTACCTGTATATGCAAGTGTGAACAATGCAAGAAATCCATAATCATGTATGAAGATCCTAAGAAGAAAAAAAATGTCAAGTATCATAATCGTGTATGTTAATGATATGCAGCGTACTGTAAATACCAAATTAAGGAATCAAGTGTCTTGGTTCCAAAGTTGTTAAACGTGCACATGCGCGTTTTGCGCATCCGTCGTGGGGTGCGCACAAAGCTTATTCCAACGTCTTGAGAACAAGGGGTTTAACAAGGATACGTGATCCGGCGCTGATGGGTTTGCAACCCTCTTACTCAACAAGTTGTTTATTAGGTTAACTTATCCTTGTACCATCGTGGGTGTATATATTGCATGCACGCCATGTAGGCAAAAATAAAAAAGTTGTTAAGACATACAGTATATGGAAGTAACAAATTGAAATGTGTCACGGAGTTAGCTAGAAACCGCAACGTTTTATTAATACTTGCAAGTGTTTGTGAGAAAATAAAAACATGATACTAAGGAAATAAAAAAAATACATAGTTGTCTATTGAGTACTTTAGTAAAATGCCTGAGCGTCTGTGCGCTTGGCCGTAGCCATTCCTATAGGTAGCATCTCTTGAGGTTGCAGATGTTCCATGTGCGTGGCAATTCACGACCATCCAAGCCCCGTAACTTGTACGCGCCTGTTCCTAGTGCTTCAGTAACCTCATAGGGTCCCTCCCACTTCAGTCCAAGCTTACCTGTGTCTTCTGCGTGGCTTGCATCATTAGCGTGATAGACGAAGTCACCTGGTCTGAATGAGACACCTCTTACCTTAGCGTCATAGTATCCCTTCATTCTTGACTTCGATTTTTCTTCACGTATAGCTTCGCGTTCACGCCTTTCTTCCAGCAGATCCAGGTCAATACGCCGATCGTCGTCATTAGTTGCCACATTTATTTCAGTAGTGCGGATGGTTGGCATACCGATATCGGCTGGTATGACGGCTTCTGTCCCGTAGACTAGAGAAAAGGGAGTGTCGCCAGTGCTGGTCTTGATTGAGGTGCGATGCGCCCACAAGACATGTGATAGCTCTTCTACCCATCTTCCTTTGTGCTTTTCTAGGCGTGCCTTAATTCCTTCACCCAAGCTTCGATTCGCTCGTTCCACTAGGCCGTTGGTTTGTGGATGCTTAACTGACGCAAAGTGTTGTGTTATGTTAAGCTTCTCGCACCAGTCCCTGAAAGGGTTATCACAGAATTGTTTCCCGTTGTCCGAGATGATTTCCCCAGGGAGGCCGAAGCGGCATACAATGTTTTCCCATACGAAGCGCTTCACCTGGTTGCCAGTGATTGTTAGCACTACCTTCGCTTCGATCCATTTGGTGAAGTAGTCTATGGCGACTATGAGAAATTTTAGTCCACCTGCTGTGATAGGAGGGCCCGCGATGTCAATACCCCACTTGTAGAATGGCCATGGTGAAGTTATTGGGGTTAGCTCGTGCTGTGGTTGGCGTAGGACGGGTCTATGAACTTGGCAATCGTTGCACTTCCTTATTAGGTCCCGCGCATCACGGTGCATGGTCGGCCAGTAGTATCCTGATCGCATGGCGCGTGCCACAACGGACCGTGGTCCTGAATGCATACTGCATGAACCTTCATGGATTTCTCGCAGTACATAATTTGCTTGTAAAGGGCCGACACAACGAAGCCATGGTTGCAAGAAGGAACGTCGGTACAATATGTTGTCTCGTAGTTCGAATCTTTGCGCTGTGCGCCGTATCCTGCGAGCTTCCTTCTGCTCTTGGGGTAATGTTCCCTTGCTCAGGAAGTCCGTTATCGGTGTCATCCATGTAGGACCTTCCTCCTCTATTATCGTGGAGATATCCATCTCCGAAATTGACTTGCTTTTTAGTGTTTCCACCAACACTTGCTTTGATAGGTGTGCAAAGCTTGTCGAGGCGATCTTGCTCAGTGCATCCGCCTTGCGGTTTTCCCCTCTAGGAACTTGCTTTATAGTGAACCTATCAAAGCTTTTTATCAGCGTCTTGGTTTTATCAAGGTACTGAATCATATTATCTTCTTTGGCCACGTATTTACCCAACACGTGGTTGGCCACTAGGCGGGAATCCACATTTGCCTCTAGGTTACGTACACCCATCCGGGCTGCAATGCGTAGTCCAGCGAGCAGGGCTTCGTACTCTGCCTCATTATTTGTTGCTGTGAATTCAAAACGCAGTGCGTAAGTAAACTCCATTCCCTCTGGATTTGTGAGAATGAGGCCCGCTCCTGAGCCATCAATGCATGAGGATCCATCTGTAAACAAGATCCATGGATCTTGCAACTCGGTCTTAATTGGTGTGGATACCTCGTCGCTGTCTGGATTTTCAATGATGAAGTCCGCCAGAATCTGTCCTTTGATTGCGGTACGTGGTCTGTACGAGATGTTGTGCTCACCTAGCAATACACTCCACTTCTGCAGTCTACCTGATGCGTCAGGTTTGGAGATGATCTGCTTGATCGGTTGATCCGTGATTACTGCTATTGGGTGTGCTTGGAAGTACCTGCGCAGCCGTTTAGCAGCAAATACCAACGCCAGAACTAGTTTTTCCATGACACTATAGTTCATCTTCGTCTTCTTGAGTGCCTTGCTTACGAAGTAGATGGGAGTTTGTACTGAGTCCCTATCTGTTAGCAACACTGCACTGACTGCGCCTTCAGTCGCAGACAAATACATGATTAGCTCTTCCCCTGGTCGGGGTGCGACAAGTGTTGGGAGCGTTGCCATATGTTGTTTAAGCTGAGTGAAGGCCTCTTCTGCCTCCGTAGTCCATCTGAAATCACCTTTCTTTATACACTTCTTGAGTGTTTTGAAAAGAGGTAGTGATTTTTCTGCTGATTTGGATAAGAACCTGTTTAAGCCGGCCAACTTTCCGTTGAGAGATTGGACTTCCTTCAACGTGCGCGGTGAGGGAAGTTCGATGACCGCTTTTGTCTTTTCTGGGCATGGTTTTATGCCGTCGGGTTCTATCAGGTATCCAAGGAACATGCCTTCAGTAGCGCCGAAGGTACACTTCCTAGGATTCAGCTTCATATTAATCTCTCTTAGAGTTTTGAACGTTTCCTCGATGTCACGCACTAGCTCATCTTCGGTATGGATTTTTATGACCAGGTCATCAACATAGACCTCTAGGTTGCGGCCCACCTGTTTTTTGAAAGCGTTATCCACTAACCTCTGGTAGGTGGCGCCTGCATTTTTCAAGCCGAAGGGCATTTTTGTGTAGCTGTAAACACCTTGGCTTGTATGAAAGGCAGTTTTTTCCTAGTCTTCCTTAGCCATTTGGATTTGATGATACCCCTTGTACGCGTCGAGGAAGCATTTCAATGGATATCCGCACAGAGATTCTATTTTCCAATCTATCTCTGGTAAAGGATAGCAGTCTTGTGGACATGCTTTGTTAAGGTCGGTGAAGTCTACACACATTCGCCAGCTACCGTCGCTCTTCTTTACCATGACTGGATTGGAAAGCCAGTCATGGTAGTAAACTTCCTGCATGATCCCTGCCTCTACCAGTTTTTGTACCTCTGCCAAGATTGCTTGCACTCGCTCCGGGGCTTGGCCCCGCTTCTTCTGGCGTATGGGTGAGTATCCCTGTCGGATTCTCAGTTTATGCTCTGTGACAGAGCGTGGTACTCCTGTCATGTGTTTAGGCTCCCATGCAAAAATATCCAAATTCTTCTGCAGGAGTGCACATACAGTTGTTTTGCCGTTGTCCGACAATGAACCTCCGATGGATATTTCTTGTTCCGGGTATTCGAGGTGAATTGCTACTTTCAGATTTGGAACTCTGGTTGTCTGCTGTGCTGGAGTTGGTGCCGTCTCGCATGAAATCGTGTTGCATTCTCTGTGTGGTATAGTGGTATTGTAAAGAGTAACGATACCACCTTCCACTGGGAATTTAAGCATCCCGTGCGCTGTTGATGGCACTGTTCGCATAGCTGATATTCCAGGTCTCCCAATAATGCCATTGTATGGCGAGGGAGATTTAATCACCATGAATTCCATCCAGGCCGTTGCGGAGTGCTCTTCGTTTCCAATGCTGACAGGTAATCGTATTTGCCCCATAGGCCATATCTTCTCACCAGTAAAACCAGTCAACGCTGTTCTGACCGGGATTAACTGACTGCGTATTTCCGGACGCAATCGTTTGAAACAGTGCTCATACATGATGTCGGCAGAAGCTCCACCATCAACATACATGCGGTGGATGTCGTGACCCCCCGCGCTTATCTCTATAGTAAGTGGTTCCACCACTGCGTTATTCGCAGTTAAGGTGGGGAACGAGATTTCCTTTCCTCGTGAAAAATCCTGGATTACCTTCTGCTTTGTGACCCGCTGCCATGATTGTATCATGTAAATGGTGTCAGGCTTATCTTTAGGTGTTTCTTTCTTATTGCCACTCTTCTGTTTGTCCTTCCCTTCCTTGATATTCTTGACCAGATGGTCCAATCTACCCTCTTTGACCATCTTGTCGATGAGTTGGCGCAATTGGACACATTCGTTAGTGGTATGGCCCTTCTGCGCGTGGTAATCACAGTATCCACTCCCTACACGCCGATCCTCTGGAGTGCGCATTTGTGGTGGTATCGGGAAGTTAGCACCCTCTGTTGCCAGTATCTCCTTTGGCGATTTGGTAAGCGGGGTATATTTGTCGTTGTCGCGTCCATTCCCTTGGTTGCGATAGTTCCTGTTACGGTTACTATTCCGGTCTGTGGATTGTCTCCCAGGTTGTTCCTGTGACCGGTAATTTGAATAGCTTCTCTTGCTATCCGCCGCAGCGGCTTCTCCTTGTACAAAGGACCGTGTCCGCTTCATAACCTCATCGAAGGATTGGGGAATCCTGTCATTCAATCTTTTAATAAGTTCCGGGTTGCTGATCCCATTCATGAACCCTGAGATTTTGAGTACTTCGGGACATGCTTTGACTTGCATGCACTCATCCTTGAAGCGCTCCATGAAAGCGCTTGTGGATTCCCCTTGGCGCTGTTTGACTCTAGCGAGTTCAATGGGGGTTTTTAGCGCACTTTTTTCGTTGAGTAAAGTTTAGGCGGAATGCCTTCCTCAACTCTTCAAAGCCATTAATGCTTCTGCGTGGAAGCTTGTTGAACCAGTTCCGCGCATTTCCCACCAGTGTGGAATTGAACATGTGGCACCATACAGGTTGTGGCCAGTTTTCAATGGTTGCGGCTGATTCGAAAATTTTTAGGTGATCATCAGGGTCACCTGCTCCATCATAGGTTTTAACATTAGTAGGCATGCGCCTCTTTTTGTTCTCCGAGAAATCACTGATGCGTCTAGTGAACGCGTCTACCTTCTGACGGCGTCATGGGAGAGACATATCCTCCTCTTCTTGGTCACGGTTTCTTCTTCTGGATTTCCAATGTCCAGTCTCACTGTCCTCATTGTCCGAGGAATTACTAGAAGATAGTTCCTCTCTCCTTCGGCGTTTACGCCGGTTGTCCTCAGAATTTGTGCTTGGGGGACTTTCACTTGGGGAATATCGCTCCCCCAATCTATCTTGTACTCTGCGGCTACCAAGTCTAGTGTGGACATTGGTGCGCCTCTCATCTTCCTCACTATCGTCAATAGGCTGTGAGTCAGATGTATCATCTTCCTCGAGTCTCCTTCTGATTCTATTGAACACTGGGGGTCGGCGATTATCCCTACCGCGTTTCTCCTTCTGACGGCGCGGTGGAGATTTCTCAAACTCCGGGCCAAAGTCGAGTCGAGCATGCAGACTCCGACCTGGTCTTTTATTTGCTTCCTCTTGCATGAGGATGGCTAGGGCTTCGTAGTTTTGAGAGACAAAACTACTTGGCTCTAATTCCGGAACGACCCCCTCTAGGACAGGGGTATCCGTTTCTATCAACACGCCCTTGTTTTTGTCGGGTGTGTCGGGTGCTTTTGTGAAGTTAGCTTCTAGCACCGATTGGAGTGGAGTAAAAGGAGTGCGCAGTGGATCTCTGACACTGGTGGTGGTGGTTGTTGCCTGGGTTGTCCCCGAGAGTGGTTCCACCAGAGGGAAGGCCGAATCCTGGCCTGATCCCTGATTTTTAGCAGCACTGGTTGTCCCAGAGATCTGCTTGGGAGTTGCCCCGCTGTGCGCCTTCTTTCCAGTAAAGTCTGATTGCGATCGCTTTGTCATCCTAGTTCTAGGTTCTTAGTGAATGGTCCCACGGATGGCGCCACTTGTTGATGCAAAAGTTGGACGTTCCTTGTTTGGAGCTCCGGTTCCCGCACCAATTGAGAATCGTTGCTTAAGACCTGCGCACTAAGAGACAAAAGACACCGTTAGGCTTACCGTGAGATTGTCTCCCACGATTATCCTCCGGCGTGAGAGTAAGTAATCGGTTTAGGGTTTAAGGAGAATTAGGGTTCTGAGATCGTACCTTAAACGAGGGATGTGATTCCCTTTATATACGCACGGAATCCTTGTTGGTTCCGTGTTCCCCAACCTTCGGCGTATCCCGCCTAAGTCGGTTGGGAATGATAATCCTCTTATTTAGAAGATATCGGATATCTATTCCGTGAATAGCTTTGGGCTTGGGCTTACGTGAGCCCAAACGCTAGTTGGCTTAGCCCAGGTCGTACCGGACCAAGCTAACATTGGACTTTAGTTGGGTCCATGACCCGGATATAGACTATACGTCATCAAGGAAGAAACCCCAAAAGTGTAATACTTATTAGCTTCATAATTCGCGCGTGTAGATTACTTGAGGGAGCAGTAAGTGAGTTGGTGAATTCCGAGTGTGCGTTTGATTTCTTAAGGTACGGATGTTCTTTTTCGTGTTCTCTTGAATCATTGATATGTTCATATTTTTAAATGCCCATACTCTCTTTCGTCGTTACTTGATATACTTACGTTGAACTCCTTGCAATACTCTCATAGTCCTTTGACATCCTTATGATATATATTCCCATTTGTTTGACAAATGCATTTTACAATAATGATGACCGGTGAAAATAATTTTGGAATATGATTTGATGATCTTGGGGAAAATTATGTTAAAAAATGATTTTTATGAAAACGAGCCAGCGCCACTTTTATATGAGCGTTTCTTGATTCCTTTCCCTTATGACTCATATGCATGGTGAACATAAAATTTGGTGTTTGGTTGGTTTATATGTTCACTGTGCTACCATAGAACCCTAGATATGTAGACAGGAGTTAGGAATACCGAGCAACTATCTGTGGAGGTACCGCAGACTTGTCATTGTGGCGCCAATGGCCTGACACCGCCTGTGACGGTGTGATCAGTTCACGGCGTCTCCCCTTATGATCTTATAATATGATTTGCTCATGTGTGGAGCCTTTTTCTAATTTGGGAGGCGTATGGATGCATCCTAGGCTATGTTATGATATGATATGTTTATGATCTTATATGATCATGCGGTCGAGTAGTGTAGTGCCATACACACCTTCCGTCGATTTTAGATGCACTGGAGTCGCGACCAGTGTATCACTATGATTTTTGATACGATATGATTTTAGCACGTGGGAGTGTACTTGATATGATATGATGTAGGATACTCGGTATAAATATCCCAAACCTTTTCTTTCAGCCTTATAATATTTAATTACTCTGGTGTTGAGATGTTGCTATGATGGGGAAATTATTTTTGATTTCGTTGCATTATTCTCTTTATGTATATATATATCGTGTTATTGTTATTCGTTATCTACATCCGCGCACTGAGCAATTAGCTCAGCCGCATCTTTCTTTTCTCCTGCGGCAGGTACTCAGGGTTAATGGGGATGTGTGACGAGAGCTAGCAGGACCTTAGAGATCATGTACTTGAAGACTCTATTTTCAGTTACTTTAGCTTTTGACTTTGGACCTTGTACTAAATAATTTTGGTGCTTTAACCTTGTACACTTAAATTTTAGTCTATGGTTGAACCTTGTTTTTCATGAACGTATTATGTAACTGGTTCTTCAGGTTTAGTTGCTTTGTCATTATTTGTGACCTCTTGTTCCTATGTCGGGACGGGGGTGTTACAACTAATGGTATCAGAGCCAAGTTTGATTCTGTAGGAAACCCTTAGGTTTGACCTGTGAGTTTTGGGTAGATATTGGGGTAGGATTCTCTTTCCTTCATCTGGTACTCTACTGTATTTTGTGTGATTCTGATTCTAAATGCTTTTCATATATGATTGTTTAAATCTCTTCTGTTATAGATGCCTCCTAAGAGAAAATCCTCTAGTCGCTTTAACGTACCAAACAACAACGGGAACAACAACGCTACTGGAGTTCTCGATCCAGCTACGTTGAACGCAGTAAATCAAGCAGTTGCCAACACCGTCCCTCAGCGTTTACCTCAAGCATTGGCTGAGGCTCTTCAAGCTTATCAAAATGGTGGTGAGAATAATAATAATAATAATAATAATAAAATAATAATAATAATAATAATAATAATAATAATAATAATAATAATAATAATAATAATAATAATAATAATAATAATAATAATAATAATAATAATAATAATAATAATAATAATATCGGAAATGGTGCTAACAACAATCAACAACCGATGCAACTATTACTAGAGAAATTCCAAAAACAAAAACCAAATCCATTCAGTGGGGCACCTACTCCGATAGATGCTGAGAACTAGATTGCTCATTTGGAAAAGATATTTGAGGTTTTGGAATGTACTGAAAACCAGCAAGTCCGTTTAGCAGTTTATAAGTTAGAGGGGGATGCACAATGATGGTGGAAAACTTTGAAAGAAGCAGAAGGGGAAGGTTTTGTTGAAGTTCTTGCCTGGCGTGATTTCCTCGAAGTATTTTATCAGCACTATTTCTCTTATATTGATCGAGAGGCATATATTCGTGAGTATTCAAACATTAGACAGAAGCCTGGCGAGTCTATCACTAATTTTATGGAGCGATTCATTCGGCTAGCTGGTATTGCGGGCACTAAGGCCGGGGATGCTGAAGAACAAGCCAGGAAGTTTAAGTGGGCAATTGATTTGAAGTATAGGAGGGACCTCATCAACATTAGGTTTGAGAAAGTTTCAGATGTAGCAAATGCGGCGAAAAATTTGGAAATGGAGCACGCTGACTTTGTTGCCTCTAGGTCTGAGTATAATAGGAAGAGGGGTAGGGAAGATCATGTTGGGGCGTCTGATCGGAATGGTAAGTCTCACTCGGGGAATAATAGTAATTTTGATGATAGGTCTCGTGGTGGTCATCAGGGACAGTGGCAAGGTCAAAGGCCAACTCAGAACAGGGGCTATGGGAATGGCCAGGGACAGTGGCAGGGTCAGAGATCATATCAGGCCAGGGGAAACAACTACGTACAAAGAACTCAAGATCAGGGAAGGTTTGCAGGTAGAACTGACACAAGAAACCCAAATAAAATCCCAATTCCTTCATGTGTTAAATGCGGGCGTAACCATCCGGCTAAACCTTGTTTTCTCAAGACGGGGTAATGTTTTGCATGTGGTCAGGTGGGTCATATGGCCAAGGATTGCACTTCTAAGCAGAATACAAATCGTAATGGTGGTGGCAATAATCGAGGTACTACTGGTCGGGTCTATGCAATGACTGCACATCAGGCAGCCACATCTTCAGGTACAGTTTCTGGGATTCTTACTTTATGTGGTTGCAAGGCTTATGTGCTATTTGATACGGGTTCTACAAATTCTGTTATTTCTTCTTCTTTTGCTCAACGTGCTGGTTTGCCTAACTCATTGCTAAATCCGCCTATGTCTATTACTACTCCTATGAGAACTTCTGTGACTATTACTACTATTTGTCACAACTCGCCTATAACAATCGAAAATAACATTTTCTTAGCCCAATTACTTCCTATGACAATGCATGATTTCGATATTATCCTCGGAATGGATTGGCTTAGTGAACACCAAGCCACCATTGATTGTCAATCTAAACGCGTCACTTTTGGAAACCTCGAGAAACCGAAATTTGTTTATCAGGGAGCTCCGGCTAGTGGTTTAGTTAAAGTAATTTCGGCCATGGAGGCGAGGAAACTTATTCGTCATGGTTGTGAGGGATATTTGGCGGCTATACAGGATACCTCAAAGGAAGCTTCGTCACTAGTAGATCAACCGATTGTGAATGAATTCCCAGATGTATTTCCTGAGGAACTTCCAGGGTTGCCACCAGAAAGAGAGGTCGAGTTTACCATCGAACTTGTACCTGGTGCTGAACCCATATCTAAGACACCTTATCGTATGGCACCATTGGAGTTACAAGAATTGAAGGAGCAGCTACAGGAGTTGCTTGATCGTGGGTTCATAAGGCCTAGTGTGTCTCCATGGGGTGCTCCAGTTTTATTCGTGAAAAAGAAGGATGGATCTATGAGGTTATGCATAGACTATAGAGAATTGAACCGAGTTACCATTCGAAATCGTTATCCTTTGCCTCGAATTGATGATCTTTTTGACCAACTTCAAGGAGCAAAATACTTCTCGAAAATAGATTTAAGGTCTGGATATCATCAATTGCGAGTGCGAGCTGAAGATATTCCTAAGACCGCATTTCGTACTCGTTATGGTCATTATGAATTCTTGGTGATGCCTTTCGGTTTGACAAATGCTCCAGCCGTCTTTATGGATTTGATGAATCGCGTCTTTCATGATTACCTAGATAAATCTGTTGTGGTCTTTATAGATGATATCTTAGTATACTCTAAGTCAAAAGAAGAACACGAGCAACATCTGCGCACAGTTTTAGGGATCCTTCGAGAAAAGAAGTTATATGCTAAATTCTCTAAATGTGAATTCTGGTTGGAGCGGGTTGCATTTCTTGGGCACGTAGTATCTGCTAAAGGAATTGAAGTGGATCCTGCCAAGGTAGAGGCTATTACCAATTGGCCCCAACCTAAATCAGTTACAGAGGTAAGGAGTTTCTTGGGTTTGGCTGGTTACTACCGACGTTTTGTGGAAGGTTTTTCCTCTTTAGCATTGCCTCTAACCCAACTGATACGAAAGGGTGTGAAATTTGAATGGAATGATAAGCGAGAGAAGTGCTTTAAGGAGTTAAAGAAAAGATTGGTTACGGCTACGATACTTGCTGTGCCAGAAGGAACCGGGGGATTTCAGATTTATAGTGATGCTTCCAAGAATGGTTTAGGGTGTGTTCTTATGCAACATGGGAAGGTGATTGCTTATGCATCTCGACAGCTTAAGCCGTACGAGGAGAACTACCCTACACATGACTTGGAACTAGCAGCTGTTGTTTTCGCTCTCAAAATATGGCGACACTATTTTTACGGAGAAACTTGTGATATTTTTACTGATCACAAAAGTTTGAAGTACATTTTCACACAAAAGGAACTCAACATGAGGCAGAGAAGATGGTTAGAGCTCCTCAAGGATTATGATGCCAATATTCAATACCACCCGGGCAAGGCAAATGTTGTTGCAGATGCCCTTAGTAGGAAGAGTTATGGGAGCATGTCTTGTCTAATTACTCAATCAGAGATTGTAGCCGATTTGAACCGTTTGGAGGTGGAAATATACATTGGTAAGGCAGATGGCGTCATAGCTCAGTTGAAAGTTGAACCTACAATATTGACGCGTGTTAAGGAAGCCCAGAAAGATGATGGTGAGTTGTGGGCTATAATGCAAAATTTAGAGGATGGTAAACAAGAAGAGTTTCGTCTGGATGATCAAGGAGTATTGTGGTGCGGTGATAGGTTGTGTGTTCCTAATGATACGGATATCCGAGAAGCATTATTATCAGAAGCACATAGTTCTCCAGTTTCTATTCATCCTGGTTCAACGAAAATGTACCGGGACTTGAAACAAAACTTTTGGTGGAGTGGAATGAAGAAAGCTGTAGCAGAATTTGTGGCAAAATGTCTTACTTGCCAACAGGTGAAGATAGAGCACCAACGAGCTAGCGGACTCTTGCAGCAGCTGGAAATTCCCGTTTGGAAGTGGGAAAATATTACCATGGATCTGGTGACCGGGCTACCCAAGACTTTGAGGAAGAATGATGCAATATGGGTGGTCGTTGATCAACTTACAAAATCAGCTCACTTTTTAGCCATTCGTGAAGGATACTCTGCTAGCAAGTTAGCGGAAATATTTCAGAAGGAGATTGTTAGACTTCATGGCACTCCAGTGTCAATCGTCTCAGACCGTGACCCACGTTTCACATCGCATTTTTGGAAGGGATTTCAAAAGGCATGGGGTACGAAGCTTAATTATAGTACTGCCTTTCATCCTCAAACAGACGGCCAGTCAGAAAGGACTATTCAGACATTGGAGGATATGCTGAAATGCTGTGCTCTGGAATGGACAGGAAATTGGGACGATTATCTTTGTTTGGTTGAATTTGCCTATAACAATAGTTGGCATGCAAGTATTGACATGGCACCTTAAGAAATGTTGTATGGGAGAAAGTGTAGATCTCCAATATGTTGGAATGAAGTTGGTGAAGAGATTATTGAAGGACCTGAGCTGGTTAGAATTACTAACGAGAAGGTGGAGGTTGCGAAAGAGAAGTTGAAAGAGGCTCGCTCACGACAGAAAAGTTATGCCGATAAGCATCGTAGGACCCTAGATTTTAAACCCGGTGATCATGTGTTTCTCAAGATTTCCCCATGGAAAGGTGTTCAACGTTTTGGCATAAAAGGGAAACTTAGTCCGAGGTTTATTGGTCCCATTGAAGTGTTGGAGAGGGTAGGAGAGGTTGCATATCGCATAGCGTTGCCTCCGGCATTATCTCATGTGCATAATGTCTTCCACGTGTCAACATTACGAGGCTACAACTATCACCCGCTTCATGTTGTAGAATACCCACTCGATAAGATTCATGAAGATCTCTCTTGTGAAGAAGAAGCTGAAGCGATCTTAGCTCGGGAAGAACGAAAAATGCGTAGGAAGACAATCTCCTTTGTGAAAGTGTTATGGAAAAATCATTCTGAACGTGAGGCTACTTGGGAACTCGAGGAATCTATTCATGAGCGATACCCACAACTTTTCGATTAAAGGTACCGTTGATTTCGAAGTTGAAATCTTTTTAAATATAACATGTTATAGTAATTCGTAAAAGTAGAATATATTTATCTCGTTGATTTCGGGGACGAAATCATTTTAAGAAGGATGTGTTATAATGACCCAATAATTTAAAAAAATAAATAAAAAAAAATAAATAATAAAATAAAATAAATAAATAAAATTCCTATTCCATGTCCAGTGTGAACCGAAAGTTTGTGATACCCCCTTTCCCTCTCACACGTTCAAATCCACCAAGATAAGACCAAATATGTGTGGCTAAATAAAAGATTTACTTTCCCCCTATATTGTAGCAATCACACGCGTCCTTCCAATTTAACAACACGTTTTCCCCTCATTCTTCCATTCACAACATACGACCCCTTTATCCACCGAACCTAAACCTGTCATAATTCAGTGTTTTCCTCTCCAAGATCAGCAAGACGAAGGCATAGCAAACTTGGTGTTGGTGATTAGTGACAATATTCTTGGATTCTTCATTCGTGTATCTTTGTTCTCCTTGCTTTTTGTTATCAGCCTAGAGGTAATCATGGTCACCCTTTTTGTTTTTCACTCGTAATATACGACTTAAGCTGCAACTAAAACATAAACAGAAATATGTTAATCTTCTTGAGTTCTTGTTGTCTCGTTAATATAACCTAAGTATATCAAGAAAGCGTCACATGAAATCTTGAATGTATATATGAACAATACGTGTCGACTTCAGTTTGGTGATTACTTCATTTGAATCTGTCATGGTACACACCCTTAACAAACACTAAACAATCGGATTTGAAAAATTATGATACCATGATTTTATGTGGAGGGTTTTGTTATTTTGGGCTCGTCAATCATATGGAGTCTCGACTGCCCTTGCGTCATTCGTGTAAGTCAATAAGAATGGGCTTGCATGCGTGAACAAGATCTGTTTGATTGTGATTTCATTTGTTAAATATAGGGTCTTGGTATTTTGCTTCTCCGTTTTCGTCTTTCGGTCCGAATTCTTTTGGTTTTCATGCATGCATGTGGGGCGTGTAAATTGAATCAAGGAATAGATTTAGTGATTGTTATAGTAGGCATGATACTGAGTTAATACCTGATATGTCATTGTGGTTATATGCATGCATGTTATATACCAAGGCTATGGGGAGATGCGTATGAACTGAATATTAACGAGGTACTATGTGAGTGTATAAACTTAATTGGCATTTTACTATAGTCATGGGTGAGTAGCAGTTTTGTGGACGTGTGGGTTATGGTTTTTAAAACAGTCAAGGGCTATGAAATTAATTGGTGTATGCATGGTATGAGATGGTCTTGTAATATGTGTTCGAAACTAATCACGAGATTTAGTATGGGTCGTTTAGTGTTGGAATATTGTAATGAAAATGGTCTCATGGATGCAATACGTATAACCAGTGCGATATTAATCTTGTAGGCACGTCCAAAATTATAATTTATATAATATGGGTCATGAATATGCAAATTGCTTAACGAGATGCATGTACTGAATGTAAGATACATATATAAAGTATCATGCTTAAAAACCTTTAACTTGGACTAATTTACATATTTAAACCTTAGAAATTATTAAAGTATCATAATGAACCCCAAACCATGATTTTGGTTGTATTAAACCTTTAAGTCTATTTAATTGTTATTTATAACCTTACTGTATCAAGTTACTAATGCAAGAAAGTTATTAAACCGGAAAACTTACTAGTTACGGAAAGTTACTAAAAAAATGAAAAGTTTCTAAAAACAGGAAGAAACCCCAAAAGTGTAATACTTATTAGCTTCATAATTCGCGCGTGTAGATTACTTGAGGGAGCAGTAAGTGAGTTGGTGAATTCCGAGTGTGCGTTTGATTTCTTAAGGTACGGATGTTCTTTTTCGTGTTCTCTTGAATCATTGATATGTTCACATTTTTAAATGCCCGTACTCTCTTTCGTCGTTACTTGATATACTTACGTTGAACTCCTTGCAATACTCTCATAGTCCTTTGACATCCTTATGATATATATTCCCATTTGTTTGACAAATGCATTTTACAATAATGATGACCGGTGAAAATAATTTTGGAATATGATTTGATGATCTTGGGGAAAATTATGTTAAAAAATGATTTTTATGAAAACGAGCCAGCGCCACTTTTATATGAGCGTTTCTTGATTCCTTTCCCTTATGACTCATATGCATGGTGAACATAAAATTTGGTGTTTGGTTGGTTTATATGTTCACTGTGCTACCATAGAACCCTAGATATGTAGACAGGAGTTAGGAATACCTAGCAACTATCTGTGGAGGTACCGCAGACTTGTCATTGCGGCGCCAATGGCCTGAGACCTTCTGTGACGGTGTGATCAGTTCACGGCGTCTCCCCTTATGATCTTATAATATGATTTGCTCATGTGTGGAGCCTTTTTCTAATTTGGGAGGCGTATGGATGCATCCTAGGCTATGTTATGATATGATATGTTTATGATCTTATATGATCATGCGGTCGAGTAGTGTAGCGCCATACACACCTTCCGTCGATTTTAGATGCACTGGAGTCGCGACCAGTGTATCACTATGATTTTTGATACGATATGATTTTAGCACGTGGGAGTGCACTTGATATGATATGATGTAGGATACTCGGTATAAATATCCCAAACCTTTTCTTTCAGCCTTATAATATTTAATTACTCTGGTGTTGAGATGTTGCTATGATGGGGAAATTATTTTTGATCTCGTTGCATTCCTCTCTTTATGTATATATATATCGTGTTATTGTTATTCGTTATCTACATCCGCGCACTGAGCAATTAGCTCAGCCGCATCTTTCTTTTCTCCTGCGGCAGGTACTCAGGGTTAATGGGGATGTGTGACGAGAGCTAGCAGGACCTTAGAGATCATGTACTTGAAGACTCTATTTTCAGTTACTTTAGCTTTTGACTTTGGACCTTGTACTAAATAATGTTGGTGCTTTAACCTTGTACACTTAAATTTTAGTCTATGGTTGAACCTTGTTTTTCATGAACGTATTATGTAACTGGTTCTTCAGGTTTAGTTGCTTTGTCATTATTTGTGACCTCTTGTTCCTATGTCGGGACGGGGGTGTTACACTTATGCTTCCCAATTTTCCGGCAAAGTCGCTTACAGTTTCGTTGTTTTTCATTTTCAAAGTCTCCATTCGCTCCTTAAAGTTTGTAGCCGTGCTTTCTGAACTCTGTCCTCTCCTATATCTCATACCTTAATTTATTCCTATACTTCCTTCAGTTTCGAGTATTGTGCAACTTGCCTTAGAGTATCTTCTGGTAATGTTGTGAGGATCATTGTTTTTGTTGTATTCATCTTTCTTTCATTTACGACTTCTGTAGCTTCAAGGTTTCCTACGGACCATAAGCTTTTAAGATTGTTTCAATCATAATTTTTCATGTGGTGTAGTTTGATTCATTCAGTTTCAGACATTGAAGTGCTATATTTTGCTCACAAGCTGGTGTAGATGTTTCTCCTATCTTCATGCTTTGTTGCTTTCTTACTCACGTTGTTTCTTGCTTGCTTACTTGCTTTCTTACCTGCATACTTTCTTACTTGCTTTGAAACACCAAGGTTTCTCTTACTGGTCGAAACATCGAGGTTTCTCTTACCGGATGAAATAATGAGGTTTCTCTCACTGGTCGAAACATTGTGGTATCTCTTACTGGGTGAAACACTAAGCTTTCTCTTACTCGTCAAAACACTGAGGTTTCTATCTTAATTTAAAAAAAAAAAGGGAAGAAGAAAGACAAGGAGGAAAAAGCATATCTCATTTATGAAACTGACGGTGTGAATGGAACAGGAAGATTGTAACAGAATAAACAAAAGTGTATCAATGCAGAAACTGATAATAAGAATTCGAATATACAACTGATAAATCAAACATGTATTGGATGATTTGTTTTTATTAGAGACGTGTCCTTCTTATACTAATGAATCGGTACCAACGTGACTGTTAGAACAAAGAGGCATACCGATTCAGTAAAAGTAAAAGTTGTGACTCTTCTAAAACGGTTCTTACCGCTGTCTATGACCCAGCCCAGACTATCTTGGGTTTATAGAAAATTAAAAATACATAATATATATACTAAGTACCCTAACTTTGTGTCTATAACTTTATTGGTACAACATGTCTTTGTCCCGTTATATTCAATTCCACTCAAGATCAACATCACTTTTAATTTCTTTTTTTCCGTCTTGGTCTTGTTTATGGCAGGTCTTTTCACCAGAACCTTTACGGTCTTGTCTAGTCTTACCGGAACGTTACTTCCTCCCCCTTGCCCACTAATCCGATTGAATTAGAGGCAATGTGAGATTCAAAAGCGTGTGTTGTCGGTGAATAAGTGGTCCAAGGCGTTGGAGAATCTGCGTATTGATATCCCATGCTGGTTGTATTTGGGCAATCTTTGTTGTAGACACGAACAAGATTTTTGTTCTCATCGTAAAACACATATGATGCATCTATCCAATCAAGGTCGACAGGATCTGTTATTCACTGGATCCAATTTTTTCCAGACTGACCACATCCGATCACAGTTGGAATGATGAGAGTAGATGATAGGGTCATACCCTGCAGAGTAGAAGTTCCCCGTGTCCTCGTTGTTTGCCATCCTAGGGTTGCCCACCCACAAGTGTACAGCTGTGTGAGCCTCGGCCGCTATTGACCCAACTCCATTCATGTTATCAACCCCAGCTGCCAACTGGCCACCAAAGAACCCATTTGTAGTAGTATCAGCGATCATCCGGTTATACATGGAAAACAAATTATTCTCACTTATAGCTTGTTGATCCGTACCACCAATCCTTCCGAAATCAAGGATAGCTGGTTAGAGGATTAAGACATTCCTGTAAGCATCAAAAAGAGAGTTATTTCTAGGACTAGGCCTGCCAGCAGGGTTTGTAGGATCGGGCAAGGAAGTTTCGAACATTTCAGGTAGAGACATTCCTTCAGGATTGTCCCAATTCCAGTACGGTAACACGAAAGTTGGATCATAAATCAAACTTCCCAATATCCTTTCATAGAAATAGAGGTACCACCGGTGGAAAGGATAGAAGATGCTTGATGTGCTGTTGCTTGAGTACGCGTAGGTTGATTCTTAGGCAAGACATAATCTACTGGCCGGTACGATTGTGGTGATGTTGATGGAAGGCAACAAGAGACTCCCCTCACAACGTCATTCAGATGTCTTATGCCGTCACTTGCATTAACACAAAGCGCAATATTCTCTGGAGCTTGAATAGGAACTGCCTCAGCCAACTGAATGGTTGTCAAGTTAGCCGCTCCATAAAGGCCTCCGAGCCCCAAGAGCAAGTTTCTCCTGTCCACATATTGCTTGTCGCATGATTTTTTTTGATAGATTGAGCTTTGAACTTTCGTAGGTTTTGTTAGTGTCATCTGAACCAGCATTGCAAAATACATTCAGAAGATGAGATGATGTTTTGGAAAATACAGGCGAACGAGAGAAGGTGTCAAACTTTTTAGCTGTAGTAGATGAAAGATTAGAATAGCCAAAAGAAGTCATGATCTTGGAGTGGGTGATGATCTACTTGCACTCCAGAGACACGCTTATTTAAAGAAATTTCTCCGACTATAATAACTAAAATTATTTAACTACATTCGGTAGCGGCTAAACCTTTGCAGCAGCCTCTATATATATTTTATTAAGTTTTAGAGTAAATTGAAAACATAGTCCGACTGGTACATACAAAATAATTAACAATGGTAATCTCTATTAATTTTTTGTTACAAGCATTTATAATCCTTATTTTCGAAACTTGTTGCATACATGGTCATTATTTGAATGGTCTTTCTATACTGCCGTTTATATGCTCGCGTGAGTTGCAAATAAGTGCAATATTTCCGTTTATTCTCTCTCCAATTTATCAAACATCCAGATATTTTGTTCACCTTCTCCATTAACACTATTATGTGTCAACAAACAAACACACACAAAAACCACAAAACCGACACCTTGTGCACCACTGGAATCGATACCTCTAATATATTTCCACCATCTCTAGTTCACAACCAGTAGACAGCAACCATACCATACTCAATTTAAAACCACGAAAACACTCAAATTGATATTCGAAACAAACATATAAATCGAGATCAACACACCGAGGAAAAAAAAACTGTTCCAAAGATAGAAAATACACCCAAATCTCCAAAACTAGAATTGTAACCAAAACCATAAACTTAGATATTAATTTTAAGGGTTTCAGTGGTTTTTTTTTTTTTTATTGTTTTTTTTTTTTTTTTTTTCGAAAAATAGATGCATATATTGACTTTTTAATGGTGACGTTGAAGATGGTAAATATTACGTTAAGACAATCTCACTTGTAACAAATACAATAAACTTTGAGTTTTGTGGAAATTGTGTATTCACAAACATAAGAAAGTAGACTGTGTAATCTCTATAAATATGCTGAACAAATCTTTAAACATTGTTTGCTGTTAACCCTCCCAAGTTTTTCACACAACTAGTTTTTATTGTTGCTAGTATCTAATTCGTAGCATTGTGTATTATTAGAATACTACTAAAAGTACAATATAATTTTATTTATTGTTAATTACAAAGTCCTTGTGGGCATTGACATTCTTGGGAGGGGCCGAAATTATTACAGTTTTAACTAGCTTTTCTTTATTAAAACATAGACATGGTTATTTCAAAAGAAACATGATACAACGAAACTGCATTTCAAAAGACACCAAGGGAAGACATCAAAACATCCACTGGGATTAGAGAGAATACATGTGTACACTGCCATTCACTTTTCTAATATTGTCATATTGATGAGCTGAGTTTTAGATGCCAAATTTTTAGGATGGCCAACTAATTATGAAATAAAACTACCCTTAAAATATCAAAATATTACACTATTGCCTCAAAATTTTCAAACATCAAACAATAAAAACCCACGAAACCCAAAGCCTTGTCACAAACAAACCATTACCTAAACTTGGTTTTCTAGAAAACTTGTTTTCTGGCGAGCTCTTGTACACACGACGGTTTTTGGCTATGGAAGTTCACGACAACCGGCGGATATGCATGATGGAGGTGGTTAATCGGTGATGTGCATATTAGATTAGCCGAATGATTATTAGCCAATGTATTGTTCATTATTTATTATCGGGCTTAGCCTATGTTAGTTATCTTAGTATGTTAAACTTGTGATGCATGTGTTTATATTTGATCATTGATAATAATTAGGCAGGGATTCACCAATTATAATATGGTAAAAAAATATAAAAGTGCAAAAAGTCGACTGAATTGGATGGCAACAAGCAAAAAAGAAAATAAAAATGCAAAAGGTCGACTGACTTGGGTGGCAACAAGAAAAGAAGAAAAGTGCAAAAAGTCGATTGGTAAGATGAAGATGTCGACTACATGTTTAGGGTATTTTTAGGTAGGATCTATTTAGGCTTTGATACCATAATAAATATTGTAAAGTTCTTGATCATATTATTAACAATGTGCCATGTATATAGATTACATAATGACTTGATAAGAAAGCTAACATAATGGGCTAATTGTCAACGAATAACACTTGGGCCTCATAATCCTCATAATACATTTGGCTAATATTGTGATGCTGGTTAATTACAGTGGTTGGGAATTTAATTGATATGAAGAAAATGGAGAAGAAAAAATGAGCTTTATAATGTCACAATGGTCTTCAAACCTAGCTTGTTAACCATGCATACACTATCCTACGTGTTATTCTATAGCGTTATTTGTTGGTTTCTTAATGTTTCTTGTAAACTTTCGATACTTAAAAGCATGAAAATATATTTCAGGTTTAGTCGATGAAGGATCCTAGAAGAATGCAAAGATAGTTCGTATATCATAAAGAAATGCAAAGTCTTGGAATCTCATTCAAAATAAAGTCTAGAAGCTTGAAAGAGCGTCGCTCTTCTACAAAAGTATGCTGGTTACGGGATCTATAATCAATCTCATAATCCGAGTCAGCATCAAAAGTACGGAGATCCTTATCCCAAGTACGCCGGTCAGTTTAATTATGAATCTTTGGCGCTAAGAAAAGTCATGAAGACCGACGGTTTTATCACCAAGTTCGCCGGTATCACTGTTGAAGCCCGCTGTTCTTTTCTACAAGTGCAGCGTACTTCAGAAGATGATCAGTCACAACAAGCCTATAGATAGCATCCTAGTCCACCACAATCCAGACACCTACGATTCCAACTTATCCTTGTGTTTGTTACATCATAGCTCAGTCAATAACACAAATTGAAGTGGGTTGTGTGAAGAATAATCTTGGGTATACGCTGAAGTACAAATTTGGGTAATGGTATAATCGATCTTTAGTGACGGTAGGGCAATCATTGTATCCGATTCCAAGTTTTACGTCTATCTTTACATTTTATTTTGCTACTGTTATCATGATTACTAAAGCCATGTTAGGCTAAACTTTTTGTGATTGCTTAGATATGTTTATATAATAAAGTGGATTTGGCTATGATATGATCTTATTCGATTTCTTGTTTATGTAAAAACCTTGTTGTACTTGAATCTCATTGCATTGTTTATCACTTCTGGTTATATGTATTAATTGGTAAAGGTCGAAAGAACTACTTGGTATTATATAATTAGCGAAGTTTGTCTATGTACTTTGATCAATTGGTTGGAGAGATCCACTCTTGTTAAGTAATAAACAACTGATTTTCTCGTGTTTCAGTTATCCATATGAACTTGTGAAAACATATTTGCTTGATAAAAAACATAAGTCTTGAGTCAACCGGTTAATTTGTGGAAGCGCCATTTTGACGAGAATAGCTATTTGTGAATTGAACTTGCTTTCACCATTGAGATCATAATCATTTTCCTACCACTGAGTTATAGAAGCTATCAAACTAATCATATTGTCTCCCTATTTGAATCCTTCTTTAAGTAACTGTTATTTGCACAATTTGCTTAATACCCTTCTAAATAAATCTAAGTAGTTTTCTGTGATAACGTGAATAAAATAGTCCTAGTGGAATGACCAGGTCTTACCTATAACCTTACTACAAAACGAGGGTTATACTTTTGCCCGTGTGTTTTGAAACTACGAAAAATGGTAGAACTAGTATTATAAATTTAAAGCTTTATAGACACATCAGGCTACATTACCCGTAGCACCTTGGGCATAGGGGCAACCACCACTACATGTATGAATCACCACACTAATCCCCATCTATTTTTGATGTAATATTAAGAACAAATTATGTTCTAGTGTAATAATCGAGAAGGTGTGTGACAATGAAGAAGATAAAGATTAAAGAAGAAGTTGAAGAGGGTTGATTTTAGTAAAGAGATTTTTTTTTAATTATAAGAAATGGGGTTTTGGGTCCCATAGGAAAGAAAAGGACTAAGGAAGAGTATTTTTGTAGGTGCTTATCTTAGATGAACAACGTATTTTTTATTTTGAGATACATGGATTTTAATTTATGATGAACAATGGCTTTATGATCTTAGTTTAAAATGAACATTGAATTTTTCTTATCTTCAGATAACCAGGTTTTGATCTAAGAAAAACAATGGTGTTTATGGTTTTAGTTTTGGAGAAAAGAATTAAAGAAAAAATGAAGTTGTAGACCTTGTAACCATATATCCTTAAAATATCAGAAAGTTATAGTATATGTCAGGTCAATATTTGATTCAATTGTCTTTGACAAATACTTGAACATAAATCAGCCCGAGTTACTCACTGATTAGAATCAGTGAGTTTGTTACTCACTGAACTCACTGAATAATCAGTAAGTGTGTTACTCACCGAAGACTAATAGTGAGTAAGTTTACTCCCTGATAAGAAATCAGTAAGTGTTATATAAAGCTCAATCAACAACAAAGTTTCAGAGACGTCAAAGACCAACTGAATAAACACTTTCCCTCATTGATGCGTTGTCAGTGAATAAAGTATCTGAGCTACAAATAACATCAGAGGCACTCAGATCTAACAAAGTCTCCCAAACTCTATCTTTGAAACAAACATGAAATATGTGCGGGAACTGTCTTGGTAAGATAACCTAAAAGCAATTACAAGAAAGTGAAACAAATATGAGTAGTTGCTATAAAGGTGGGAACAGTTGTCAACAGTGCTCCATAAAGTATGGTTATTGCCTTTTCAAGAATGGAAGCATTTAATGAAAGATGTACTTCTCCAATAGATGCACGACACGTCTCAACTACCACACACATGTTATCCTCGTATCCCTACCTATATAAGAGAATGTTTGTAATAGAGATAGTGAGAGATTCCAAACACAAAAATAATACAAGTCTATTATAGTTAGGGAATCATCCTCTTCTAAGAACACACTAAGCAAAGCTAGCATGCGTGTGTTGTTTATTTTTAAGAGGGTTTCATTTGTCATTCAATTTAAATAGTATTCCGAAACTATCCCTTGTGATTCTTTGATGCATTACTAACAAGAATATTAAACTTTGAAAAGTACTAATTGTATTATTAGTTGTAAAATGGATCTTGTGTAAAACTTGTTTTCCATTTCTTAAACACATTCATGTTTTACCCAAAAATTGAGACCTCTAATATTAGTTATTGAATTTTTTTTTATAAATAATAATTACTTGAAAAACCAATAAAAATTATATTTTTACTTATAATTTAATATAAAAGTCACATGATGTGACATTTATACCTTTATATCACTTAAAACTTATACCCATACATCCTAAAAGTATCACACATAGCTACAATATATTATATTAGTTACTAATATTTTCTTTACTATAAAAACCAACAAAAGGTGTAATTTCATTAATTATTAATATAAGCGTTACATGATGCGACATTTGTAGCTCTATATGACTTAGAACTTGTAACTAGATATCTTTAAATTATTAGACAAAATTAAAGTATTTGATATTCATTATTGATAATATTTTTTTATAATTAATAGTTACAACTAGTATAAAATATGATTTCACTAAATATTTAATATAAAACTCACATCAAGACATTTGTAACTCTATATTACTTAGAACTTGTAACTAGACATCCTAACAGTATCAAATAGAGTTACAATATCTTATATTTATTACAGTATAGTTTTTTATTTATTTTAAATAGTTACTGAAAAACTAGTAAAAAAATATGATTTCACTAAGTATTTAATATAAAAGTCATATGATGTGACATTTGTAGCTCTATATGACTTAGAACTTGTAACTAGACATCCTTAAAATATTAGTTATAGTATCATATATTAATTATTGATAATATTTTTTTTAATATTTACCAAAAAACCGGTTAAAAGTATTTTTTTTTACTAAATAGTATTTTTTTACTAAATATTTGATACAAAAGTCACATGATGTGACATTTGTAGCTCTATATTATTTAGAACTTGTAGCTCCTAAAGTATCATACAGAGTTACATTATCTGATATTAATTACCGGTATTTTTTTAATATTTAATAGTTATTTGAAAAATCAATAAAAAGTTTGATTTCACTAATTATTTAATATAAAAGCTACATGATTTGATATTTGTAGATCTATACTTACAACTTGTAACTAGACATCCTTAAAATATCATACAAACTTACATTATCTAATATTAATTACACATAATTTTTTTATGTTTAATAGTTACTGAAAAAATTAATAAAAAGTATGATTTCACTAATTATTTGATATAAAAATCACATGACATGACATTTGTAACTCTATATCACCTAGAACACGTATCTATACCTCCTTAAAGTATATAAAACACCCTCATGTGACATATAGTGAGATATTTAACAAAAAACGTAACAAACTAACGGTCAAAGGATCCGTTTGTTACAAAAGAACATATACATAGAGTTAGGATCAAATAAGAAGAAAAATTAAAATAAGAATGATAAGAAGAAACCACAACCACTCATTTCAGATGCATCTACAAAAATGGATGCATCTCCCCTTAAAATTCTCCCTTCTTTTTGAAATGTGTGGTTAGAAATTCTTCTTATTTGATCCTAACTCTATATAGGGAAGGGATCTAGTAAGAAGATTAATTAAAATAAGAAGGGTAAGAAGGAATTCTAGCCACACAATTTGAATAGGGAGGGAAAATTTGAAGGGACATGCATCCACTTTTTTAGGTGCATCTAAAATATGTGGTTGTGGTTTCTTCTTATCCTTCCTATTTTCTTCTTACTGGATCCCTTCCCCATATACATAAACTGTTTAATTATTGAACTTTTAATACGAAAGGTGTCATTGTGTGCAAAACATATAACGGTTTTTGTTTATAACTCTTTTTTACTTGTTTATTTGACTTGACTCACGTCCCTGTGTCACTCTCTTTTTTCTCTGTCTCTACCCTATCTCCTATAAATAGCTAAGCAACATCCGGCTTATGTGTGTTTCTATCACTTTTTTTTATACATAAGCTACCTTGAATCCTACTTTCAAACGAATTGTTTTTCCTTCTTTACAAGCTTTCAACAATATGGTAGCTATACCGAAACCTCCTGATGAACTATTTTTCACTAAACCATGCAAACAAAACAACCACCACACGAAAGATTTCACCACAATTCCCATAATCGACCTCTCTAAACCCGACTCAAAACACCTCCTTGTTAAAGCTTGTCAAGATTTTGGATTCTTCAAAGTTATCAATCATGGTGTATCAATCAAATGCATTAATAAACTCGAATCAAAAGCTATTAGATTCTTTAGTTCCTCTCTTTCTGTAAAACAAAAGGCAGGGCTACCCAACCCGTTTGGATATGGAAACAAAAGTCTTGGTAAGAATGGCGATTTCGGATGGGTTGAATACCTTCTCCTAGACACGAAACTTGAACATGATCATAAGAATCCAATATTCCCTATTTTTGAAGACAACCCAAAAAAATTCAAGTAAGAACCATAAAATTCCAAAATTTATAAAGGTTGTTTGGGATAGTATATTATAATTGCTTTGTTTATCTTCTTGATGCTTTTGATATACTGAATGAAAAGTTTAAAACTAATTATCTCATTATTTGTGAGTTAAATAGACTGTTTTTGGGAGACCATTTACCCAAAAAAAAAAATATATATATACTGTTTTGATTAGACAGCTTGTAACGTCTTATTTCAAATATTTGTGGGGCAAATGATTGAAAAAAGTATCATACTTGTCACAATTTCTTTTTGTGGGTAGCGAAATTTTTTTTTTTGCTTTTGTGGGTACTTTTCTTTCAAATTTATCCTTTTTAGGGTGTGTTGCGAAATTTTTGAACATTTTTGCCCATCTTAGCTAACATAAGTTTTTTTTCCCCGAAGGGCAAAAATGTCACATATTACCCTAAAAAGGATGAATTAGAAAGAAGAGTACCCCACAAAAGCAAAAAATTTTGTTCGCTACCCACAAAAGGAAATGGTGGCAAGTATGATACTTTTTTCAATCATTTGCCCAATATTTGTGTGCTCTGTTTTCTAATTTGTTTATTCATAACTTGTTATTGTAGATGTGTTGTGGATGATTATGTGTCGGCAGTGAAGAAGATGGCATGTGTCATTCTTGAATTTTTAGCAGAGGAATTAAAGTTGCCACAAAATGTTTTTAGCAAGATGTTAATTGATGAACAAAGTGACTCGGTTTTTAGGGTGAATTACTATCCAGTGTGCCCAGATGTTCAAGAAGCCCCTTTTTTTGTTCCTTGTAAAGTTTCCTAATTTTTTGCATATTGTACAACTTAACCTCTATTTAAAAATATCTTAGAAGTTGAATCCATAATTTATTTCTTTCAAAATCCGAAACTTTTATATGTTATAGTACATATTTGGATTTTTTTAACTTGTGCCCTTAGGGCACATAAAAAGGACATCCGGTCCCGCAGAAAAGGACACAAAGATCCACATAAAATACAATTTTTGTAGATCCCTATGTCCTTTTCTGTAGGACCCAGTGTCCTTTTAGTGTCCTTAACATGTGCCTTAGGGCACATGTTAGACAAACCCTACATATTTTGACTTTTGATTATTACTCGTACTTGTTTAGCATATCTTCAGACGCGCATGAACCAAAATCTCAGAAAAACATATACACGAGGTTGCTCCACATGTTGTTCTAACAATCTGACTTACAGAATTGGTGTAAAACGTAATGGGCTAATTTTTGTATATTTCTTCTTCTTTATCAAATGTTCAATGGGTGCGAACATTTATACATGAAAAGATAATAGAATGATAGTTTCCACATGTTTTTCACCTAATTAGTATGTGCCAACACTATATTCACTTTCCTCTTTGTCTATACGTCATTTTCATATACACGTCTAATAAAGCTGGATAAAAATTATTTAACAGGTCATGACAAATGGAAGATTCAAGAGTGTAAAGCATAGAGTGGTGGCAAATAACTTGAAAAGCAGGTTGTCAATGATTTATTTTGGAGGACCACCACTTAGTCAGAAGATTGCGCCATTACCTTCACTTATGGAAGGCGATGAAGCCAGCTTGTACAAAGAATTCACTTGGTTTGAATATAAAAAATCTGCCTTTAATTCAAGATTGTCCGATAATAGACTCCGCCTTTATGAAAAAGATCACAAGGTCTTGAGTTAAAAGGTACCGAGTTTGAAGCTATCATTCGAATTATAACCTTCAAGAATGTCGTGGGTGTTTAGTATTTACGAAGATTTCAGACAATTACAGGTTATTATCAAATCATATTTAATATTTGGTCCTGTAGTAATAATATTTGAACATAATTGATAGGATAAAAAATATTTTTTTAGTCTTGTCCATTTTAGTTTTCCACTTCTTTTGTAGAAATCGCTCCATTTTTAACTTGCCCTTTTGTGGAATTCCGCCGATAACTAAGAGCATGCACATCGATAACGCCCTAACGGGCGTTAGTGGGGCGTTAAGGGGCGTTATCCTTTGGACCTCCGGCATTATTTGTGCGTTAATGGCTATACGTTATTGCCCTAACGGGCGTTATCCCTATAACCAAAAAAAAAAAAATCAAAAATTTTACAAAACACCCCCCTCAAACGGCTAGTTACAGTTGGGGTTTAAAAAAATTTACATTTTAGCCCCTAAACGGCTAGTTTAAAAAAAAAATCAAAAACATTTTTTTACTACTATAAATACCCAACTAAAACATCATTTTTTTCACTTCCATAATTCAAATTCACAATTTATATACTTCCTCTCAAACTACCATAATTCAAATTCAAGTTCGTTCACAATGGATCCGAATCAATGTGATCAATTTCCTCAGCATTGGTCAGACGTTGATGACGAAACTGACTTCCAATTTATGGCGTTTGAGTACGAGTATCACCTTCTGTTGGAACAAGAAGAAGCATCTCAACCTCCTACTCGTGCTCGTAGCCATATATATCGTGAACATGAGATTGCAGAAGAACGTCTGCGCAACGACTATTTCGTTGAAGGTTGTAAGTATTCAAACCGGAATTTTCGTAGAAGATTTCGTATGAGCCGAAAACTATTCCTGCAAATAGTTGAATGTATTGAATCTTATACTTCCGATAATATTCCAGATCATTTTAATTACTTTAGGCAAACACCCGATTGTACGGTCGAATAAGTTTAAGTGCTCTAATGAAGTGTACGTCTGTCATACGCCAATTGGCGTACGGCACCTCACCTGATGCATTTGATGAATACTTGCAAATGGGTGCGAGTACTTCAAAATTATGTCTTGATAATTTTAACAAATGCATTATTGATTTGTTTATGTCGGAGTATTTAAGAAAACCAACATGGGCCGACATTCAAAAACTTTATCAACAACATGAAGAAAAACATGGGTTTCCGGGAATGCTTGGTAGCATTGACTGTATGCACTGAGAATGAAAAAATTGTCCAGTGGCTTGGCAAGGGCAATTTGCTAGGGGTGATAAAAAATACCCAACAATTATGCTTGAAGTTGTTGCTTCTCAAGATTTATGGATTTGGCATGCATTTTTTGGGATGGCGGGGGCGAATAACGATATTAAGGTTTTAGATCAGTCTCCGTTGTTCGACGACATTCTTACTGACAATGCCCCAAGAGCACCTTATATGGTCAATGGAACTAGGTATGAACAGGGGTATTACTTGGCTGACAGAATTTATCCACAGTGGGCAACTTTCGTCAAATCCTTCTCGGCAACAACTGACGAAAAACATACGTACTTTAAAAGGAGACAAGAAAGTGCCCGAAAGGATATTGAACGTGCTTTTGGTGTGCTTCAAGGCCGTTGGGGTATCCTACAACAACCGGCACGTCAATGGGAAATTGTCACGATACGTAGAATCATGTATTCTTGCATTATTTTGCATAACATGATTATAAAAGATCAAAAATTTGCATTACGTGACTATTACGAAGTGTGGGTGGATTCGTCAGCATATTTGAGGCAACGAAGATGGGTCGAAAGATGTGATACTCACAGTCGTAAGGCAAAAGAAATGCACGGCCGACAAACGCATACCCAACTCCAATAGGACCTTATGGAGCATGTTTGGCAGAAGTATCTTAAACGACATCAACAACAACAAGAGAGCGACGATGATGAATAAGTATTTGTTATGTTTTGTAATTTGTTTTCGTTGTAATTTTCTTTAGTTATTTTATATTTGGTATTGTAATATGTTTAAGTTAAGGTTATGTTTTTTAATAAATGAAGTGTTTGTTTTAGTTTAGGGGTTGACATTGAAAATATGAAATGTTAAAGTTTAACTTGGGATGTTATTGTTGTGGGTGTTTTTTGGGGATGTTAAGGTGAAATGTTAAAGCTGATGTGGCGCTGACGTGGCAGATGTTAAAGTATAACTTAAGTTATTGATGGGAATGCTCTAATGAGCTGATGTAAGAACCATTTCGTTTGTCAATAGAAATTTATATATTATCATATATACTTTATATTTGTTTTAGTTAACAAATACATATGAAACCACTTGGGGGTGGTAAAGTGGTAGAAAACTTGTGACTTTAATCACAAAATATGAGATGTCTCTAGTTCGAATACTGCTTTGGTGCAAGCAATCCTGAAGTAGTCGTACCAGCTTCCTCAAAAGTAGGAGCTTTTTACTCGGTTTGAGCCTTTGTAGTGGTGCACTAAGACTTCATGGATGGATATGTGAACCAAAAGGACGGAAACCATGGGTTACGAAACAAAAAATTACATATGTTTTTAGATATAAACATGGATTGAGAAGAGAATAAGGTAATGATTCTGTTAAGCATGATAATTACAGTTAAGTTTATCAGAAAATCTAGTATACGATTTTCTAACTATAGTCATAAGGATTAAAGTTAACCTTATCATGATTATAAACACCTTAATTTGGGCAATGAACCCTATATTGTTATACTATACTTTAAGCATCAATTTCCATATTAATTACCAATCATTTGGTATGTGAATACTGATACTAATTGTAAACTCTTTTAAGTATGGTAAGTCTTAGCAAATACTTATTTTAACTGGAAAGACAAGCATAAGAATACAGCATACATTCCTCTCTCATAGATGCAATTCCCATATAATTAAAATTCAAAAAGGGCTAGCAGCGCAACTTGTTGCTCGTTTGGCTAATCGAAAGAACAAACACTACTACAGAAAAACAAACAGAGCCCCCTTCAAAAACCGGTTTAAATAGAAAACGGGGTCTATAGATTATTCCAGTCTGTTTAATGAATATAAAGTCCTTTTATGTAGGAAGAAACCCGAATCTGTCTTATAAAGCCCGGTTGTTATTTAAGTAACCGGGAACTAATACATATAACCTTTTGGCGGACCTTTTTTCTTTAAAATTTTCACCTTTTGGCGGACCCTTTTTATCGTCTTCCAAATTTTCACAAGAACAGATCTCACACACACTTCTACCCTACTACCACCGTCCCCCTCACCACACCAGAGCTGCCAGTCCACCACGTGTCATCGCTCACACTACTCCCATCTTATCAATTTATGCTCATGGTGAGTCATCTCCTCTCCTCCTAAATCCTAATTAATTATCAATTTTTGTATAGGTGTTTGTGTCGAATTTCAAACTATTTGTGTTAATTTCATTATTTTATTTTTAGTTGAAGTTATAGTTGTTGTATGATGGAGTTGCAGAGGTAATGAACAATTAGGGGTTTTAAAGTCTTAAACACCAGCTGTGGAAAACTAGAAGGGGGGTTGAATAGTTTTATCTATTAAAACTTTGTTTTAAAATATTTAGATCGACTTATGTCAATCTATTTATATGTGTATGTTGGATATATATATATATATATATATATATATATATATATATATATATATATATATATATATATATATATATATATATATATATATATATATATATGTAAAGATATGAAGCAAAGGTAAGGAGTAAGAAACACAAAACCACGACACGAGTGTTTATAGTGGTTCGACTACAAGGACACCTTCCTTGCCCTACTCTACTCCCCGAGTCACATACTCGAGAGTTCATTAGCACTACACGACACAACTCCTTATGGCGGAGAAGCCTTCACAACGTCGCCTACTCTTTTTCCGGTACAAGGCTAGACACCGGGATCTTCCACGAGGTAGAACCAAACCTATCACAACGTCGCCTACACTTTATCTGGTACAAGGCTAGATACCGAGTTCCATTACAAAGGAGGAACTACTACAGAACACTACACAACACCTATCCCAAAGGAGACCCACCCCTTATTACAACAATATCAAGGATATCAATATCCTTGTACACAACCTATCTCGATTTGTACATCGATGTACCATATCGATTGTACACCCTTGGCATCTTTCACTAATGCCTTTGATAAAATCTTTTGGCACCTTTCACTAATGCTTTCGACTTGACCCTTTTGGCATCCTTCACTAATGCCTTTGACACGGACGTTCGGCACCTTTCACTAATGACTTCGTCTTGACCCTTTTGCCATCCTTCACTAATGCCTTTGACATGGATGTTCGGCACCTTTCACTAGTGCCTTCGTCTTGACCCTTTTGGCATCCTTCACTAATGCCTTAGACACAACACTTCTAGGGAGGAAGAAAGAACTATCAACAAGAGAACTTCAGTAGTCTTGATGCTGAACGAAGCATGGCAACTCATGGACTTGAGCTTGCTCGACTTCAAGAGGTGGTGATCTCGCCTTTAAGAGGAACCTAGATAATCACACAAACACATAAAACCAACTACATAGAGAGATCCTTTGGATTTGAGGTTAGAGAGTTTACAATACTAGGAGAAAGTATGTGTAGAAGTGACAACTTGCAATGAAGAAATGGCTCACTATTTATAGACAAAAGTATGCTACTGCTCCACGGATCCCTTGCTTGAGTGATCCATCTAGTGTAATACTAGGGATCCGTGAGACGCTCCTCATTACCCATGGGTTATGGGTCATGGGTCATGGGTTATGGGTCATGGGTTCTAGACTTTGGACCATGGGTATCCAAGTAGATACAATGTATCTAGAAGATGCAATGCATCTAGTCAATGGGTTATGGGTTAGCTCCATGGGTCATGGATAATACCCATTATGACTTATGCATGATGTCATGCAATGGGTTATGGATTATGCTCCATGGGTATGGGTCATGGACTTTGGGTTTTACCCAACTACATTCAATGTATTAAGTCAATGGGTTAAATACTTAAACTTCTACCCATTCTATTACCCATTATAATACATACTAAGTATGTATATATCTACCCAAAGCTCACGTTTAATGCAGAACCATTATTTTGTACAGAACTTTACAGAACCACTTTGGACCAATAAGAATTTAGTATTATTAAATATTTTTATTTAATTGAAAAGGGTATAATAGTAAAAACTTATATTTGCTTTATTTTTGAATTGTTTTTTAATTAAAAATGATTTTTAACCCTTAATTTTTTATTTTTTTTTTATTTTTACAGCATGCATGTTTTCAAAAAAATCTAAGTGCATATATGTTTTTTTCAACAGACATGTTTTTTAAAAAAATCAAGTGCATACGTGTTTTTTTTTCCGTAAATATAGTAAATTTACGTGTGTTTCTTGCATTGAGACGTCAAACTAATTTCCTTAAAATGGTAAGTACATATATGTTTCAATTTTACATTATTTGATTATCGAAATTTATGACCAAAAACATAAAAATACACATGTAACCTCTAACAATTTATCATAAACATATACATGTAATATCTACATTTATAACAAAGAAAAAACATAAATACAATACACATAATTTGATATAAAAAACATATGTGCGCGCTTCGATAACATATATGCACGACTTCCAAAAACATATGTGCACGCTTCAATTTATCTTCAAGTTCATTAGAACATATGTGCCCGTCTTCCGAAAACATATATGCACGCTTCACTTTCTCGTCAAGTTCATTATAACATATGTGCCCGTCTTCCGAAAACATATGTGCACACTGCTTTTTTGTGATCACCTGATTTAACTAAACATTGAAAAGAACATACATGATTATTACATTTAAAAAGTAATAATTCTTGTATCTATATTGAAAAGAACAGACATGAAGAAACACCAATTTAATATAATTGAACTTACAACTTTAATATGATTAAAAACTTTAACATGATATACTGTACCAACTGTTACCGTAACATTTCATATAGATCCCAACAGCTTGTCTATCAATAAACAAAAATCGATTGCGATAATAACAATCAACTAATGAATTTAAATAGCTCGTCAACAACAAAACATAATAAAAAACAACAACTTTAATCATCAAACATAGACAAGTTAAACCAGATCTAAACACACTACAAAAAAAGGGGGCTTTTAGGACCTTTCTCTAGGACACTTTTTTAGATGGCGTCCTATAAAACATTTTATGCAACCATCTAGCTTTTGAGTTCTATTATAGTGGTTTCTAATACGACACTTAATTCGTGGATCCTAATAAACTAATTTACAAGACACTTTTTTAGTAGGGTCTTATTATCATGAGACAAATAGGACGCTTGATAAAAAAGTCCTATCATGTTAAGTTTAATAAGACACTTATTTCTTGAGGTCGTATTAGATTAGAACTTTATATGACACTCTTTATGTTTGTCTTATCACACATATATTAGAGGACGCTTATTAGCAGGGGTTTTATTTTAATTAGACATAATAGGACACTATATACAAAAGTCCTATAACACCAAAACTTCTTGTGGTTTCTTTTATGTTAGTTTTATTTAACATAACTGCAACTTGCATATAAGTCTTAATAAACTACGTTATAAAACATGCTAGTTATTATAGAATACGACACTTGCAACATATCTTCTTTTATATAATTTTATTTGATATTTAGTGAATGTTTATAAAGCACTCTAATATATCAAAGGCAAATGGACAACAAATGAGTAATAACTACTTAAAGGTGACCTAGTGGCAAAAAGACTTCTGACTATTATTCTAAAATGTATGAGGTCTCAAGTTTAATTTCTGCTAGATGCAAACAACCTTAAGTAACCACGTCAACCTCTTGAAAATGCCAAAACCAAGCCACTTGATTTTCAGCCATTTGAATGGCTCAGGCCAAAAGGGAAAAAGTGATCATTTACCTTTTTTTTTTAATGTATTGTGAGTGTGTGGATATCTTTAATGGGGTATTTTGTGGGACCCAATAAGATGTTAGTGGTGTATTATGATGAATGGTGTTTTAGTTATTGGTGAGTTATTGAGATGTGTATAATGTGGCGTTAAGGTGACATACCAATAACGTGTTATTGGTATCCACGATACCTTGTGCTCTAAAAAGTGTTGTTACCTTGACACATGTCCACATGGATTACAACTTTACAGCAAACCACTAATTTGGGGAACATTGGGCCCACATCAACGATTACCTTCAATCTACAAATAAATTTTAGAGTAAACTGCAAAATACATTCCTGTGGTTTACAGTTTTTGAGACCTTACATCCCTGTCATAAACTATTGGCTAGTTACATCATTCGTTAGCCAAACGTTAGCCATTATACATCCCTGGTCACTAACTCCGTTAGTTTTCTTCGTTAAGTGCTAACTGGAGGGCTATTTTGGTCTTTTTACTCATACGAGGGATGTATTTTGCAGTCTATTCTTTTACATATAAGAGGGATGTATTTTGCAAAATACTTTTATACTTTATTTTTTTTTATTCTTATTATTATTATTATTATTATTATTATAAAAAATTCCGAAAATTTTATAAAAAAAATTCCAAAATTTTTATAAAAAATTCCGAAAATTTTATAAAAAAAATTTATAAAAAATTCCGAAAATTTTATTAAAAAAAATTCAAAAATTTTATAAAAAATTCCGAAAATTTTATAAAAAAAAATTATAAAAAATTCCGAAAATTTTATAAAAAAAATTCCAAAAATTTTATAAAAAATTCCGAAAATTTTATAAAAAAATTAATAAAAAATTCCGAAAATTTTATGAAAAAATTTATTAATAATTCCGAAAATTTTATAAAATATTCCGATAAAATTTTTATAAAAAACAAATTCCGTAAAAAACTTTCTTTTAAAATTTTCTGTTTTTAAATTCCGTTAAAAATTTGTTTTTAAACTTTTTTCTTTTTTACGGAATTTTTTTATAAAAAATTTTCGACAAAAAAAATTCTTTTTTCTTTTTTTAAATACTTTTTGACGGAATTTAAAATTTTCGTAATTTTTTATAAAATTTTTGAAATTTTTGTTTAATAAAATTTTCGGAATTTTTATAAAATTTTTTGAATTTTTTATAAATTTTTTTATAAAATTTTCGGAATTTTTTATAAAATTTTTGGAATTTTTTTTATAAAATTTTCGGAATTTTTTATAAATTTTTTTATAAAATTTTTGGAATTTTTTATAAAATTTTTGGAATTTTTTTTATAAAATTTTCGGAATTTTTTATAATTTTTTTTATAAAATTTTCGGAATTTTTTATAAAATTTTTGAAATTTTTTTTTATAAAATTTTCGGAATTTTTATAAAATTTTTGGAATTTTTTATAATAATAATAATAATAATAATAAAAAAAAAAAAAAAAAAAAAAAAAAAAAAAAAAAGCAAAGTATAAAAGTGTTTTGCAAAATACATCCCTCTTATATGTAAAAGAGTAGACTGCAAAATACATCCCTCGTATGAGTAAAAAGACCAAAATAGCCCTCCAGTTAGCAGTTAACGAAGAAAACTAACGGAGTTAGTGACCAGGGATGTATAATGGCTAACGTTTGGCTAACGAAGGATGTAACTAGCCAATAGTTTATGACAGGGATGTAAGGTCTCAAAAACTGTAAACCACAGGGATGTATTTTGCAGTTTACTCTAAATTTTATTCAACTTGTAAGGGTTTGTGTATGTTTGGCAAAACTACCTGTAAGTTATATGATATAAGCTGTAAACTACAAAACCATTGACATGAGCTACAAGCTTTATATATATTTTTTTAATAAAAGTGTTATTGTGGCTTGTGATTATTGTGATTATCAAACAACCGATTTGAAGAAGCCGTTTTTCATATTGTGACTTGTGAGTGAATATAAGAGAAGATCTTGTTTGTTGAAAGTATTGGTTCTCAATATTGTTGATATCAAGTCAATGAGGTTCTCGATTCTTGATGTCTATATCGGTTGAAGGTTCAGGTTTAATATACCAGATTGAGTAGTGATTGGCATGACTAATTCATGTGCCTAATTTGATGCCTAACAAGGATCTTGGAACATATGGCAAAATCAATGGTAAATAAGAGAAGTGAGAATAAGTGGAATATATGTGTCAATAAATGAATAGATTAGACATGAAATTAATCACGGCATCTCAATCATTTTCCTACCAGATTACCAGCTATAAGAAGATGGAATTGTTGACACGCATGTCAGGTGTTTGATAAAATGTTTCAATGAGAATATTTGTAATTGTATACTCTAACAGTGTTTTATCAAATTAATTTATATTTTAGTGATGAGTTAGGATCAAATGAGAAAAAAAAATTATAATAAAAAGAGTGAGAAAAAACCACAACCACATATTTTAGATGCACCTACAAAAGTAGATGCGTCTCCCCTTAAATTTCTCCATTTTATTTAAAATGTGTGGCTAGAAATCCTTCTTATTCTTCTCATTTTAGTTTTTTTTCTCACTGGATCCCTTCCCACTTTTAGTAATTTATAATTTTTCTTTTAGTATTAGATATAATTAATTTGAAATCATTTGAGGAAGTTTTAAATAATGATGAACAGAGATTGACATTCTTAAATTTGACATGGCCGGTTCTCTTAATGTCTTATAACCTCCCACTATGGATGTGCATGAAACAATCTTATTTAATGTTATCTTTAGTGGCAATAAGTTTTTTGGTTATGTTCTTTTTACACCAAAGCAATATAAAATAGGGGAAATCTTACCTAGATTATAGTGTAGGTAGTTACTTACATTTACTTTGAAAAATATACAGTTCAATCTCTGGAGTAAGTCCTTGATACATGTTTTCCCCTTGTCCCTACCTTTTTTTCAAAGGAACTATAGGTAACTTACCTACATTATAATGTAGGTAAGATTTCCCCTATAAAATAATGAAAATAAGTGTATTTAGTAAGGTACGTATTGAAGAGGAGAGTAGCTAATCGTTTGGTTTCCCACGTTCGGTAAGGACTCCAAAGTATGACTGAAGTCACGAGTTGGGGTAACGCTCACGGTGTAGCTAGTGTGTGTGAATGAATTCACCATGTGTTACTTAGTTCATTCCGTGAGAATGAACTTGGTGTTTATAGGGATGGATCGAGGGTTTTGTGCCCTTTTAGAAAGCCATCCATGGTTTGAAGATGGTCCACGTGGTGAACATCCAATGAAGGAGACAAGAATGACATGTGGTGCGTCATCCTTGGCTTAGCCAAATGCATGGAATGATCCATGCACGATTACAACACTACCTCTGAGCTAATGAGGTAGTGACACGTATTTGCTTGTTGCAACGGTCTTGTGAGAAGCATCAAGTCCTATCATTGCCTGTTTATGTTTTTCAGGCCTTTGAGCCTGGCCTGGGATCGGGAGTTTGCGTCCCATGCGTGTTATGACGAGTTTCGATTGTAATGGGCATGTTTAAAGCATATGGGCGTATGAGCCTTTATTTAGTTGGGCTAAAGGTCCTATACCCTATCAGTATCTCATATAATTAGAGCATTATCGAGCCCGATCCCGAGCTTGAACCCAATTTAGGACTCATTTATTAAATAAACTTGAGTATGACCTTTATACCTAAAGATAGATTATGCTTGAGAGTCTAACAAGTTTTAAAATATATATCAAAATATACTGCATACATGTTAAATTGAAAATATTAAACGAGCTCGACCTTTAGCTTTACGCACAAAGATAGATAAACTTACCTTTAATGTATTTTTAATATTCTTATATAAAAGAAAATAATATTATAAATGGGTAGCGACCAAGTTGAACTCGAGTTTTTTTTTTTTTTTTTTTTTTTTTTTTTTTTTTTTTTTTTTTTTTTTAATGATCTGAGCTTGAGCTTCTCTAAGTTAAAAGAGCTGAGAATCTTATCAATCTCGAGTTTGGTTCATGTTGTTTATATTAGAGATGGAACGCATAAATTTTTTTAGCAATAATATAAGGGAATAAAACTTTTTAAACGGGATGCAAATAGGAAAAATCATTGTTTCTTATGAAAATTAAACGCTACAAACATACTTTCATCGGGTCCCACGACACAGTAGAGCGTCGGTCCAAAACCAAACCGAATCGAAACCGAAAACCATTAGTATATTAAAGCGAAACTGAACTGAATATAGTTGGTTCGGTTTGGCTTTTTGTCGGTTCGGTTCGGTTTGTATCGTTTAGGTGTGTTTTTCTCGGTTTTGGATTGAATCGAGCTTAACCGAAACAAAAAACCGTTAGTATATAGGCAAAACCGAACTGAATATAATCGGTTCAATTTAGTTTTTCAGTTCGGTTCGGTTTTCGGTTCAATATGCTCAGCCCCTAATGTACTACTTACACATAATTCTATATATGTTGAGCTGAATAAGTGTCTAAAAGAGTGAACATGGAGGACTTATCTTGTAAACTGTAATCTCTGTAACTCACCAAAATTGGGGGAATATCAAACCCACCATTTATTTTAGCAAAATTAAAACTGCGATTCAGGGTATACAAATTTTGGCGCTGCGAAATTGAAGGCTCCACGTTCTTCTAACACCTTTAAGGTTAGGTTATATTGATTAAATCAAAATGACAGCTACAGTTTGTGGTGCCGGGATTGAATTTAGGGTTTCGATTTGTCTTCAAATTCAAAGGTAAAGTATTATTTTTTGAGTTTAAATTTAGAGTATAATATTGTTTACTGAGTAAGCCATTTCAGTAGTTAGGTGTGTGAATTTGCTTAACAACATAGGTAACAAACCACTGTATCTATTAACTCTGTTTTTGGTGATGGCTAGATCCTTGCAAGATGCTTCAATGTTTCAATTTTATAAATGCATTGGTCAATTGGTAAAACTCATTCTGGTTGAGATTGATTATTATTTTAATTAACCAATTGGGTTATTATTTTATAGTCTTCCAACCAAACTAATTTATTGAATTGTTAAATCTGTTATGTGAAGTAATGTTAAACATTATTTAGTGGTTATGTTATATACTTTTATGCATTGCAAGGGATTTTGATGTGCAGGTTCTTTCTTTTTTAGTTCGCTTTATGTTGAGTAGAAAAACCTTATGCTGAATATGTAAGAATTAATTAAATTTGATCTGTTTTTACTATCATATTTTCTGGCGATATATACAATTTCTTAACTATTCAGTGTTGTGCTTTCTTATGGTTAGGATGATGTCTCGATTCGGTGTTAGATATCGTAATGGTTTTGAGACTTGCTTATAATTCTGAGATGCTTTATAACTGTAGCATTGTCAAATTTGACACTAAGTAGTAAATATCTTATTGGTGCCATTTATGTACTTGTTTCTTTTTCAATAAAAGTTTATGAATATAACTACATTTAATTAGAATGTATATTATTTTTACTAGAGTTTTGTTGTATTTTCATCTAGTATATTATAACTTAGGGATGCCGTTAAGGATCGATAATGGAGTTCTGATGACTGGATTTTAAAATCTTTTGGAAGGAAAGTGAAGAACTGGAGGACAAGAGTTAAAAAGGACTACTATGATCCAACTTTTTCATTTCATGAACAGATTAACTCCAAGCCAAAACGCATGCTTGCGTCTCAGTGGAAGAAACTTGTCAAGTCGTGGAATAAAGGAAATTCTAAGTTTGAGATATAATTTTTAACTTTGAATAATAATTTTTATTTTTAGTTTAACTACTTACTCTTCTACTTCAGAGGCTCAGTGAAAAAAATAAGGCCAATAGAGCAAATAAGAAGATGGTGCAGTCACGGGTAAACAAGTTATGCTCATGTTCGTGAAAGACAAAAGGTATTTCTATATTACCGTGCAAGTGTTGATGTTATATATGCAAATGTATTGAGAGATTGCATGAGGTGCAAATACAAAAACTAAGAAAATCCTCCTGATAGCCTTAGCTAAGGTAATACCATAATGGTGAACTTGGAGAGAAAGGTAGTTAGTTGTAATCTTGAGTTAACCTTTAGTTCATGTGTATCTCATCTGCAACTAACTGTATGTGGACACACAATGTGGATATGACACCATTATATCAACTAAAAGGCTTCATGGGTTAGTTCAGCTAGTTACACTCTTATTTTTGGACTTGGTTCTTCACTTTGTATATTATATTTGCACTTAATAAATACTTCAACAGCTTGTCACTTCTGTGTGGATAAAATAACTAATGCTGTTTAGAATATGGTCCCTATCTTGTTTTGTGTGTGTTTTAACCTGTATATAGTTGCCATTTCTCATTTTGAAATGGTCACTTATTGTTGCATGTAAGTATGATGCAAAAATAAATTTAGGTAGTTTGTCTCTGATTTGATACTTTCACCTTTAACAATAACACAAGGCCACTTAACTTCAATTTTTGTCACAGATTTTTGGTGTTTTATTTGTCCTATGAATGATCATTTGGGCTGTTTTGGAATTAGCACTTTTTTTTTGAAACAGGTAATCTTGGGACGTGCACCAACGAGAAAGGTGTTGTTCCGTGCTTGCTTTTCGAATGCCATTGTATGTACCAGATTTATAGCTTCAATTATCACATATCTATGTCATTCGTGTTGAAAGATATTTATAAATTCCATAGTTATAAATTGATTTATTTCCATTTCTTGCAAGTTTAGTAGTATAAAGGTGTCACGTTTAACATATTTAATACTTTTTTATGCAGGAACAAATGGAAAAATTGACTTAACAACTTTCTGAGGATGAACGGGATGAGCCTGGACTTCAAGATATATATGCTAAAGTAACGGGTAATGATAAGAATGGAACCGTAGAGATGTATGGGCTAGGGGTTCGTGCTTCTAATGTTTCGGGTATGGTTCCAAGTCGTTCTGCTCGTCCTAGAGATAAGATCCAGTGGAAGTCTACTGCTGAACGGCTTAGCGCTGAATTGGTTCAGTATAAAGCGAGGAAAACACTTTTTTTGTTATTTCATGTTATTGTCGCCTGATAGCTCAAGATCATTCTCTAGTTGTTCCTGTTATTGTTGCATGATGGATCAAGTCCATCAGCATCTGCTACTTCTCTTACTATTTATGTTGAATTTTGAAAGACCTTTATCTTGGATATTAATATAACTTGATTGAAAACTTCTGGAAATGAAATCTTTTTTTCCTTATTGAATTATATGCCTTCTATTTACCTTTTGTTATCTTTTGAGTAGTGTTAAATATGTTACATAGAAAGGAAGTGTTTTATGATGTCACTTATTAAGACACTAATCCTATTAACTCAACATGGGACAAAATGTCTTTTATAACACTAAATTTGGTCCTAACAAAGCACTTATGTATTAGGACCCTTTTGTTGGTGCTAAAATATGACTTTATCCATTATGTTTTCGTCCTATGAAAATGTGTCTTAGGACCCGTAAAAGTGTCCCAAAACATAACAAATGGGTAAGCATATATTAGAACACCAGATAGCATCCCATAATGTGATCTATTAGGACGTCATTTTGGTCGCATAAACAATTTTATAAGACCAAAAAATTAGTTTTAAAATGTTCGAGTTTATTAGGACGCCGATAAATGTCCTAAATATCTATTACAACCCCTTCCTACGGGACACTTTTATTTTGGTCCTATTATGTTAAAGGTCCTATAAACTATTTTTATAGGACACTAACAGGCGTCCTATAAGCCCCCTTTTCTTGTAGTGACACTATTCAAGTCAATTAATTCGATTAATCATATTAAGATAGTAAACCGATTTATCAACTCTAGATCCATATTATATCCGATCAATATACAGTTTAAACGTCATCAACCAATTAAAATTGAATTAAAGGATTAAAAGGACTTACAGTGGATTAAATAGATGAGTTGTTTTAAGGTTTTCTTCTTGTCTTAAGTGCAGCCGATTGCATTGTTATCGGGATTGATGTGGAAAATTAATACAAAAATAAAAACCGAGTATTGAAACTTACATGAGAGTGGCATCCATATTTTTTCCTTCATTAAACTTCTTGTAATATTAACAAAAGAGAGATCTAAGATAGAGGAGACGATTTTTTTTTTTTTTTTTTTTTTTTTTTTTTTTTTTTTTTTTTTTTTTTGTGAAAGTGGTATAGAACTGCCATGAGAACGGAGGGTTTAATTTATTTCTTTGTTTGACCTAATCACACCTATTTAGATGGACAGTTATGTCGAGTTGTAATTTTTAGAGGCGGCAGTTGAATTTTTAGGGTGGTGTCCAGCATTTTTTTAGGAGAGATTTAATTTAATTATGGTTTTTAAGAAATTTTTTAAGGAATAATACAAATTACTCAATTGCCCTTCTTGAATATTTTTAACTATTATATAATTCAAATTATTTACAAAGATGCCATTATGCATAAATATGATGTACATCATGCATTATTCGGAGTAAAAAGGCTGGTTCTGTAGGTTCTATACAAAAAACTGGTTTTGCATTGAACGCTACACATCTACCCAATATGTAAACACTATTTGTTGTACATATGTATTACTAAATCATGAAAGCACTATTACTTGCTTAGTGTTTTATATGAAAACGTAAGTGTGTTAGTAAACTATTGGCTCAAACCATTTACGTATTTTATTTGTTTCATTAAAATGATTTTACGTTTATTATCGACAAAACATTAGAAGATTGTAAAATATAAATAAATGTTTTTACGGCTTATTTTTATTAACAATCTCCCTCTTTTTGTTGATGACAAAACATAAGATTATTTTAAGGAAAAACTAAAATTCTTAAAAGTTTGAATTGGAGTTTTTTTACTCTCTTCTCCCCCTTTTTATCGAAACAAAAAAAGCGTCGAAAAGAAACTAACACAATTGTTTTAAGAAAAACATGTGAAAAGAAAAAAAATATGAAAAATAGAGAGTAAGAGAAGAGAAGTATTCTCGTCTTAGCTCCCCCTTGACGAGTCCATCCCTTTGTGAGGGCTTCAAGTAAGTATAAATACTAAGCTAGTGTATTGCAATTATGTTTGTACATGGTTTCGTCCTTTTTGACGAGCATGCTCCCCCTTGATGATTGCACCTTTGCAAGGAGGACATCAAGTAATGTAACCTAATTTGAAAATCTTGCAAATGATTTTGCAATGTTTTGCTTTGACACGAAACTCCCCCTAGCTAAGGGTGTCAAAGTCTTCATGTGTATATTGAAAATCTACAAAACAAAGGTTAGAAAACAAGTATATGATGCATAATTTCCTGCAAATGAGACTCAAGTTAGTAATACAATGGTCTTCTGTTTTACGGATCCCACGGTTCCCTCTTTGGAGGGATCCGTCTAGGCTAGTATGAGGGATCCGTCTCCCTGTAAACTCAAGACAACAATGTTGATGTAAAAAGTGATGTTAACAACAAAATGAGATATGTATTAAAGCACCAAACATATTCTCAAGAAAATATAACATATAATTTCATTCAATAAAAATACGAGAAATGATCTACATATCTCTAAAACTAAGAGAATGATTCAAACATGTAATACATTTTCTATAAATTCTAAGAAGTGATGGAAACCTAAAAAGCATCAATGTGCTTGAGTCTAAGGATGAGTAGACTTGTTGATTTGGTCCAATCGTTCAAGGAGATGATTAAACATGAAATGCAACTCATTTCGTACTTCTTGAACACGTCCTTGGGTGATTTGACAATTAGAGCAATTATTGTCATGACTAGAAACCGAAGGAGGTGGGATGTTTTGAGGAGGTTCCACAAAAGATGGTGGCGGTGTGTTGAGCAACGTAGGATGTGATTTTACTATCAATGAGGGTGATGGTGGTGGTAATTGAAAGTCCTCTATATGGTTAGATCTTTGGTTATTTCTTGTTTCCAAAGATGGATCATTTAGTGATAAAGGTTGTTCCCTATTTAGCGAGACGGTTGGTGAATGGGAATTCCTTGGTGGTGAGACTCCTAATGAGTAGAGATTTGGATGAGAAAGAGGTTCGGTAAAGGAATGTAGTCTAGGTTCTAGAAATGAAGGTTTGGGTGTTTTGCTAGAGCTAGGTATGTTTGGTTTAGTGCTTGATGAAGCTTTTCCAACTCAAAAGGTCGAATGCTAATTCTAGCGGTTCTTTTAGCTATTGTTGATTGAGTTAGTTGAGGGGGAATTCTAGCATTTGGACTTCTTACGGGTGATGACTCAGTGGATGATATCTCATGGACCATGTGAGCATTCTTTTTGGATGAACCTTTGTTTGAAGAGTTCTTGTTGGATGCTTTGGTCATAGTGAAGGAGAGGGTGTAGTAAAAGTCTTAAACTACTGATTTTAGGATTGTGGTAAGAATGATGGCTTAAGCTCCAAAGAGTGCTTGGATTATAAAGGATAAAAATGAGTTAATGAATTAAATTCTTGACCACTAAGAAATTTGCCATGCACCAAAGTCAACTATAGTGTTGTTCTACTATAGGGAGTCATTAAATGGTAAGCAAAAAGTGTTTTAGATTACCAAAGAGAGTTGGAAGAAAAGCTGATCACAAGCTGTTCTGTAGACATGGATCCCACGGTTCCCTCTCACTAGGGATCCGTCTAGTTATATCCCAGGGATCCGTCTGACAGACAGCAAAATGGTGATGTGATTATGCTCTTTTAAGGTCTAGTACCGATAAATCTTGAGGGTTTGACTTTCCTTGGATGTCTTAAATGGTATGTGACTTAAATGTCCAACCATAAAGAGTGAGGATACCTAATGATGGTTTTTTTTTATAGGAAAATGGACTTTTTGAGAGTGCAACTAAGTATTCAAGAATGATACTATTGATTTGAAGATGACAAATGAGGACAATTGATCCTAGAGATCAGATGGTGCTTTGAGAGAAATTTGAAAAATTCCAGAGAAATAAAAAGAAATGAAAAACTAGTTTTAAGCCTATTTTGAGGTAAGGATGACTAAAATCAATTTGCTAAAATTGATAGAAATATCAAGCTAAGTGTTTTGAGATGTGAGGAACAATGTGTGAGCATTGGAGCGGAAATATGGTGAGTTTAGGTGTATTGATAAATCAAAAGCACTTTGAATTTGATCTTGAGTTAGCTATGGGTGAGTGTGAGACCTATTGAGCTTGAGGAAGACTTAAGTGGTCTAGGGGAATGGTTTGATGTATAAAATTCTGCATCTGCATGTCTGTTTGCCCAGATCCCACGGTTCCCTCATTTGAGGGATCCGACTAGTTATAGCCCAGGGATCCGGCTACTGCTAACCAGTAGCTTCTCCGCAAATGTGCATTTTTTGCACTCTTTAGCAAATACATATCCTAATCATTTCTACATTCAATAAATATATGCAAACAACAAATATAATGCATAGTAAGTGGGGATTACTAAAATGTAAGCAAAATGAGTGACATCAACTACTTGAATGAGATCAAGAGTCGTAAAATTCTCATTTTTCCGGCTCCTAAGTTAGAATGTCTTAGTCTAAGTTATGTCATCTCCTACGAGCTACGTCCTAAACTACATAAATATTATTTAGATTTTTTACAGGCCATTGTTTCATAAATTGTTCACAAATAAAGGTCTAAGAACTTACCTTCCTTCCACTCATCCTCCTACTTCACCTCCATCTTCATCTCCATCTCTATCGCCTTCACTCTTCACCCCTCCATCTCTACTTCTTCTTTTTCATGAGGAAGTTAGCAAAACATTTGAATATGCCCCTAGTTTGTTGGAACTCTTGTGAAGGGCTTGGGACATCCGACAGTTGGTTGATGTATGCTAAGGGGTCGATATGGACGTTGCCAAGAGGGTTGTTGCTTCCTTCTTCTTCTCTTTCTCTTTCATCCGATGAGTCCGTTGTTGGGTGAGGTCTCTTGCCATCCACCATAATCCTAGTAGTCTTTCCATCGGATAGAGGCACCATAACCTTGTTGCAAAACGTGTGGTCATAGGAGTAAGGAGAATCCTCTAGAGCAAAGATGAAGTTTGCTAGGCGAGTCAAGAGCATGGCATAAGGGAGTACCATCTTGTACATACATTTCACACTTGCCATTCTCTTTACCATGTAATAGGCTAGGTTGAAGTGAGTGTCGGTTATAAGGCAATAGATCATGAAGCTTAGCCAAGCATTGTGATGATCCTTATTTCCTCCCAAGCAAAGTACATTCTCCCTTAGCACGAGTTCCCATTTCTTGTATAATGGGAACATTTCCAAAAGCTCCATTTATGAAGAATTCTCAACAAGGAAAATTCTTCATGATCTTCTTAGGATGCCCAAATCCTAGCATGGAGAATTCTCAACAAGGAAAATATCAGAGAGATCTATCATTATCCAACATTATAAAATATGATGATTTTAAAACATGACCTTTTATTTTTAAGGAATTTCCTTCCTTGTAGTTTTCAATCATACATGGATCGTATCATGTTTTTAAAAGTACAATATACTCTTAAAAAACTTGGTAACGAAGCTCTGATGCCAATTGTGAAAAATTAAAAGGGGGGGGGGTTGAATACTTTTACCGATTAAAACTTTGTTTTAAAATATTTAGATCTACTTATGTCAATCTATTTAGATGTGTATGTTGGATATTGATGGATATATATATGTAAAGATATAAAGCAAAGGTAAGGAGTAAGAAACACAAAACCACAACACGAGTGTTTATAGTGGTTCGGCTACAAGGACACCTTCCTTGCCCTACTCCATCCCCGAGTCACCTACTTGAGAGTTCATTAGCACTACACGACACAGCTCCTTATGGCGGGGAAGCCTTCACAACGTCGCCTACTCTATTTACGGTACAAGGCTAGACACCGGGTTCTTCCACGAGGTAGAACCAAACCTATCACAACGTCGCCTACACTTTATCCGGTACAAGGCTAGATACCGAGTTCCATTACAAAGGAGGAACTACTACCCAACACTACACAACACCTATCCCAAAGGAGACCCACTACTTATTATAACATCATCAAGGATATCAATATCCTTGGACACAACCTATCACTATTTGTACATCGATGCACCATATCGATTGTACACCCTTGGCATCTTTCACTAATGCCTTTGACATAATCTTTTGGCACCTTTCACTAATGCCTTCGACTTGGCCCTTTTGGCATCCTTCACTAATGCCTTTGACACGGACGTTCGAAACTAATGCCTTCGTCTTGACCCTTTTGGCATCCTTCACTAATGCCTTTGACACAGACGTTCGGCACCTTTCACTAGTGCCTTCGTCTTGACCCTTTTGGCATCCTTCACTAATGCCTTAGACACAACACTTCTAGGGAGGAAGAAAAAACTATCAACAAGAGAACTTTGGTAGTCTTGATGATGACGAAGCATGGCAACTCATGGACTTGAGCTTGCTCGACTTCAAGAGGTGGTGATCTCGCCTTTAAGAGGAACCTAGATAATCACACAAACACAAAACACCAACTACATAGAGAGATCCTTTGGATATGAGGTTAGAGAGTTTACAATACTAGGAGAAAGTATGTGTAGAAGTGACAACTTGCAATGAAGAAATGGCTCACTATTTATAGACAAAAGTATGCTACTATTCCACGGATCCCACGGATCCCTTGCTTGAGGGATCCGTCTAGTGTAATACTAGGGATCCGTGAGACGCTCCTCATTACCCATGGGTTATGGGTCATGGGTCCTAGACTTTGGATCATGGGTATCCAAGTAGATACAATGTATCTAGAAGATGCAATACATCTAGTCAATGGGTTATGGGTTAGCTCCATGGGTCATGGATAATACCTATTATGACTTATGCATGATGTCATGCAATGGGTTATAGATTATGCTCCATGGGTATGGGTCATGGACTTTGGGTTTTACCCAACTACATTCAATATATTAAGTCAATGGGTTAAATACTTAAACTTTTACCCATTATAATACATACTAAGTATTTTTATATCTGCCCAATATGTAAACACTAGTTGTTGTACATATGTATTACTAAATTATGAAAGCACTATTACTTGCTTAGTGTTTTATATGAAAACGTAAGTGTGTTAGTAAACTATTGGCTCAAACCATTTACGTATTTTATTTGTTTCATTAAAATGATTTTACGTTTGTTATCAACAAAACATTAGAAGATCGCAAAATCAAAATAAAAGTTTTTACGGTTTATTTGTATTAACACTAACTATATGCATCTTTGGCATCTTTGTATAACTCGCATTCGCTTTATAAATTATAGCGTAAACTTGACATTCACATTTAGCCATATTGTGCGAAAGTATCAGCAACACAAGATAAATAATAGAACCTTTATTCAAACCTAAGCCTCAATAGTCAGCTTAGATTAATCAACAATAGTATCCAAAGTGTTACAAGATTAGATTGATGTCAATGAGACAATAATCATACAAATACAAAGAGAAGACAAGATCAATGAAATGATCAGATAAGAAAAGAATGTGAGACAATGACTGCACTCACAGTTGTCTGTAACCCTAGATTAAGGGACTTATTAAATAGGAGATAAAGATACACTAAGACCCCTCTAACGGCTATAAATGACTCATCAGCAGAGACAAGAAAGGCTTCAGCAGAAATGAACGTCTCGGAACTTTAAATCATTTATGCTTTGTCTATGATTAACCCCTGTAATATCCCTGCAAAGATCACAACTTGAAAGCCATTAGCAATTGATAGAGTGACATGTTTGCCACAGATTAATACCCCAAAATTCAACATTCCCCCTTTATCTGATGGGCAAACATATCAAACAATATCAATTTTTCACACAAAAATTTATGCTGATAAACAGGGAGGTTTTTTGTAAGTATGTCTGCAATTTGGTTTGAAGAGCCAATCTTTTTGGCACTTATAACATCTCTTGCAATTTTCTCCCTGATTAAGTGAACATCAATCTCAAAGTGTTTTGATCTTTCATGGAAAACAGGATTGACAGCAAGTTGTAAAGCGGATTTGTTATCACAAAAAAGATTAACAGGGAGATTGATATCAACTTTTAGATCTTTTAAGATTTTTTGGATCCATATGATTTCATAGGCAGCAGTAGACATAGATCTATACTCTGCTTCTGTGGAAGATTTTGAAAGAGTATTTTGTTTTTTACTTTTCCATGAGATCAAACAATCATTAAAGAAAACACAATAACCTGTGACAGATTTTTTGGTTTTCTTGCATTTGGCCCAATCTACATCACTATATCCTTCAAGATAATTTTCAAAGTTGCTGAAATTGTACCTTAGACCTTTTCCTGGAGCTCCTTTTAGATATCTCAGAACATTGAGGGCACATTCTAGATGAGATTTCAAAGGAGAATGCATATATTGTGCCAGGCAATGAACTGAGTATGACATGTCAGGTCTTGTATGGGTGAGATAGATAAGTTTCCCAAGTAACTTCTGAAAACCAGTGATGTTGACAAGTAGGGGATCATCAGCAGTGGGAATGTATGGAAGGACAGAGTTGGGTTCCATAGGAGTTGACACAGGTTTGCACCCAAGAAGACCAAATTCTTTGAGGAGTTCAAGACAATATTTTCTTTGGGAGAGACAAATGTCATTCCCAATTTTTAAAACCTCAATGCCAAGAAAATATTTTAATTTTCCAAGTCTTTGATATGAAATTTTGATTTTAGAAACTCTTTGAATAGGTTTATCTCATCAATACAGTTTCCAGTAAGGACAATATCATCCACATAAACAAGCAGAGCAATAAACTTGTTATTCTCTGTTTTGGTGAACAAAGAATGATCATTGACATATTGAACAAAATTATTTTCCTTTAAAACACTGACAAGTTTTTCATTCCATTTCCTGGGAGCTTGTTTTAGGCCATATAGAGACTTGACAAGTTTGCAAACTTTATTCTTATTGTTCTCATTACAGAACCCCTTAGGGATGGTCATATAGATATCCTCATCAAGATCTCCATACAAGAAAGCATTGTTAACATCAAGTTGGAAAAGAGGCCATTTGTTTTTCACAGCTAAGGCAATAAGACATCTAACAGTAGACATTTTCACAACAGGAGAAAAAGTTTCATCATAGTCTAATCCTTCCCTTTGGTTATAACCTTTAACATCTAATCTAGCCTTGTATCTATCAACTTCACCATTGGCTTTATATTTGATTTTAAAGATCCATTTGTAACCAATGGGAGTTCTATTAGGTGGGAGATCAGTTATATCCCAAGCATGATTTTCATTTAAGGCCTCAATTTCAGAGTTCATAGCATCAACCCAATTACTATCAAGGATAGCTTCTTCATAACAGTTAGGTTCAATACTTTTATTAAGACTAGAGTTGGGTTCCATAGGAGTGGACACATATTTGCACCCAAGAAGATCAAATTCTTTGAGGAGTTCAAGACAGTATTTTTTTTGGGAGAGACAAATATCATTCCCAGTTTTTAAAACCTCAATACCAAGAAAGTATTTTAAGTTTCCCAAGTCTTTGATATGAAATTTTGATTTTAGAAACTCTTTGAATAGGTTTATCTCATCAATACAGTTTCCAGTGAGGACTATATCATCCACATAAACAAGCAGAGCAATAAACTTGTTATTCTCTGTTTTGGTGAACAAAGAATGATCATTGACAGATTGAACAAAATTATTTTCCTTTAAAACACTGACAAGTTTTTCATTCCATTTCCTGGGAGCTTGTTTTAGGCCATATAGAGACTTTACAAGTTTACAGACTTTGTTCTTATTGTTCTCATTACAGAACCCCTTGGGGATGGTCATATAGATATCCTCATCAAGATCTCCATACAAGAAAGCATTATTAACATCAAGTTGAAAAAGAGGCCATTTGTTTTTTACAGCTAAGGCAATAAGACATCTAACAGTAGACATTTTCACAACAGGAGAAAAAGTTTCATCAAAGTCTATTCCTTCTCTTTGGTTATAGCCTTTAACGACTAATCTAGCCTTGTATCTATCAACTTCACCATTGGCTTTATATTTGATTTTAAAGATCCATTTGTAACCAATAGGAGTTCTATTAGGAGGTAGATCAGTTATATCCCAAGCATGGTTTTCATTTAAGGCCTCAATTTCAGAGTTCATAGCATCAACCCAATTACTATCAAGGATAGCTTCTTCATAACAGTTAGGTTCAATACTATTATTAAGACTAGAAGCAAAGCAATAATTTTCTTTGTTAAGATTAGAGTAATTAACAACCTTTTCAACACCATATTTGACTTTTCCTTCTACAATAAAGTCATTAAGATTACTGGGTAACTTAGAAACTATGGTTGACCTTCTAACAGTAGTGGCTGGCAAGCCTCTTTCTTGTTCAGCAGAATCAGATGATGTATCAGCAGAATCAAAAGATACATCAGCAGGATGTGATTCATGAGATATGGTGCCCTCAGGGTGTGTATTATCATCTATAGATGTTGCAACCGGTTCATCAATCCTAGTAGGATGACTTACCACAGTGTCATCATCATAGGATGTCACTCTCCCTTCATCATTGGGACTTATTTGTGAGTCAAAGAAAATTTTATGATTTAGATCTTTAGGCACATAAGTTTCAACAAAAGGTTTTGACAAAGAAATTTTCATTTTGAAGGGAAAAACAGTTTCATAAAATTTGACATCTCTGGAATAAAAGATATTTCTTGTTTCTAAGGTCAAGAGTTTGTAACCTTTTTTCTCATTTGAATAGCCAATAAAGACACTTTTTTCAGATCTACTACCAAATTTATCAGAGATGTTGAGAATGGTGGCATAGCATAAGCAGCCAAAGACTCTAAGGAGAGAGAGTGAAGGGTCATGCCCATACACAAGGAAGAAGGGAGACTTGCCAGACAACACAGAAGAGGGTAACCTGTTTATGACATAAGCAGCAGTTAGAACACATTCAGGCCAAAGATATAGAGGTGATTCCCCCTGAAACATAAGGGATCTAGCCACATTAAGAAGATGCCTATGTTTCCTTTCTGCAATACCATTTTGTTGAGGTGTGTAAACACAAGAGGTTTGATGTAAAATACCCTTTTTATGAAAGAAGTGTTGAAGTTTGTTATTGACAAATGCTGTCCCATTATCACTTCTGAATATCTTAACATTATGTTCAAATTGATTGGATAGCATATGAGTAAAGTTAACAATGGAAACATAAACATCATCCTTTCCCTTAAGCATATAAACCCAGACTGCCCTAGAATAGTCATCAACAATGGTCAAAAAATATTTGTAACCATCTCTGCTAGTGACTTTATATGGTCCCCATACATCTAGATGAACAAGTTGACCAATTTTAGTTGATTTATGTTCACTTAAAGGAAATGGTTCCCTGGTTTGTTTAGCTTTATTGCAAGTATCACAAAGATGGTCAGATTCAGAGGTTCCATCAAAATTAAGTGTGGGTTTAAGTATATGTAGGACTTGGTCAGAGGGATGACCAAGTCTTTGATGCCAGAGATTTCTAGAAACATGACAAACAGAAATGCAGTTATTAGAAGCAATCTTACATGTGGAATCAATATCAAACATATATAACCCATTGCATTGTTTACCAATCCCCACAATCCTTTTTTGATGTAAATCCTGTATATAGCAATTAGATTCATTAAAGCCAACAAACATTTTATTGTCTCTAGCAATCTTATGAACAGACAGCAGACTGACATTGTACTCAGGAACAAGCAGAACATCAAAGAGAGTTAGGTCATTATTGACCTTTAAATCAATTTTAGTAATTAAGGCCTGAGTACCATTGGGATGACCAACGGTTAGACCAAGATTTGAAACATCAACAACATTAATTAAAAATTTTGCAGAAACAATCATGTGCTGATTTGCACCAGAGTCAATAATCCAACCAAGACTTATGCTTCCAGATAAGGTTTTAGTATTGTTGTTAAAGAATTTATCAAAGTTTATGTTAAACTTGACACTGCCATTAAAGAAGGTTCGTGAAAAATTTTTACTTGCTACGTTGGCATTAGCAGAAGACACATTGTTGTCATTAAGCAGACTCATAAGTCTAGAGAGTTGTTCATTAGACAAAGAGACAGGAGAGTTGCTAGCTCCATTATCAGTGGAAAGATTAGTGTCAGCAGAAATGTTGTTACTGCTGAAGGGTTTAGAATTAAAATTCCTTTTGACATATCCAGCAGGATAACCAACCAGATCATAACATCTATCAACAGTGTGACCAGGTTTTTTGCAGTTAGTACATTTGAGATTCATGTTTGGTCCTCTGTTGTTTGAGCTGTTACCAGCATTAAAACCAGAAATTTTAAAATTGTTGTTGTTAAATCCTTTTTTGTTATCAAAAAATTTTCCACCATCAGAAGTTTTTGCAGCAAAAGCTGTAGCATTGGGTTTAGCAGAGCTATTCCCAGATGAAACATTTCTGTGAGATTCTTCTCCAGAGACAACAGAGAAAGCAGTTTTGACATTAGGCAAAGGATCTCTGGTTAAAATATTGCTTCTGATGGGAACATAGGAGTCATCAAGACCCATAAGAAATTGCATTAACTTGATTAGCTGATTGTGTTTTTCAAAATGTTTTGCAGCCTCACAAGTGCAAGGAGGCAAGCTAATCATACAATCAAATTGTTTCCATAAAGAGTTAAGGTTGTTATAATAATCAGCAAGAGATGACCCATTTTGACTAAGAGAGTTTATATTTTTATGCAAATTAAAGATAGTTGAACCATCAACCTTATCATAGGTATCTTTAAGATCATTCCACATTTCATAAGCAGTTTTAGCATATATAGCACCAGCAAATAGTTCAGGGCTGAGAGAATTAAGAATCCAAGTAACCACAACAGAGTTAGAAGTATCCCATTGATTAGCAAGACTAGGGTTCGAATCATCTCTTATGCAAGTACCATCAATAAACCATAACTTATTATGGTTCCTTAAGGCAAAGGTCATGGCCATATTCCATATTTTGTAATTTTCAGTTCCAGTGAGTTTGATAGTAATAATGGGATACCATTTGTGTTATTGGGGTGTAAATACAAAGCATCTCCAAAGGATAAGCTTTTCTCAGTGGAAGAACCACCACCACCAATATTATCATCACCAATAGCCATAATACAACCAATAAGACAAACATATATAATAAGATAGACAAAGGTACAGACAGAAATAGAAACACGAGCAGATAGATAGATAAGGAAATAAATAAGACTTTGTAATTAAGAAACAACAAGCACCAAGCCTGTGAACTGGGGTAAACCAGAGCAGGTATTCATACCACTCAGAGGTGGCAGATCAAGATGTTAGTTTACCCGTTTGCACCCACAAAGACTTAAGTACTGTTTGTTTGAAGAAGAGATTAGACTTAGACTTACAGAGCAATATGCAGCGGAAAGAACAAATCACAATAAGAAATAACCAGTGATTATGCCAATAGTAATAACCACAAACCACCACGTTGTTGCTGAAGAGATCTCCCCAAGTTTCCACAAAGAAACACTTGGATGTAGAATCAATAATGACTATGAGCCTGAAGCTCTGATACCATGTGCGAAAGTATCAGCAACACAAGATAAACAATAGAACCTTTATTCAAACCTAAGCCTCAATAGTCAGCTTAGATTAATCAACAATAGTATCCAAAGTGTTACAAGATTAGATTGATGTCAATGAGACAATAATCATACAAATACAAAGAGAAGACAAGATCAATGAAATGATCAGATAAGAAAAGAATGTGAGACAATGACTGCACTCACAGTTGTCTGTAACCCTAGATTAAGGGACTTATTAAATAGGAGATAAAGATACACTAAGACCCCTCTAACGGCTATAAATGACTCATCAGCAGAGACAAGAAAGGCTTCAGCAGAAATGAACGTCTCGGAACTTTAAATCATTTATGCTTTGTCTATGATTAACCCTTGTAATATCCCAGCAGAGATCACAACTTGAAAGCCATTAGCAATTGATAGAGTGACATGTTTGCCACAGATTAATACCCTAAAATTCAACACATATTTCAGCACCTTTATGCACATTTATTTATAAATTATACTTTTATGCTCCATGGTATTTTGGATCTGAGAGTTAGCTATTGCTTTAAGTTTTATTTCAGGTATGTTATCTTGTATTCTCATCATTGACTTTAGTGGAAGGTAATTCCTACCATGTATTCAATAATTGATTAGATAACTTGACATTTAGCCAAGTGAACAAATATTGGAGTTATTGATTTATGTGACTTCTCTAGGATGACAAGTTTGTTCAACTGTGGAACTAAACACTAAACATATGACAAGTTTGTTATTCTGTGGAACTATACACTAAACATCTTGCTGAATTATTTGCTTTTCAACAGGGCTCTATATATGGCATTTTTTTAAGTAGTAGTGAGCCCCATACAAGTGAAGACACAAAATTGAAGACACATTGTTTTGTTATAGTCTCATCCGGAGAATGTCGTGGGCATATGTTGAATGGGTTATAGATGTATTACTCATCTTGTTAGACCTACCAAAAAACTTCCATGAACCATGAGGTCCCTTTATGGTAATTAGCTTTTTCAATTGCAATTGCAATTCAGTTAGATGTGATGGATCATTATAGTCTCTATAAGTACATCGCTCACGTAGATACTAATTGCTATTCAGTAAGACCAATGAAGCAACCCCGTTTTCTTTCTCACATTCGAGGTGTACAATGGAAGCTTTAAGTAAATGACTTATATAAACAGAATAAAATTGTGTAGCCTTTTCAAATAGAATTTTGATATATATGTCTTATTAGATTTCGGTTAATCAACTAATGGAAATTACATCTGTTGATTTCCAGATAAGTGTCGGAAAATGTTGCCAACTTCGGATCTAACTGGAAGAAACACACTATGTTGGTCCGTTGCAGACTCTCCTACTTCAGAACATGAAGTGAGTTCTTAAATGTACACCTAGGATACATCGTGATACCATATTTCTACATATCTGCCCAAATGCAAGGCCAGCATCCAACAATTACACCATAGGCAACAATGCACAAGATTTATTAGTAATACACCACAACCAAAACCGAAAAACCTGAGAAATGGGAAAGACAGATTTGGGACATCATCACCTTCATCAAATTCCATCTCATTTGGTCAGGTTACTCAAAGGAAAGGCATAATAACGTGACTTTACAATAACATTAATGGTGCATTTTTCACTTTCATTTTCGTTCAAGTAGGCTAGTTTTTTGAAATGTGTTGTTTGCAAGAGTAGTCACAAGATTTATCTCAATGTAATATCAGTGAATATTTTCTTATTTGAATTAATATAATGTTCATTTGACCAAAAGGAATTGGATTCACAGTTGGATTTTTTTTCCCCCTTCACAAAGAGCCATGTTCTTTGATAGAAAGTCGGGCTCTATAACAGGTAATAGAGCCCGTTTTCAAAACTGGGTTCTATTTGCTTTTCGAATAGAGTCCCTCCCCCTTTGTGACCTCATGCAAAACCGGGCTCTTTGCACCTTTTCAACCTGGCTCTAAGCCTTTTTTTGTAGTAGTGAAAAGAGAATCAATATTTGGTTCTTTACTAAAAAAAATTAAAATTTGTAATATAATTTGGGGATATCATCCATTCAAGTGTTGAATTCATGTTACAACGTTTCCTATGTCGCGTTACAAGTTTTCTATATTATCTGTCATGTCTAGTGCAACTGCCCACATGCCACATATGGGAAGAATGGAAATTCGAGCTTCGGTGCAACAAATGATTACAGATCATGAAAGACGTTAATTTTTATGGGCAAATAATTGAAAAAAGTATCATACTTGTCATCATTTTCTTTTGTTGGTAGCGAACAAATTTTTTTGCTCTTGTGGGTACTCTTCTTTCAAATTCATCCTTTTTAGGGTATTATGCGACATTTTTGCCCTTCGGAAAAAAATATTTTCTACTAGCTAAGAGGGGCAAAAATGTCCAAAATTTTTGCAAAATACTCAAAAAAGGATAAATTTGAAAGAAAAATACCCACAAAATAAAAAAAAAAAAAATTATTCGCTACCCACAAAAATAAATGGTGACAAGTATGATACTTTTTTAATTCGTTTGCCCTATTTTTTTTTTCATTTATGTTTTCCAACATTTTTTCCCTTCACATTGTTTTATATGTGAAGTGGATGATTATGTGACAGCAATAAAGAAAATGACTTTTACAGTACTCCATTATTTTTCAATTATCAGTAGATAAATTTAATTTGCCACAAATGACTTTTTTTTTTTTGGTTAAAGGTGTTTCATTCATACACCCAGATAAATTTTATCATACCAAAAAACATTTATGTGCAAAGGATGTGTAGGTGAATCCAATATATCAGCCCGTTACAAAGACGGGAAAACAACCGCACCAATTGTAATTCAAACCAAACCTATCATAAGTATGACAAACCAAACTTATGAAATACCATCATTGCCACAAATGTGTTTAGTTACATGTTATGGATGAACATGGTGACTCTGTTTTCAGGGTGAATTATTACCCACCATGTCCAAATGTTCAAGAACCGGATTTGGAGAACACGCTGACCTGCATGCAACAACATTTCTACTCCAGAAATTTTATTCAAATACGGAAGTTCGATGTGTGTTGCTCCTTATCCTAACCTTTATTTTCAATTAATGTTGGTGATTCTTTACAATCGGAAATGTTTTTATATATATACAATCCGTTAGCCAACACTAGTACAAAAATGGGATTTGGTCACGCATGGTCGAAATGGAACGGCCACACATTCGCATATTTGTGTGGCTGAAGGTACGAAAATTGACAACATTTACTAATTAGTCACACATGAAAATTTTGATTGTGTGACCATTAGAACTGTATCGCCACACAATTGAACATTGTGTGGCTAAAGGTATCTGGTGATTTTGTTTCAGATCATTTAGCCACATATGAATTTGGAACGCGTGACAAATACAAGTAACCTTGATGCGTTAGTCACATGAAATAATTTTTTGTGTGTCTAAATCATAGAGTCAAGTTTTGTCACACATTATTTAAGGGTGACTGATATTTTTTGCCAACTCTTTAGCCACATCTGAAATTGGAACAAGTGACAAATGAAAAGTAAGGTTGAAGCATTAGTCACGATATACATATAAACAATGACAAATATATGTCACACACTTGAACACTGTGACCAAAAGCCATATATGGTCACACTAAATGTTTTGTCACACATTCGTTAAGTGTAGCCAAAATCCAGTACATATGTTCACGTAATTTAATATGTGTGTTTAAAGTTTAGTTTGTGTTAGCTTGCCAAAAGCTAATCTATAAAGTCACATTTACTACTAACACTGTGACCAAATGTCATATATGGCCACACTAAATGTTTTGTCACACATATTATTTAAGTGTAGCCAAAATCCAGTACATATGGTCACGTAACTTAATATGTGTTTTTAAAGTTTATTTTGTGTTAGCTTGGCAAAATATAATTTGTATAGTCACATTTACTTCTAGCACGATCATGTGACTATATAACTTTACAATAGCCACAGCATATCACAAATGTGTGACTAAATTATGTTTATGACCACATTTAATTGTAACATGATCATGTGACTATAGGCTTTACAATAGTCACACCATATCACAAATGTGTATCTAAATTGTGTTTATGGCCACATTATAAGGGTATTATATGAGACCAATACCTTCAAAATAGACACATTTTGAAATATTCATGTGACTATTATTTATAGCAAAATGTGAACTCATTTATCATTAACCTTTATATTAGTCGCATTGAGTGTTTGTGTGACTAAATTCAAGATGTTATATATGGTCACATGAAGTATTTATTTAGGTGTCTAAATCATAGTCATATTTTGTCACATTATTCAAGTGTAGTCACAATTCGATACATATGGTCACACATTAGTACTGCTAGTTATCCGTACAACTGATATTTAATGCTGTTAGTTATACTTAGAACTGCTAAGTATAATTAGATGTTGTGATCATTGTGCATATGTTATGGCTTATGTTTTCTTTGTTTCTAGACTAACATTTTGTAGGAAAAGCAAAGAAAAAGCTGTTTGGATTGGAAAATATGCCAAGTGTTTACTACCGCTATATAATGCATTAACAAAATGACCCATTCCTATATAATGCATTTCGTATAAATTTGAATACAAATAAATGATTAATGAAATAGAAATTGCATTTACAAATATTGCATCAAAGAACATTCTGTAAACCAATTCAACTATCATTTATATCAAAAGATTCATAATGCACCAACAACATATAAGTTATGTATGTTACATATCAAGATGTATTTACAAGTAAATAATTCATCGATACTTGCACAAGAGCCTCCTTGCATCTTCCTGCACTGCATAAGCATCTAGCAAGGTCATAGTAACAGCTGCAGAACCAACTATTCGTCATTTTTCCATATATTGAACGGTTTGTATTGCCTCATCAACTTTTCCTTCCTTCTATAGTCTATTCACAAGAACTAAAGGGAGTATTAGAAATGGTCATATAGATAATTAAAAGATCATGCAACATGAAAGATGCAGGTATAAATAACGCATATTAACATACCTTTATATGTTAAAGAATTTGGAATAAACGATATACGCATATTTTGGAAAAACTCATGTACCAAATCATACTTTTCACACGCAAGCATTACCTGCAGAAACATATAACATAAAGTAAACCGTAAAATTATCTGATAAGCGAGAAAAAAGTATGAAAGATCAGAATGACTATAAATATCATTATATAACACAATACCTCCATTACAAGTCCGTATGTTATGCTATTAGGTTGTTTGCCGTGTTCCTTTAGCTGCTGCAATACCTCCATTACAAGTCCGTATGTTATGCTATTAGGAAACTGGAATCCAGTGGAACATTTGAGAAGTGGAAACACCGACAGAATTATAGACAATTATATCTAGTTCAAGACTTGGATCCCATTTTGTGTAAACACCAATAGATAGCTTCTTTTTGGGAGGAGATCTCATGGTATCAATCACATGAAAAAGTTCCTTCATATGACCTGCTTGTCCAAGGGTGACAGCAATGCAATGATAAGCATTCTGGTCGAGATACGAGACCATGTGTTGCTGCAACAGGGCAAACATACAGGTTTAATATATTCTTAGGAAAGGTCTTTGTGGACCATTATCTTCAAACGTAGAGGTAGCACAACGGATGGGCCATAAGGGTTGGGGGACGGGTCAAAACGGGTCGGTTCAGGGTAGGCCAACCAACCAGCCAACGTCTTTGTTCATTTTCTCAAATTCTGTAAGTAGCTAATGAAAGACATCTGATTAAAACCTACTTTGTTAAAAACCATTACTGTAATATAGCTTTTGCAAATAAAATGGTTTAAAACGTTGTGACTAGAACCCGAATTGATGTGTTTCAATATTAATGGGGTTAATTGACGTGTTTTAAGAATTAAAATCCTCTCAGAAACAAAGTGTTACTAGCATTGTGTTAAAGACATTCAACTAATCAACTGGTCTCTTTGCCTTCCCAAGTGCATCAAGTGCAGCAGTGTAAATGTTTCTGAATTAAAAATGATAAGGACATATATTGATTAGAAAGATTCTAAGACATAAGGGAATTAAGTAAAGGCAAAACATTTCAGATGCATAAACTAATCATCATAACGTTCAAGACGTAACGACAGGCCACTTGAAATGATGAGAGGGGGAAAGAAAGATACCATGGCAGGCAATGTCCAGCCTTTTCTTTGGGACCAATCTAAGGATGGGCGTAAATCCTTGCAGAATGCTACAAGTATATCCCCGACCGTTCCTTCTCCTGCTGGAGGCATTAGCAATTCAAGCTACAAAAAGCATAAACATATCAAAAAACCAAGTACAAGTACAATAGTGAAGACCTATTAAAACTTGTGTTAATCCTATACACCATCCGATGATCCAAGAACAATCAAATATATTATGGCGTTGCCTTTTCACCACATCTCCTAGTTAATTCCTTCAAATCTCAACTAATAAATAATTGGTTTGACGAAATTACTTGCAGAATTTTAAATACGATACGATCTAGGAGATTTCTTTATGCACTTTATAAAACCAATCACTCGATAATCGTCATTTGGCGATTCTCATTGAGCCAAGACCAACTACAATCGACAGTTATATAACGATCCTCGGATCTACTGTTACATTCAATTCTTTAGTCAATTAAATAGCACACACTTATTTGAGAAGAATGAATAGTAAACTCATAGAGTAAAGTCAAAACTTACGTAGGTTGTTACCACAAACTCTAACCAAAACAGGCTCGATTATTGTTATCAATTATGAATGATTTGAGCATAGATGATGCTTGTAGTATGGATATTTTGATTAGTAAGAATCACGATGCCAATGTGTATCATATTGAGGAGGCGATGAAAGGGTGATGATTTGGAAAAGAGAAGAGGTTATAGGCATATGAAAACTGAATTTGGGGACAAGCGGGAAACACAATTTGGGAAAATTTGAAATTGGGCGGTGCGGGAGGCGGAAATTTGGATAAACTATAGTTAGATTTAGGATTTCATTTAAAAAAAATTAAATAATAAATAAATAAATAAATAAACTTTGACTAATACTCCATTATTTATACCACGTATAAAATACGGAGTATTTTTAATTATCACTTTCTTTTTTTTAATAGGTTTTTTCTTATAAAGTCGATATATAAGTAGGGGTGGCGATTTTTGACATGACACGAAACATGACTCGAGACCAACATGAAAATTAACAGGTTAGGTTTGAGGCTAAACAAGTTCGTGTTGAAAATAGGTCGACACGATTGACCTGTTTAATAATAGGTTAAGTTTTGGTCAAGATTCTCTACCCGATTTTAAACCGTCAACCAGTTTAAAAATACGATTAAAAATATTAAATATAAAAAGTTATATGTGCAGTTTAATTAAAATAAAACCTAACTAATTTGTGTTACTATCTTATGATATATAATTGATTTTTGAAATATTTTATAATAATATTTTTTTTTGAACGGTAAATTTTTAACCTACACCACCTATCTCACAAATTATATCTCACATGTCTCCAACGAGACTTGAACCCACAACGTCTAGGTTGATGGGTCACTCACATACCGCTGGGCCAAGAGGCCTTTGGTACAACATGGGCACACACGCAAATAACTCGGATAAAACGTATGGAAACAAAAAAATCGTACCAAAATGTACATAAACGTAATAAACATTTCATAACGTTTTAATACATAGGAAAACGTTCAAAAAAGCTTGAAAACATATGAAAACAAGCGAAAATTGCCGAAAATCGTTCAAAAATGGATGAAATCCGTTGAGAAGGTCGAAATCGGTCGTAGTCGGTCTAAAACGGTCTAAATCCATTGAAAAATGTTGAAAATTGTCAAAATCGGTCGAAAACTAGCAAAACCGGTCAAAATCGATTGAAAATGGTCAAATAGGGACGAATAATGTTACAAACGGTTGAAAACGTAAAAAAAATACAAAACGTATATAAATGTTGTATAGTATTTGTCTTAGTTTACAAAACACAATGCACATGACCCATGATCCATGTTAATTACCCATTGTCGATCACCAGTCATGTATTGGTCGATAACATGACACTATAAGCCACTACAACCTAATGCACATGATCCATTACCCATTGTCAATAGTGATGGATGTGTCATAACATGATACTCTAAGAAACTATAACCCAATGCATATGACCCATACGATGTCAAATACCCATTATTGAATGTGACCACTGATAACCTAATGCACATGACCCATGACCCATGTGAATTAGCCATTATCACTGGTCATGCATGGGTTGCACCAGCTTGGTAGGTGTATAGTTATAGTGTGAATGTTATATGAATTGTATTTGAAGTTATTAAAGGCGGTCATGCATGGGTTGCACCGGCTTGGTATGTGTATACCGTTTATCACAGAGACTAAGAAGCAAGTATCGAGGGACCTCCCGATCATTTTATCCGGGATCGAGAAAGTTTGAACTCGGCTTGAGATTGACTCGAAAAGCTCGATTTATTTGTAAAGATGCATTTTCTGACATAAATCAAAATTGAAATATAACCTAACAATCGAATTCGGTTCAACTTTAGCTCGAAAAGCTCGATACATTCATAAATAAGTATTTAGACTTAGTACACTTACATACAAAATATATAAAAAACATATGTTATATCACTTACAAGCTCGAAAACTCAACAATAACTCCAGTCGAACTTATATAAGGTTGAGCTCAACTCATTAAACATTTCAAGTTCATTTGATAGGCTTGAGCTTGAGCTTAAAGCTCGATAAGAATTAGCTTGAACGAACTCTAGTTACTCGACAAAAGCTCAAATCATTCCACGCCTTATTAGGGGTGAGCATCGGGTCAATACCGACCCGACCCAACCCGAACCGAGAAATCCCGAAACTGAATTTCGGTTAAATCCTAAACCGAATACCGAACCTAAATTACTCGGGTTCAAGACGAGTCAGTTTCGGTCGCTTTTGGTTTTTTCTCGGCCGACCCGAATCGAAAAATCCCGAAAGCGAATTCGGGGAAAACCTAAAGTGAATACCGAATTGAATATGGTCAGTTCGGTTTCGGTTCACTCAGTTTTGGTCGGTTCACTCAGTTTCGGTCTGTTTTGCTCGCCCCTACGCCTTATCATTACCTATTTTACTTAAACAAAGAAAAACCCAATCTTCAAAATTTCAATAAAAACCCAATCTTCAAAATTTCAATCTCCCGCTCAAGATCCCGCCCCCCCTTTTCCCCTAAAATCAAAACCCTAACACTCTCACACACACACAAACCACCCATAAGTCCATAACCTTTTTTTGGTTCCGTTGTGATCGTAGGTCGCAATCTAATTATTGCGGTTCGGCTTCTCTATCTTTAGGTACTTTATTGAATCTTCGATTTCATTTGATTTCGATCAGGTACTTTATTTAATTTGTTTTATCTTCGATTTCATTTGATCTTTTTGTTACTTTATTGAATCTTTCCATGTTCTTTGATGGCAACTAAAATTGGGTTCCTGATCGAAATCCATAATTAGGGTTCTTGGCTTTAAGCCAAAATTAGGATTTTTATAAATTTGTTAAGAAAATGTGAATTAGGGTTGTATTTGGGTGTTTTTAGTTTAGTTATTATCTCTAATTTCATTCACTACTCGTGGTATACCTGATTTTTGTGGCCCCACAGGAATTTGGACTCTTCATGTAGCGTGTTTGATATAACAGCTAATACTAATCTATATACCTAAGACATCATCATGCTACATGGTTACATGATGTTTAAACAGGTTGTTGATAGGGTTCACAACTCTGCAGTACTAATAAATAGGTTTTGAACCAACAGTCTAACCTTTTATTACTTGCCTTTAAATTTCAAGAAAATTGCCCAAATAAATGTTAGCTTATTGTATAGGATTAATAAGAAATGAATTCAATGTCCTTCCGTTTCACAAGCGTATACGTTGCCTTTTCGATGGGTGTGTAGCAGTCACAGTGGGGCACTCAGATACGTTTTATGGTTGCGAGTAGTTATTCATGTAAGCTTGTTAATATAATTGTGTGCTTCCTATGCAATTTAAAGACCTTAATTTTATGCCTTGCCAGAACCTTCACTCCCGTTTCATCGTGCAATGCCAAGCATGACCCATATGGCTTTGGTTGAACTTGAGAGAGCTGGCATCCTTAAATTCGTTATTAGTCAAGTATGCATCCACTAAGTTCCTCTTTAAAGACAATCTAATCTACTGCCATTTATACGTACTCAGTGTGTCTATTCATAACTCAAAGTACCAGATGTTATCAAGCTTTCTAACTTTATCCTTAATGCTGATATATAGCAAAACATTGATGGCCTACATCTTCGATCTGGAATACCAAGGGACAAGCTGTTGGAAATGCACGAAAATTCCTTCATGGAAAGATGCACTTCCTGTAGTACTGAGTAAGTGTTTATTCGGTTTGCCTAACTCATAGTTAGTTTTCATTATAAACTTGAAACTCTTTCTCAAGTAAGATTACCCGGTTAAAACGTTTTAGTGCTTTTTAAAAACTTCTGCATTCTTCATAAATCTTTTTGGAAATCGATTTCTCAGAAGACATTTTATTATTTTGACCTAAAAGGTACTTTCGAGACTTTGAGGTTGAATCTATTGGACTGAAGGAGACTTCACGGAAGTGCTCCAATTGTGATGTTAAACTTAAGGACACGGTTCTTGATTGGGAGGTATTATTTATTGCTCTACTGAACCCAAACTTGCAAAAATCAAGTATATTTTTCTGTAACCAGCTTTCGGGACTTATTCCAATCATGAATGGAACAACCCTTGGTCTTGACAGTCTAGTGAATGCAAGTCACTTGTATGTTCTCTGTCAAATATATCAGATTTAATGTGTATATCTTCTTTTATTCAGGTACTTGTCAAATAACAATCTGAATTGATATGTTCCAAATCTCGTAGGAATGGACTCCCTTTTTTATGTGTAAGTTGGTTTACGTGCTTACTGCATGTATTTGTACAAACTATTTTCCACTATCTAACTTCATGTAATTTATTATAATGTGATTTGCAGGGACATGAGCAATAACAGTTTGGATACTTTAGATATTCCTTCGTGGTTCAAACTCGAATCATTGACCACATTGTAATCTTTCTTGCACTATTTCTATATCATCCACTACACAAATTCCATTTTCTTAATCTTCTACTGATAGATTGATGGACAAGACGCAGCTCCAAGGAGAAATCCCATCAGATATGTTCCATCCTCAGTTAGAGAAATTGTGAGTATCACCTGAATGCTTTCTTATTAAGTTATAAAATTTTGTATGCACATGTTATAGTTTATAATTTCAGAAAATAGAACTACAGGTGACATTTAAACTAATATGTATGAAATGGGTCATATTGAGTGTATGGATTGATAGTGGGTCAAGTTAGCTGAAATTAAAACGGGTCAAAAGTGGGTTTAGAGGGTCAATAGTCGTTTACTGGGCAATAAAATGTATACCCTAAATCGTAATTTGTAATAATTAAAAGAAGGTACTTTTATTCATATAATAGTGTTCTTGTAACCATACTTAATACATTAAACATTTACAAACTACATAAGACAGTAGTGTGCTGGGCTGCTAACATAAAATAACCATTTAACCGAGTAGACTCTTTATATAAATACATCTATTTTGAAGTATTGAAATGTGGCACTTGAATGATCCTTTTATTCTCTCATTTTGGTTGTTTGTTGATAGGGTGCTAAGTATCAATGATCTTAATGGAACCCTGGATATTGGCAACAGATATAGCAGTGACTTGATTGTTGATCTCTCTTACAATTCCATAGCAATTTCGCACAAGAATCTGGATATAATATGAGTCTCAAGTGAGCCCTTATGTCTCTTTTATATCTCTTCTTGGTTTCTACTTACCATCCATTAAATCCGATTATTACCTAAGTATAAGAATGTCACGGAAAATATGTAACGACTTGTCCCAAATGAAGAGTGAGAAGAAGTTTATAACAACTCGTTGTCTACTACTGTATAAAGTGTGTTTCACAATCTTATGGAAGGTTTTTGAACCTCTGTGCAGCCTTGTAAATAATCCTGTCTCAAGGAAGGAACAGGAGCGCCTGGAAGATATTGCGCAGCTGGAAATCCGAATATACCAAATAGTGTACCAGAAATTAGTGAAAGTTAGTACTGCTAGTGAAAATTAGTACTGCTAAGACTGCTTGAAGTTAATACTGCTAGTGTATTAGTTACAACTGTTAGTTACCCATTGTTAGTACTGTTGGATGTCTAATTTTATATTTAGTTCAGTTATATACATTCCAATTTTATTGTATTTGAATTTGTTTTGATATATATTGATTTTTTAAATGTGACTAAAAGATGCATATAGTCACATTTATTAATGTTGTTGGTCACTGTTTGCTTAATTCGTTGTGTGACTAAATATTACAAAAAGCCACACAAAAAATTCATGTGGCAATTGGATGAACAATAGTCACACAAAATACACATTTGTTCATTTTACACAGCATATGGTCACACCTACTAACACTTTTGGCCACTGTTTGCTTAATTTATATGTGACTAAATACCCAAAATAAACATGTTTTGTGTGACTAAATATTACAAAAGGCCACATAAACATAAAATTCATGTGGCCATTGGATGATCAATAGTCACACAAAGTATGTATTTTTCACTTTAAACAGCATATGGTCACACTTATTAACATTTTTGACCACTTTTTGCTTAATTGTTTGTGACTAAATAACAAAAACAAACATGCTTTGTGTGACTAAATATTACAAAAGGCCACACAAACATAAAATTCAAGTGGCCATTGGATGATCAATAGTCACACAAAACACACATTTCTTCACTTTAAACACCATATGGTCACACTTATTAACACTTTTAGCCACTTTATGGTTAATTGTATGTGACTAAATACCCAAAACAAACATGCTTTGTGTGACTAAATGTTAGAAAAGGCCACACAAACATAAAATTCATGTGGCCATTGGATGATCAATAGTCACTCAAAATACACGTTTCTTCACTTTAAACACCATATGGTCACACTTATTAACACTTTTGGCCACTTTATGATTAATTGTATGTGACTAAATACACAAAACAAACATGCTTTGTGTGACTAAATGTTACAAAAGGCCACACAAAAATAAAATTCGAGTGGCCATTGGATGATCAATAGTCACACAAAAGACATATTTCTTCACCTTAAACAACATATGGTCACACTTATTAACACTTTTGGCCACTTTATGCTTAATTGTATGTGACTAAATACCAAAAAGAAACATGCTTTCTGTGACTATACAGTGTTTATGGTCACTAATACGGATTAATCCAACAAAATTTTTACCTAATTAGTCACACATGTTACGGTTTTGGTTACTCTTTTGCAATAGAGACTAAAAAAAAGTCAAACACGTGACCATAGAGTACCTATGGTCGCGGCACCTTTAGTCACACTCACTCGAAAAATCATGTGTGACTATATGTATATCGTCACACTTTTTTGATGTAGCCAAATCCACTTTTTGTTCTAGTGCAAGATTCGTCCTATGTTTTTTCAAGGGGTGAACAATTTTCGACAAGAGATTAACCTGACACGAAACTAAAATAAATAAAAATGCATCGATATGAATTATTTTGTGTCTACCTACTATCTCACGCGTCAACCTGAATCCCACAAAAAATTTGACGCCTAATTCTTTAAAATGTCAAAAAGTAGAAAACGTACCTCTTTGGGGACCAAAAACTTTATGTTTTTGCCATATGATTTACATGTCATAATCAATCATATTCAACTTCCAAGCACAACGAGCCCCTTTTTGTTCCTTGTAAACTCTCCCAATATCTTGCATATTTCAAATTTGTTATACGTGTTACTCATATTATGATTTCTCTGTTTGAAATATCTTTGAGCTTGAATTTAGAGAACCCACATTTATTTTCTTGCAAAACTTAAATTCGATATGTGTCAAATCCCAAAAGCATATATGTCAAATAGGCGAATATAACAAATATGCGCAGTGAGTTTCGGTAGGAGGAGAGAGGACTTTGCGAATATAGACATGTGTTCCGGTATGAGATGACACTCTTCTGATAATTAGAAAGCTGAGTAAGTAGCATAAGCTCGCTCTGCATTGCAATCCACATATTTTCCTTGCGGTAGACGTGTGTACAGTTTAGGATTTCCGGTTAAAGGTGTGTTCTTGAGTTTTGTTCATAAAAAAAATGGAAGTAATGTTAAGTAAACAATTTCCTCCCACTTTTGGGAGGAAACACTTTACTTCCAAGTAGCCTAAAATTTTCCCACTTTTACTTCCTTTTCCTTTATAAAAAAACTCAAGAACATGATAATTTTTTTTGTTTTCTTCCATTACTTTCCCTTTCCTTTATAAAACCAACTTATAAAACCAACAAATGACTACAGATCATGAAAGACGTTATTTTTTTGGGCAAATGATTGAAAATAGTATCATACTTGTCATCATTTTCTTTTGTGGGTAGCGAACAAAATTTTTTTGCTTTTGTGAGTACTCTTCTTTCAAATTCCTCCTTTTTCGGGTATTATGTGACATTTTTGTCATTCGGGAAAAAAATATTTTCTATTAGCTAAGAGGGGCAAAAATGTCCAAAATTTTTGCAAAATACCCTAAAAAAGATAATTTTGAAAGAAAAATACCCACAAAATTAAAAAAAAAATATATATATTCGCTACCCACAAAAAGAAATGGTGACAAGTATGATACTTTTTTCAATCGCTTGCCTTATTTTTTTTCATTTATCTTTTCCAACATTTTTTTCCTTCACAATGTTTTATATGTGAAGTGGATGATTATGTGACAGCAATGAAGAAAATGACTTTTACAGTACTCCATTATTTTACAATTATCAGCAAATAAACTTGATTTGCCACAAATGTTTTTTTTTTTTTTTTTTTTTTGTGGTTTAAAGGTGTTTCATTCATACACCCAGGTAAGTTTAATTATACCAAAAAACATTTATGTGCATAGGATGTGTAGGTGAATCCAATATATCAGCCCGTTACAAATACGGGAAAACAACCGCACCAATTGTAATTCAAACCAATCATATCATAAGCATGACAAACCAAACTTATGAAATACCATCATTGCCACAAATGTGTTTAGTTACATGTTAATGGATGAACATGGTGACTCTGTTTTCAGGGTGAATTATTACCTTCCATGTCCAAATGTTCAAGAACCGGATTTGGAGAACACGCTGACCTGCATGCAACAACATTTCTACTCCAAATATTTTATTCAAATACGGAAGTTCGATGTGTGTTGCTCCTTATCCTAACCTTTTTTTTTCAATTAATGTTGGTGATTCTTTACAATTGGAAATGTTTTTTTTTTTTTTTTTATATACAATCCGTTAGGCAAGATTCGTCCTATGTTTTTTCAAGGGGTGAACAATTTTCGACAAGAGATTAACCTGACACGAAACTAAAATAAATAAAAATGCATCGATATGAATTTTTTGTGTCTACCTACTATCTCACGCGTCAACCTGAATCCCACAAAACATTTGACTCCTAATTTTTTAAAATGTCAAAAAGTAGTAACCGTACCTCTTTGGGGACCAAAAACTTTATATTGATTGTCAATAACTTTTGCCATATGATTTACATGTCATAATCAATCATATTCAACTTCCAAGCACAACGAGCCCCTTTTTGATCCTTGTAAACTCTCCCAATATCTTGCATATTTCAAATTTGTTATATGTGTTGCTCATATTGTGATTTCTATGTTTGAAATATCTTGGAGCTTGAATTTAGAGAACCCACATTTATTTTCATGCAAAACTTAAATTCGATATATGTCAAATCCCAAAAGCATATATGTCATATAGGTGAATATAACAAATATGCGCAGTGAGTTTCGGTAGGAGGAGAGAGGACTTTGCGAATATAGACATGTGTTCCGGTATGAGATGACACTCTTCTGATCATTAGAAAGCTGAGTAAGTAGCATAAGCTCGCTCTGCAATGCTGTAACACCCTCAAAAATCGGGTTTTAGCGGAAGCATACAAGTTTTGGGTGCTACTAATCGGTATCACAACACAAGCATAGAGTAAAAGGTTTTTCTTAAGAAAACTCATTTATTTAATAAAATCAATGTTTACAATAAAATTTAATACGGAAATAGGCCCAAAATAAATAAGCGGTCCCCAAGTGTCAATATCAGAGTCGTCTATGACTATGCCATGCCATTGCCCAAGCGCCTCCAAAAGTAAACAATCGCCTCAATACCTGAGAATACACGCTAAAAGTGTCAACACGAGGTTGGTGAGTTCATAGGTTTTCATAAAAGTATTTCGAGTTCAAAAGATCCTTTCGATCATTGTGGCGCCCACAATGTCGCGAAAACAAGGTTTACCTTTAAGCAAAAGAATAGAAAGGTGGGCCACAAGGTTTTCAAGTGCAAATCATTTCTCATAAACAAGTCAAATTTAGTCAAGGCATACACTGCCAAATTCACAATATCAAAACATTTATCCACAAAAATAATTCATAAATGACCACTTCGACCATATCAAAATCAAACACTACAACGAATATAGTGTCACGCAAGCTTAACTATTACGCAGGCTAAGTCAGGAAACCATCACTAGATAGCACGAGCCGTGACTATCTCTAAACACATTAACAAACGACATGTTATACGTCCCCCACATGAGCCATGTTGGTAGGACGGGGTGGCCATTCCCAATAGATCTATCCATAACATTCGCACCATCCTGAGCCAGGATGTAACAATTCATAACAACGCTTGGGTTTCTAACCTTAACCTAGCACGTAATAGCTCACAAAAACAGTTTCAGGTCCAATCAAAACAGTTTTCAAGCACTTGTGTCCACGTAAAACATATTTAAACCAAATCACGCATTTCATCAAACCAAGTAACAATCATTTATTCAAGTAAATCGAGCATTTGCATTTAATAAAAACGAGCATGTATTCTCCCCCAAAACAGTTTAAAAGCAAGTAAAAGTAGGGGCCATGAACTCACCTCGATGCAAAGCAACGCAAGAATCACAACTGGCATTAGTTAGCAAAGCACAGCAGTCTCACAAGAAAGCACAACGATATCCAAAAAGGAAAGCACAACGGTACGATATCAGCACAACCTAATAGCAACTTGCTATCTCAGAATAAATCTAGCAAAGCAAATGAATTTCTGAAAGACAATGTGTCTTAGTTTTCGTGGAATACTCGTATCAAATATTTCCAAAAATCCATTATTAATATCTCAAAGTTTAGTTTTTAACGTTTTGTGTGGTGGTAAGAAAGCAAAGACCCCAAACACAACTCACGCCAAAAGTATACTAAAATGTAACTCACACCAAGGATATAACTCACGCCAAACATAACTCACGCTAAGGCATAATGTATATCCCAATACATTATAAGGAGTAGCCAATAAGAATTGACCAAGACTCAACTCGCGTAGACAACGACCAGGAAAAAGTCGGGGAACTAAAGACACGTAACTACGACAAGCAAGTAAGTCAATTGATAAGTTTCGGCATTTACCCATTTTCTTCCAAAATAGTTGATATATCGTCAAAACGTATAAGTTTTGAAAACGTTTAGGATATTTAAAGAAATCATAAATGATTTATGTTTTATAAAAAAAATTTATTCGGCATGAAGTGCCCATTTACAAGACATTTCCAAGTCATAATGACTCTTGAATAATACAAAATTTATCGTTAAGTTTCACAATTCGTCAAATGTTACAATTTGTAATATACGATTGAACATATCATTCGCGTATATATTAGTTGTTTAGTTTTATCGACCGTTCGTATAGTTCGGGTCCAGATATGTTAAGCTCTTATGAGTCTAACATACCCTTCCGTCGCGTGTACTAAAGGGTCCATAATGTCCAAATAACTAATACCGTAAATCCAATACGTCCAATCCTTGTCCAACAATATAATAATGTCATAATGCTTGTAAACGAGTCCAATAAATCAAAGCCTCAAGTGTTGCAATATATTCCCTTAACTATGTTTATCTTTTTAGTTATTGTTATCATTTTTCCCTTTTCAATTAACTTTAGCCGAAACCATCACGAAACATAAATAAATAAATGACACAAACTAACCAAACAAAATAAACCTAGCCGTGACTCCCGTGAGTCACGACTCAACTCAATTAGAACCCATGTAGCTTTCGGCTTAACCAAAAACACGCCAAGTCCATTCATCCAAAACCAACTCCAACCGAATTAAATTCAACTAATCCTTACACTTTGGAAAACGCTAGCCTTGACGTGACTCGCCGTGAGTCACGGCTGCCGAAATTAAACAAACAAAAAGGGTATCAAGACCAACCCGAATCCAACAAGCTCCTTAAAAACCACGACAAAAATCATATCAAGCATCAAATACTCACCTTACTCAATTCGGAAAACAAGGACATTAGTTAGACAACCCGGACAAATACCCACAACATTAACCACGCCATGTCTGCTGACCCGAGAACAACAATAAATTACCCAAGACTTGAACCAAGTCTGTGACTCGTAGTCACAATCCGATTCCTAACAGGGTTCAAATTCAATTCGACACCAATATTTATAACATCTTGAACAATGATGCTGGAAATAAAACTATAACAACTAAAATAACACCTAACGAGTACAAATCCAAATCAAAACCGTGATATGAACCGGGTATAAACTGACTAGAATCCAAAATGAATCAACAAGCCCTCGCCTAAGAAGTTCTTACCACACGAAGATATATCACACGAAACCAGTGACCAAAAAAAGCAATGCAACAAAACAGTCCCAACTGATCTGAGACCTAACCGGGTCGTACAGCCCGACCCGACCATGATTTCGTTAACCCGACTCGTTTACCACACGAAACTATTAACACGTCATTTTGTTTTGTTTACCACTCAATTTCATCACAGAAAATCGTTTCCAAAACTTGTTTTAGTTTTAAATTCCACGAAAGTTTTAACACAAGATTAAGATCAAACAAAATGTGGGTCTTGGCTTACCATCGAAACCAGAAAGAAAAAGAGACGAGAAAAAGAGATGGTGACAGCCGTGGCGGCTGTGGTGGCGAGATACGACGTCGGGTTGTGGTGCCCTATCCGAACCAAACGAGCCTCAATCATCCTTCTTGTACCAGGGGTCATAAACACGAGGGTGGTGGAGATAGTGGTGGCTCGAAGTGATGATGGTGGTGGCTGTTTTGAAGGTGACGGCTGAAGCAGGAAGGAGAGGAGAGATATTTAGGTTTAGGGTTAGGGTAAAAGTGAGGAATGTGTGTTTAGGTTAGTCTTTTATATAAATGAGAAATTACAACTTGCAACCTTTAAAGATTTTGAGTGTGTCGAGTGGGGAACTTCAATTCCAGGGACCGTACCCGAAATTTTGTCAAACTTTTATGAATTAACACTCGGAACATTCATTCGTGCTAAATAAAAATTCTCCGAGACTTTTAACTTGCGCAGATATTTTTAGAATTATTTTTCCGTTAAAAATCACCATCAATTCGCATATCTTTAATAAAAATGATAGAAATCATGATAAAAAGTATATTAGGTTTATACTAGTGCCAGTCCGCGTTGTGCTAAATTCTCACGTATCCCGAGATAACTTTCTCGTTTTTCAGTCAAAAGAGCTCAGGAAAGTTCGTAAATGAAAAACAGACGAATTTTATCGAAAACTAATATCTGGAAAAGTGCGAGTTGTCACAGACTTCCCTCCTTAACGGAATCGCGTCCTCGCGATTCAATTCGAGTTATCCGTTAGATTTGAAAAGAGATGAGGATACTTTCTCAAGGTTCCATTTTCACGTTCGCACGCGAATTCGAGATGTTTCTTAGAGTTTCCACCGATCAATAAAAATAGGAATTCGACTTTGCTCAAGTCATTTGACCTCACGGTTCACGATTTCGATAGGTTCCTCATCACAGCTTAGGCGTTCGTCGATATGGATATCTCCCAGTAAAGACAATAATTGTTTTCAACAGTGAGGCTCAAGGCTCTAGGTTACCAGTCCAGCTCTAGCAAGAGTCTTAAAAAGGATCAACGCCATGAAGATTAAACTTTCCACGTTTACTAAACGTATCACACAATCCTTGGTGAGATTTTAAGCATAGCTTCGCCTCCAATCATGGAGTCTCAAAGATTCATGTCATTCATCCATCGTAGCTCTTTTGCTGATCGTATGCAGTTTGCTTTCTGCTTTTGATTTAAACAATCTCTCGACAGATTCATGAACAGTTTCAGGATAGCAAGTTGGGTATTTCCCACTTAAATCCGACGAATTGTTGAGCGAACATTTTCAACCATGAAGTACCTCGTACAACGTGGCTATGGTTATATGAGATTTCGACCAATATGATGTGTCTTTAACGTTTGGATGGTCCTTTCACTCCAGCCAACAGTCTGTGAATGATACCCAGTACTCATACCACAACTTGTTCTCATGGCTCTTGGAGTGATGACCGGAAATTTGATGTGAAACGATTATCAGATTAGAGGTGATAGAAATCGGCACTCCATAATGTACAAAAGTCTCCTTCACGTGTGAGTGAGCAAAGTTGTCCATAGTGTCCGTTTCTTTGATTAGTAGAAACTGAGTAGGTTTGGTGACACGATTAACAATTACCCAGATGGAGGCGCGAAATTCACTTCTAGGTTTCAGTTCATAATACAGCAGCCAAAACATTTTGTAGGGTGACCACAGAATGATTTGTCGGATAGTTGAAAGCAGTTTGAAAGACAATAACGGCAGGGCTCAATATATCATAAGGAGGTAGCAAGGATCACATATATTCCCAAAGGGCGAGCAAAGGATTAGACTACAGCTCCAAGGATCGCGGTTCAAGTTACTCCTTAAAGTCTTAAGGTTTCTGTTGGGCCAACAGAATCTCTGTCGAAAAGAGAGTTAAGCAAATTCAGGTACGACTCAGAAGGATAGCATTAATTACTACTAGCAATCAATAGATTGATTCCGTAGTGCACTTAATACTTAACGCAGAAAGATACATCATTCAAATCCAACGTCATAATTTCCATAAGAAATTCGACTACCAATCGATATCAAATCGAATTCTGAATACAATTGAACGACGATGGTTCCAAACAGTTATGCAAAAAGCATACACATCGATAGAGCGCAAGGTGCATCATCAAAAGAACAACGTCAATGGAATAATCATTAATCGAAGATAAGGCTTAGAGTAGAGGCGTCTATAACAAGACCAAAACAAAAACCACAAGAATAAGCGAATCCATTTTCACCATAGTAACCAAAATCGCAGAATCTACAATCCAAATTTAACGTAGCCAAGATCGATTCCAAACATTCCAAGAAGCCCGATGAGCTTATTACAACTTCGCGCAACCCAAATGCAAACTTATGACCAATCGAGTCTAGCCTGACCCGATGCAAAACAAGGTCTTACAGTTCCAACGATTCCAAAAATAATCGGAAGTCAAATAATGATTAGACGGCGACGAATAGCGATTCATAACCAAGGAAGGATATCGCGATAAACAAGAATTTGTGATGCCAGTGTGTTGTGTGTGAAGGAAAGCTTTTTTTTTTTTTTTTTTTTTTAATTTCATGCTCGTATATACACACCAAAACTTTTCCATTTCCCGAAATCAAGCCAAAAATCAACCAGACATAATTCTATTATAACTACTCTAAGTATCCCAAAATTCACCTCTGAGTCGGACATAGGTGATCAGGCTATGTCCCACTGTCCCTGGTTGAATATAGGTGATCAGTCTATATTCACCCGAGGTTCAATGAATTTTGATATACTTGACTTAGTTACTCTAGCCTCATGTCTTTCACTTCCCAAAAATCCATTTTCAACAGCTTAAAACAAGTGTCCACACGCAAGGACAAGTGATGAGATCATGCAGGGAAAGAGACGCAACGCTACAACAGATACGATGCGTAAACATAAGTATGTCGAAGATACTTATAACAAATAGTGAAAGATAAATGGATATACTCATCCAATAGTAAGGCACACATCTCATCAAATATATTAGCAATCAAAGTCACAAGTGAGGCATCAGCTTGGCAGGCAGGCACGTGTCGGTCATAGGGTTAAAATTTCATAATAGTGGTTATAGTCTAGGTTTTGAAAATTTACCCAGTTCTCTATAACCTAGGCTCTGATACCAATCTGTAACACCCTCAAAAATCGGGTTTTAGCGGAAGCATACAAGTTTTGGGTGCTACTAATCGGTATCACAACACAAGCATAGAGTAAAAGGTTTTTCTTAAGAAAACTCATTTATTTAATAAAATCAATGTTTACAATAAAATTTAATACGGAAATAGGCCCAAAATAAATAAGCGGTCCCCAAGTGTCAATATCAGAGTCGTCTATGACCATGCCATGCCATTGCCCAAGCGCCTCCAAAAGTAAACAATCGCCTCAATACCTGAGAATACACGCTAAAAGTGTCAACACGAGGTTGGTGAGTTCATAGGTTTTCATAAAAGTATTTCGAGTTCAAAAGATCCTTTCGATCATTGTGGCGCCCACAATGTCGCGAAAACAAGGTTTACCTTTAAGCAAAAGAATAGAAAGGTGGACCACAAGGTTTTCAAGTGCAAATCATTTCTCATAAACAAGTCAAATTTAGTCAAGGCATACACTGCCAAATTCACAATATCAAAACATTTATCCACAAAAATAATTCATAAATGACCACTTCGACCATATCAAAATCAAACACTACAACGAATATAGTGTCACGCAAGCTTAACTATTACGCAGGCTAAGTCAGGAAACCATCACTAGATAGCACGAGCCGTGACTATCTCTAAACACATTAACAAACGACATGTTATACGTCCCCCACATGAGCCATGTTGGTAGGACGGGGTGGCCATTCCCAATAGATCTATCCATAACATTCGCACCATCCTGAGCCAGGATGTAACAATTCATAACAACGCTTGGGTTTCTAACCTTAACCTAGCACGTAATAGCTCACAAAAACAGTTTCAGGTCCAATCAAAACAGTTTTCAAGCACTTGTGTCCACGTAAAACATATTTAAACCAAATCACGCATTTCATCAAACCAAGTAACAATCATTTATTCAAGTAAATCAAGCATTTGCATTTAATAAAAACGAGCATGTATTCTCCCCCAAAACAGTTTAAAAGCAAGTAAAAGTAGGGGCCATGAACTCACCTAGATGCAAAGCAACGCAAGAATCACAACTGGCATTAGTTAGCAAAGCACAGCAGTCTCACAAGAAAGCACAACGATATCCAAAAAGGAAAGCACAACGGTACGATATCAGCACAACCTAATAGCAACTTGCTATCTCAGAATAAATCTAGCAAAGCAAATGAATTTCTGAAAGACAATGTGTCTTAGTTTTCGTGGAATACTCGTATCAAATATTTCCAAAAATCCATTATTAATATCTCAAAGTTTAGTTTTTAACGTTTCGTGTGGTGGTAAGAAAGCAAAGACCCCAAACACAACTCACGCCAAAAGTATACTAAAATGTAACTCACACCAAGGATATAGCTCACGCCAAACATAACTCACGCTAAGGCATAATGTATATCCCAATACATTATAAGGAGTAGCCAATAAGAATTGACCAAGACTCAACTCGCGTAGACAACGACCAGGAAAAAGTCGGGGAACTAAAGACACGTAACTACGACAAGCAAGTAAGTCAATTGATAAGTTTCGGCATTTACCCATTTTCTTCCAAAATAGTTGATATATCGTCAAAACGTATAAGTTTTGAAAACGTTTAGGATATTTAAAGAAATCATAAATGATTTATGTTTTATAAAAAAAATTTATTCGGCATGAAGTGCCCATTTACAAGACATTTCCAAGTCATAATGACTCTTGAATAATACAAAATTTATCGTTAAGTTTCTCAATTCGTCAAATGTTACAATTTGTAATATACGATTGAACATATCATTCGCGTATATATTAGTTGTTTAGTTTTATCGACCGTTCGTATAGTTCGGGTCCAGATATGTTAAGCTCTTATGAGTCTAACATACCCTTCCGTCGCGTGTACTAAAGGGTCCATAATGTCCAAATAACTAATACCGTAAATCCAATACGTCCAATCCTTGTCCAACAATATAATAATGTCATAATGCTTGTAAACGAGTCCAATAAATCAAAGCCTCAAGTGTTGCAATATATTCCCTTAACTATGTTTATCTTTTTAGTTATTGTTATCATTTTTCCCTTTTCAATTAACTTTAGCCGAAACCATCACGAAACATAAATAAATAAATGACACAAACTAACCAAACAAAATAAACCTAGCCGTGACTCCCGTGAGTCACGACTCAACTCAATTAGAACCCATGTAGCTTTCGGCTTAACCAAAAACACGCCAAGTCCATTCATCCAAAACCAACTCCAACCGAATTAAATTCAACTAATCCTTACACTTTGGAAAACGCTAGCCTTGACGTGACTCGCCGTGAGTCACGGCTGCCGAAATTAAACAAACAAAAAGGGTATCAAGACCAACCCGAATCCAACAAGCTCCTTAAAAACCACGACAAAAATCATATCAAGCATCAAATACTCACCTTACTCAATTCGGAAAACAAGGACATTAGTTAGACAACCCGGACAAATACCCACAACATTAACCACGCCATGTCTGCTGACCCGAGAACAACAATAAATTACCCAAGACTTGAACCAAGTCTGTGACTCGTAGTCACAATTCGATTCCTAACAGGGTTCAAATTCAATTCGACACCAATATTTATAACATCTTGAACAATGATGCTGGAAATAAAACTATAACAACTAAAATAACACCTAACGAGTACAAATCCAAATCAAAACCGTGATATGAACCGGGTATAAACTGACTAGAATCCAAAATGAATCAACAAGCCCTCGCCTAAGAAGTTCTTACCACACGAAGATATATCACACGAAACCAGTGACCAAAAAAAGCAATGCAACAAAACAGTCCCAACTGATCTGAGACCTAACCGGGTCGTACAGCCCGACCCGACCATGATTTCGTTAACCCGACTCGTTTACCACACGAAACTATTAACACGTCATTTTGTTTTGTTTACCACTCAATTTCATCACAGAAAATCGTTTCCAAAACTTGTTTTAGTTTTAAATTCCACGAAAGTTTTAACACAAGATTAAGATCAAACAAAATGTGGGTCTTGGCTTACCATCGAAACCAGAAAGAAAAAGAGACGAGAAAAAGAGATGGTGACAGCCGTGGCGGCTGTGGTGGCGAGATACGACGTCGGGTTGTGGTGCCCTATCCGAACCAAACGAGCCTCAATCATCCTTCTTGTACCAGGGGTCATAAACACGAGGGTGGTGGAGATAGTGGTGGCTGTTTTGAAGGTGACGGCTGAAGCAGGAAGGAGAGGAGAGATATTTAGGTTTAGGGTTAGGGTAAAAGTGAGGAATGTGTGTTTAGGTTAGTCTTTTATATAAATGAGAAATTACAACTTGCAACCTTTAAAGATTTTGAGTGTGTCGAGTGGGGAACTTCAATTCCAGGGACCGTACCCGAAATTTTGTCAAACTTTTATGAATTAACACTCGGAACATTCATTCGTGCTAAATAAAAATTCTCCGAGACTTTTAACTTGCGCAGATATTTTTAGAATTATTTTTCCGTTAAAAATCACCATCAATTCGCATATCTTTAATAAAAATGATAGAAATCATGATAAAAAGTATATTAGGTTTATACTAGTGCCAGTCCGCGTTGTGCTAAATTCTCACGTATCCCGAGATAACTTTCTCGTTTTTCAGTCAAAAGAGCTCAGGAAAGTTCGTAAATGAAAAACAGACAAATTTTATCGAAAACTAATATCTGGAAAAGTGCGAGTTGTCACAAATGCAATCCACATATTTTCCTTGCGGTAGATCTGTGTACAGTTCAGGATTTCCGGTTGTGTGTTCTTGAGTTTTGTTCATAAAGAAAATGGAAGTAATGTAAAGTAAACAATTTCCTCCCACTTTTGGGAGGAAACACTTTACTTCCAAATAGCCTAAAATTTCCCCACTTTTACTTTCTTTTCCTTTATAAAAAAACTCACGAACATGATAATTTTTTTGTTTTCTTTCATTACATTCCCTTTCCTTTATAAAACCAACAAATGATTACAGATCATGAAAGACGTTATTTTTTTGGCAAATGATTGAAAAAAGTATCATACTTGTCATCATTTTCTTTTGTGGGTAGCGAACAAATTTTTTTGCTTTTGTGGGTATTCTTCTTTTAAATGCCTCATTTTTAGGGTATTATGCGACATTTTTGCCCTTCGGGAAAAAATATTTTCTATTAGCTAAGAGGGGCAAAAATGTCCAAAAATTTTGCAAAATACTCTAAAAAGGATAAATTTGAAATAAAATACCCACAAAATAAAAAAAAAATTATTCGCTACCCACAAAAATAAATGGTGACAAGTATGATACTTTTTTCAATCGTTTCCCTATTTTTTTTCATTTATGTTTTCCAACATTTTTTTCCTTCACAATGTTTTATATGTGAAGTGGATGATTATTTGACAGCAATGAAGAAAATGACTTTTACAGTACTCCATTATTTTTCAATTATCAGCAGATAAATTTAACTTGATACAAATGTTTTTTTTTTTTTTTTTTTTTTTTTTTTTTTTTTTTTTTTTTTTTAAAGGTGTTTCATTAATACACCCAGATAAATTTTATTATATCAAAAAACATTTATGTGCATAGGATTTGTAGGTGAATCCAATATATCAGCCCGTTACAAAGACGGAAAAACAACCGCACCAATTGTAATTCAAACCAAACCTATCATAAGCATGACAAAACAAACTTATGAAATACCATCATTGCCACAAATGTGTTTAGTTACATGTTAATGGATGAACATGGTGACTCTGTTTTCAGGGTGAATTATTACCCACCATGTCCAAATGTTCAAGAACCGAATTTGGAGAACACGTTGACCTGCATGCAACAACATTTCTACTCCAGAAATTTTATTCAAATTCGGAAGTTCGATGTGTGTTGCTCCTTATCCTAACATTTTTTTTTTCAATTAATGATGGTGATTCTTTACAATTGGAAATGTTTTTTTTTTATATATACAATCCGTTAGGCAAGATTCGTCATATGTTTTTTCAAGGGGTGAACAATTTTCGACAAGAGATTAACCTAACACGAAACTAAAATAAATAAAAATGCATCGATATGAATTATTTTGTGTGTACCTACTATCTCACGCGTCAACCTGAATCCCACAAAAATTTTGACTCCTAATTCTTTAAAATGTCAAAAAGTAGAAAACGTACCTCTTTGGGGACCAAAAACTTTATGTTTATTGTCAATAACTTTTGCCATATGATTTACATGTCATAATCAATCATATTCAACTTCCAAGCACAACGAGCCCTTTTTTGATCCTTGTAAACTCTACCAATATCTTGCATATTTCAAATTTGTTATACGTGTTGCTCATATTGTGATTTCTCTGTTTGAAATATCTTGGAGCTTGAATTTAGAGAACCCACATTTATTTTCATGCAAAACTTAAATTCGATATATGTCAAATCCTAAAAGCATATATGTCATATAGGCGAATATAACAAATATGCGCAGTGAGTTTCGGTAGGAGGAGAGAGGTCTTTGCTTATATAGACATGTGTTCCGGTATGAGATGACACTCTTCTGATCATTAGAAAGTTGAGTAAGTAGCATAAGCTTGCTCTGCAATGCAATCCACTTTTGGGAGGAAACACTTTACTTCCAAATAGCCTAAAATTTCCCACTTTTACTTCCTTTTCCTTTATAAAAAAACTCAAGAACATGATAATTTTTTTGTTTTCTTTCATTACTTTCCCTTTCCTTTATAAAACCAACTTATAAAACCAACAAATGATTACAGATCATGAAAGACGTTATTTTTTTGGCAAATAGTTGAAAAAAGTATCATAATTGTCATCATTTTCTTTTGTGGGTAGCGAACAAATTTTTTTGCTTTTATGGCTACTCTTCTTTCAAATTCCTCCTTTTTAGGGTATTATGTGATATTTTTGCCCTTTGGGAAAAAAATATTTTCTATTAGCTAAGAGGGGCAAAAATGTCCAAAAATTTTGCAAAATTCCCTAAAAAGGATATATTTGAAAGAAAAATACCCACAAAATAAGAATAAAAAAATTATTCGCTACCCACAAAAAGAAATTGTGACAAGTATGATACTTTTTTCAATCGTTTGCCTTATTTTTTTTTTCATTTCTGTTTTCCAACATTTTTTTCCTTCACAATGTTTTATATGTGAATTGGATGATTATGTGACAGCAATGAAGAAAATGACTTTTACAGTTCTCCATTTTTTTTCAATAATCAGCATATAAATTTAATTTGTCACAATTTTTTTTTTTTTTTTTTTTTTTTTTGGGTTAAAGGTGTTTCTTTCATACACCCAGGCAGTGGCGGACCCAGGATTTTAGAGGGCGGGGGGCAAAAAAAATTTTTCTTGATAAAATTCGTGATACACTTTAATAAAAAGGTCATAAAAAAATTACACTAAAAACTGATATTTTTTTAGATTAAGATAAAGATCTAAGGTTTTTTACATTGTTTGATCTTAAGGTGGGGGGCAATTTGATTTTGTAATGGGGTGCACTTTAATAAAATGATCCTAAAAAAAAATTACACTAAAAATTGATAATTTTTGGCGAACCATGGAGGGCACCGGCCCCGCCTATTTACAATGTAGTTCCGCCCCTGCACCCAGGTAAATTTTATTATACCAAAAAACATTTATGTGCATAGGATGTGTAGGTGAATCCAATATATCAGCCCGTTATAAAGACGGGAAAACAACCGCACCAAGTGTTACAGTGTGTTCTCAAGTTGGTTTTATAAAGGAAATGGAAAGTAATGAAAGAAAACAAAAAATTTATCATGTTCTTGAGTTTTTTTATAAAGGAAAAGGAAGTAAAAGTGAGGATCAAAATGTAATGATCCAAACATGCATGTCGGTCCTGCTTCTTGCTATAATTTTGTACAATCAAAACAATAGATAAAGTACAAAATGTAATGATCCAAAAGGGCAAATTGCATAAAAGTGTACTCAATTTATAGCCAATTTCAATTTAATGTACTCTACTTTTTTTTCTTCAATTTAATGTACTCAACTTATTTTTTGTTGCAATGTAAGACATATAACGGATTTCTCAGTTATCTTATGCTGAAAAAATTACATGTTTTGTCCCTATGGTTTATCCCAATAACATTCGTAGTCCCTATTTCATTTTAATTACGCCAGAAAAAATGTTTTCGTCCACTTTTATACGTTTTCATACGTTTTGTCAATTTTTATACGTTAAAATTTTAAAAAAATACATTTTTTTTAAATTAATGTTTTTAAAAAAATTATTTTTTTTGAAAAAAATAAACTTTTATAAAAACAATAAAATTTTTAATTTTTTTTAAAAAGAAATTTTTAAAAAAAAATTAAAGTTTTAAAAAAAATAAAAAAGTTAAATTTAAAAAATAAAATTTTTAAAAAATATATAAAAAGTTTTAAAATTTAAAAAAAAATAATTTTAAAAAAAAAATTAATTTTTTTTAAAAGATTATTTTTTAAAAAATCTGGAAAAAAACTTTTTTTAAAAATTTTAATTTTTTTAAAAACTTAAAGTTTTTTTAAAAAAATTATTTTTTTTAAATAAATTTATGTTGTTGTTTTTTTAAAAAATTATTTTTTAATTTTTTTAAATTGTAATTTTTTTTAAAATTTTAATTTCTTTTAAAAAGTTAACGTATAAAAATTGACAAAACGTATGAAAACGTATAAAAGCGGACGAAAACATTTTTCTGGCATAAGATAACTATAGGGACGAAACATGTAATTTTTTCAACATAAGATAACTGAGAAATCCGTTATATGTCTTACATTGCAACCAAAAATAAGTTGAGTACATTAAATTGAAGAAAAAAAAGTAGAGTACATTAAATTGAAATTGGCTATAAGTTGAGTACACTTTTATGCAATTTGCCCGATCCAAAATGATATATCAATTTGTTTTTTGTAATGTTTTTCATCAGATGTTCAAATGGAAAGGCGTTTTATGACTTTTTTTTTTGGAAAGGCGTTTTATGACGATAGTTATGTTTTTCTTTTCAGAAAATAGTTTATGACGATAGTTACGATTTATTTTTTAGAAAATCATTTATGACAATAGTTTTGATATAGATAACTTTTATTTATTGATTCATATATCATTTTTATTCTACGCGTATTGTAAAAGTTAGATAAAATTTGTGTAACAGGTAATGATGAATGGAAGATTCAAGATTGTGAAGCATAGAGTGGTGGCAAATTAAATAGCTTGAAAAGCAGGTTGTCAATGATTTATTTTGGAGGACCACTGAGTCACACAAGATAGCACCATTACCTTCACTGATGGTAGTGTTAGTGGATAATTAGGCCCAAACCCGGTTTGTGGGTTTTAGGGTATTAGGGTTTTCACCATTATAAATAATGGTCCATAATAATATTATAGCTACGGGTTTCATTGCCTAACATGGTTTCAGAGCGGGTCTGATCCTCAGACCTAGGTGGCTATGTTGAGCCGCCTCCCCCTAGGCCACCCCGTCAAACCCTAATTATACAAAATAGCCGTCACTTTACATCATACCCAACTAATCTTTGCCGTCCTTTTCCTTTTTGGTTTACCACATCATTCAAAAGTTTTAAGCATTAACCCATAAGCAAATCCCCCTCACGTCATCTGTTCATGCATCACAACATACTTCATGCAATTATTGACATCAGCTATTTCCTGGGGTATGCTAAGATTCCTGGTTTTGGGATTGGTGCTATGTATGTTCCGATCTATATGGTTTGAACTAAAAAAAAAAAAAAAAAAAAAATATATATATATATATGTATATATTTAATTGTTTTTTTTTATGTCGAATCCAGGGTATCAATTCCCGAGACGACTTTTGTTGGTGTCGAATCCAGGGTATCAATTCCCGAGACGACTTTCGTTGGTGTCAAATCTAGGGTATCAATTCCCGAGACGACTTTTGTTGGTGTCGAATCTAGGGTTCTTATTCCCGAGACGACTTTTGTTGGTGTCGAATCTAGGGTTCTTATTCCCGAGACGACTGTTTGGGATACTTTGAATTATCCCGTTTTATTTTGGTTATTGTTTTATTTTGCTTTATTAGTTTACTACTACAGTTCGAGCTTTCGCGATTTCGCCGCTCGAACTGCCGGGGAGTGTTAGTGGATAATTAGGCCCAAGCCCGGTTTGTGGGTTTAGGGTATTAGGGTTTTCACCATTATAAATAATGGTCCATAATAATATTATAGCTACGGGTTTCATTATCTAACAGGTAGTTCATGAGGCCAGCTTATACAAAGAGTTTGCTTGGTGTGAATATAAAAAATCAGCATTCAATTCAAGTGAATCTGATAATAGATTTGTTGGATCAAAATTCAAAAGTGTAGATTGGCAGGTACACCTCAATCCTGTGTACCATAATGTTACCCATCAACCCTACCCAACAAAGGTTTGATGCATATGAAATACCTTCACCCAATACCCAACAATGCTGCGGAATGGATTCGAACTCGCGTCCTTTGTTGGATCAAGACATCACATGGTTGGGGCCAGGCTTCTAAGGTAGCTGGTGGCCAACTGCACTAGGCAGCTGGTTATCTGATAATAGACTTGGTCGTTTTAAAAAAATCACAACGTCTTGAGTTAAATGTACCGAGTTTGAAGCTAGTACTCAAATATCACCTACAAGACCGTCGTGGGTATTTTAAAGGGAATTGATACTTACACCATATTTTTTGATGCATTCATCACAATTTATGCATTACAGTATTGTATTATACAATACTGTAATGCATAAATGGTGATGAATGCATCAAAAAATGTGGTGTGAGTATCACCTCCCTATTTTAAAACTAAACAGGTTAAAAGCATTGATTGAGTATGTTAAAAATTTACGTTTACCCAAAAGGATGGCGGAGTTATGATTTTCCTTTTTTTGAAACAGTTGAAAGGATAACAAATTAAATAAGTTGTTAGTATTTATCTAAGTTACTTTCTTAGTTTTCAACTTGGTATTTTTGTGGAATTCCTGCATACTTGATGAGCTAATGTAACAACCATTGCTTTTGAGAATATATTTTTCTATATTATCAGTTTATCCATTTATTTTTCTATGTTTTGTGCTCAACAAATTAAATGCAAATGTTCTTATAGAATACCCAAAAATGATTGTGTTTGAAGGTTGAATGGTCGAACTTAAACAAAGAGATGCATATATTAGTACCAACCGTTATCATACAGCCTTCATAATGCATAGATGCCCTTTCAAATAGACTTCATAATGCAGAGCCGCATGTCATGTCTTGAGGGCGGGCAAGGTGGGCTACCGCTAGGGCCACAAAACTTTTAGGGGCCTAAAATTGCCCCATTAACAAAATATACACATGTGTACACATATTTTTCTCAAAGAGAAAAACAATAAGGTGAAAATACATCTTAAATTAGTCATATGTTGAACGTTTAAACGGTTGTTTGCATTATATCTTATAAAAGGGGGAGATATATAGCATTAGTTTAAAAAGGCCTTATTATCGATTTTCGCTCAGGGCCCCTAAAATCTCGAGGACGGTCCTGTCATAGTGACACGTTCATGTTAGTGTGGTTGCTTTGTTGGTATTACGAGTTTTCTATATTATCCGCCATACCTTGTGCAACCGCTCACACGCCACATATGTCAAGGTGCGCTGTAGATAGAAACTTGAAAAAATATTACTGTAACTCTTAGGCAAGAAAAAAAGATGACGGCGTGACAAAATATATCAGATTCTCGTTTATCTTCTCAACTACATCAATATATATCACTTAAGGTGATATCTAGCTCTAAGATTACATAATCTTTTACTACTTTACAAACACATTATAAATATTGGTAGTAGAACTGAAAGCCTATACATGATGTGCAAAATATTGTGACTGCCATTATGATACAATAACGATGATTGAACGTTTCATTATGGCACATGGCTAAATCATTCAGATTCTTGTTTTAGAGCAACATTAACACTAATCAGCTGTAACATCACCTAATCTCTTTCTAATTATAATGCTAATGACAATGGATTAAGATATAAAGCATACATAAAGTGTATATGGCCGGTCCTATATCTCAATGGCCATGAGTTGAGGAGAGACTCATACATAAATAGCAAAAACACATCATTGCATCTTGTATAGAAATATCCTACATACCCAAAGGAGCATAAGCTAAAGGATACACATATTGGCCAAACTTTCAAAATCCATTTCAATTGTAGCATTGCATCTCTTTGTCATAAACTATTGCCATATAGAGGTAGGATCAAATGAGAAATATAATTAAGATGAGAAGGATGAGAAGAAACTACAACAACAAATATTAGATGCATGCATAAAAATAGATGCATCTCCCTATTATTTCTTTTTTCTTATTTCAAATATGTGGCTTCAATTACTTCTCACTCTTCTCATTTAAATATTTCTTCTCACTAGATCCATACTCTTGGCATATAGACCATTTGACTTACCTTTAATAAGAACTAGACTTACGTATATTAAGTGAACGAACTAAAATATATATACATTCTTGATCATCTGTGTTTATTATATTTCTGTAAGTTCTCTTTGATGGATTTCCTTTTAATAATCGACGAATGTGCTTCTCAACAGTTACTATAGACTAATACGAGCTGTTATCTGATATCAGAATGTTTGTCGTGTACACTTGATTACTTGAATTGGGACTCATAGAAGCACTTTAAGATCTTGTTTCTTAATTAGGCTTTTTTTTGGTGCTTCTTAAACCTTCGCATAATGAAGATATTTTGCTCAATTTCTTATAAGTGTGCTTTTCTTGTCAGTTACTCGTATCTCTGGATACTCGGCCCTAAACATATCTCGACACATATTTAGAAAGTTATAAACATTAGAAACAAAAGTGAAGTTCAAATGTTAAATGCTACCCGAATTATTTTATTTTAGGGCGCATCAAAGTATGAAAAATCCCAAGAAAATCACATGTGCATAATCCAGGAGTTTTTTAGCCCAACTATTAAGCCCAGTTATACTATGTGCTCGAGCCTCTCCAGCCTGCAAATATATATCTGAGCACTTCATCAATTTGCCCCTTCAGTCTAATAGGACCAATTATACTTGTGTACGACTAGTCCACATATTATATCCGATAAAAGTTCAAAACACATTTTGCTTGACATAACATAGACCTAATTGTTATTTTTTGTCATTGTTAACAAGAGACTCAGTTCTGATATAAACTATGAAATCTTTTAGCAATCTGTTCGACTTTTCAGCGAAGAAAATTTGGTCATTTCAATGGACACTTTTCATTTCATTTATCTATTTTATTCTTGTTTTTTGCCTCACTTTTTCGACATAAAATGATTACAAACTCATTCATCTAAAATAAAACTCAAAAAATAAAATACATATCAGTTACTAAAATCTATACAACCAAATAAAAAGCACCAAAATCAACGAAGTGCAAGTGGATTTGCAGGTGGCTGGTGGCGATGTCTAATGGCTGTTGGGGGGTGAAGCTAGTGGCTGATAAAAAAAAAAAAAAAAAACATAACTAATTATGTTTTATCTTATTAAAAAAATGACAATACAATGGGAAATAATGGAAACTGGGAGTTTAGTAATATATCATAATGCAACGAGGATAAATACACACAGTTAAGATTATTTAATTTAGCATGCATCTCGTGCTAATCAATAAATTGATCATCTCAATAAACAAAGAATTACGAGATCGTGGATGGACGTTTGAATCTTCACTAAGATTATAAAAGATTTGAGATTACATAGTTAAATGGGAATGATTAATCAAAGTGATATAAAATATAATTTGTAACTAAACACGTGTGTCTTGACTGCTGTGATTGAACAAGAAACGTAAAAACAGATCGATGTAAGCTAGATACCCGAGAGCTTCCATAATGGGTCTGTAATTACATAAATTATATTAGACTGGGACAGTGTTTTCATGCGTGGATACTGGAGCTTCGTCGTAATGTATTCGGCGCTAGCCTGGGCGTTACTCTCCACTATAATTCAAACATTGTTAAAATTAGTCGTAATTTCATGTTTTTATAACTGAGTTTTATATATTGTTATTGTATTATTGTATGTATCATATTGTAATATATTATTTGATCTACGATCAGACCAAATGAAAAAATCTTAACCTGAGAGAGTTTGAAATAAACGTAAGAAATGCACTTAATCACGTTGATTCATAGTTTTATATGTAGAAATATCTTTTATGTTGATTTAATATAAACGGATGATTCACAAAAGCTATTTTAATGCGGATTTAGAACAATCAAAACTTTGACATTTGTATGATATTTCTAAATAATATAAATCAAATGTTACAATTTCAAAGCTTTGATTCACGAATTTGTTTATAATTATCTTTCTCAAAGATCTTAATTTTTCATTAAAACTAAAGTCTGCATGTACATACTATAATTTTTTTTAAATAGATTGTAAATTACGCGTATTCATAAAAAAAATCGATCACTGTTTCACGTGGATTTTAGATTATTAATATTTACATATTAGTAACATACAGATGATGATATTACATTTTAAATATAATGTAACAGGATCAACAACGTGCATTCACCCACATGTAGCCAGAGTGTCAACATAATATAATCAATCTCATTGCACCAAGTATAGATAATTTAAAACAAAGGTAATGTTATACATCAAATCCGTTTTCATTGGTCTTCAATAACATTCAATGATGAGAACCAATATGATTGAGCCTGGTAATAATTGTTTGAAAAATTTAGTCCAGTGAGATTAGTTTACATCTGGTAATGGGTTAAGAAATATCGAGTGTACACTCATAAAGTCTTTGAACACCCTGACTTTATAGTGGTGTGATTCATAAAGTTAGTACTGCTAGGCTAAGTTTCTACTACAAGTGCTAATATTAGTACTGTTGGGCAAAGTTTATACTGCTAGTGCTAATATTAGTACTATTGGGCAAAGTTTCTACTGCTAGCTCTGTTGTAAAAATCGGCCAAGGCGGCCGATTAATCCTCGCATAATCGCTGATCGCTTACTAAGCGCATTGATTTATCATAATCGGCCTATTTAATCAGTTTGGTCAAAGATCGCTTAAAAATCGGTCAACAAACTGATTAATCGGATAAAATCGGTCAACAAAATCGCATAAAAATCAGACAAAACCGCTTAAAAATCGCTCAACAAACCGATTAATCGAATAAAATCGGTCAAAGTTATCTTAAAAATGGTCAACAAACCGAGTAATATCTATATTTGACTTTGAACTTTGAATAATTATGTATTATATTTATATTTGAATACTTGAAATATTTAAACTTTGATGCACTATGCTTATCTCATACATATAGTATAATACAATATCTAAAATTACAATTTTGTGCATAAAAAATCTAATCCGACTAATCACTGATTAATCCACGCCTAACCGATTAATCGATAGGCCCTACCCGACCGCCTCACTAGCGTCTAGCGATTTTTACAACCTTGACTGCTAGTGCACATATTAGTACTGCTAGGCAGTGTAACTACTGCTAGTGCTATGTTAGTACTGCTAGGCTGTGTTTCTACTGCTAGTACTGCTGGAATCAAATTGTAACAGGCTTTGACCAATTCAAGTGGCAGATGCAACTGCTTAATGACCACGTTTAATTGGTCATGTAACCACTAATACCTATAATGGGGATAGTTATGAGGCGATTAATGGGCCGGTTAATCCTCATAATTTCATTTGACTAGCTAAGAGTAATTTCCTATAAATAGGAAATCAGATTATGCATGAGATAGACACAAAAAACATAAACACTTGGATGCGCAAGGTTATTGAGTTGTGCCTAAATCACTAACACACATTTGGTCTTATCCCAAGTAGATATCCGTGATACCCAGGCATTAGTGTCGAATAGTTTAGTTTGGAAAGTGATAACACGATTCTAAGTGATATCCGATAACCTGTATTGGTATTTGGTTTGCTATTGATTATCTTCACCCTGCTCTGGGCACGTAACCGATAACAATCAAAGTAAACTATTTTGTGATAATCAATGGCTGCTGCTGCTATGAAACACATGGCTTCAAACTTTGCCAAGCTTGACAAGTTTGAAGGGGTGGACTTCAGAATATGGCAAAATAAGATGCACTTTCTTCTTTCAAGCATGAGTGTGGTCTATGTTCTGACCACACCTATTCCAGATGATGGAAATGATGCTACTGTGAAATAGATCAGGAAGAGGAGCAAATGGGAGAATGACGATTACATTTGCAGAGGTTTAATCCTCAATGGTATGTCTGATTCTCTCTTTGATATTCATCAGAATATTAAATCTTCCAAAGAACTATGGGATTCCTTGGATGCCAAATACATGGCTGAGGATGCATCAAGTAAGAAGTTCCTTGTGAGTAATTTCACAAATTACAAAATGACTAATTCAAGACCAGTTATAGAACAATACAATAAACTTCTTGGTATACTTGGAAGGTTTACACAACACAAAATACACATGGATGAGGCTATTTTAGTCTCTTATGTCATTGATAAACTTCCTCATTCTTGGAAAGATTTCAAGCATACCCTAAAACATAAGAATGAGGAATTAACTCTTGTTGAGTTGGGCAGTCATCTGTCTCAGTGTGCAGGATAATGACAAGCCAAAGAGTAGCAATGCTACTGGTGCATCTGTTGTCAATATGGTAGAGCATAACAACTCCACTAGGTACAATGACAACAAGGGTAAACATAAACATCGGGATAACACAAGGGTAGACCCTAACAAGAAGGCAACACATACTTGTTGGAAATGTGGAAAATCTGGTCACATTAAAAGGGATTGCAAAGCTGTTAAGATTGGTGGTAAAACCTGTGGAAAACTAGAAGGGGGGGGGGTTGAATAGTTTTGCCAATTAAAACTTGTTTTAATCTATTTAGATCGACTTATTTCAATCTATTTGAATGTGTGTTGGATGTTGATAAACAAACATATAGAAGTATAAATATGTAATAAAAAGATAAGAGTAAGAAGCACAAAACCACAACGCGAGTATTTATAGTGGTTCGGCTACAAGGACACCTTCCTTGCCCTACTCCACTCCCCGAGTCACCTACTCGAGAGTTTGTAATCACTACACAACACCGACTCCTTATGGTGGAGAAACCTTCACAATGTCGCCTATTCTTTTTCCGGTACTAGGCTAACCACCGGGTTCTTTCACACCAAGGTGAACCACACCTACCACAGCGTCGCCTACCCTTTATCCGGTACTAGGCTAAGTACCGAGTTCCATTACAATGGAGGAACTACAACCCAACACTACACCAACGACTAATCCCAAAGGAGACCAACTCCTTATTACAACATCATCAAGGATATCAATATCCTTGGATCTAATGCTAATCTATCTTGTACATCGAAACACACCATATGTACATCTTAGGCACCTTTCACTAATGCCTTTAACTAGATCTTCAAGACACCCTTCACTAATGTCTTGTGACTTGACTTCTAGGCACCCTTCACTAATGCCTACAATATGGATGGTCGACACCTTTCACTAATGTCTTCGTCTTGACACTTGAGACATCTTTCACTAATGTCTTCAACACTACACTTCTTAGTAGAAAGAAAAAGAACCATCAACAAGAGGACTTCAGTAGTCTTGATGATGAGGAAACATAGCAACTCATGGACTTGAGCTTGCTTGACTTCAAAGGTGGTAATCTCGCCTTTAAGAGGAACCTAGAGAATCACACAAAAACAAAACTACAAATATAGATCACTTGGATCTGGGGTTAGAGAGTTTTTAACTCAAAGGGAAAGTATGTTGGAAAGGGGGTGAGAAACAATGAAGAAATGGCTCACTATTTATAGAGAGAAGATGCCTACTGTTCCCCGGATCCCACGGATCCCTCCCACAAGGGATCCATCAAGCGTAAAGCTAGGGATCCGTGGAACGCTCCTCTTTACCCATGGGTATTTTGGTTATGGGTCATGGGTCATGGGTCATGGGTTATGGGTTGATCCATGGGTCTTTTACTAGATACAATGTATCTTATGAGTGCAATGCACCTAGTCACATGGGTATGGGTCAATACCATGGGTTATGGATATTATCCATATATGATATAAGCATGATGTCATGCAATGGGTTATGATACTTAAGTTTAAGTATTTTATTTGTTTCGTTAAAATGATTTTACGTTTGTTATCGACAAAACATTAGAAGATCGTAAAATATAAATAAACTTTTTTATGGCTTATTTGTATTAACAATCTCCCGCTTTTTGTTGATGACAAAACATAAAATTATTTTAAGGAAAAGCTAAAATTCGTAAAAGTTTAAATTTGTAGTTTTTACTTTCTTCTCCCCCTTTTTTGTCGAAACAAAAAGAGTTTCGAAAGGAAACTAACACATTGTTTTAAGAAAAACATGTGAAAAATAGAAAAGAAAGAAAAAGTGGAGAGCAAGTAACGGGAAAGGATCTCGTCTTAACTCCCCCTTGACGAGTCCATCCCTATGTGAGGGCGTCAAGAAAATAATACTAAGCTAGTTCATTTGCAACTAAGTTTGCAAAAGATTTCGTCTATGTGACGAATGTACTCCCCTTTGATGATTGAAATTTTGCAAAGGGATGTCATGAAATGTAATCCTAATATTGCAAGTAATTTTGCAACGTATTGCTTTGACACAAAGCTCCCCTAGCTTGAGGGTGTCAAAGTCTTCATTTGTAAATTGAATAACTACAAAACAAATGTTAGAAAACATGTATAAGCATAATTTCCTGCAAATATGACTCAAAGTTAGTAGAAAAGTAGTTTTCAGTCTCACTAATCCCACGGTTCCCTCCTTGTAGGGATCCGTCTAGGCAATTTTAAGGGATCCGTCTGGCTAATGATTGATTTCAGCAATGGTGATATAACAAATAATGTTAACATCAAAGTGAGATATGAATTATACAACATAATTATTTACTCATAAATATAGCAAGTAGCATGTATTTTCATTTAATAAAACTAGAGATATGATATACATGACTCTAAAAACTAAAAAAATGATCTAAGTAACACTTGATACTAGGACACCACTAAAATCCTCTAGCTCTTCCCGTACTTCATGTATCAAACTTTCAACATGTTGACAATGATAACAATCTTTGTCATGGCTAGGTGGTGGTGGTGGAAGAAAAGAAATTGCTTGATGTAAAGGATCAAGTGAAGCGGGTTGGGGAGCCTCAAACGACGGAGGGATTGGTGGAGGCACATTTGAAGATGGCTCGACCAAGAATGACGTTGGTGGTAGAGAAGTGTCAACTTCCATATGGTCAGGTGGTTGACTTTGATAATTTCTCATAATCCAAATGGGATTATATGATACTGATGGCGAAAAGGAAGCCGGAGCTAGTGTTGACTCAACACCTTGATTTTGTACCATTATTCCACCTAATGAGGAGAATGTTGCTGGTGGAGGAGGATGAGACGGCCTAGGAGGCAAATTGTCTAAATTGTAGAGGTGTGGTGATGATAGTGGAGTTGTGAATGAAATAGCTCTAGGAACCAATGGTGATGGTTTAGTGGAGATGAGATTGTTTGGCCTAGGAGGTATGGTGGTGTTTGGCATAGGTAGTTTTGTGAGTACTATCCTTTTAGGGATTGGTTTGATTGGTGGAGGGGAAATCCTTGCATTTGTGGACTTGACCGAAGATGATTCGGTTGAAGAGATTTCGTGTATAAAACGAGCAATTTATTGGGTGGTTCTTTGGTGGATAAGTTGCTACTTGGAGTTTTCCTCATGATGTGATGATTTCAAGAGGTTTGTAAAGGTTTCTAAGTGCTGAAAATGAGGATGAAGATGATGAATTTAGAAGTCCTAACAATGTGGTTTATAAACTAAGGGATTTGGTAAGTGCATTCAAGACTTAAGCCACTAAAATTCAATGAAATGTGATGATTAACATGCACAAGAGTCAACTTCAGAGTTGTACTGATCTAGGAACTCATTTAAGATGAGATGGAGTGTTTAAGTTAGAAAGATGAGCTTGAAATGATTGTTCTGGCTAGAGTTGGCATGAGTCTGTCATCTGGATCCCACGGTTCCCTCCAACGAGGGATCCGCCTAGGCTAATCCTAGGGATCCGTCTATCAGCAGCTAAGAAAATATAGCAATGATGTTTGTAAGGTCTAATGCCTATTTCTTCTTGAGTGTTTCAGTTTACCTAAGAGTCTTAAATGAAGGAGTGCTTAAGTATTTGAGGGTAATGAGTTATGAACCTAATGATTGCCTTTTATGGAAGAAGTTGGAACTTTCATGAGTACCAATGAATGAACAAAGATGACACTAAAGATTTTGAGAGTGTCAAGTGGAGCTAAATGATCCTAGAGATCAGATAGTGACTTAGGATAATATTTTGAAGAATATCCTAGAGGCATGAAATGGAAAAACTAGAATTTGATTAATTTCAACCAATTTTGAGGTAAGGATGATTATGATAAATTTTGCCATAATCGAAAGATTTCCAAATCTAGATATGAGGGATCATGTGAGAGATGTTGAGTGAGCTTGAGAGCGGAAGAGTAATGGGTTTAAGTGAAACGATAGATCTACAAGCGTCTTGATTGTGATCTAGGTGAGTTATGTGTGAGTAGGAAGGATCTACTTAACTTGATAAGGACTTAATTTGCGTTAAGACACTATGTCTAGCTTAGTGTGAGGTGTTCTAAGGACATGTTTGAAATAAAATGATTGCAATTGCATTTTCTGTTTGCCGGATCCCACGGTCCCCTAAGAGTAAGGATCCGTCAAGCACAAGTTTTGGGATCCGTCTATATCTGCTAAGCAGAACCTTTACAAAAGGTATGCAATGACTTTGACAATGCATCATATTTCAATGTTAGTTTAAGAGATTCTAACACTAAGATATCAAATGTAAGATGTTTTATTTCATGAAAGAAATTGGATTACATTGATGAAACATGGATACTAAGGATTGATCCTATTTGAAAGAAAACTAAATTCCATGAGTGTTTTTGCTAGATGGATCATCAAATGGTTTATGAGTGTTTGTTGATTAAGGAATGAAGAAATTCTTCATGAGAGATATGTTTAGAGGTTACATCATCTTGTTCACAAGTACGTACAACGGAATTTGAAATTGTGGATGGAAGTACATGATGTGATGATAAAGGCGTGTCAAGAACATTCCATAAGGGATGAGTTTATTCTTGGACCCTTGAAGGTTTACAATTCGCCTTGCAAAGAAATAAGCGAGAATGTATAGTTGTTGTGTTAGCAAACAATACATTATGTGAGCACAACAAGCGGGAAGGATTTCTCGATTTCCCCTAAGACTCCAAACATTTTCACGTAGGATGAGTGTGAGAGCCTTGTACTCTTCTCGGATATCCTTTGTACAGATAATGTTTGGATCGGAGTAATATGGTCGAGGTTTGCATATTATGCGATTCAAATCCTCCGGGGAGGGTATGTGTGAACAATATGGACTATTTTTTTCACGAAAGTTGAAGAGAGAATCAAGAGGCCAATTTTTGGTGAAGGCACATTGTCCATGATTTAGAATCCGGAGGATGTGAGCAAATTGCCCAAGGGTTAAAACAAACTTTTGGTTTTTGATCCAAAACCAAAGAGATAGAGAGCGATCCTTGTTACGAACGAGTTCGACTTGACGAAAGAATTCCATTATGAACCTTGGACATATCTTTTCGTTGATTTCGAGAAGACATTCTAGTCCTATGGCTCGGAAGGAGGTATTGATACCTTCTTCGAATTGTAGAGAGGTGTCTACAATACGTCCTTCGTGGAAGTGACGGTTTTCGAGATTATTGAACCCACGGACATGATTGCCAGGTGTGTTGGGCTCAAGGGAGATATTAGGAGTGTAGATGCTAGTGAGTGAAAAATCAAACTCATATTCATGCGACATAGCGAAACCTATAGGAAAGACAAGTTAATAGGATGTGACGTATTATGAGTAAAACAATGATTACCTAACGTTTTTACAAGATGTTTATTAACAATGAAATTTAACTAACTTTAATGTTTGACATCTAGTAAAACATTTCTTTTAGAAAGAAAGTGGTTTTTATTTTGCATGAAAATCTATTATCCAGAAGACGGTTCCCACGGTTCACTTCTATAAGGGATCCGGCTAGTATACTTGCCGGGATCCGTGGGTCTATAGTTACAGAGAAAGATTTGATAAAAACATAGGTTTTACAAGTTTATACCAAGATATGTGTTTTAACCTACATTTTCTTTTAGCATGCATACATGGCTTCTAATGTGTCATGTAAGAATACGAAACATATAAATCAAAAGAAATGACAAGCACATTATGATAATAATAACCTAGATAAACTAGACTATTACTAATATTTCATTTCAATGCTAAGAATGATACAAAGGATTGGGTATATGATCCCAATGTAGATTAACAACATAAAGTATATGTCTGCGTATGAGAACTTCATCATAGGGAACACAAGAGCGATGAGTGTTAAGGCGATGAGCACGAAGGCGATGTAAACCATGTTGATGACGAACCTTCTTGGTTTTGGTTTGAGATGAGATGAGAGGAAGATGAAGTTTTGAATGAGAGGTAATTTTTGAAAGTGGAAGATTTGAAAAAGTGGGGATTTGATAGAGTTGATCGACGGATGGTTTATTTATGTGGAAGGAGGAATTTTTGAGATTTGTGTTTTGTTTTATTATTAGAAGGATATGATTTTTAGATTAAATGAAATAAAAACACAAGTTTTATATACCACAACTTTAGGAGAAAAAAATAACACGTATTTGAGAAAAAGGCTTCCTAATGAAGCTTCATGTAATACATGTATATGCACAAAAGATAAACATATAAATACCTATGTAGGCATACTTAATTATCAAGCTAATGTCATTTTAGAGATAAGTAGAAAATCATACCTCTAATGCACTTAGGAATGTCTTTACAAATGACACAATAAATGTCAGTAGACAATTCCAACTCCTTTGTGTTTAAGATACCTTCTTAGGGAAGGTAATCTTGTTACCAAGCGATTCCTAAGGCTTGGTAGGTATGAGCTTTGACTAATCAACATGACAAAGAGGATTGGTGCATTTAAATAAAACATATATATTAAGAAAAATGTTGTTATTTAATCAACATCCAAACAAAGAGTTTTAAAAGACATGGTGTTTGTTTTTATGAAAAAACCTTCTTTGTAGTTTTCAATTAACCATGGATCGTATCAAGTTTTTAAAGTACAATATACTTCAAGAGACTTGGTAACGAAGCTATGATGCTAATTGTGGAAAACTAGAAGGGGGTTGAATAGTTTTGCCAATTAAAACTTGTTTTAATCTATTTATATCGACTTATGTCAATCTATTTGGATGTGTGTTGGATGTTGATAAACAAACATATAGAAGTATAAATATGTAAAGAAAAGATAAGAGTAAGAAGCACAAAACCACAACGCGAGTATTTATAGTGGTTCGGCTACAAGGACACCTTCCTTGCCCTACTCCACTCCCTGAGTCACCTACTCGAGAGTTTGTAATCACTACACAACACTGACTCCTTATGGTGGAGAAACCTTCACAACGTTGCCTACTCTTTTTCCAGTACTAGGCTAACCACCGGGCTCTTTCACACCAAGGTGAACCACACCTACCACAACGTCGCCTACCCTTTATCCGGTACTAGGCTAAGTACCGAGTTCCATTACAATGGAGGAACTACAACCCAACACTACACCAACGACTAATCCCAAAGGAGACCAACTCCTTATTTCAACATCATCAAGGATATCAATATCCTTGGATCTAATGCTAATCTATCTTGTACATCGAAACACACCATATCGAATGTACATCTTAGGCACCTTTCACTAATGCCTTTAATTAGATCTTCAAGACACCCTTCACTAATGTCTTGTGACTTGACTTCTAGGCACCCTTCACTAATGCCTACAATACGGATGGTCGACACCTTTCACTAATGTCTTCGTCTTGACACTTGAGACATCTTTCACTAATGTCTTCAACACTACACTTCTTAGTAGAAAGAAAAAGAACCATCAACAAGAGGACTTCAGTAGTCTTGATGATGAGGAAACATAGCAACTCATGGACTTGAGCTTGCTTGACTTCAAAGGTGGTGATTTCGCCTTTAAGAGGAACCTGGAGAATCACACAAAAATAAAACTACAAACATAGATCACTTGGATCTGGGGTTAGAGAGTTTTTAACTCAAAGGGAAAGTATGTTGGAAAGGGGGTGAGAAACAATGAAGAAATGACTCACTATTTGTAGAGAGAAGATGCCTACTGTTCCCCGGATCCCACGGATCCCTCCCACAAGGGATCCGTCTAGCGTAAAGCTAGGGATCCGTGGGACGCTCCTCTTTACCCATGGGTATTTTGGTTATGGGTCATGGGTCATGGGTTATGGGTTGATCCATGGGTCTTTTACTAGATACAATGTATCTTATGAGTGCAATGCACCTAGTCACATGGGTATGGGTCAATACCATGGGTTATGGATATTATCCATATATGATATAAGTATGATGTCATGCAATGGGTTATGATACTTAAGTTTCTACGCATTTATATTACCTAATATACTACATACTAGTTATGTGTATATTTTACCCAAATATGTAAACACTAGTTATTGTACATATGTAATACTAAATCATAAAATCACTTATACTTGTTTTAGTGTTTTATGTGAAAACGTAAGTGTGTTAGAAATACTATTGGCTCAAACTATTTACGTATTTTATTTGTTTCGTTAAAATGATTTTACGTTTGTTATCGACAAAACATTAGAAGATCGTAAAATATAAATTAACATTTTTACGGCTTATTTGTATTAACAAAACCAATGGATTAGGCACTAGTGGATCAGGGAATGGTTCAGTTCCTCTGAAAGGTCAGAATATGTTTAATGAATCTCTTCAGATTTATTATGTTACATATGTATCTAAATCTAACTATGTACAGGATGATGATGTTGTGTGGTGGGTTGACTCTAGAGAAACTGTTCATGTGTGCAAATATAGAAGTTGATTCAAGACTTATGAGTCACTGAATCATGGTTCTATTCTTCACATGGGAAATGAGTCAACAGCCCTGGTTCATGGACGTGGTTGTGTAGATCTTAGGTTTAGTTCTGCAAAGATTGTAATTTTGTTTAATGTTATTCATGTTCCTGATATAAAGAAAAACTTGGTTTTAAGAAGTGTTTTGAATAATCATGGTTTTAAACAAGTTATTGAATCTGATAAATTTGTCTTGTCTAAAAGTGGTGTTTTTATTGGTTTTGGATATTTGTGTAATCAAATGTTCAGGTTGAACATTGTTAATGATTGTGATAATTCAGCCTTTGTAACCACCTCTGACGTGACTGACTCTACCCTCTGGCATGCTAGACTTAGCCATGTACACTATAAAAGGATGCAAGATATATCTAAGGATGGGTTAATCCCAGCATTTGACATGGAAACTGAAAAGTGTAAAATTTGCATGTTGACCAAAATAACTAAGAAACCTTTTCAGGGTGTTAAACGTGAAACTAAGCTCTTGGAGCTAATACACAGTGACCTGTGTGATTTGCATGCCACTCCCTCTTTGGGGAATAAGAAGTACTTTGTGACATTTATCGATGATGCTTATAGGGTTTGTTATGTCTATCTGTTACATACTAAGGATGAAGCACTAGATAATTCAAAGTGTTTAAAACTAAAGTTGAATTGAAACTTGGGTCCCTAATCAAAAGATTAAGGACTGATAGGGGAGGTGAGTACATGGATACTCTGTATTTTCAGTTTGTTGGTATAATCCATGAAATGACTGCTCCCTATACTCCTCGGCAAAATGGTATTTCTGAAAGGAAAAACAGGGTATTGAATGAGATGGTTAATTCCATGTTGTCCTATTCAGGACTGAGTCAAGGGTTCTGGGGTGAAGCTATGTTAACAACTTTCTATTTATTAAATATGGTTCCTAACAAAAGGTGTGGAAAACTAGAAGGGGGGGGGGGGGGTTGAATAGTTTTACCAATTTAAAACTTCCTTTTAAATATATAGATCGACTTATGTCAATCTATTTGGTTGTTTATGTTGGACGTTGATAGATAGATATATAAACATATAATGAAAGATAAAGAGTAAGAAGCACATCACCACGATACAAGTTATTTATAGTGGTTCGGCTACAAGGACACCTTCCTTGCCCTACTCCACTCCCCGAGTCACCTACTCGAGAGTTCGTAAGCACTACACCAACTCCTTATGGCGGAGAAGCCTTCACAACGTCGCTTAACCTTTTTCTGGTACAAAGCTAAATACCGAGTTCTTTCACACCAAGGCGAACCACACCTAACACAACGTCGCCTACGCTTTATACGGTGCTAGGCTAACCACCGAGTTCTTTCACACCTTAGGAGAACTAATCCTATCACAACGTCGCCTACCCTTTATTAGGTACTAGGCTAAGCACCTAGTTCCATTATGGAGGAACTACTACCCTTCACGACACAACACCTATTATCAAGTAGATCTACTCCTTGTTACAACACCATCAAGGATATCACCATCCTTGTGAATAAATAAACACTTATATGTATAACGATACACCTCATCGATTATACGACCTAAGCATTCTTCTCAAATGCTACTTGATTTGATTCTTCGGCATCCTTCACTAATGCCTTTGACACAACGCTTGGCATCCTTCACTAATGCCTTCGTCTTGACACCTTAAGCATTCTTCACTAATGCTTTTGACACAACGCTTGGCATCCTTCACTAATACCTTCGTCTTGACACCTTAAGCATTCTTCACTAATGCTTTTACGCGGATGATCAACATCTTTCACTAATGCTTTCATCTTGACACTTTCGGCATTCTTCACTAATGCTTTTACGCGGATGATCAACATCTTTCACTAATGTTTTCATCTTGACACTTTCGGCATTCTTCACTAATGCCTTCAACCCAACATCTATGGAGAAAGGAAGAACTATCAACAAGAGAACCTTCGTTGTCTTGATGATGACGAAGCATGGCAACTCATGGACTTGAGCTTGCACGTCTTCAAGATGTGGTGATCTTTCCTTTAATAGGAATCTACAAGATCACACAAAAACAAAAGAGAAAAGCTACATAGATCTCTTGGATCTGAGGTTAGAGGGTTAGAATACTTGGGGAAAGTATGTGTGTAAAGGGATGATAGAAAGGAAGAAATGGCTCTCTATTTATAGAGGAAATTCACTACTGTATCCCCGGATCCCACGGATCCCTTCCACTTGGGATCCGGCTAGCACAAAGCTAGGGATCCGTGGTCCGCTCTTCTTTGCCCATGGGTATTTTGGGTTATGGGTCATGGGTTATGGGTTGATCCATGGTTTTCATTCTAGATACAATGTACCTTAAGGATACATTGAACTTGTGTAAGTGGTATATATAAAACCATGGGTTATGGGTCAAAAACCATTTGCTAGTTTTTATCTTTTTAGTATATACTTACTTTTACCCATTTTAGTATATACTTGTTTTTACCCATTTTAGTGTACTTAATATAAGTATGTATTAACCCAATATGTAAACACTAGTTGTTGTATATATGTATCTAACTCATAGAGTTACTTAAACTTGTTAAGCCAATATGTAAACACTAGTTGTTGTACATGTGTATCTAAAATATAAAATCACTTAATCTTGTTATAGTGTTTTATGTGAAAACGTAAGTGTGTTATAAAACTATTAGTTCAAACCATTTACGTATTTTATTTGTTTCGTTAATATGATTTTACTTTTGTTATCGACAAAACATTAGAAGATCGTAAAATATAAATAAACGTTTTTATGGCTTATTTGTATTAACAAAAGGAACAAGGTTACCCCTTTTGAACTCTGGACTAAAAGGAAACCCAACATGAACTATCTTAGGGCTTGGGGTTGTAGGGCTATTGTAAGACTCCCTGGTCTAAAGTTCAAAACTTTGGGTGAAAGAGGCATTGAATGCATCTTTGTTGGATATTCTGAGCATTTCAAGGAATATAGGTTCTATGTTAATGAACTGATACGCTTACGCAGCGCGTTCGGGGTCAAAGGAACTTCCTTTTCGTCGAGCAAGTTTTTCAACACCCTAGGCAGTGAACCTAATCGTTGTAGTGTAGTATTAGGGTAAGCCACGGGTATTGATATCGTTCTCTAGGGGAATAGGAATGCTAGTGAGAAGTTACTACGCTAAGGTTGAGATTGAGGAAGATTATTTTTTATCTTTTTTTTGTTTTTTAGGAAATTGAAAGGTACGAATCTCGGGTATTGGATTTGGGGGGTTGGTATCTCTACCGATTACTCTACTATTATCTAATTATCTAAACTAAGGTGGTGGTAGTCTATGTCTAATTAATGTGTGCTCGTATGATAGTTTAAAGATATGTTTACTTAGGTTTTACTACTCCTTAATTATCTCCTATTGATGGTTGAGTTGTCACGTCTTATTCTTAGTTACGTTGTGTGTCTAAAGTTGTAGGGTATGCATTTCTCCCTAACTCTTTGAACTTACCAAAGGGTCTCGTCTACAAAACCCACTAGGGATAATAAACTCTTACTCTAAGGCACTCTTTGGATGGTTTAGCTTACAACTACTCAGGTAATTATATTCTAAGGTTCACAAAGATGAATCAAGCATTAAGTACACAACGAATGACCTATCGCATTACTAGATCATTAATCAACTAAGATAAGAAACAACCAATCAATATTCAATAATTAAGTTTCATACTCCCTAAGCAAACAAACAAATAAATTAGCCGGACATGGAGAACATGCAAGCATACACACAAATAATCAAAGACATAATTGAATTGATGAAGTAAATACTTATCTTGATATAAGATAGGGTTTAGAACCCTAAAATACTGTACAAGACACCCTTGGTTCGGTTTTAGGTTTTCACTCCAAAAAGACTCTCCTAAAACTGAAAAATTCGGATTCTATATATAATATTACATATGCGACGACGTCACCTTATGTTTTGTGATGCCGTCGTGTCGCCGTCATTAGGGTTTCGTCTTGGCCACGTTAACCTTGCGACGACGTCACCTTATGTCTGTGACGCCGTCCTCTTCAGCTTCTGACGTCGTCTGGGTTGCATCTAGGCCGTCTGAGTAGCAATGGCCTACTGTTTTAAAGCCCGATGTCGTCACTTGAAAATAGGGTTTTTGGCTACTATATCGTTACAAAAATCCTCCGACGGCGTCGCAATTAACACCTGACGCCGTCGCCTTCTGTTTTCAGCAGCTTTGAGTGTCTCGATTCTGACTTTGGCCATTTTCTTCGTATATTCGCGCCTTTTCGTCCAAATAAGTGCCATTCCAGCATTTTGCCTTCAAGAGACCTAAAAAGTGAAAAGGAACAATATTAAGCAATAACGGATACAAAAGTGATCAAATAAGGACTTAAACGACCCCTCAAAATGGTACTTTTTAAAACCTTATCATGAACCTAATGAACCTGTTTCAATGAACTCCATAATTGAATCAAGAAATGCAATCTTTGATGAGAATAGATTCTCATCAGTTCCGAGATCAAGTCTGAGGATTCCTAATGGAACTCATGACATTGGTGTATCAGAGGTCCCTGATGAAGTACCATTAGAGGTCCCTGATGAGGTTGTGGTTCAACAACCTGAACCTATACTCAGAAAGAGCAAAAGGGTCAGGAATCCAAAATCATTTGGACCTGAATTTTAATTATACTTAATTGAAGGAACAAGGGATGAGGTTTCTGACCAATACTCCTATTACTTCATTGTTGAGGATGATCCCAAGACATTTGAAGAAGCAATGAAGTCTCAGGATATTGCTTTCTGGAAAGAAGCAAGCAATGATGAGATGGATTCTATCATGGGCAATAACACATGGGTGTTGGTTGATCTACCACCTGGTTGCAAACCTCTGGGTTGCAAATGGATTTTCAAAAGGAAAATGAAGGTAGATGGAACTATTGAAAAGTTCAAAGCTAGACTAGTCATTCAGGGCTTTAAAAAAAGTCAGGAATAGACCATTTTGATACTTATGCTCCTATGCCTCGTATAAGTACCATAAGACTGCTGATTGCTTTGGCATCATTCACAATCTGATTATTCATCAGATGGATGTGAAAACAGCTTTCTTGAATGGTAAATTGGATGAGGAGGTTTATATGAACCAACCTTAGGGCTTCATCATGCCTGGCAATAAAAACAAGGTGTGTAAAATCATTAAGTCTCTTTATGGACTAAAGCAAGCACATAAGCAATGGCATCAAAAATTTGATGAAGTGGTTTTGTCTAATGGTTATTTACTTAACCAATCTGAAAAAATGTGTATATAGCAAATTTGATGAATCTGATAAAGGAGTCATCATTTGCCTATATGTTGATGACATGCTGATCTTTGGCACTGACCAAAATCATGTTGACCTGACAAAGGAATTTTTGTCATCAAGATTATCCATGAAGGACATGGGGGAGGCTGATGTTATCCTTAGAATAAGGATTAAACATGAAAGTATAAGAATTTCTATTTCTCAGTCTCATTATATTGAGAAGGTGTTAAGGAAATTCAATTACTTTGACTATAATCTAGTAAGTACACCTATGGATACTTGTGAGAAGCTGATGCCTAATAATGGCAAGGCTTTATCTCAACTTGAGTATTCTAGGTTAATTGCATGCCTAATCTATGCCATGACTTGTACAAGACCTGATATTGCATTTTAAGTGGGTAAACTGAGTAGGTATACTAGCAATCCTAGTGCTCATCACTGGCAAGCAGTTCAGAGGGTACTGAAGTATCTGAAGAGAACTATGGATTATAGTCTCTCATATACTGGTTATCCTTTAGTATTAGAAGGATACACTGATGCAAGTTGGATCAGTAACACTGAAGACAACTCGTCTACCAGTGGCTGGGTATTCCTACTTGGTGGAGGTGCAATTTCTTGGGCATCTAAGAAGCAAACTTGCATCACCAGTTTAACAATGGAATCTGAATTTGTGGCCTTAGCAGCTACTGGTAAAGAAGCTGAATGGTTGAAAAACTTGTTTCTTGAGATTCCATTGTGGCCTAAACCTATAGCACCTATTTCTATACGTTGTGATAGTGCAGCTACATTAGCAAAGGCTTATAGCCAGATGTACAATGGGAAGTCTAGACATTTAGGTGTCAGACATAGCATGATTCGTGAGCTTATTATGAATGGGGGGGGGGGGGTATCTATAGAGTTTGTTAGATCTCAACAAAATTTAGCTGATCACTTGACGAAGGGTTTGACTAGAGCCTTGGTTATAAAGTCTGCTAAAGGGTGTGGGTTTAAGTCCAACTTAGTTACTGAATGCTAAGATACCCAACTCCCTCCTGAGAAAACTTGGGAGTTGAGTTAAATGTGGAAAGCTAAACATTCAGTGAACTGGAGCACATGTTTTATTAGAGGTGGCAAAATGGTTGGGTTGGGTCTTGGGTCTATATGGGTCACTTGGAAGGATGGGTCTAGATGGGTATGAGTCTAAATGGGTATGATTCGAGTCGGGGTTGGGTCGGGTCGGTTTTTTTTTGTTTTGCTAGATTTTTTTTTAATCATGAAACATAATAATTAATTACTATAAACAAAGACAAATTCTATTCAATATCCATTTTTTTACGTTTTCATCTGTATTTTTACGTTTTTATATGTTTCATCCGTTTTAATCCGTTTATGTCTGGTTTCATCCGTTTTTTACGTTTTTATACATATTCGTCCGTTTTTATACGATTTCGTCCGTTTTTATACGATTGCATATGTTTTATACGTTTTCATCAGGTTTTATATGTTTTTGTCAGTTTTAATTCATTTTCGTTCATTTTTACACGGTTTCATCCGTTTTTATACGTTTCGTCAGTTTTTATAAGTTTTCGTATGTTTTTTTACGTTTTTGCCCGTTTTAATATGATTTCATTTGTTTTTATACGTTTTTGTCCATTTTTATATGTTTTCGTCTGTTTTTATACGTTTTCGTCCGTTTTTTTACGTTTTCATCATTTTTTATACGTTTTCGTCAGTTTTTATACGTTATTGTCAGTTTTCATACGTTTTTATACGTTTTCGTAAGTTTTTGTACGTTTTCATATGTTTTTATACTCATCAGTTTTTATACGTTTCGTTCGTTTTTTACTTTTTTGTCAGTTTTAATATGTTTTTGTCCGTTTTTACACGTTTTCATCCGTTTTTATATGTTTTCGACAGTTTTTATTCGTTTTGATCCGTTTTTTAAGTTTTCATCTGTTTTCGTCTATTTTTATACTATTCGTCTGTTTTTTAACGTAATCTGCTGTTTTCGTTTGTTTTCATCTGTTTTCGTTCGTTTATTTACGTCTTCGTCTGTTTTTTATTCGTTTCCGTCCGTTTGTATACGTTTTCATCCATTTTAAGCCGTTTTCGTCCGTTTTTTTTAATGTTAATGTCCGTTTTCATAGGTTTTCTTTCGTACTTTTTACGTGTCCGTTTTTACACGTTTTCGTTCGTTTTTATACACTTTCATCCGTTTTATACGTTTTCATTCGGTTTTTACGTTTTTATTCGTTTTTGTCCGTTTTTTACGTTTTCGTCCGTTTTAATACGTTTTTGTCCTTTTTTTTACGTTTTCGTCTTTTTTTTACGTTTTCGTCCGTTTTTATTCGTTATCAACCGTTTTTGGCCGTTTTTATACGTTTTTGTCCGTTTTAATACGTCTTCATCCGTTTTTTACGTATTTGTCTTCAAAAACGTAAAAACAGACGAAAACATAAAAGACGGACAAAATCTTATGAAAACGGACGAAAACGTAAAAAAACGGACGAATACATGTAAAAACAAACAAAAACGTAAAAAAATGGACGGAAACGTGTAAAAACGGACAAAAACGTAAAAAGATGACGAAAACGTGTAAAAACGGATAAAAACACAAAAAAAGGGGACGAAAACATGTAAAATTGACAAAAACGTAAAAAAAAACCTTACGAAAACGTGCAAAAATAGACAAAACGTAAAACGTTTAAAAAATTGACGAAAATGTAAAAAAAACAGACGAAAACGTGTAAAAACGGACAAAACGTAAAAAAGCGGACGAAAACGTGAAAAAATGGGCGAAAACGTAAAAAACAGACGAAAACGTGTAAAAACGGACAAAACGTAAAAAACGAACAAAAACGTGTAAAAACGGATATAAGCATAACAAACAGGATGAAAACGTGTAAAACGGACAAAAACAAAAAAAACCTGACGAAAACGTGCAAAAACTGATAAAAACGTAACATAAAGGTTAAAAAATGGACGAAAACGTAAAAAAACAGGCGAAAACGTGTAAAACGGACAAAAACGTAAAAAAGCGTATGAAAATGTGAAAAAACGGGCGAATACGTAAAAAAATGGATGAAAACGTGTGAAAACGGCAAAAACGTAAAAAAAACGGACGAAACGGACAAAAACGTAAAATAACATACGAAAACGTGTAAAACGGACAAAAACGTAAAGAACCTGACGAAAACGAGCAAAAACGGACAAAAACGTAAAAAACGGACGAAATCGTAAAAAACATACCAAAACCTATAAAAACGTACAAAAACGTAAAAAAGCGGAAGAAAACATGAAAAAACGGGCGAAAATGTAAAAAACAGACGACAACGGACAAAAATGTAAAAAAAGGGACTAAAACGTGTAAAAACGGTTAAAAGGTAAAAAACAGATGAAAACGTATAAAAACGAACAAAAACGGATAAAAACGTATGAGAACGGATGAAAACGTATAAAACGGACGAAAATGATAAAAATGCATGGAAACGTAAGAATACGTATAAAAATAGACTGTGAGTTATTTTTATAATCTTAGTTAACAACCAACTTAAACCATGTGGATCTTGTATAGACCCATGTGGGTATATTATTAGACCCAACTAGACCCATCAATATTAATTAAATAAAATCAACTAAACCCATTTAGACCCATCTCATTAAAAAAGTTTACCCAACTAGACCCAAATTTAACCATTGGGTCTTAAATTGTCACTTCTATGTTTTATATACATCCCAAGGTTGTGCTCAGAACCTGCTGAAAAGGAGGATGAAGTCTTTACTTCTTAATGGTTAATTTCTTTGAAAAAGTGCTAGGCAGGAGCATGAATAAAAGAGGAATCACCTATGTGAATGTTGAAGTTTTGCCGCTTTAGGGAGCTTTGGACTTTTGGCTCTTCGAACATTTATGAATTTGGATATGGACACATGGCTTGTATAGTCAGGAGCTTTTAAGTGTTTGAAAACTTGTGTGTATTCTATCTTCAGGTATTCAAATGGGTTGAATGGTTCAATTCTTAGAACACCCTGATTCTTGAATATTTGAACGTGTAATGTACAAAGATGGAAATTCAATCCTCATGATATTTTCGTTTATGCACATGTTTTGTTTAATGTTTAATTTTCATGCAAAGGAAGTGAGTTAAATTTGGAGAGGATTGTTGAAAAATTTAGTGCACTTGTGGGATTAATTCACACCAAGTAATGGGTCAGGAGGTATGGAGTATACACCCATAAGGTCCCTGAACACCGTGACTCTATAGTGGTGTGATTCATAAAGTTAGCACTACTAGGCAAAGTTTCTACTGCTAGTGCTAATATTAGAACTGCTGGGCAAAGTTTAATATTAGTACTGCTGGCTAAAGCTTCTACTGCTAGTGCACATATTAGTACTGCTAGGCAGTGTAACTACTGATAGTGCTATGTTAGTACTGTTAGGCAATGTTTCTACTGCTAGTACTGCTGGAATCAAATTGTAACAGGCTTTGACATATTCAAGTGGCAGTTGAAACTGCTTAATGACCACGTTTAATTGGTCATGTAACCACTAATAGCTATAATGGGGATAATTATGAGGCGATTAATGGGCCGATTAATCCTTATAATTTCATTTGACTAGCTAAGAGTATTTTCCTATAAATAGAAAGTCATATTATGCATGAGATAGACACAAAAAAACATAAACACTTGGATGCGCAAGGTTATTGATTTGTGCCTAAATCACTAACACACATTTGGTTTTATCCCAAGTAGATATTCGTGATACCCAGGCATTATGGTCGAATAGTTTACTTTGAAAAGTGATAACACGATTACAAGTGATATCCGGTAACTTGTATTGGTATTTAGTTTGCTATTGATTATCTTTACTCTGCTCTGGGCACGTAACCCCTAACAATAATCGAACAAGGTTTTGGGTTCGAGTTTTATAACTTGTATTGGTAACGTGTTTGAGTTGAATAAATTGTACAAATGTATGGAACTACAAATGGAAAATTAATCAACATCACAATTCACACGACATCATATTGTGAAGGGAGATGATTTGTTTTATTATTTTTTATTTTATTTTATTTATTTTTTATTATTATTTTTAAGTTCATAGCAATAAAAGACATTTCAGTAAAAAGAAAAAAAAAAACCAAAAGATAGCAAAAAAATAATAAAATAAAATAAATAAAGAAATAACATTGCCTATGATAAATCAAACCGAATTGCCTTTCAGGCTGCCCCCAGTAAGGGGATTCAATCCCCTTATTTTTCACTGCCACGTCAGCTTTCTCTCTCCAGCGACCTTCAGGCGATTAGGTGCTCCAGTAAGGGCGACCAAGTTTTTTTTTTTTTTTTTTTTTTTTTTTTTTTTTTTTTTTTTTTATGTAAAAAAAACATTTTTAACACAAAATAAAATTTCATTAATAATTAAAACGTTACATAATAATTCAAATAAAATTAAAACATTACGAAACTTATTAAAACATTACAACACTTATTCTCAACTTTTCGTTCTTCTAGTGCCAATTTTTTGTCTTCCCTTGCTTCTCTCTTTTGCTGTATCTCCAACTCGATTTGCCGTTGTTCCAGCTCTTTCTTCTTCAAACCAAAGTGCAGGTCTGTTAGCTCCTTCTTCTGCCCGAATGCCGCGGACTTGATCTTGCCCCATTTCTCGGCAACACCTTCCATAATCATAGCTTTCGAAGACTCCGAATATTTCTTTTTATTCTTCTTTGCGGCATCACGACCAATTGGTCTATTAGGCACATCCGAGTGCACATCCGAGTCGGTTGAAGTCCTTGCTTTTTTGCGACCCTCATCTTGGCTTAAAAAAGCCGGAATCTCATTATCCTTCCAAGCAGAATGGTCCCTCAAAATCTGCCAACAATGCTCCAAAACAAACGGATGACCACACACTACTTGGTATTCATCACACGCTCGTGTATAAACGGTGAGGTCATTCTCACCACTTCCGTAATTCCTGACAGCATTGTTGTAAATGGCACAAAATTGACCAACTCTAGGACGAATCCTATTTTTCCACTTTGTAATGATAGAGTTGTACGTTCTTTCTCCAACAACCTCCTTCTCAAAGTATGTAATGACTTTCTGCCAAAATCCTTTAGCATTTTGGTTGTTTCCGATTACACTATTCTCGGATACATCACACCAACCGTTGCACAAGGCGATCTCTTCTTCTTTGGTCCAAGGCAACGAATCATTCTTGCCTTCTTTCTCGACAACCTTCTTTTTTGCCTTTGTAGCTCGTTTCTTTGGTTTGACCGGTGACGTCTCTTCTCGACATTCTTCTTCTTCTACGTCATCAAGGTTGACAGAATCGTGATACGATCCATGAGCCGAACTGGTACCCGAACCGTGATACTCTTGAGCCGGATAACCCGATCTGGTTCTAGCATAAAAATTAGGATTGTTGTACAATTGGTCTTCGAAATCAAAACCCTCAAGATTGATACGGTTAACCGGAGAATATTCTTGATTATTTGAATATGAAGATGTTGATGAATCCATTGTTGGACGGTACACAGATTCGTGTGACCCATACATAGATTGGTTGCTTCGACGGGAGTAGCTTTGTTGTTGTTGTTGGTAGTGGATGTTTTGTTGCGGTGGAACAAATGGACGATTCATACTAAATGGATTGTTAGGGTGTTGTTGTGGAGCTTGTTGGGATTGATATTCGAAAGCAGGGGGTTGGAAATTGATTATTGGTGAGACACCGGTTAACCGGAATTTCGGATCCGGTGTTAAAATATGCGGGACGTTTTGTGACAAACGGGATTTTCGGCCTTTGGTTGGTGGTGTTTTCTTAGACATTTTTGATAAAGAGGATTGTGAGATTTTTGATAGAGATGATTGTGAGATTTGTGTTAGTGTGTAAATATGTTGTGAGATTTGTGAGGATTGTGAGATTTTAGTTGTATTTATAGGGTAATGTTTTTTTTTTTTTGTTTGGATTGCAACGTAAACATTTTTAAAACATTCACATGAGTCGATCGGCCAAGAGATTCAATTGGCTAAAATGGGAGGCGATCGATTTCCTCCACAGAGGCACGATCGACATGCAATCGATCTCCATAATTGGTCGATCGATTGGGATTGGACCTCATTGGGGCTAGCCTCACATATTTGTTGTACCTCTTTGGATATGATGTGTGAACCTGTCAGAGTTGTCAGTTATCAACGTTTTACACAAAGATACATATGACATTAGAGCATGTTTAATCATAACACCATAACATCAATAACACCGTCCATGTCAGCGCCACATCAGCTTTAACATTTAACATTAACATCCCCAAAAAACACCCACAACAATAACATCCCAATAACATCAATTTGAAAACATATTACACTTCATTTATTAAACTAAACATAACATTAAATTTGAAAACATATTACAATACGAAATTAAAAAAATACATCGAAAAAAAAATTACAACAAATAAAAAAAATACATCGAAATTAAAAAAAACACACCGCAAATTAAACGTTACAACATAAAGGAAATGACATGAAGTATATAAATTGTGAATTTGAATTATGAAAGTGTGAAAAAAATGGAGTTTTAGTTGGGTATTTATAGTGGTAAAAAAATGTTTTTGATTTTTTTTTCTTTTGTAAAAACTAGCCGTTAGGGACTAGTTTTGATTTTTTTTTTTAAAATCTAACGGCTACTAGCCGTTGCAGGGACTAGTTTGAAATTTTTTTGATTTTTTTTTAAAGCCACTAACGGGCGTTAGTGGAGCAACGCGCAGGGACCAACGACGAAATAACGCCACACCCACAACAGCTAACGCCACTAACGGGCGTTATTTTGCCCTCTAACGCCGTTGGGACGTTATGATTGGGTATGCTCTTAGAAAGAAACTCAAGAGGAATTATGAAATCAAAATACACATTCAAATAAAGCTCAAAACCGATTGGGCATGCTTTAGATTCATACTAGTTAACGCCGTAAAACAATACACGCCGAATGCATCTCCTTTGTTAAATTTTGGGGTATTAATCTGTGGCAAACATGTCATTCTATCAATTGCTAATGATTTTCAAGTTATGTTCAGTGCAGGCTTATTACAGGGGTTAATCATGGACAAAGCATAAATGGTTTAAAGTTCCAAGAAGTTCATTTCTGCTGAAGCATTTCTCATTTCTGCTGATGAGTCTTTTATAGCCGTTAGAGGGGTCTTTATGTATCTTTATCTCCTATTTAACAAGTCCCTTAATCTAGGGTTAGACATAACTGTGTGTGCAGTCATTGTCTTACATTCTCTTCTTTCTGATCATTTCACTGATCTTGTCTCTCCTTTGTATTTGTCTGGTTATTGTCTCATTGACATTAATCTAACCTTGTAACACTTTGGATACTATTTTTGATTTAATCTAAGCCGACTATTGAGGCTTAGGTTTGAATAAAAGGTTTATTATTAATCTACTGTTGCTGTTACTCTCGTACATGGTTTCAGAGCTCCAAGCTCATAATCATTATTGATTCACCATCCAAGGGTTTCTTCATAGAAACTTGGGGACATCTCATCAACAACAAATTGGTGGTTTGGGGTTATTGCTATTGGCATAATCACTGGTTATTTCCTATTGTGATTTGTTCTTTCCGCTGCATATTGCTCTGTAAGTCTAAGTCTAATCTCTTCTTCAAACAAACAGTACTTAAGTCTTTGTGGGTGCAAACGGGTTGACTAACATCTTGATCTGCCACCTCTGAGTGGTATGAATACCTACTCTGGTTTACCCCAGTCCACAAACTTGGTGCTTGTTTTTTCTTAATTACAAAGTCTTATTTTTTTTTATCTGTCTATCTGCTCTTGCTGTTATCTCTGTCTGTGTTATTTTTCTGTCCTATTGTTTGCATTATGGCTGTTGGTGATGATAATACTGGTGGTGGTTCTTCCACTGAGAAAAGCTTATCCTTTGGTGATGCTTTGTATTTACACCCCAATAACACCAATGGTACTCCCATTATTTCTATCAAACTCACTGGAACTGAAAATTATAAAATATGGAATATGGCCATGACCTTTGCTTTAAGGAATCATAATAAGTTAGGGTTTATTGATGGTACTTGCATAAGAGATGACTCAAACCCTGGTCTTGCTAATCAATGGGATACTTGTAACTCTATTGTGGTTACCTGGATTCTTAACTCTCTCAGTCCTGAACTATTTGCTGGTGCTATCTATGCTAAAACTGCTTATGAAATGTGGAATGATCTTAAAGATACTTATGATAAGGTTGATGGTTCAGCTATTTTTAATTTGCATAAAAATATAAACTCTCTTAGTCAAAATGGGTCTTCTCTAGCTGATTATTACAACAACCTCAACTCTTTATGGAAACAATTTGATTGTATGATTAGCTTGCCTCCCTGCACTTGTGAGGCTGCAAAACATTTTGAAAAACACAATCAGCTAATCAAATTAATGCAATTTCTTATGGGTCTTGATGACACTTATGTTCCTATCAGAAGTAACATTCTAACCAGAGATCCATTTCCTAATGTCAAAACTGCTTTCTCTGTTGTCTCTGGAGAAGAATCTCACAGAAATGTGTCATTTGGGAATAGCTCTGCTAAACCCAATGCCACTGCTTTTGCTGCAAAAACTTTTGATAGTGGAAAATTTTTTGATAATAAAAAAGGATCAATCAACAACAATTTCAATAAAGGGTCTGGTTTTAATGCTGGTAATAGCTATAATAACAAAGGACCAAACATGAATCTCAAATGTACTAACTACAAAAAACCTGGTCACACTATTGATAGATGTTATGATCTTGTTGGTTATCCTGCTGCTAAACCTTTCAGCAGTAACAATGTTTCCACTGATACTAATCGTATCACTGATAATAGAGCTAGCAACTCTCCTGTATCTTTGTCTAATGAACAGCTCTCCAGACTTATGAGTCTTCTTAATGACAACAATGTGTCTTCTGCTAATGCCAACATGGCAGGTAAATTTTTTTCAGGAACCTTCTTTAATGGCAGTGTCAAGTTTAACATAAACTTCAACAAATTTTTTAACAACAACACAAAAACCTTATCTGGAAACATCAGTCTTGGTTGGATTGTTGACTCTGGTGCAAATTAGCACATGCCTGTATCTGCCAAATTTTTAATTAATGTTGTTGGCATTTCAAATCTTGGTCTAACTTTTGGACATCCCAATGGTACTCAGGCCCTAATTACTAAAATTGGTGACTTAAAGGTCAATAATGACCTAACTCTTTTTGATGTTCTGGTTGTTCCTGAGTACAATGTCAGTCTGCTGTCTGTTCATAAGATTGCTAGAGACAATAAGATGTTTGTTGGGTTTAATGAAGCTAATTGCTATATACAGGATTTACATCAAAAAAGGATTATGGGGATTGGTAAACAATGCAATGGGTTATATATGTTTGATATTGATTCTACATGTAAGATTACTTCTAATAACTGCATTTCTGTTTGTCATGTCTCTAGAAATCTCTGGCATCAAAGACTTGGTCATCCCTCTGACCAAGTCCTACATATACTTAAATCCACTCTTAAACTTGATAGTTCATCTGAATCTGACCATCTTTGTGATACTTGCAATAAAGCTAAACAAACCAGGGAACCATTCCGTCTAAGTGAACATAAATCAACTCAAATTGGTCAACTTGTTCATCTAGATGTATGGGGACCATATAAAGTCACTAGCAGAGATGGTTACAAATATTTTTTAACTATTGTTGATGACTATTCTAGGGCATTGTGGGTTTATATGCTTAAGGGAGAAGATGATGTTTATGTTTCCATTGTTAACTTTACTCATATGCTATCAAATCAATTTGAACACAATGTTAAGATTTTCAGAAGTGATAATTGGACAGAATTTGTCAATAATAAACTTCAACACTTCTTTCATGAAAAAGGAATTTTACATCAAACCTCTTGTGTTTATACACCACAACAAAATGGTATTGCAGAAAGGAAACATAGGCATCTTCTTAATGTGGCTAGATCCCTTATGTTTCAGGGGGAATTACCTCTATATCTTTGGCCTGAATGTGTTCTAACTGCTGCCTATGTCATAAACAGGTTACCCTCTTTAGTTCTGTCTGGCAAGTCCCCCTTCTCCCTTGTGTATGGGAATGACCCTTCACTCTCTCTTCTTAGAGTCTTTGGCTGCTTATGCTATGCCACCATTCTCAACATCTCTGATAAATTTGGTAGTAGGTCTGAGAAAAGTGTCTTTATTGGTTATTCAAATGAGAAAAAAGGTTATAAACTTTTGAGCTTAGAAACAAAAAATATCTTTTATTCCAGAGATGTCAAATTTTATGAAACTATTTTTCCCTTCAAAATGAAAAATACTTTGTCAAAACCTTTTGTTGAAACCTATGTGCCTAAAGATTTAAATCACAAAAATTTCTTTGACTCACAAATAAGTCCCAATGATGAAGGGAGAGTGACATCCTATGATGATGGCACAGTGTTGAGTCATCCTACTAGGGATGATGAACCTGTTGCAACGTCTATAGATGATAATACACACCCTGAGGGCATCATATCACATGAATCACATCCTGCTGATGCATCTTCTGATTCTGCTGATACATAGGTTTGCCAACCACTACTGCTAGAAGGTCAACCAGAGTTTCTAAGTTGCCCAGTAATCTTAATGACTTTATTGTAGAAGGGAAAGTCAAATATGGTGTTGAAAAGGTTGTTAATTACTCTAACCTTAACAAAGATAATTACTGCTTTCCTTCTAGTCTTAATAAAAGTATTGAACCTACCTGTTATGAAGAAGCTATCCTTGATAGCAATTGGGTTGATGCTATGAACTCTAAAATTGAGGCCTTAAATGAAAATCATGCTTGGGATATAACTGATCTCCCACCTAATAGAACTCCCATTGGTTACAAATGGATCTTTAAAATCAAATATAAAGCCAATGGTGAAGTTGATAGATACAAGGCTAGATTAGTTGCTAAAGGTTACACCCAAAGGGAAGGAATAGAATATGATGAAACTTTTTCCCCTGTTGTGAAAATGTCTACTGTTAGATGTCTTATTGCCTTAGCTGTGAAAAACAAATGGCCTCTTTTCCAACTTGATGTTAACAATGCTTTTTTGTATGGAGACCTTGATGAGAATGTCTATATGACCATCCCTAAGGGGTTCTGTAATGAGAATAATAAGAATAAAGTTTGTAAACTTGTCAAGTCTCTATATGGCCTCAAACAAGCTCCCAGGAAATGGAATAAAAAACTTGTTAGTGTTTTAAAGGAAAATAACTTTGTTCAATCTGTCAATGATCACTCTTTGTTCACCAAAACAGAGAATGACAAGTTTATTGCTCTGCTTGTTTATGTGGATGATATTGTCCTTACTGGAAACTGTATTGATGAGATAAACCTATTCAAAGAGTCTCTAAAATCAAAATTTCATATCAAAGACTTGGGAAACTTAAAATATTTTCTTGGCATTAAGGTTTTAAAAACTGGGAATGACATATGTCTCACCCAAAGAAAATACTGTCTTGAACTCCTCAAAGAATATGGTCTTCTTGGGTGCAAACCTGTGTCCACTCCTATGGAACCCAACTCTGTTCTTCCATACATTCCCACTGCTGATGATCCCTTACTTGTCAACATCACTGGTTATCAGAAGTTACTTGGGAAATTATCTATCTCACCCATACAAGACCTGACATCTCATACTCAGTTCATTGTCTGGCACAATATATGCATTCTCCCTTGAAATCTCATCTAGAATGTGCCCTCAATGTTCTGAGATATCTAAAAGGAGCTCCAGAAAAAGGTCTAAGGTACAATTTCAGCAACTCTGAAAATCATCTTAAAGGATATAGTGATGCAGACTGGGCTAAATGCAAGAAAACCAGGAAATTTGTCACAGGTTATTGTATTTTCTTTAATGATTGTTTGATCTCATGGAAAAGTAAAAAACAAAACACTCTTTCAAAATCTTCCACAGAAGCAGAGTATAGATCTATGTCTACTGCTGCCTGTGAAATTATTTGGATTCAAAAAATCTTAAAAGATCTAAAAGTTGATATCAATCTCCATGTTAATCTTTTTTGTGATAACAAATCTGCTTTACAACTTGCTGTCAATCCTGTTTTCCATGAAAGATCAAAACACTTTGAAATTGATGTTCACTTCATCAGGGAAAAAATTGCAAGAGGTGTTATAAGTGCCAAAAAGATTGGCTCTTCAAACCAAACTGCAGACATACTTACTAAAAACCTCCTTGTTTATCAGCATAAATTCTTGTGTGAAAAATTGATATTGTTTGATATGTTTGCCCATCATATTAAAGGGGAATGTTAAATTTTGGGGTATTAATCTGTGGCAAACATGTCATTCTATCAATTGCTAATGATTTTCAAGTTATGTTCAGTGCAGGCTTATTACAGGGGTTAATCATGGACAAAGCATAAATGGTTTAAAATTCCAAGAAGTTCATTTCTGCTGAAGCATTTCTCATTTCTGCTGATGAGTCTTTTATAGCCGTTAGAGGGGTCTTTATGTATTTTTATCTCCTATTTAATAAGTCCCTTAATCTAGGGTTAGACATAACTGTGTGTGCAGTCATTGTCTTACATTCTCTTCTTTCTGATCATTTCACTGATCTTGTCTCTCCTTTGTATTTGTCTGATTATTGTCTCATTGACATTAATCTAACCTTGTAACACTTTGGATACTATTGTTGATTTAATCTAAGCCGATTATTGAGGCTTAGGTTTGAATAAAATGTTTATTGTTAATATACTGTTGCTGATACTCTCGTACATCCTGATATTCTTCATTTCGAGGAAGATATGCTAAACATACAGGACTATATAATTGGATCATAAGTGTATTACGATATATAACGTATTAGTTCTAACGAGTGTTGGAAAACCCGCGCGATGCAGCGGGATTGCTTAAAGGACTTACTTTGCAACGACACTTAAACTTCAGGGACTGTTTTTGCCAAGTTATGAAACTTTGCATTTAATGTTTGGACCTACTTTGCAACGACACTTAAACCTCAGGGACTGTTTTTGCCATGTTGCGAAACTTTGCATTTAATGTTTGGACTTATTTTGCAGCGCCTCTTGAACCTCAGGGGCTATTTCTGCCAATTTGAAAAACTTTGCATTAAATGCGTAATTTGCAAAACCTTGGGTCCTGCCTTTTAGTATATATTAGTTCTAACGAGTGTTGGAAAACCCGCGCGATGCAGCGGGATTGCTTAAAGGACTTACTTTGCAACGACACTTAAACTTCAGGGACTGTTTTTGCCAAGTTATGAAACTTTGCATTTAATGTTTGGACCTACTTTGCAACGACACTTAAACCTCAGGGACTGTTTTTGCCATGTTGCGAAACTTTGCATTTAATGTTTGGACTTATTTTGCAGCGCCACTTGAACCTCAGAGGCTATTTCTGCCAATTTGAAAAACTTTGCATTAAATGCGTAATTTGCAAAATCTTGGGTCCTGCCTTTTAGTATATATACTAATAAAGCATGTGCGTCTTTTAGTTACGTGCTAACCAGTAATGTAAATAATGCATCTAAATTTCAAAAAAAAAAAAAAAAAACGAAAAACAAAAAATAAAAAGCTTTTCTGTTTTTGTTTTTCAATAATATAATTAAATTATGATATTTATTTTTTACTAACTATTACTCTATGTGTTTTTTTCTTCTTCGAACAATGAGATTAAATTGCATCAACAACTAGTAAAATGCTAGTTTGGAGGTACTCTACGTGAATTTATGAAATACATCATGTTTTTGCCTTAGGTGTTAATTTTTAAGAGGTTTCTAGTGTGAATTTGATAACCATTCACACAAATTATGTGAATTCTCAACCAACCAAACATACAGGTCATGTCATGTCAAAAGATCCATAAAGGAAAGAAACTCAAGGTCTTTCTTTTTTATTTAACTTTTGATCGTATTTTTCTAAAAAAAAAAAAAAAAAAAAAAAAAAAAAAAAAAAAAAAAAAGGTGCGAAAAATGATGGTGATAGTTGGTAGGTGGCGGTGGAGATGGATGGTGTACGGTGACGGCAAATGTGGTGGTCTAATGACAAACATCAACGACAAAATAGAAGAAAGAGTTTTTCACATGTAAAAAGAGGTTTGAGAACATGTGACCGAACAAGAGGTCTTTCAGATATTTCTATCTCTGCAACGGAGCAAAATAATTTTCTCATGTTTAAACACCTCTGACCCAATCAGATTTCAGAGGCTTTTTTTTTTTTCTTTTTTTTTTTTTTTTTTTTTTTTTTTTTTTTTTTTTTTTAACAAACCACAACTTTGTTTTGGGCTATTACTAATTACGTGTCTAATTTAATAGAAAAAAAAAACAAATCTAGTCAAATCCATGCTTCGGTGTTTTAATATGATATATTTTGTCTAAATTGAACTTTTTAATATGGTGTAAGACTAATGGATGGGCTCAGAACTAATCGTCGTCGGTGATTCTGAATCTCCTCTTCTCTATCTCCCCCTTTTTTTTTTGGGGGGGGGGGGGGGGTATGGGTGGGAACAAAGTGACTGTAGTAGATCACAATGGGTGGACATGAATTTTTCGTAATCACAACAATCAAAAATCAAAACCAATACCTTTTCCTTATGCAAAGGAGGTGGATTGAGTTGCAATAACCTTTTATGTAGCGAATTTCTAAGATAATCCTGATGCTAAGGGACTATGGAAACTATGTGAACCTTTTGGATAATCTTGATGCTAAGATAATTTCTAAGATAATCTTGATGCTATGGGGGGGGTATGGGTGGGAACAAAGTGACTGTAGTAGATCACAATGGGTGGACATGAATTTTTCGTAATCACAACAATCAAAAATCAAAACCAAAACCTTTTCCTTATGCAAAGGAGGTGGATTGAGTTGCAATAACCTTTTATGTAGCGAATTTCTAAGATAATCTTGATGCTAGGGGACTATGGAAACTATGTGAACCTTTTGGATGTATCGTGGACTCATTCATGCATTGTGTCTAAGATATCGAAAATAGGGAAACAACTTGGTTTTGTGCGATTTAAAGGTGTTAAAGACGGTGACACATTTTTGAAGTCTTTAGCAAATATTTGGATTGGTAATTTTATTTTATTCTTTGTTGTCGCAAGATTTTAAAGACAATATACCTTGGTTTCGCAGTCACATAATCTGCATCATACTGTTCCAAAACACTCAACAAATTGGGTCAATGAAAATATCAACATTCATGCTACCAATAGAATAGTATAATCACAAGTGAATCCATCATACGTTTTGTTGTGCATGTGAATCAATCATCGAAGGTATCTTCCACTACGAAAAATAAGGTAGATCAGTCTCGCTCCTAATGAATAGGATCTTTGATGCGCGTACGAAGCACGTTCCGGGTCAAAGGAACTTTCTTTTCGTCGAACAAGTTTTTCAACACTCTAGGCAGTAAACCTAATCGTTGTAGTGTAGTATTGGGTAAGCCTCGGAAGTTGATATCGTTCTCTAGGGAAATATAAATGCTAGCAAGAAGTGTATTACGCTAAGGTTGGGGTTGAGGATGATTCTTTTTTATCTTTTATATAGTTTTTAGACAGCTAAGGGTAAAATCTCGGGGCAATGGATTTGGGGGTGGTACTTCTACCGATTACTTCTACTATCTAATTATCTAATACTACGGGTAGCTATGTCTTTTTGATGTGTGCTCGTATGATGACTAAAAATGTGTTTACTTAGATACTATTACTCCCTAGTTATCTTTTATTGGTTGTTGAATTGTCACGTCCTTATTCTTAACGCGTTGTGTTTTCTAAGGTCGTAGGGAATGCTTATGCCCTAACTCTTTGAGAATACCTTAAGGTTATTGCCTACGAAATCCGCTAGTTGTTTCATAAACTAACCTAAAGGTTATCTTTGGATGTTTAGATTATGAAATCCTCTAAGTGATTAATAAACTAATGTTCACAAAGATTACTCAAGCATTTAAACACAACGATAGCCTAGTGCATTCCTAAGCCATTTATAATTAAGATAAGAGACAACCAATCAATAATTAACAACTAGGTTTCATAGATCTAAGCAAATACAAAAGAAATTTAGCCGGATATGTTAAACAAGCAAGCAAACACACATTCAATAGAAGACATAATGATACTAATATAATAAAACACTTATCTTGATGTGTAAAATAGGATTTGGGACCCTAAGATACGGACTACAAACGTTTAGGGTTTTTACTCCACAAGTCTACCTCCCAAAATACTAAAAAATCGAATCCTATATATAGATTTACACATGCGACGGCGTCGCCTTATAGGTGGGACGCCGTCAGATCGCCGTCATTAGGGTTTTCGTCTTGGCCAAGTTATCGATTGGACGGCGTCATGTTGTAGTCGTGACGCCGTCGGGCTTCAGCAGGAACGTCGTCTGATTCTGGATCTGGGCCGTCGGAGATGAAAAGTCTTATTGACGCCCTTCCTCTTCAAAGCCTGATTCCGTCAGGTGTATTTTAGCAAAAAGTCTGAAGGTTCACGTAAAGACGTGGTTATTACATGCTTTATTGACGCCCTTCTAATAACCACGTCTTTACATGTTCATGAATTAGGATTATGGAGCGTGAACATTGAATATGATCAAGTTTTCGTTTCATTAGAAGGTGCACGTAAAGACGTGGTTATTACATCTGACTCTAATAAGGTGGCTTCTGAAAATCAATGAGATGAATATTTACAAAAAAATGGATACAGATGACAAGGGAGATACATTACCCTCGAAGAAATAAAAATTTAAAAAGATTGAAAAGGCAGAAGACATGCATCACGTATCTACACATAGATGAACCTCAACATGAAGTGCTCGCAGAAGGAGGTTTTGAATCGTATCCTAGTTACCCTCCTGGTTTTGAACATCTTAAGTCATGATTTAGTAAGTTCATTATCCTCTAAAACACACAAATGCTCAACTTCTTTTGCTAATAACAGAAATGAACATATCCAGGGCATTTCTCTTTCAGAAATAAATTGGTGGCATGGCCATTGTACAGGATGCTTATAGTTATAGGGCTAGTGATACGGACCAAGTGATCTAGTCTACCAACGATCATAATGGCAATGCAATAACTTGTAATTAGCAATGTGCAACTTTAACTAAAATGAGTGACCATACATAGATACCTAGTTGAGCACCTTGTCCCTATCTACTGTTCATATTTGCACTTTAATTTATATTATTTCATGCTTTGAAACAACTCTATCAAAATCAAGCTTTTCTTCTTAGTCACTTTAGGACTCTAGGAAATTTTGGGTAGTTAAACCCCGTCCCCAAGTTAGATACACTGTCTAGAGGGTTTGTAAAACTTTCTTATCAAAAGCCATGACAACATGATGTAAACGCGATACATGTACTTGTTTAAGTGTATTGGTAAGCCATTATAGTTTTATCCGATTGAAACAAGAACACCAAATGGAAAACAAGGCATTGACTATTGAGGCTATACTTATTTTCTTTTACGATTGTATATTGATTCGTGAGCTTAAAAATTAGTTATTTTTTCATCCATTTAAACCTTAATCGGCATAGGAAACTTCTATTTGTAACAAGTTTAAGGGCTTCAAAAGTTGCAGGTAACGACGACCTTGTTGTAAAAATTCATGAACTCGAACAACAATTACTGAATAGAAAACCTCTGCTTGTGGATGAGGATGGGTTACCACTAAAACCTAATGTTAATAATGTCACGTGTCCAGGTGGAAGTGACAATGCTAAAAGCCCTTTTAGTGTGAGCACACTAAAACACATGTATGCTCGTGTCTCGCTTGTAGATCTAACCGATTCAGTGCCTAGGAATAAGGCGCTAAATTTTGAGATGCCTAAGGTGGTACCTTTCAAGGTTAATAAGGGTATAAGAGGGGTAGAAGAGCTGGTTCTTGCTGCCCCTGCTTCATTTGCAGCTAAGTTTGGTGCTAGTACTACTACTCGAAAGGATAATTTTCGCACACTTGATACGAGGAAATCTCTTAACGAAAAGCTGAGGTACAAATTCCTTTGTCTTCAGTCATGGATGCTAATTCTATGTTTGAAAAAGCATATTCAGGTATTTTATTGTATGAGAGTTGCATTTTCCATTGTAGATAACTACGTTAAAAATGCATGGAAGAAATATGGTTTAGTTCATGCTATAATGAACCCAAATGGGGTATTTTTCTATAAATTTTCATCAGTTGATGGATTGAATGGGGCATTGAAGGATGGACCTTGGTTTATTCGCTTAGTTCCCATTATTTTGAAGAAGTGTGTAACACCCCCAAAATCACAACATATCAGCAGAAGGCTAATTTGGGTGTTACTTCAAGGATCACAGTCAATAATCATAGAAAAGGACTCTAAAATAGGCGTTTTGATAAAAAGTCGTTATCATTCAAGAAAAACTCATTGTTTGGTTACAAAAGAACTTCCAAATAGTTTAGAGACACACAAAAGGTGATTCATGAGTTTGTGGAAAATGATAGCTTTATTTTTACACCAAGTTGAAAAAGGTCTTGAAAGCCCACTCCGTGCCATATGGTTTCTTCAATTATTACCTGAGATAAACATGATTAAAAAGTCAACATAAATGTTGAGTGAATCCATAGGTTTAAATTTAATCATTTGAACACAAGATATGGATGATAATTGCTTCGAAGACAATTAATCATGGAAAAAATAAATTATTATGCACTAAGCTCAGAACACCAATACTCAACTACATACACCTAATTACTGGTGTACGTGATATTTGCCCCCAAGGAGGTAATTTCCAGTTACCTATGAAATTCAAATATAGTGTGCCCCAGTTATTTCCGATAACCAAGACGGGGTCATTAATCCCCGTATTACTATCCACAGTATGTGCGTTCACTAGCAAGTGACTAATGATTCATGATGCATGGGTCTTTTCGCTAACTACTTAGGCAATAACAATAATCAAGTAAGCATACATTTACAAAAGGCTTGTCTTCTGGTTTATAGCATGTATCTCCCTCGCGGGGATTGGAAAAATAAGTAAAAGCGAGGCTATAAACTCACCTTTGTGGAAATGATAAAGCACAACAAGATCAAGTATGCTATCACAACGACTCTGACCCGGAACCTAAATATGAGATGGCAAGTCTCAGAATCATGGTAAATGTTTGGTTCGCGACCAAAATGACAGTAGTTGGAAAGATGGTTTGGTGGTGAGGTACTAGTATTGTTTCTACTTGTGTGGAATTGCCTAAAATTCAAAAGCAAAATATCATTTTTGTTACTTAAGTTATTTATTCCTCAGAAAGTTTATTTTTTTATAATCGAAAAGGTTTCCGTAATCATTTGACGTAAATAATGATTTCTAGATCTCAAGTGATTATTTAATTTATTCATTTTAGTATCGAGTCGTTAACATATAAACGTATATATATATATATATATATATATATATATATATATATATATATATATATATATATATATATATATATATATATATATATATATATATATATATATATATATATATATATAGAGTTAGGATCAAATAAGAAGATTAATTAAAATAAGAAGGAATAAGAAGAACTATAACCGCAAATCCGAGATGCACCGACCTAAATTAGATGCATCCCTATAATCTTAGATGCATTATAACGCACCATATTGTGTTTTCTAGCTTTTAATAAGATGCATATACGTATATTAGATGCATTTCATGATTTCTCTTGTTTTTGTTTCTCTGCACGTGCTGAAATCATGAAAATTAATTTGCATCATCTATACATCAAATTAACTTTCGAAACTCAAGATGTTGCACTATATTAATAGAAATGCATCTAATGCAAGTCGTTACATCTCAAATGCGTGATTTTGGTCACTTCTAACCACTTCTTATTTTAATTTACTTCTCACTGGATCCCTACTCTCTCTCTCTCTCTCTATATATATATATATATATATATATATATATATATATATATATATATATATATATATATATATATATATATATATATATATATATATATTCTATAAACAATGTTAAATATTTGCAATAATTTCATGTACAAGTATTTTGACGACTAAATATATATATACATAAACTATTTCTATAATACCGATAACTTAAACAAACTTATATTATATATATATATATATATATATATATATATAGAGTTAGGATCAAATAAGAAGAATAATAAAAATAAGAAGGATAGGAAGTAACTACAACCACTCATTCTAGATGCACCTACAAAAATGGATGCATCTTCATTCAAATTTTCCCTCCCATATTAAAATGTGTGGCTATAATTACTTCTTACCCTTCTCATTTTAATTATTCTTCTTATTGGATCCCTTCCCTATATATATATATATATATATATATATATATATATTATATATAACAGGAGGCATTTGGCATTAATGCCACCTCAATGCCATCTCAATGCCACCTCAATGCCACCTCAATGCCACATAATCAAATTTCATGCCACATAAGCATTTGTTGTCAAACTAAGCAATTTTTAAATCCACCTAAGCATTAATTGTTAAATTTCGGATTTTTATTAATTTTTTTGGTAAATTTCGGATTTTTATTAATTTTTTTGGTAATTTTCGGATTTTTATTAATTTTTGGTAATTTTCGGATTTTTATTAAACATTTTTGAAAATTGTTTATAAAAAAGGTGCCTTGCAAGGATTGAACCTTGGTTGTTTTGATAAATAACTTGTGTGTTTACCACTTAGGCAACAAGTTATTTTGATAATTATGTTGCATATTATAATCTATAAATGTCTATAATCTATTAATACCCGATTTTTTATTGAAATCCCATATATCATGTAAAAAGAAATCTCAGTGCATTCATAATATGCTCTTTCTCCAAACCCTAATTTCATCTTTTTCTCAGCCTTTTTTTCTCAAATCTCTCATGTTGATCTTCTTTTGTGTTTGCAGGTTTGAGAATACCAACATTCAGTGGACTTGGTAGCCTCACATACTTATGCTTGGACAATGTTAACATCTCAAAAAGAACACTTCTACATATCATATCAAGTTCTCCCTCACTTAAAACGTAGAACTGGTAAGTTATTTAAACATTATCCATCCTCATTATGGGCCTAAAACTTCTCTAACAATTGAAAGTTTCTGCAGTATATAGATGCAAATAATATTGTCAATTCTGACAATATACGCATTAAAGAGCTATTCAAATGTTTGCGTATGATTCAAACTCTGAGTATATTAAGTAGTTTCATCCAGGTACTTTTTTCATATGGTTTTGAATTGATTTAAACTAGGGGATACTTTTCTTGATGATCTTTGTTTTGGCTTATATTTCTAGATATATGTGTAGAATTTTCATATTTTCACCTAATACTGATACGCGGACTGTTGTTGTTATAACAGGCATCAATACAGTAACAGGAAAGGGTTCCTTTTTTGGGCTGCTATTTTTCGTTCCGATCTCTTCAAGCTTTGGGCTGCTTTTTCTACTTTTGGTATTGTTGTTAACCGTTTGTTACTATTTATTCAGTTTAGTTTGTTATGTGATATAAATAACTAGATTATGAGGTGTCGAGGATGATGATGATACATCAGAATCGATATCATTAGCTCAAGATGATGTCACGACGACGATGATGATGAAATTAGCACTTTGAACCAAACAATCAATGACCCTTTCCTTACCCGGCTTTGTTATGACAATATTGGTGATGATGTAGAAGAGCAAGTCAATTTCGATGAAAATATGAGTGATAATGAAGAAGATGAGGATAGTGATGGTGATGAAAAGGTATGATATTCTTATGCTTGATCAATATTAAATTGATCACTGATCTGAAATCTTTAATATGAAATCTTTAATCCTCAGGGAAATACATTTGTATATGTACTTAACACATGAGCTTTAATTAGTTCCGTCATTAAGAATTTTGGCAAGGCATGCCATTCAAAATGGAGGACATGCTTGATGAAAAGGTATTCTATTCTTATGCTTTAGGTCAGTTAGGCCCCTTTATAGGGTCCTTGACTACTTGACATTTACGTAAACATTAAACTTTTCTTCTTGTGCAGAAATTCGTTCTTAAATAAATTCTGACGTGCAGGTTGTAGTGGAGAAGGAAATAGAGACTTTTGTTCTTTGGCCTATCTGTTGTTGTTGGATATTCCCATCAAAACCCTAATTTTCATCATCTTTTTAATAATCAGTTAAGCTCAATAAACTTTAATGTTTCTTTGGCCTATCTGTTGTTGTTGGATATATATGGCTTAATGTTTATTTTTTGTATTTAATTGAAGTTAATCAACGGTGGGCATATGGGAGCTCTTTTCATCAATGAGCCTAATGGTGTGCACCTAATGGGAGCAATTTTCATCGTAGTTTTAGTGGAGTGTCCCAAAAGGACAACCACTTTTGAAGGCAATAAGTTCTTTTTAGTACGTTTGCTAAGATAGTAGAGAAAGTACACTAAAACGTTTTATCTTTTTTATGTAATTTGCAGATAGAATGTGTAATATGTGGATCTCAAGATGCCATTTAGCATCACATGAAAATTGTTTTGCATATCAGGAGTATGTTCAGCCTTCTAATGACATTCCTTGGCAAATGGTCTGCTCGACGCATGCTATCAATTGGCCACCATTAAAGGTCAATCTATTCCTGTACACTCTGCTTATATGTCAAATGAACATCAGAATAGTTATCTGATTCTTAAGAGTGATTTGAAAGTTCTTTACTATGTTCATTTTCTTTCTTTATGGTGGTCATGATATTTATTTCCATAAATTATCAGATATATGATAAATTTTTGCGCATAAGGGCTCTTTTTATGCTCTACTCCTGTACACTCTGCTTATATGTCAAATGTTAATAAATTTAACAATTTCTATATTTTAGCTCACTATAGCATTAGTTAACCAATGAAATTAGTTTCAAGAGATAACAAGAAACTTCAATGTATGTGTTAAATATATTTGAAATAGGTAAATAATTTGATTGTTATTGCATGTTGCAGAGATACCTTTTGAAAATGATCTCATGATGCCAACTCGTGAAGTTGATCATGAAACAGTTAATACCTCAAGAGAATTAAGTTTTTGACAAGCAACATGCTAGCAGCTCATTCTGTTCCATACATCAAAGTGGAGCGATGGATAGGAACTCTTAATCTTGGAGTTGATAGCTCCTAGGAACCTTTATATGTGGATAATCAAGTTGGAGGGTACTTACACACTCCTTTTATGTGTTTCAAAAAAATAAGAAATGACTTATCGATGACGCCATAATGCACTAAAAAATACGTATACTTACAGAAGCTTTTAATGTATCTTCACTAATTAATTTCATGATTAATTTATCTTGCAGATACGAAATGACATACGCACAAAAAAATTTCTGCTTGACATATGCTCTTGTCAAAGTAAGATATGCCACTCTTAAGAGGAGAGAGAACCGCAAAATAAAAAGGTTGTTGCAGATGATTAAAATTTTGAGCCACTTGGAACGAAGAAGGATCTTCAGTTAGTTAATTCCAAAAATGAAATGACTAGACTGTTGTAACGTGAGTGCAAGAATAAAGTTGTCGTTGTTGTGCGTCTAATCAGCAACATTAAAAAAAATTGAACAATAGCCAGGACCGCAGCTACTCCAAGCATCCAACGGCATGTCCCGAGAACCTTAGTAAAAGCGAGATTAACGAGATAAGAAAGAAATTGTCCACCAGTGATCATAAGCACATTGGTGCTTACAAGGCCACCACGTATATCAGATGTGGTTGCTTCTGCAATATACGTTGGAGAAAAACAGATACTACACCAACACCCAACCCAAACAATAGCCGACCAAGTATAAGTACATATGAGTCTGGTGCACCAGCCATGACTAAGGACCCAATTGAAAAAACTACATCCGCAAGAAGAGTGGATTTTTTATGCCCATATGCATCATTTATCCACCCACTAGCAGCAGATCTTATCATTGCTCCCACTAGAGCCATTCTAACAATCGTCTCCTGTAAGAGACTACTTTTTTCGACTGCCTCAAAATCATCACGGATGTATAGAAGCGCACCAGATATGACTCCTGTATCATAATCAAAAAGAAGACCACCAATACCAGCAACAAGAGTCAATCCCAAGACAACTATTACTAAAATAAGTAATCTTCTTATCCACGTCAGCATCTATATAACCCGAACTCACCGGATACGATTCAATCATCATCATACTAGAGAATTAGCAAAGGCGGGAAATGGACACGTGAAAACAGGTCAATTTGGGTTGTAGGTCAAATGGGTCATATTTATAATAATCACATACAACCTGGTGGAAAACCCTTGCTGAAAGATTAGTAGGTTTGTTTGGATATGTTTATCATGTTTTTTATTACCAGTGTTGGTCATTTTCCGATGCCGACTAAGGAGTACCCATAACACCATCACAATACATGTTTGATGTGCGCTAGAGAAGGCCTTCTATTATAGCAGCAGGTATATATCATCGGGGTATTTCGTTTTTGTTTTTGTTATTCTTAGTTTTATTTCAGATCAACTTTGTGGTGTTCAGGGACAGCTTTTGCAACCACGTTAATGATTTTCATTTTGTCCAGACCACTATTTGCACGGGCCTCACATAACACTGCAAACTGGAATACAGATTTTTAGACAACAATTTGGAAATTCGTATTTCTGTAAACTTTATGGTAGATGTGACAAAACGGGCAGGTTGTGTAACGAGCCAATACAAGTACTTTGTGCAGCTCCAAACTTCAAGAATTTTTGAGTAACAGTGTGTCGACTACCGATTCCCAACTCATGTTTCTATAGTTAATATTACTGTTACAATTGTCAAAATTATATTTTCTTAAGATTTATTATATGTGATAGTTCTCGATTCTTTTAGGTTAGTTAACACATGGTAATGCCTATGCGTCGACTAACGTTGGTTATAGCAGAGGTAGTACATCTCAATATCTCATCATTCAATACATGACTTGATTCAAAGAAAAGGCGCTCCTGCATGTTTATATTATTTAACACCATTTATGGGGAAAACCCTACCTCATGCTCCAATTGTCGATCATTTGCTATTTTTAGATTCTAGGTTTTTTATGCTTTGGGCATTAAAAATTATATGCACATATATATTGCTTGCTACATCCTTTTTCTTCTTCAGTTTTAGCATTCAGTTCAAATTTCATTCTAGCCTCACTTGGATTGGATGATGACCTTGAGCTGGTAAATTGTCTCTATTGCAGGAGAGGAAGATGATGATCTTCCACGCACGGTCTCATCAAAATAGAATTCCAAGAGGTGGACATGTTGCAGGTAATGGAAGACCTGCAGTTATGGGTTCTATACAGTATCCTAGAATGCGTGGGGACACTGATATGGAATTCCAAATTCACCAACTGGAGCAAGAAGCATATAGTTAAGTTTTACGAGCCTTCAAAGCTCAAGAAGATGCAATTTCATGGGTATGATTTGCTATTAGTTTGAACTAATCTGATATCTGTATGAATTTTTTCAGGGTTTTGTCAGCTGTTCACTAAAATATATTTTTCCAGGAAAAGGAAAGTGTAATAACTGAGCTCTAAAAAGAATTGAGACTGTCTACTGAAAAACACATAGAGCTTCTGCTTAAAATAAATTCGCTATCAGGAGAATAAGGTCCAATAATGTTAATTAAGCCCACTTTGTCATCTTCTGACAAGGAACTTATTTTTTCTTATTTCTGTCAACGTCTGATATATTGTGTCATGACATTAGGGAGTGGAGACAGTCCAGTGGGCTTCAACCTGGGATGCTCAATCCAGCGCAAGCTGTTCACGATCCATTACCAAGCCCATCTGTTTCAGCAACCCGTAACAAGAGTTTAATGCCTACATGAGGGAATGTATAGATCTCAGTTATTGGCTGAAGAGTGTTGTGCGGAGGTGGCAAGATAGATGAGCAGCGGGTTGAAAGGGGTAATCCTAATTATGGGTCGGAATAGGTCGGGTTGGGTAAGCCGCAAACACTTTATGTCCTATTCACATAATCTCTTATAAGAACTATGTTATAACAATAGCAATCAAAATTTTTTAATAAGTTATTTAGGAGGCTTTATGTATAGATTTAACTTAAAACAACTTGAAAACTGTTTAATATGTTAAACTCACAACCCTTTTTAGTATGTTGATCTGGTTTGACCCATTCTCTAAAGTGTACTTAAATGCATAAATCTTCCAAATTATTCAATTGAAAAAATGACATAATAATCATGATCATATAGTATTTGTACTAATTTTCAAACATCAGTTACTCTTACAATTTCAAAATAATAAGACACTGTGTGTAGGCGTTAAAGTTATCATTTTGAATATGCAATACAAGTACCCATTTTGACCCGTACCCGGTAAAATGTTGTCATGTTCAAAGTTGAGCTAATGTTAATAGATGTTCTTATATAGGAATCTAAAGTTATATGTTAGATTTCAATTTTTCAGGTGATTTTTTATGTTGGACATATGTTTCGTAAAAAATGTTAACGATCCTTAACGTCTACAGCTAGGGGAGTTTTCGAGTTGGTTATCGAGTGATACTAGCCCGGGTTTATTCAGGTTTAACGGGTTGTGGAAATTATCCTACAGGAAGTGAAACGTGGATCCAAGATTCTTGCTTGTGGTGCCTCTAATATTGCAGTTGATAACATTGCTGAACGACTGGTTCCTCACAGGTAACACTATTATTATTATTTTTTTGTTTAAGACGACGATAAGATTTGTATATAATGTTTTTCTCCAATTTCTGTTTCTAAAGTTGTGTTTAATTTATAGATTAGAGTAAAGCTGGTGAGAATCTAAGCCTCATGCTAATGATGTTGGCGAGACGGAAAGTTTTAAGTATGCAAATGAAAATAAGGAATATAGTAGTGATACTTTTGTTATAACACTAAATGACGAGAACTCAATTGCAACCTCTATGAGGCAAGAAAGTATGTTTAATTTTGCTTCGAGGTCAGTTATTTGCAGCATCTTCATCAAGTCAAAGTCAACCTTCATATAAAAAGAAACTTCCATCAAAACTTGTCCGTGATTCTTTTAGCTCAACATCTGATGTAAAAAAAAAAAAAAAAAAAAAAAAAAAAAAAAAGCCCACATGCTTCTCTTTTATCTCCTGAGGTAGGCCAACAGGATTACTTGAAACCAGTAAACGAACAAGTTTATAAGCATGAAACTGTTACTACATTCTCTAGCAAGGTAGCAGAGGAAGCTTGCTAGAAATGGCGATTGAGGTGAGATAATTCTATCTTATAGTCTTAAACTGCTATGCTATCTATTATTAAATGTTGGATGATGGTCAATTTAAAGTAATGACTGTAACTTGTATCAGGGAAAACCAAGCTTATAGTAATGGTGATCTGGTTAAAGCGGAGGATTGTAACACATAAGGATTAAACTCTGTTTCTCAAAATTAGAAATTGTGAAGTTGCCTCAAGGCTTTAATAGTGTGCTATAGCAACTATGCAGCAACTAGGATCTCCCTTGGAAGGATGAAAGAAGCATTAGGAGATTGTCTAATGGCTGCCAACATAGATCCTGTCTTTCTGGAGTTATATGGTGTTCCAATTTTATTGAAATTCCCTTATTATATGTGATGATGAGTGTCTAAATACTCATCATTTTTATACTATTAGAATGCCAAAAACATCTGAAAACACTCAGAAACACATCAAAATGATAAAAATATCACAAACAAGTGTTTTATATGTTTTAAATGCAAAAACATCAAAATCTGGTGAAAAATGTATCAAGTTTGCATAATTGGCAGTTTTAGTCCCCCAAGTTTCAAAAGTTGTCAAAATCAGTCCCTGGTAATTCAAAAACTTGTAAAATATCATTTTAGGTCCTTGAGATTCAAAAGTTGTCAAAATAAACCCTTCAAAGTTTAAAAGTCACAAATTGACAACTTTAGTCCTTTAACTTTGAAAATTGTCAAAAATAGTCCTTGGTTAATTTAAAAAGTGAAAATTATCAAGTTTTAACCTTGTTCTATTTATAAATGACAAAAATGGTCCTTATGATAAACTTTTTTGAGAAATTACAATATTGGTCCCTCAAGTTTCTAAATTGGCAGTTTTGGTCCCTGAATTTGTAAAAATGAAAATATTCAACAAAGGTCCTTGTACTAATCTTACTTGGCAGTTTTAGTCCTTATGAGAGCTTTGGAACATGTTCAAGATCAGCCCTTAACTTTGGCTAAATTGCATAATTGGTCCTTATTGTTAAACCAAACCAAACGGACCCTTTATTATCACTAGCCCAAATCCAATCCAGAAACAGTGACCCGGCCCAAAAATTAAATTCAAAAAATACCGCGTCTACTGTAGACTGTCTCTCCCAAAGCAGTTTTAGCCAAAACCAGTGGTTTTAACCACTGGTTTTCACCTTTACACCTCACTTTCCCACTCAAGTGGCAATTCTGATTATCTGGATGAAGACATTTTTGGCGCCAAAACCTGCTCGAAGACATTTTTGGCGCCAAAAGCAGTTTTAGCCAAAACCTGCTCGAAGACATTTTTGGCGCCAAAATCGCCAAGTGGCAATTCTGATTATCTGGATGATTTCAACGGTTAGATTGTGGTGGGATAACTCCAGAGGTCGACAAGGGACTTTTGAGGTCAATAAATATCAAGGGTGAAGCATTGAAACCAAATATCTAGTGTAATTTTTATTGTTAATGTCGTTTTAGTTTAAACTTTTAAATTCCAGTGTTTGTAAAAGCTTCAAGCTTTGTAATTTATGTTTTCAAGTTGAAATAAAACTTTTGTAAGCAACCAATTTCAGTTTCAAGTCTTATCTCATGTTATGCAATTTTTTACAAATTCAAAAATCTCAATATAATGAAATGGTGTTAGCAGTTGGTAGTATGGACTCATAAGCCCACATAAGCTCCATATAAAGCTTATACAAGCTTTTAGATACCTAAAAATCAGTGTAGTATCCAAAATCAGAAATTCACAAAAATACTAAATAAATAGCTTAAAAATAAAAAATCCATGGTGCAAGGTTCTAGAAGGCTGGAGCAAGGTATATTTGTGATGGCCTTGGTTTAGAGCTCTGTGGAGAGCATTTAGGATTGGTTCTCAGTCCTTGGTTCTAAATTTTCAGTTGAAACTCATTTGTAAGCTATTTGATCATTTTCTGCATTTCTTTATTTTAGTTGTTCATCAGTTGTAATATCTATTTCTTAATAATCATTAGCCATAATTAAGTGTATTTAAGTTTTAAAATCAGTGGTTTGTTATTTTAAATTAGTAGTTATTAAAAATTCCATTTTAACAGATAAAATAGCTTAAGCTTATATTGTTTAGTTGTATGTTGTTATTGTTGTTAGTAATGCTTCTTTAGTCTTATTTTATGATATCATAAGGTTTATAATCAGTAACTTGGTCTATATCTGTTATAAGCTTTGAAAAACATCAATTCAGTTACATAAAGGGTTGTTTGGTTGAATCTGTTTATCTGTACCAGAGATTGTGCAGACCTGTGCTTGTGGTTGTTTTGTGTCAAACTTGGTCTAAAGAACTCAGTTCATCAAGAAAAACCAGTCCTTGTTTGTCTAATAGTCAAAATACTTTTTGATCTTACACCATTTCATCACTGTTAAAATTTTAAAGAGTAAATATCATCATAAGTACTTAAAATATGGTAAGCTAGCTTAATCTCATATTATTCTAGTCTAATATATCACAATCAGTCCATGGAATTAGTTACAATCTCATAAAAGTCAAACTGAGTGTGTCATTAAAAAGTCAAAAATCTGTCCTGTGCACAGATTTGGTAGCCAAGTTCATAAGCTCTTAGAGAGCTTATTAGTGATCATTATCCTGTGTGTTTTGGCTTTTTGAGAAGCCAACCAAGCTGTCTCAAGGTTACAAGTTTCTATTTTCCAATTATAGCTTATTTGATAGTTTTTTGTTTAGCTTATTTTTCACACCTGTTTGCAAATATGCCCTGTACACCAGTTTTAATAGCCAAATCATAAGCTCCTATAGAGCTTATTAGTTGACCTCAACCTGTGATTTTTGGTTCTAAGACAGTTAACCTGGTCCTTTTCAAGTTCCAAGTTTTAAATTTTCATTTGCAGCTTATTTGATAAGCCTGCAAGTGCTTATCAAGTTGTCCCAAGTCAATCAGTATTAACTGAGTCTCAACTCAGTGTTTTGTCAGTTTTTAAAATAGCTTCTCACAAGCTCATAAGAGCTTATCATGGTCTGAGTTTTGGTTTATACACTCTCACCCAGGTCTAGTACAAGTTCCATTCATTGCTTTTTAGTTCTAGCTTATTTGGTGTTCTGTGGTTAAGCTTAAAGTAGTATACCAAAATCTGTTTTGCTTATTTAACTCAAACATCAAATCTGTGTTAAACTTGAAATCCAGAGGTCATGGTTTGTTGTTTTTAGTTGAAATAGAGTTCTCATAGCTTATTTTAGCTTGTATATCAGTTTTGTGCTTGTTGTGTCCTTCTAGCTTATCATAAGTGCTTATTTATAAGCAGTCACAACTGCAGTTGCTTATTTCTCCACACAAGCACATTATTTTCTATTTTTCCTAGATTCTACATATTAAAATAGACTTTTCCTGAAATTTTCATAATTTTTCATAACTGTTTGCTATTTTTCTTAATTAAAAACAATTTTTAGGCATTTTTAAATAGCTTTTAATACAAATAAATTATAAAAAGTCCAAAAAAATGATTTTTCAATTTTCTTAGGTTAAGATAAATATAAAAGTAATAAAAAGTATTTTTCCATAATTTTCTTAGTTTAAAAAGTATTTTTTAGCATTTTAATTAGTTTTAAATAGTTTTAAATTAATAATAAATACATAATAAGTCTAAAAAATATATTTTTAGTTTTAAAATAAGTTTTATCATATTTTATACTTTTCCAAGTTATAATTTCATTTTTCTAGGTTAATTTTGTATTTTCTTGTATTTTAGTGCAATTTAAATACTTAATAAATAGTTTTTAATTAATAATAAATAAATAAATAGTAATAAAAATAATTTTCTTTTTCTAATAATTTTCTTTTATTATTAGGATTGTTAAAATATCATTTTCATATTTATAGGCCTTTTATTTCTTTAAAACTCACATTTTATTTTGTACGTAGACGTAATTTTATTTTAAACGTAAGTTTTAAGTTGTAGGTTTTAAACGTTCATCGATCTTTAATAATAGTGATAGCATTTATTTAATAGATTTTAACTTTTTAATCTTTTTAATTTGCATTTAAGTCGCTTTAATTTGTAGATTTTCTCTTTAGGTATAATTTTCCATCTAAAACCTTATCGATCACTATCCTTAGTGATCATTCTACCATCTGATTAAGTGTTTTAACACCAATTCATCCTCCGTGGGACTTAACGACCCAGGAATTCCCTATATTCCTCTGATCTTAATTGCATTAGTGTTTGAGCAGTTTTTAGTCTATTAGACTTGACTGTTTAGCACCAATCAAATTTTGGCGCCGCTGCCGGGGAGGCTGTAAGCGTGTTTCTAGCATTATCAGACCCGTACTTGCACATATACCACAGTTTGTAAAAAGTTTTCTGTAAAGTTAATATAAATCAAAAAGTTCATTAACACTTTTCCTAAAGTGTTAAAAACCCAAAAACAATATAAAACAACAAAACAATCGTAACGTTTTCTGTCTTGTGTTTCTTTTAAGGTGATTCTTAGAAAAATACGATTTGGTTAAACGAGACGATAACAAAAATATTTTCCAAAAGTTTTTAAACCCCATCAGCACAAATCTTACCTACGTCTTTTCAGTGGTACTTAATATACATAAAAATCAACCACCGCAAATCAAGGCAGTGCACTACCTAACTGGGGGTGCGACCATTAATAAGTTCCCGAACATCAGATTTAAAACTTGCCTTTGTGTCACTTGTGATTTGGTGTACCTTTCTTAAAGAAGCCATTTCATTTGTGATTATTGGTTAAGTTCACTTGTGTTTTGCCTCATTTGTTTTGAAAATTAATTTTTATACTTAGTGCATGCGCACTCGTTCTTCCAGTTCTACAAGTCCACTTTCAGAACTTGGAAAGATTCCTCGTAGACGTAGAGGACGTTCAGCTCCTTCAGCCGTGACTGAGGAACGTCTACCACCACCACCACCTGTCGAAATGGCAGAAGACAAACCTATGAATGAGCTTCTCCAAGCACCCATCGAGGGTTACGGAGATGCCATTGTTGTCCCAGCCATTGTGGCTGATACCTTCGAGCTCAAGACCGGGTTGCTTAATCTAGTAACCCAAAGCCAATTCTACGGTTTTGAGCGGGATGATCCTCATGCACACATTCGATGGTTCAATAAAATTGCATCAACCATCAAGTACAAGAATGTCCCACACGATGCTATCAAGCTTCTTCTGTTCCCATTTTCTCTAGAGGGACAAGCCCGGAATTGGCTTGAGAAACAACCCCCTCGTTCTATTGAGACATGGGAAGATCTAGTTACCAAGTTTGTTAACGAGTTCTATCCTCCATCTCGAACCACAAGTCTTAAGAATGAGATAATGAAATTTTCTCAGAGATTTGATGAATCATTCGGGGAGGCATGGGATCGTTACAAAGAATTGCTCCGCAAGTGTCCACATCATGGTTTTACCGAGTTAATGCAAATGGATACTTTCTATAATGGTCTGAGACCAGCTGACCAAGACTCTCTGAATGCCTCCGCGGGAGGTAATTTCCTTAGCAAAACCACCAAAGAAGCCTTACAAATAATTGAAAACAAGTCCCAGGTCCGTCCTTTCCGCACTAAGACATATCAAAATCAGTCTAATGCTGGACCTTCTACTTCATCTCCTGTGAGTACATCTAGCACCGATGCTAAGATTGATAAACTCACGGACATTGTTCAGGCTTTGGTTCTTGCTAACCAAAAGAAAGTCACATTCACTCAAACGCCATCACATGGTGAAGTGAAGAAAGTTGAAGTTTGTGTTACTTGTGGTGGTCCTCATGCATACTACAACTGTACTGCCACTGATGGTAGTCCGTTTGAAGCAAATGCTATAGCCGGTACTTCAAATCAAGGAGGTAATCAATACCGTCCTCAGAATGAACCAAACTACCGTGCTAGCACTTATCAAGCACCACCCGGTTTTAACCAGAATCCTAACCGGAATCAGAATCAACCTAGAATGAACCAAGGTTATCAAAACCAAGGTAATTTCTATCCTGGACCCAATCAAGGTTTCCAACAACAAGGGAACCTTCATCAAAACAATTTCAATCGTGGGAATCAATTTCATGGGAATGTGAATCCTAATCAAGGGAATTTTCAACAGCAAGGTCCGAATCAAAATATCAGACCTCAAAATTTCCCTCCTAATCCACCTCCCGTCATTACTCCTCCAGGACCATCATCTGATGAGTTACTGAAGCAGTTAATGAAATCCCAAGATGAGATGAACAGGTTATTGGTCAGTCAGATCGCTGATCTCAAGAAGTCTTTAAATGATCAACCCTCGGGCTCAGGAAAACTTCCGAGCAACACGATCGCTAACCCGAGGGGCGATGCTAAGGCGATCACAACCAGAAGTGGTGTTTCATACAATGGACCCGCTGTTCCTACTACCTCTTCTTCTTCTTCTCTTCCAAAGGTAGTGGAAAGTGAACCTCTGACTCACAATGGACCTACGACTCCAATGCCCCCTCCTCCTGTGGCAATGAGTCAAGTTACCAAGGAAACAACGGACAAGGTGCATTATTCTAGCCCAAGTAATACCGCACACGTCCTACCTTCGGTAGTCCATCCTCAAGTTGTCCAGAAACCCAAGTCTAATCCAGGAGTTGTTTTTGAACCACCTGTAGCTCCCATTGAAAATGCTAAATCCAAATCTTCTATTCCATATCCATCACGTTTGAATGAGCAAAAGCTCCGTGAAAAAGCTAGTCATCAAATGGATAAATTTTTCCAAATTTTCCAAGAACTACATTTTGACATAAGCTTTGCGGATGCTATCATGCTGATGCCCAAGTTTGCATCAACTCTCAAACACATGTTAAGCAACAAGGAAAAGCTGTTTGAAATGGCTAAAACTCCTCTTAATGAGAACTGCTCTGCAGTTATCCTGAAAAAGCTTCCAGAAAAGCTTGGAGATCCTGGGAAATTTCTCTTACCTTGTGTATTCCCAGGAATGGTTGAATGCTTTGCCCTAGCAGATCTTGGTGCAAGCATTAATCTTATGCCATATTCAGTGTGGAAGAAACTTTCTCTTCCGGAACTTACTCCTACATGCATGACTCTCGAGCTTGTAGATCGTACAATATCCCGTCCTCTTGGCATTGCCGAGGACGTATTTGTGAAAGTAGGAAAGTTCCATTTCCCAGCTGACTTCGTGGTTGTTGATTTTGATGCCGATCATCGGGTTCCTCTCATTGTTGGTCGAGGATTCCTGAGAACGGGCCGTGCTCTCATAGATGTATTTGAGCAAGAAATCACATTACGTGTTGGTAATGAAGCTGTCACTTTTAACCTTGATCAGACTTCGAGGTACTCCGCAAACTATGATTCTGAGTCGGTTAACCGAATAGATATCATTGATGTTGCTTCTGAAGAGTACTCGCAAGAAGTTCTTGGTTATGATCATAATTCTTCGAGTGATAATCTCACTCATTCATCTCAACCCATCATCGCCAATTCTACTCCTTCTCTCACCCCATTTGAGGAAAGTGACTTCATCTTAGAAGAGATTGAAGCATACTTATCCAGTGATTCTGTACCATGGGAAATTGATCACGCTCCAATTGACATTGAGGGAGACATACTTCTCATTGAGAAGTTGCTTAATGATGATCCATCATTAACCCCTCATTCTAGTGATTCAATTCCTAATGAGATTAATCAAGATGAGATTAATCTGGTAGGAGATTTTCTTCTTGAGAAGTTGTTAAATCATGACATTTCTTCTCCTCTCCCTTCCATCAAACTTCATAACAAGGAAGTCAAGTCAGTTGAGAAAACTGAAGAATTTCCTGAGGTTGAGCTTAAGGACTTACCGCCTCATCTCGAGTATGCATTCCTTGAGGGTGATGATAAATTACCCGTCATTATTGCTCGAGATTTGAGTAAAGATGAAAAAGCTGCTCTCATTAAAATCTTGAAGTCACACAAGCAAGCAATTGCTTGGAAACTCTCCGACATCAAAGGTATAAACCCTGAGTTCTGTACCCATAAAATATTGATGGAGGATGACTTCAAACCCGCAGTTCAACATCAGAGAAGAGTAAATCCAAAAATCCATGATGTTATCAAACAGGAGGTTATCAAACTTCTTGATGCAGGATTGATTTACCCGATCTCAGACAGTCCTTGGGTCAGCCCAATTCATTGTGTCCCGAAAAAGGGTGGCATTACTGTTATCACAAATGAAGATAACGAGTTAATTCCAACTCGATTGGTTACTGGATGGCGTGTTTGCATCGACTATCGTAAGTTGAATGACGCCACCCGTAAAGACCATTTTCCTCTACCCTTCATGGACCAGATGCTTGAGAGATTAGCAGGGAATGAATACTATTGTTTCCTTGATGGTTTCTCGGGGTACTTTCAGATTCCCATTGATCCAAAGGATCAAGATAAAACCACATTCACCTGCCCATACGGAACTTTTGCCTATAGACGTATGCCTTTTGGCCTATGTAATGCTCCTGGCACGTTCCAACGATGTATGATGGCCATATTCCACGACATGATCGGGGAAACAATGGAAGTGTTTATGGATGACTTCTCGGTCATTGGGGATTCGTTTCAAACATGTCTATCCCATTTAGATAAAATGCTTCAAAGGTGTGAAGACACCAATCTTTGTCTAAACTGGGAGAAAAGTCACTTTATGGTCAAAGAAGGCATAGTCCTTGGCCATAAAATTTCAAAGAACGGGATTGAGGTAGATAGAGCAAAAGTCGATGTTATTGCTAAATTACCTCATCCTACTACCGTTAAAGGTATTATGAGTTTTTTAGGTTATGCCGGTTTCTATCGTAGATTCATTCAAGATTTTTCCAAAATCGCCCGGCCAATGACCCATCTTCTTGAAAAGGATGCTCCTTTTATCTTTTCACCCGAGTGCATCGTAGCTTTTGAAACATTGAAGAAAAAGCTTACTGGAGCACCCATTCTCGTTGCTCCCGACTGGGATTTACCTTTTGAGCTTATGTGCGATGCAAGTGATTTTGCTATCGGCGCAGTCTTAGGGCAACGAAGAAACAAGCATTTTCAGCCTATTCACTACGCAAGTAAGACTATGACTGAAGCTCAAACTCATTACACCACCACAGAAAAAGAGCTATTAGCCGTGGTGTATGCATTTGAGAAGTTTCGGCCGTACTTAATCTTGACCAAATGCGTAGTATATACGGATCACTCGGCTCTTAAATATCTCTTTGCAAAACAAGATGCAAAGCCGAGATTGCTCCGTTGGGTTCTCCTCCTTCAAGAATTTGATATTATCATACGTGATAAAAAAGGAGCTGAGAACTTGGCTGCTGATCATTTGTCCAGATTAGAAAACCCTCACCAAGATGTTTTCGAGAAGAAAGAAATAAATGAAACATTTCCTCTCGAGACACTCAATGCGGTTTCTTTTCGTGGAAATTCTACCACCCCATGGTTTGCTGACTTTGCAAATTACCATGCGGGTAACTTCATTGTGAAAGGGATGTCGACCCAGCAGAAGAATAAATTCTTCAAGGATGTTAAACACTATTTCTGGGACGACCCTTTCTTATTCAAAATCTGTGCGGATCAAGTCATCCGACGGTGTGTTTATGGACAAGAAGCTCTTGACATTCTCAAAGCTTGTCATGCTGGACCCACCGGGGGCCATCATAGTCCAAACTACACCGCTAAAAAGGTGTTTGATTCCGGGTTCTATTGGCCCACAATCTATAAAGATGCCCACGATTATGTCAAAACTTGTGACGCTTGTCAGCGTCATGGAAACATATCTCAAAGGAATGAAATGCCACAAAATGCCATTCAAGTTTGTGAGATATTTGACATATGGGGTATTGATTTTATGGGGCCATTTCCATCTTCTCGTGGTAACAAGTACATACTCGTGGCTGTTGACTATTTGTCGAAATGGGTTGAAGCAAAAGCTTTACCTACAAATGATGCCCGAGTAGTTGTGAAATTTTTGAAAGCTCTCTTTGCCAGGTTTGGAACTCCTCGTGCAATAATCAGTGATCGTGGTACACATTTTTGTAATGACCAATTTGATCGTGTCATGCAAAAGTATGGTGTTACCCACCGTCTATCTACTGCATACCACCCCCAAACAAGTGGGCAGGTAGAAGTTTCAAATCGTGGTATTAAAAGAATACTTGAAAGGACAGTAGGTGAAAATCGTGCATCCTGGTCGGATAAACTGGATGACGCACTCTGGGCTTTTCGTACAGCTTACAAAACACCAATTGGGTGTACTCCATACAAGCTAGTGTACGGAAAAGCATGTCATCTTCCGATTGAACTAGAGCACAAGGCTTACTGGGCCTTAAAACATGCAAACTTCGATATACAGACAGCCGGTGATCACAGAAAAGTTCAAATGAATGAACTAAATGAACTTCGTGATCAAGCTTATGAGAACTCTTTGATCTATAAGCAAAAGACAAAGAAGATTCATGACTCTAAAATCAAGAACCGCGTTTTCAACGTTGGTGATCGAGTCCTTCTTTTTAACTCTAGATTAAAGATTTTCTCGGGAAAGCTTAAGTCCCGCTGGTCTGGTCCATTTACTATTGCTAAGGTTTACCCTTATGGTACCATTGAGTTATCTCAGCCTGATGGTCCTAATTTTAAAGTAAATGGTCATCGATTAAAGCATTACTTTGGAGAGGACATTCCCCCTGTGGTTGTCCCGGATCTTCAAACATTCCCCATGAACCAATGAATGCGGGGATCGAGTCAAGCTAGTGACTCGGGAATCAAAAATAGTAGCACACATCATATGGATTTTCATCCATATTTCTGTCTTCTTATCCCCTTTCTATCACCCTAGTGTGGGGGAGTTTTTCCCACGCTGTTGTATATATCAGTATATATAAAAAAAAAAAAAAAAAAAAAAAAAAAAAAAAAAAAAAAAAATTGTGTATATATCAAAAACAAAATAATGGCCGTAGTATTTCCCTTTTATGTTCTATGTTTCGGCATAACCGCCGGTACTTTGAATATTGAGGGCAATATTCATTTTTAAGTGTGGGGGAGAATTCTCACGAATTTCATCATGTAATTATTTCACCCAATTCCCCCATTTTTGGCCAAAATTTTTTTTTTTTTGGAGTAAGTGTTTTTCACTTACTCAGCAAATGGTAATCAGTCCGCCATGTCTAACCCACATAAGGATTGGCTAATCCAGGAGCAAACGGCTCTTGGTAAAGATATCTCAAATCCGTTTATGGCTTGCAATTTGCCTAAAATTGTATGGTGTTCAACTCACCATATCTTTTAAACTAGTGAAAAGTTGGCTAGCCCGCAAGGTTATGGCTTGTGGTAAAGGCAGTTGAAAATCCATAATTGGTAATCGGCTCACCAAAGATAATATTGATAATTTATCTAAGAGTTGGCTAGTCCAGAAGGGTACGGCTTCTGGTAAAGACAAATCAAATCCGTTGAAAGCTGGTGGTTTGCTCAAAATCACATGGTTATCGGTGTACCATGGTTCTTACTTGAACTGAAACATTTGGCTACTCCAGAAGTAATGGCTTTTGGTAAAGAGATTAAAATCCATTATGTTTTCTCAAATCATTGCTAGGGACTAGCAATATCTTAGTGTGGGGGATTGATGAGTGTCTAAATACTCATCATTTTTATACTGTTAGAATGCCAAAAACATCTGAAAACACTCAGAAACACATCAAAATGATAAAAATATCACAAACAAGTGTTTTATATGTTTTAAATGCAAAAACATCAAAATCTGGTGAAAAATGTATCAAGTTTGCATAATTGGCAGTTTTAGTCCCCCAAGTTTCAAAAGTTGTCAAAATCAGTCCCTGGTAATTCAAAAACTTGTAAAATATCATTTTAGGTCCTTGAGATTCAAAAGTTGTCAAAATAAACCTTTCAAAGTTTAAAAATCACAAATTGACAACTTTAGTCCTTTAACTTTGAAAATTGTCAAAAATAGTCCTTGGTTAATTTAAAAAGTGAAAATTATCAAGTTTTAACCTTGTTCTATTTATAAATGACAAAAATGGTCCTTATGATAAACTTTTTTGAGAAATTACAATATTGGTCCCTCAAGTTTCTAAATTGGCAGTTTTGGTCCCTGGATTTGTAAAAATGAAAATATTCAACAAAGGTCCTTGTACTAATCTTACTTGGCAGTTTTAGTCCTTATGAGAGCTTTGGAACATGTTCAAGATCAGCCCTTAACTTTGGCTAAATTGCATAATTGGTCCTTATTGTTAAACCAAACCAAACGGACCCTTTATTATCACTAGCCCAAATCCAATCCAGAAACAGTGACCCGGCCCAAAAATTAAATTCAAAAAATACCGCGTCTACTGTAGACTGTCTCTCCCAAAGCAGTTTTAGCCAAAACCAGTGGTTTTAACCACTGGTTTTCACCTTTACACCTCACTTTCCCACTCAATTACACTCCACCTCTACCTCCACATCAATCCAACTTCAATTAATGAATAAAACCTGCTCGAAGACATTTTTGGCGCCAAAATCGCCAAGTGGCAATTCTGATTATCTGGATGATTTCAACGGTTAGATTGTGGTGGGATAACTCCAGAGGTCGACAAGGGACTTTTGAGGTCAATAAATATCAAGGGTGAAACATTGAAACCAAATATCTAGTGTAATTTTTATTGTTAATGTCGTTTTAGTTTAAACTTTTAAATTCCAGTGTTTGTAAAAGCTTCAAGCTTTGTAATTTATGTTTTCAAGTTGAAATAAAACTTTTGTAAGCAACCAATTTCAGTTTCAAGTCTTATCTCATGTTATGCAATTTTTTACAAATTCAAAAATCTCAATATAATGAAATGGTGTTAGCAGTTGGTAGTATGGACTCATAAGCCCACATAAGCTCCATATAAAGCTTATACAAGCTTTTAGATACCTAAAAATCAGTGTAGTATCCAAAATCAGAAATTCACAAAAATACTAAATAAATAGCTTAAAAATAAAAAATCCATGGTGCAAGGTTCTAGAAGGCTGGAGCAAGGTATATTTGTGATGGCCTTGGTTTAGAGCTCTGTGGAGAGCATTTAGGATTGGTTCTCAGTCCTTGGTTCTAAATTTTCAGTTGAAACTCATTTGTAAGCTATTTGATCATTTTCTGCATTTCTTTATTTTAGTTGTTCATCAGTTGTAATATCTATTTCTTAATAATCATTAGCCATAATTAAGTGTATTTAAGTTTTAAAATCAGTGGTTTGTTATTTTAAATTAGTAGTTATTAAAAATTCCATTTTAACAGATAAAATAGCTTAAGCTTATATTGTTTAGTTGTATGTTGTTATTGTTGTTAGTAATGCTTCTTTAGTCTTATTTTATGATATCATAAGGTTTATAATCAGTAATTTGGTCTATATCTGTTATAAGCTTTGAAAAACATCAATTCAGTTACATAAAGGGTTGTTTGGTTGAATCTGTTTATCTGTACCAGAGATTGTGCAGACATGTGCTTGTGGTTGTTTTGTGTCAAACTTGGTCTAAAGAACTCAGTTCATCAAGAAAAACCAGTCCTTGTTTGTCTAATAGTCAAAATACTTTTTGATCTTACACCATTTCATCACTGTTAAAATTTTAAAGGGTAAATATCATCATAAGTACTTAAAATATGGTAAGCTAGCTTAATCTCATATTATTCTAGTCTAATATATCACAATCAGTCCATGGAATTAGTTACAATCTCATAAAAGTCAAACTGAGTGTGTCATTAAAAAGTCAAAAATCTGTCCTGTGCACAGATTTGGTAGCCAAGTTCATAAGCTCTTAGAGAGCTTATTAGTGATCATTATCCTGTGTGTTTTGGCTTTTTGAGAAGCCAACCAAGCTGTCTCAAGGTTACAAGTTTCTATTTTCCAATTATAGCTTATTTGATAGTTTTTTGTTTAGCTTATTTTTCACACCTGTTTGCAAATATGCCCTGTACACCAGTTTTAATAGCCAAATCATAAGCTCCTATAGAGCTTATTAGTTGACCTCAACCTGTGATTTTTGGTTCTAAGACAGTTAACCTGGTCCTTTTCAAGTTCCAAGTTTTAAATTTTCATTTGCAGCTTATTTGATAAGCCTGCAAGTGCTTATCAAGTTGTCCCAAGTCAATCAGTATTAACTGAGTCTCAACTCAGTGTTTTGTCAGTTTTTAAAATAGCTTCTCACAAGCTCATAAGAGCTTATCATGGTCTGAGTTTTGGTTTATACACTCTGTCACATTTCTCAAATTTCCGGTCGTTTCTTAAACTCATTATTCATTATATTAGTTCATTCATGACATTTCATTTCACATTAACCGTGTAATTTTATATTTATTAAACGTTATCGCGTGAGTTATTATTTTAAATATTTAATCCGTTACTTTCAAAAATGATCCCGACATATTTTTATACTTACATCTAGTTCATAAAAACTATATTATTAGTTTTCCTAGTGTTTCAAATTTATTTGGTACATAAATCGTTAAATTTATATTATTACGACGTGTTTCTTAAAAATTATACGATAATTATTTTATCACGCAATTTTTACAAGGAATGTATTTTTACAATTTTTATTATCTCATTACATTCTATTTTGATCTATTAAAAACTTACTTGTACAAAAAAATCTACCATATACCTTTACAAGTTACATTTCACTTACACTTTTCCTTATAAATTACACAAGTATATGTACACAATACATTTTATAAAAAAAAAAATATATATATTGAGGAAACACCACCCCTAAAATCCGGCCTATGGGGAGGGTCACAATAAATGGATTGGTGAATTATTCTTTGATAGTATACATATACACTCAATCCTCATTCTTCACTCCATTCTTCAATAATCCAAGTGATAGAAAACTTTTTATTTCTCTCTTCTTGTTCTTCATAAAACCGGCCTTCAAGGGGTTTCACCAAGGGATCAAAGATTTTTATCAAGTTCAAGCAAAACACTCTAGTGTATACTCTTTATATGGTTTTGAAATAAAAACCAAGAGTATTTAGGATAATCCTTGTTACTTTCACCTCATCACTTTCACTAGTAAGTATGTTTTTATCATTTTCATGTTTCCTTTTCATTTTCATATGTTTCTTTTCATTTTTGGAGCTTATATGCATGTTATGTGATTTATACCATTTTTCTTATGATTTTTGAGTTATATATATAATTATGGTCATCCTATAAATATTCCCATGGTATTCTTTGGTCTTGATGGTGATTAGGAACCCATGACACCCTAAGAAGGTGTATGGTAGGATTAGATTAGCTTTGGAGTTGATTTGAAGGGATTAGAATAGGTTTTGTCCGAGAAAAACTATTTTCGATATCTATATATTTGTGTTCTGTCCTTAATTCGAATTTCTGGAAAAACCTACTGTTGGTACGACATTTTGGCCTTGATATTTAGAAAATATACTTTAAAACGAATCCGTGGCCTTTTGAACGGATTAAAACGGACTTATAACGAAGCCGTGGTGAATTTTTAAAGTTTGACGACGAAATGTTTATTTTTCTGAAAATTCAGCATGCAGTTTTTACATTGTTTGGGTCAAAAACGAGCCTTAAGCTTCACAAATTAATTCGACTTATCAAAAATATATTAGTTTACTTCGATACGAAGCTAAGGACATATTATACGTAGAAAACGGATTTGAAACGACAAATATATGCACGTTTTTATAAACTTGCCGTAACTATTATTTTCTGAAAAACTATATTATTTTTACGATACAAGTATTTTAGTAGCTGTAACGTCCATGTTTGCGGCTGTTTTTAACCATGATGTGAAACTTTTTGGAACAAAATGTCTTCTAGTAAAATCAAGTTCACCGACCATATTTTTCAAAACAAAAAGCTGTTTGTCAAGCGGAGTTATGGTAAATTAGTTACGGATGTTCAAACTTGGCCGAAACTTATTTTCTGCACACAATTAGCCAAAATCACTATCTTTAACCCTTGATATCTTTATGATCGAGACCTTTTGGACGAAAACTCCTGAACTGAAACTTCTAGATATCGATACAAACTTTCCAAAACCGTCGAGTTCGTTCTCTAACGATCGACGTACACCATTTTACGACTACTTTTCCGAAGCCATTTTTGTTACTTTTATAAAAATTCCGACGACATTGTTTTGCGACGAAAAGTGGTAATTTCACCAAAAATCATTATAAAACCATTGTAGGATGACATTTTGACGTAAAAACTGGTAAAGTCATTTTTGAAGGGTCTAGACGTCAAAAGAGTATTTTTCGACGATTAGTAATATTTTCAAAACTCGCTAATGGTATAAATAACATACGAAGTGCATGCATAACATTACATTGCAACTCATTGCATATCATATCATTCGTGATAGGTCCCGGTTAACACATCACATTATACCTCGGTGTACTCACTTTTGTCATCGCCTCAGTTTATCAAGTGAGTAATCACATCCCCTTTTTACCGTTTTACTATATTTTGGGGCTGAATGCATGAACCATACTTGAATTAAATTGATCCATACAATTGTGAACTCTTTTGACTTGAATATTTGAACTCGAATCAATCCTTGAACTTAATTACGAAAGTATGACTTATTTGAACTTATTGAACCGTACGTGTTATGACCTTGTCCTAAAGTCTCCAATGTTCGGAGCATCACTATAAAGTCTCCCATGTTCGGAGCATCACTATATAGACACCTTTGTTCGTAGTGTATCTTTGGGAAGAGGCACCCAGTGTATCTTTGGGAAGAGGCACCCAGTGTATCTTTGGGAAGAGGCACCCAGTAGGTCTTTGGGAAGTGGCACCCAGTATAACTTTGGGTAGTGGCACCCAGCTTAATTTGGTTTCATCGGTAGCATTCCTGAATTATTATATTCGTGGTACTATATTGGGAACTATTATGACCACTTACACTTGACTACTTGACGCGCTATAATTTTTGTGCAATGGGTTGTGTACACACAGGTTGCAAGTTTTGTATGGGCGGAATTTGGAACTGAGTGGATACACAATGCCTTTGCTTTGAGAACTATTTTTTTTTTTCGTTGACCGAAAGCTTTGTATATTTCTTACGAGTTTTCTTATTTCACTAAACGTGTTTACTCACCAACTATTTTCATAGTTGACCCGTTTTTCTCTCATGCATTTCAGGTGATCGTTAGTAAGCTTTTCTATCAAGTCTTGCATAAAGAAGTTTTCACTTGTCGCTACAAGACTTATGTAATAAAACATAATATTTTGGAATCTAAACTTTGTAATATATTCGCCGATGTCGGCTAAACTAGTATTGTAATGGTGTAATATTTCTTTTTAATCTTAATGTTGGTATGTTCTATTATCTTGTGCTTATGTTCCCTTCCGTTACACCTCGTGTTTCCGCCTCCGGCGAGGGTGTGACAGATTGGTATCAGAGCCAAAGGTTATAGAGAATGCCGATTTTTCAAAAATAAAAATCACAGCTATAACCGGAAATTTTTTTTTATTTTATTTTATTAAACATTGAACATCATCCGAGTCATCTAGTCCTATCGTTGCATTGTTACTCATAAATTATACATAGCCTGATCAACTATGTCTAATTTATGAAGAACCATGCAATGATAAGAGTGGTAGTTTTAAATCATGTTTAGTCGAGTCTTTAAAGTCTGGTCACCTGAAGTTGCATTGGTCGGGTGGGTATGCATGGCATGTTTTTACGTTCACGTCTACATTACCGTACCTTGTTCATATCTTCTCTTTTCCATCTTTCGACTTGTTAGACATAGCATGTCTCTGTTCCTGTCATGTTTCGATCACTATAACACATTACCACCGTTCTGCACCTCATCTGACTTCGTTCGAATGTCGTTTACTCAACCCGATGTTTTGGTCCTCTGTAGGATCATGGCTGCAAGAAACACACGTTCAGGAGGTAACAACAACGGCAACTCAAACAACAATGACAATCCAAACAACAACGCTGCGGGAATAGCGGACCTACTCACCCAAATTATAATACATCTCGATGCTAGACGAACCAACAACGGAGAAGGTACTTCAAACAATGGACGAAAGCGACAGGAGGATCACCAGGGAAGCCGAGACCAGAATCAGCCGAACAAGAGGCAGCGAATAACTCAGAACTATGGGGCGACCACCCAGGAGCGCAAAGGATATGCAGGTCCACATCCTTTGTGCACTCGATGTAATTATCATCACTTAGGAGACTGCCCAAGGTGCAACAAATGTGGACAGACGGGCCACTTCGCGCGAAAGTGCTCAAACAGAACTGGAAATCAAGGACAGAGAAAAGCATGTTACGAGTGTGGAAGTCTAGATCACCTTCGCAATACCTGTCCAAAGCTGAAAAGAACTCCCAATCAAGGAGGAAATCGTCCAAACCTGGCGTTGGCAATAGAAGGCCCACAAGATCAGAACATTGAAATTCCTCCCGCACGTGGTCGAGCATTCTATCTGGGTACCGAGGAAGCCCGCAACGCTTAACGGGTACATTCTTTCGAACAACTACCTTATTTCTGTACGACATGATTTTGAGTGCATAACTTCCTTCCAATCTTTACACGTTCACGACATTGATTAATTTGAGACCTATTGATATCGACCTTAGTTGTTATATATTTTGTTGATTGGATTTGATTGTGTAAGCAAATCGAATATCGAGCGAATCTTTCAAAAGACTTCATTCAAGGATGTGGCATCCTACCTTTCTAACAACTTGTTTCCTAGCTTGATCTAGTGACAGTTCTTGTTTGATGAGTTGCGAAAATCAAGCTAAGAGACAAGTTTACTCAAGTCGGTTTAGTTTAATCTCATGACAGTTCTTGTTTGATGAGTTGTGAGATTAAATTAGAATCGACTACCTAAAGGTCTTTTGAGAGCTACGTTCGATATTGGATAAGTTTACCCTATCAAATCTGATCACGGGCACGTACTTAGTTGAATGGGGAACCTGTACGCATGGGCATTGATATGATCATTTAGACTGTTCGTACGATCATGAACTTTTAGAACTCTTGTCGAGGTTCGGACCATAGTATCGTTAATCGAATCACGGGGACGTGATTCCGCTGACATGGGAAGAATGTCACATTTCTCAAATTTCCGGTCGTTTCTTAAACTCATTATTCATTATATTAGTTCATTCATGACATTTCATTTCACATTAACCGTGTAATTTTATATTTATTAAACGTTATCGCGTGAGTTATTATTTTAAATATTTAATCCGTTACTTTCAAAAATGATCCCGACATATTTTTATACTTACATCTAGTTCATAAAAACTATATTATTAGTTTTCCTAGTGTTTCAAATTTATTTGGTACATAAATCGTTAAATTTATATTATTACGACGTGTTTCTTAAAAATTATACGATAATTATTTTATCACGCAATTTTTACAAGGAATGTATTTTTACAATTTTTATTATCTCATTACATTCTATTTTGATCTATTAAAAACTTACTTGTACAAAAAAATCTACCATATACCTTTACAAGTTACATTTCACTTACACTTTTCCTTATAAATTACACAAGTATATGTACACAATACATTTTATAAAAAAAAAATATATATATTGAGGAAACACCACCCCTAAAATCCGGCCTATGGGGAGGGTCACAATAAATGGATTGGTGAATTATTCTTTGATAGTATACATATACACTCAATCCTCATTCTTCACTCCATTCTTCAATAATCCAAGTGATAGAAAACTTTTTATTTCTCTCTTCTTGTTCTTCATAAAACCGGCCTTCAAGGGGTTTCACCAAGGGATCAAAGATTTTTATCAAGTTCAAGCAAAACACTCTAGTGTATACTCTTTATATGGTTTTGAAATAAAAACCAAGAGTATTTAGGATAATCCTTGTTACTTTCACCTCATCACTTTCACTAGTAAGTATGTTTTTATCATTTTCATGTTTCCTTTTCATTTTCATATGTTTCTTTTCATTTTTGGAGCTTATATGCATGTTATGTGATTTATACCATTTTTCTTATGATTTTTGAGTTATATATATAATTATGGTCATCCTATAAATATTCCCATGGTATTCTTTGGTCTTGATGGTGATTAGGAACCCATGACACCCTAAGAAGGTGTATGGTAGGATTAGATTAGCTTTGGAGTTGATTTGAAGGGATTAGAATAGGTTTTGTCCGAGAAAAACTATTTTCGATATCTATATATTTGTGTTCTGTCCTTAATTCGAATTTCTGGAAAAACCTACTGTTGGTACGACATTTTGGCCTTGATATTTAGAAAATATACTTTAAAACGAATCCGTGGCCTTTTGAACGGATTAAAACGGACTTATAACGAAGCCGTGGTGAATTTTTAAAGTTTGACGACGAAATGTTTATTTTTCTGAAAATTCAGCATGCAGTTTTTACATTGTTTGGGTCAAAAACGAGCCTTAAGCTTCACAAATTAATTCGACTTATCAAAAATATATTAGTTTACTTCGATACGAAGCTAAGGACATATTATACGTAGAAAACGGATTTGAAACGACAAATATATGCACGTTTTTATAAACTTGCCGTAACTATTATTTTCTGAAAAACTATATTATTTTTACGATACAAGTATTTTAGTAGCTGTAACGTCCATGTTTGCGGCTGTTTTTAACCATGATGTGAAACTTTTTGGAACAAAATGTCTTCTAGTAAAATCAAGTTCACCGACCATATTTTTCAAAACAAAAAGCTGTTTGTCAAGCGGAGTTATGGTAAATTAGTTACGGATGTTCAAACTTGGCCGAAACTTATTTTCTGCACACAATTAGCCAAAATCACTATCTTTAACCCTTGATATCTTTATGATCGAGACCTTTTGGACGAAAACTCCTGAACTGAAACTTCTAGATATCGATACAAACTTTCCAAAACCGTCGAGTTCGTTCTCTAACGATCGACGTACACCATTTTACGACTACCTTTCCGAAGCCATTTTTGTTACTTTTATAAAAATTCCGACGACATTGTTTTGCGACGAAAAGTGGTAATTTCACCAAAAATCATTATAAAACCATTGTAGGATGACATTTTGACGTAAAAACTGGTAAAGTCATTTTTGAAGGGTCTAGACGTCAAAAGAGTATTTTTCGACGATTAGTAATATTTTCAAAACTCGCTAATGGTATAAATAACATACGAAGTGCATGCATAACATTACATTGCAACTCATTGCATATCATATCATTCGTGATAGGTCCCGGTTAACACATCACATTATACCTCGGTGTACTCACTTTTGTCATCGCCTCAGTTTATCAAGTGAGTAATCACATCCCCTTTTTACCGTTTTACTATATTTTGGGGCTGAATGCATGAACCATACTTGAATTAAATTGATCCATACAATTGTGAACTCTTTTGACTTGAATATTTGAACTCGAATCAATCCTTGAACTTAATTACGAAAGTATGACTTATTTGAACTTATTGAACCGTACGTGTTATGACCTTGTCCTAAAGTCTCCAATGTTCGGAGCATCACTATAAAGTCTCCCATGTTCGGAGCATCACTATATAGACACCTTTGTTCGTAGTGTATCTTTGGGAAGAGGCACCCAGTGTATCTTTGGGAAGAGGCACCCAGTGTATCTTTGGGAAGAGGCACCCAGTAGGTCTTTGGGAAGTGGCACCCAGTATAACTTTGGGTAGTGGCACCCAGCTTAATTTGGTTTCATCGGTAGCATTCCTGAATTATTATATTCGTGGTACTATATTGGGAACTATTATGACCACTTACACTTGACTACTTGACGCGCTATAATTTTTGTGCAATGGGTTGTGTACACACAGGTTGCAAGTTTTGTATGGGCGGAATTTGGAACTGAGTGGATACACAATGCCTTTGCTTTGAGAACTATTTTTTTTTTTTCGTTGACCGAAAGCTTTGTATATTTCTTACGAGTTTTCTTATTTCACTAAACGTGTTTACTCACCAACTATTTTCATAGTTGACCCGTTTTTCTCTCATGCATTTCAGGTGATCGTTAGTAAGCTTTTCTATCAAGTCTTGCATAAAGAAGTTTTCACTTGTCGCTACAAGACTTATGTAATAAAACATAATATTTTGGAATCTAAACTTTGTAATATATTCGCCGATGTCGGCTAAACTAGTATTGTAATGGTGTAATATTTCTTTTTAATCTTAATGTTGGTATGTTCTATTATCTTGTGCTTATGTTCCCTTCCATTACACCTCGTGTTTCCGCCTCCGGCGAGGGTGTGACACACTCTCACACAGGTCTAGTACAAGTTCCATTCATTGCTTTTTAGTTCTAGCTTATTTGGTGTTCTGTGGTTAAGCTTAAAGTAGTATACCAAAATCTGTTTTGCTTATTTAACTCAAACATCAAATCTGTGTTAAACTTGTAATCCAGAGGTCATGGTTTGTTGTTTTTAGTTGAAATAGAGTTCTCATAGCTTATTTTAGCTTGTATATCAGTTTTGTGCTTGTTGTGTCCTTCTAGCTTATCATAAGTGCTTATTTATAAGCAGTCACAACTGCAGTTGCTTATTTCTCCACACAAGCACATTATTTTCTATTTTTCCTAGATTCTACATATTAAAATAGACTTTTCCTGAAATTTTCATAATTTTTCATAACTGTTTGCTATTTTTCTTAATTAAAAACAATTTTTAGGCATTTTTAAATAGCTTTTAATACAAATAAATTATAAAAAGTCCAAAAAAATGATTTTTCAATTTTCTTAGGTTAAGATAAATATAAAAGTAATAAAAAGTATTTTTCCATAATTTTCTTAGTTTAAAAAGTATTTTTTAGCATTTTAATTAGTTTTAAATAGTTTTAAATTAATAATAAATACATAATAAGTCTAAAAAATATATTTTTAGTTTTAAAATAAGTTTTATCATATTTTAGACTTTTCCAAGTTATAATTTCATTTTTCTAGGTTAATTTTGTATTTTCTTGTATTTTAGTGCAATTTAAATACTTAATAAATAGTTTTTAATTAATAATAAATAAATAAATAGTAATAAAAATAATTTTCTTTTTCTAATAATTTTCTTTTATTATTAGGATTGTTAAAATATCATTTTCATATTTATAGGCCTTTTATTTCTTTAAAACTCACATTTTATTTTGTACGTAGACGTAATTTTATTTTAAACGTAAGTTTTAAGTTGTAGGTTTTAAACGTTCATCGATCTTTAAAAATAGTGATAGCGTTTATTTAATAGATTTTAACTTTTTAATCTTTTTAATTTGCATTTAAGTCGCTTTAATTTGTAGATTTTCTCTTTAGGTATAATTTTCCATCTAAAACCTTATCGATCACTATCCTTAGTGATCATTCTACCATCTGATTAAGTGTTTTAACACCAATTCATCCTCCGTGGGACTTAACGACCCAGGAATTCCCTATATTCCTCTGATCTTAATTGCATTAGTGTTTGAGCAGTTTTTAGTCTATTAGACTTGACTGTTTAGCACCAATCATGTGACAAGATTTTTATTTTTGCAAAATTAAACAGAGAAATAATTGAATCGTAAAATGGGTATGGAAGTAGTTCATTGCTAACAGTGTTTTAAATTTATAGTATTTAGTTGTTGATTTTGGTTATGAAACAATTTAAAGAATTATTTATCTTGCAATATATGTAACAGGTGGGTGTTTTATTTTATCTTTGTACTTACTTTTATTGAATTCATTATAGGTTTTGAATTAATATTTGATTGGAATTTAGTGATCATATGATAAATTGTGGTTGTGTATATAAGTTAGAACATTAAGATGATAATAGATGTCAGCTTCATTGCATAAACTAGACCTATTGTTTTCTTCTATGAATATGGCGTAGAGTTTTTTATGTACAGATCTTCAGACAAGTCTAAATGACAAATAGTAATATTGACGGGAGCTTCTTGAAGGTAGCATGAAGTTTGAAAAGCAACCCTAAACACTTTCAGGGAAATACTTATTGCTGCTAAATGCACGTTCATCATCATTGTGGTTTTTAAAAAAGTCATTGTATAACAGGTGGTAATCTCCCAGATGAATGGACGAAATTATTCATCACATTCTGCCCATTTGGTAATGCTGATATGTTAACATGATTGAAACAAAACTAATTTGCTCATCTTTTACTCGGATGACTTTTTTGCAATGTGCCTACAGGTCTCAGTAATTCTTCTTTTCACAAGAAAGTTGATGTACTTTATATACTTGCTATGTACCAAGAAACTTGATGTAATGATATGATATTCAAAAACATGTTTGTACTCGAGTTGTTATTACAGGCAACACCTTAAATGCAATCTATTGGCCTTAAATTATGACATACATATAATGGTCGAAGCTTGCTGAAAATATGCGGATAATTCGTTGTTATAACTCCAAGAATTAATTATTGTCATGGCTGATTAATGTTTTCCAGGGTATTGGACATCCAAGAAATCGGCAAGCACTGGATTCAGATAGACTTGCTACCCATTCATTTAGAGTGCCAAGACCCGGCTTTATTTCAAGATATGTGTCCTTCTCCCCACTCCATATACACTTACACAAGATACTTGAGGTGACAAACTGGAAGGATGAACGTAACTAATTTTTTACTGTCGGTTAAATGGATCGGGTTGGGTTGACTCAGGCTGAAGCTCTTTTTATCCACATAAAAAATACTGTGATGAAAAGTGTCACCAATACATCACCATCATCATCCCAAATTTAGGAGGTGCAGCGGGATTAATACAGAAAAGACCGGTTCCATGATGATTTTATGGACAAGATCACTGGCTCAAACATTACAGGTAGGTAGGAAGATAAAACAAGTCTTTGCAACATCCGTTGTCGCCAATAATGAATTAAATCAGTTTGAAAATTACAGTGTGTGTTTTTATTTGTGGCTTCTTAACTTCATGATCATGTATACAATGCAAATATGTTTCTAAAGTTTACTGAAAACTGATCAATGATTTCTGTAGTGCAAGGTTTTGAGCAACTCTCGACATCTCAAGGTACTTTGCATTGCCAATTTCTGTACATGACAATATAGCGACCTCGGTTTGTAAATAATGTACAGCATGTATTAATTTCAATTGTTGTAGGCGTTTTTGAAAGTACATAACCAAATGCACCAAGTCAGCTATGGCTACTGAACGTGTACACTTTATGGAGAAAACCTCACCATCGGTAGCCCAAGGTATTTTCAATCTTCGTCGCGTTTGTGTTACGTCATTTATATGCAAAACATATATAATGGTTCATGATGATGCACATTAAAGTATGTAACGGTTTATTATCACAAATTTATCCATATCTTCCAGGCACTGTAAGAAGATTTAATATCAATCTTATATTCTTTGCTTATTTAAAACAGTAAAAATGAAGTGCGTGCCACTAATATGCGTCTTTTTGTATGAAAAACAGGATATTGCAACTCTTGGTGTCGTCAATGTTAGGTATCATTGTGTGTTTGCATTTTCATATAAATTATATATGCAGTTGTCTCTAAATTGTTTGTAGTTTGCCGACTAGTTAGTCGAAAAGCATATAATGGAACTCACCACAGTTAGTTGTGAAACTTTCGCTAACTCAGTTACAGCTAATATTGAAGATGTTACATGCACGCGTACGTCATTTATAACGATATTTATAAGGCTTGCTCGCCCATCAAATGAGCTATGCTTTGATACTTTGTTCTTGCGTACCACTTTTAAACTTTTTTTCTCTCATATTCGATAACCGTTTATTTCTTTTCGTTCTTAATGCATTCAATAAAAAATATGGTACGTGTATATCTTATTTTCCGTTAACTTATTTTTCAAAACGATAATTTCGCTATAGCAAATTATGTCAACGATAATTATAAGACATGCCCACCCATTGGGCGGGCTTCAAAAACTAGTATATATATATATATATATATATATATATATATATATATATATATATATATATATATATATATATATATATATATATATATATATATATATATATATATCAAGGTTGCAAAAATCGTGAATCGGTAGTCGGGCGGTCGACCCCCCTGTAGCTTGTAATCGGTCGAGGCGGGATTAATCGGATTGGCATTTTCGGCAAGTTTTGGGTATTTTCAGCGAGATTTGGGTATTCTAGACAAGACTTTCCTTGAAAATCATCTTGTAACAGATATAAATATCAAATATAATTGATTTAAACTTGTTCAAGACAAGTTTAGGTATTTTCGACAAGATTTGCATGTTTCCAGCAAGTTTGACCACCGTTAACAGTCGTTGACCTCCATTGACCATTGTTGACCGATTTGTTTGACCCAGTTACACAAATCGGCAAGGTTGGTGGCCCAGTAGCACCTAATCGACCTTGTAGACCTTGTTTTGCAACACCGATATATATATATATAGAGTTAGGATCAAATAAGAAGAAAACTTAAAATGAGAAGGATAAGAAGAAACCACAACCACACATTTCAGATGCACCTATTAAAATAGATGCATCTCCCCTTAAAAATCTCTCCCTTATTTGAAATGTGTGGCTAGAAATTCTTCTTATTCTTCTCATTTTAGTTTTTCTTCTTACCGAATCCCTTCCCTATATATATATATATATATATATATATATATATATATATATATAAGTTTTTCAAAAGTTTTCCAAATTTACACTTTTAACTCTCAAGTTTTAAAAATTACACTTTATACCCCTTCGTAAAGTATTTTTGAAAAATTAGTCCTTTATTTAACAATTACCACTTTTTACCCTTAAAATCTCTATTTTACAGTTTTAACCCTCCAAATAAATCTATTTTTCATTTTTAATCCGAAAATGACGAAATTACACTTTTTACCATAAGGTTTATGTTTTTCTTAAAACAAGTCTAAAATAGTAATTTTTCTTTAACTCAAAGTTTCTAGAGTTTACACTTTCTACCCTCATGCAAACATCATATTTTTTTGTTTTTACACTAGTTTCCCCACTTGACGGTTTTTAACCCTAATAGTGAACTGTTTTCCGTTTTAAGTCCAAAGTCCAAGTTTTTGTAAAATTCGATTCTCTTTTCATTTCCTTAGCTTTCTCAGCTTATTTCTAGCTTGTTTTACTGCTTATTTTGTTAGCTTATTTACAAAGATGTTGTTGGACTTGATTGATGGGCTAACGAGGCCCATTAAGGGTTTGTTTGGCTATTTAGTAGAAAACGTGACATGCCAAAATGTTTAGAGTCTTTATTAAGCGATTTAGTGCTAATTAATAACTTATCAATCAGTTTTCTAAGTTGGTTCACTAGTGATTAGGTGAGAATGAGTTTTACTCGACTAGAAAACAAATGTTCTCGTTATGTTTTTAAAGAAAAGAATTAACAAGTCTCGACCAAGCTAATCATATGAGTAAGGAAAACATGTTGTCATGACCTAATGTGCTGTAAAACTTAGTTTTCGCATTCTACGGAACCTATACGATCTAGCTCCTACGTATGATATAAGAAAAGTGCATGAACCATGTCAAGTAGACGTGTAACATGTTATATGATTTAATACGAAAGACCAAGATGCGTCAAACTAATTAAGGAAACTTACAACACTTAGAGGTGATGTGATGAACAAAGTCGAACAAAAAATGACCCCAAAGATTTCCTTAACCCGCTTTAAATTACTCCTAGCTTGTACCCTTAAACTTCTTAAAACGCTTTCTTCTTCCTTTCCCTTATGAAACTGTGAGCGAGAGAGGGTATGTGTGTGAGTGTAGTTTGTGAGTTGTGAGGAGATGAGAAGGCCTAAGTCTTGAGGCTTAAATAGCCAAAAACAAGTATGATCTCCATGTTATTATATTTGCATGCGTTTCTAGGATTCAAAGAAAAGGAGGAAAACAAGGTGAAGGGTCGACTAGCATGTCCATTATTAGCGAGAAATATGGCATGCTTGGATTAGACTTTTTATGTTCAAGATTGAGGAACACATTACACCATGGATATCCAAGTCCAAGTTGGTCAAAGTGAGTGTTTAGTATTATTTTAATGGGTATACGGTGGCTAAACTTGTGTTGTGTTTTGTGTTTTGGATGATAACACACGCAAGAAAAGAAATAAGGGAAACACAAGTTAACTTTGGGTGTTGAATAAATTTTACAAGGGTGCATTTGGTCATATGATTTGGCAGACAAGAGAAGAAAAAAAAATAAAAGAAGTTTTGTTACACTTTCATAAAAGGAATTTGGGCTAAGGGAATGGTTGGGCTAAGGAAGGAGTTGGGTTAAGTGATGTGTGTTGGGTCGAGTAGATTAGGAGCCCAAGAAGAAGTAACCAAGGTGCCCGATTGGCGTTGGGTTCGGGTTGCCCAGCCCAATGGCATAAATTAAATAAAAAAAATATTTTTAAGTTTTTATTTGTAATTAAAATATTTATTTGGTACCCGGTGTAAGATTTTGGTCGAGTCGGGGATAAATTGAGTTCGAATGTGAATTTGGAAAATATCTCGTATTGAATGCAAACTAGGTCGAATGAAAATGTATCAAACTTTATTTCATTATAAAGAAAAAAATAACCCGTAGTTATCGTTAATTACAGTTTATATTGTAAATTATGTGAGAAATTTTTCGGGGTCTTACAAAGTGGTCTCCTATGACAAGTTTGGTAAAGGAGGAATTGGGTTTAGTGAGGACGGGTTGAGGGCCATACCTACTAATCTAGGTACTCCTATCATGCTCAATGCGTACACAAGTGCTATGTGTATGCAATTATGGGGTTGTTTTGATTATGCTCGTGCCTTGATTGAGATTAAGGATGATCGGGATCTCAAGGACAAGATGGTCACTGTTGTTCCGTGTTGGGAGGGTAACGGGGAAGTGTTGCATACTGTTCGTGTGTAGTATGAGTAAAAACCACCTTGGTGTGGTGTTTGTATGGTGTTTGGCCATGATGAAAACCTATGTATTAAACATGTAGTTACTGATTTAAAGAAGTAAACATTCAAGAATAATGATGGCTTGCAAGCTCTTTTGAGAAAGGCGTCTTGTGGCATTGAAGTTTCAGCCCTACTAAGCCAAAGAAACAAGTTTAAAAAGTTGTGTCGAAGAAGTTGGATACTACCATTGTTGGTAAGATTAAGATCCTAGAAGTGGCTAGTTCGAGTGGGGCGAATATTGTGACACGAAATCCATTTGATGCTTTTAATATGGCTGAAAATGACGTGGGTGATGATCCTAGTGGTATAGGTAGTTCGCATCTTGATGGGGCTGATTTTGATATAGGTCGTAATAAGGAAACTAAATTGGTTGGAGATGAAAGTGATTGTGAGGTGATTGAAGATGCTAATGAAACGGCTAGTTTTTGGGCATCTAAAAAACATACAGTTGCTAGTTCTGCTAAAGGAGGAGGTGGAAGCGGAAGTGGGGTGCAGAGCTTATATGAGTGTTGGAAGGAGATTTACAGTGATGATCCCTATGATGACGATCCTTATGATGATGATGAAGAGCGTGAGGAGCTTTCGGAAATTCAACCGACATTCTGTGATGCATTTGATATAAAGATACATCATAAATCTAGACGTTAGCTTATCTTTGGTTGTTGAGTCAAACGTATTCTAGTGGGTAGTCGTTTTTTCTTTATGTGAGGATAGAAGTGACTTTTACCGACTATGAAATGGGCTGAGATGTGAGATTTTACCCTCACATCATCTGTATTTAAATGCTTTATTGAAGTAATACATTTATCAGGGAAACATTTTACCTAAAAAGCACTATTGAGGTTATATAAGAGAAGATTTTGAAGGTTAACTCAAAATTCCAGTTAGGTGAAAACTGTTCAAGTACTTTTCAATTGAAGGGGAGCAATAGGGACAAAATTGCTGAGAAAAGATGACTAAGGGGGAATGTGTGGCGAATATGCAGTTGGTGCGACAAACACTATTTTGAGGGTGACCGTTTTTTTCTAGTCCAAATGTGCGCCTCACAGGTGCACTTAATTTTGACTTTTCGTAATTTTTTTTAACTAAAGCTGTTTTAGTTGCTTTTTAGGTAACTAGGAATATTTAGAGAATAAGGTAATCTATTTTCAATCTAGTCTATCTTTTGCTATACTATAATGTTTGTTTTCATTGTATTTTCAACTTTTGTTCTATACTAAACTTAGATTTTTGAGCTTCCTCGGTCTTGTGAGCGTTTTATTAAGGCTAGTCCCAATCGTAGTTTTCAAATCGGTTGGGCATCGGTTTTTTCCTCACTCGACCGATGTTAACATCGGTTGCCACGGATGTGGACTTCGGTCGCCACATCGGTTGTGGTGCAAAAAATACGAATATCGATTCAAATTTCGACCGAACTTTAAACATATTTATCCCATTTCATTTTGACCGTTGGGTTTGAAACAAAAAAAAGTAACCGTTTGTCATTCAAACTAAAAAAAAAAAAAAAAAAAAAAAAAAAAAAAAAAAAAAAAAAAAAAACTTTTTTTTAAACAATTTTACCACTTTATAAATACCAACTTCACCTCAAACACAATTCACAACTCACCATTTCTCATCTATATTCATTTCAATCTAATTCTGATCCAAGTTCACGATGTCAAAGAAAAATACCCCAGCATAAAAAAACCGACGATCCCAACTACCACAAAATCAACAAAATATGAATTTCTCGCCAGAAAACAACTTCGAGTTAACGGGCATAACACCACAACAAAACCGGCCTATTCGCTTTAATCCACAAAGTTTTGAATATCAATCACAACTAGCCAAACCAAATCAAAACCAAAACCCGTTTTATATTAACCGTCCTTTTGTCCCACCGCAACGTCCTTACACCGATTACCGACAAGAACCTAGTGGGTCGTCGTACATTCCAAACATGGACTTCATTTATCCTTCTCAACCGTATCAACTTTATTCCCCGATTCGAAGTACTAATCTTGACATGAATTTGGAAGATTATTTGCCGGAGTATAATACACAAAACTACCAAAGTCAAGATGCTTCGATGGGCCAAGGTTCGGGTCACGGTTCGTACCATGATTCCATTTCCGTTGAAGATTCTGATGATGAAAAAACCGCTTCCGCTGAAGAAATGTCCCCCATCAAACCAAAGCAGCCATCAAGGCGTGCTTCAAAGGCCAAGGACAAAGGCAAGAAGCCCGAAACAAGCAAGGGGAAAGCCAAGAAGTCCGTTGAGCCATGGACAAAGACGGAAAAGGTCGCGCTTTGTAAAGTTGGGTTTATGTGTCGGAAAACTCGGCGAGAGGAAACGCCCTGAACCGCTTCAAGTTTTGGGAGTTAGTGATAGACTACTTTAAAAAAGAAATTGGTTCAGACCGAACCTATGACTCGATCACTACCAAATGGAAGAGTAGGATTCGTAATAGGGTTGGTAATTATTGTGCTATCACAGAGAATATCAAGAATAACCATGGAAGTGGTGAGAATGATACAGACGACACTTCAAAAGCTCTTAGAGAATATCGTATGACATACGGTCATGATTTCACTTTGGATGAGTGTTGGGAGGTTTTAAAGGGTCATGCTGCTTGGAAGGACACTGAGATGTCGAATTTCCAAACGAATAGTCGGAAGAAAACAAAGGGTTCTACCACTACCTCTGGTTCAACCCAAGCTCGTGATCCTTTCGATGTCCAAGATGTTAATGATTCTGATGAGGAAGGGACTAGAGAATCACGACCGGTTAATCGTGACAAAGCAAGGAAGAAACCATCCTCCTCCTCTCATGATGATGATGGACTATCAGAATAATTTGTAAAATCGTTGGCCAAAACTTTCTTCAAGACCAAGAAGCCGTCAAAAGGGGAGAATGGTAAGAATAAGGAGGGTTTAGAAGATGCTTGGATACGGTTGAGGAAAAAAGAGCTGAAGATGAAAAAAGAGAAACTTGAGCTCATGAAGCTATCAAAACGGGAGACCGACATAATCTTCTACAACACCCCAATCGACCCAACTTTGACCGGACGACAACTAGAAGAATTGATGAAAGTCAAGGCAACAATCAAGGCACGCTACGATTTAAATTATTAGTTTAAGTATTGTAGTGTTTATTTTGATTTCGTATTGTAATGTTTTCTTTTTTAATTTCGTGTTGTAATGTTTTTTTTAATTTTAATGAATTTAAATTTAATGTTTAAAATGTTTGAAAAAAAAAAAAAAAAAAAAAAAAAAAAAAAAAAAAAAAAACAAACTTTGGTCATCGACTGTGGCATCCTGATCATGTCTGGTCGCCGAAGAAAGAAAGCTGATGTGACACCTGGTGACCTGAGTCATTTCCGGTCACGATTGGGTCTAGCCTTAACGTTTAATTATGTCTCCTATTTTACAATTATTTCATATATGATATTCTCTTAGCTTTACACTGTTCTCTCAGCTAAATTACCAAGCTAGAGAGCCTAGTTTACTAGTATAAACTCTAACAGGGCCAGCTCTCTTCGAACCGCCGTTGTACTGCTATGATTTGACGTAAAAAAAATTTCAGGTAAAAGTTCAAAAAATCCGGTAAATATATTACTCCAAAAAACATTTAAGTACAAAGGATATGGGTGAATTTCATATCTTATCCCGTTACATCAGCGGAAAAGCTTACATAACAAGATACTTCATATTCTTTAAACAAGAAAATAAACCACTACTTAAAAGATAACATTAGACTTCTAAGAAGAAAAAATTACTTCCTACCAAGATCTTGGAGCTTACTACCATTCATGTCATACAAAGCATCAAAATTCTCTGAAAGATCGTAGACCTGATCCGTATAGTCATTATAATCATAGTCATCATAATCATTTTCACAATCGTGACCACCACCAAATAGGTTCATTGACTCATCAAAAGTGTTCACAACCTCTTCTTTCATCACTGTCGGAATCAACAATCTCTCCCAACTTATGGAATGAGTTGACTCTCTTAGTAAAAGAAATAGACTGAGAAAAAGTAAAATTAAATTTACTAACCGCGGCCTGCATTTTTTTTCTTCACAACACTCATAAGCGGTTCTTGTGATACATAACGAGTCTTTTGAGATCATTACGACAAAAAGTTTCTAGACAAAAGCGGTAAGGCTACCTTTAACGATTGGTCTCACAAACAAGCTAGATATGTCTAATGACTCTAATCTATTGAAAAATTGTTCATTAATCAGGATTAAATAACAAAATTATTTGATACTCTGAAACATCAATACGATCTTAATTAACGTGTTACAGCCGGTAAACTTTCAGCGACCTCTTTTTGGTGGTTGTTATTGATTATAATTTGAAGTATCTGTAAATCTATATAGTCAAAGATTTTTCTCAATATTATACTGTAGTAAGTGGCAACCATTTTGAAAACCCTAGATCCATAGTTCCCGGAAATTTTAGTATATAAAGGAATGCTGTGATAGCTAGCAAAGGCACCAATAAACATCATGGCTTCTTTTAGCTTGTCTACTCTTCCAACAACAAATACTAACAAAAAAACAAACACCTTCTCTCGTTCGCCTCTATTTTCCAAAACTTCATCACATCGCTTCAGAGTTTCATGCAACACTCTGAAAGATGACAATTATAAAACCCCTGAAACCTCAAAGCTCATTCTCCCCAAAACATCACTCGACACACAAAATGTTGACAGGAGAAACTTGCTTTTGGGACTTGGAGGCCTGTATGGAGCGGCTAACTTAACCCCCATTCAATCGGCCTCAGCCGTTCCCATCGAAGCTCCAGATAATATTGCACTTTGTGTTAATGCAAGTGATGGCATAGGTGACATGGCTAACGCTCTTAGGGGCGTCGCTTGCTGCCCCCCACTAACGTCACCACAGACGTACCCAGTAGATTATGTCTTGCCTACGAACCAACCTATGCGTCTTCGACCAACAGGGCAAGAAGCATCTAAAGATGCTGCTTATCTCGTGAAGTATCGTGCTGCTATCGCGGCAATGAGGGCACTCCCAGATGATGACCCCCTCAGCTGGAAGAGCCAAGGTAAGATCCATTGCTCTTACTGTAATGGTGCTTTCACTCAAGAAAAGAGTGGCTACGAAAAATTAAACCTTCAGATTCACAACAACTGGCTCTTCTTTCCTTTTCACCGATGGTACCTTTATTTCTATGAGAGAATATTGGGAAGTTTGATTAACGATCCAACTTTCGCTTTGCCGTACTGGAACTGGGACAATCCCAATGGTATGGCAATTCCTCCAATGTTCGAAGAGGCTGTGCTCAACCCTAACCCTGCAGACCCCGCCAATCCCGGCAATCCTAGTGCCAAATTTAACTCTCTGTTTGATGGTTATAGGAATCCCTTGAACTTTAACCTCCCACCGGGTATTCTTAATTATGGAAGGAGTCCTAGTACTGATCCAGATGTGGTAAAAGAACAAAATCTGTACACCATGTATAACCAGATGATAACTGGCACATCCAGTTTTGGCTTCTTCGGTGGTGAAATGGCGGCTGGGGATACAGCCGGGAATGAGGGTGGTTCGATAGAGGCTGGAGTTCACACTTCCGTGCACATATGGGTGGGAAATAATAGGATGGGGAATAATGAGGACATGGGGAACTTCTACTCTGCCGGGTATGACCCTGTCTTTTACTGCCATCATGCCAACGTCGATCGTATGTGGCATCTATGGAAGGAACAGGATCTTGTGAATAACAAAGAGCCAGACTCCGACGACTGGAAAAATGCATCATATGTATTTTACGATGAGAACAGAAATCTTGTGCGTGTTTACAACAAGGATTGTATACACACAGATAATTTGGGGTATAGATATGCACCTTCCCCAACACCCTGGACCAGTTATTCGCCTACTGCACATGCCCCTGAGTCACACATTGCCACTGAGTCCATTGGATCTGTGGAAAAGGCGGAGGACATGAAATTCCCAATTTCATTGAACAAGACAGTGAAGCTGCTAGTGAAGAGACCTGCCATAAATAGAACCACGGCGGAGAAGGATGCAGCGGCAGAGGTGTTGATCTTAAGTGGAATACAATTTGACGGCACAACGACCTTCAAGTTCGACGTGCTTATCAATGATGTGGATGATGGAACTCAGATCACTGCAGCTGATAGTGAATTTGCTGGTACTTTTGAGTCTTTGCAACATGGCCTCGGAGGAGCAATGGAAATGAAAAGTGGCGCACAGTTTGGAATCACAGGGCTATTGGAGGACCTTAAAGCCGAAGATGATGAGTACGTTTTGGTGACCTTGTTGCCAGTTGAAGGCACCGAAAAGGTCTCCCTTTCCGGTATCAAGATTGAGTTGGTTCCAAGAATTTAATTTGCATGCATGCATGGGTACGTATGTCTGTTTTATTTTTAGTGTCTGGTTAACGTGGGTTTTGGCAACTCCCATAACCTCATAATAAATGGTTTCATGTTTTTACAAGTGGTGTAACCACCAGTATGCATGATTCCTCTTTCCATATGTATTTTAATAAGCTATTCTAGCACTTCTAGTTTATTAATCTATGTTGTTGTATTACATTAGTGTGTCTATGTCATCATATCTTTCTACTTATTTTTGTGAAGGATGACAGAAATCGTCACTAAAAGCTCTACTTGTCGTCTTAGTCGTTGCCAATAAGTTTTCGCAATGTCCCTTTAGTTAACAAGGTTTTAGCAAAGACAGTCAAAACGTTTTAGCGATGATGCTATATGCCCTTTATTAATATTCAAAAGATATTAAATTAGCATCTCCAGATATAAAAGTGTATAAAAGTGTATTTCCTAATTATAACAAAACTATTATTGAAAACATTGAATATTACGTAGTAGTAAGAAGATGAATACAATTACCTAATTGGTAATACAAAAACTATGTCGACATCCTTACCACAATCTCTCCCATTCATCTAATGATAAAATATTGACCAACACGTGTTTAATTAATAGTTTACAAAACCAAGATCATAATATATTTCATCTTGCACTTAGTAATTAAAGTACTTATTTAAATTTCAACGACTTCATTTGTTGTAGTTATTTAATTTCACGTATTTTCTTCGTTATTATATTAATCCATTTGATCACCCTAGATCCGTTTAATTAACCGGAAATTTCCTTATATAAGTGGGTCTTTAGATAACAAGTAGAGCACCAATCCAGTCTAAGATCATGGCTTCTTTTGGCTTGTCCACTCTTCCTACTACTACTAGCAAAAAAACTAATACCTTTTCTCGTTCTCCTTTATTTTCAAGAACTTCATCATCCCATCGCTTCCAAGTTTCTTGCAACACTCCTAAAGATGATAATAACAAAACCTCTGAAACCTCAAAGCTCATTCTCCCCAAAGCATCACCGGACACTCAAAATGTCGACAGGAGAAACTTGCTCTTGGGGATCGGAGGCCTTTATGGAGCGGCTAACTTGTCCACCATTCAATCGGCCTCAGCCGTTCCCATCCAAGCTCCAGATAATATTGCACTTTGTGTTAGTGCAAGTGATGGCATAAGAAATCTTAATGACGTTGTAAGGGGCGTTGCTTGCTGCCCCCCCTTAACATCACCACAATCCTACCCAAAAGATTATGTCTTGCCTACGAACCCAACTACGCGTGTTCGCCCAACGGCACATCAAGCATCTGCTGATCCTGTTTATGTAGAGAAGTATCGGAAGGCAATGGCGGCAATGAGGGCGCTCCCTGATGACGATCCTCGTAGTTGGAAAAACCAAGGTAAGATCCATTGTGCTTACTGTAATGCAAGTTTCACTCAAGAAAAGAGTGGTTTCGACACTTATAACCTTCAGATTCACAACAACTGGCTCTTCTATCCATTCCACCGATGGTACCTTTATTTCTATGAGAGGATATTGGGAAGTTTGATTGATGATCCAACTTTCGCCTTACCGTACTGGAACTGGGACAATCCCGAAGGAATGACGCTACCTGAAATGTTTGAAACCTCGTTGCCCGACCCCGTGAACCCTGCCGGCAGGCCCAATCCAAGATTCAACTCACTATTTGACGGTTATAGGAATGTCTTAAACCTCCCACCAGCTATCCTTAATTTTGCAAGGATTCCTAGTACAGATCCAGAAGAAATAATTCAAGAGAATTTGTACACCATGTATAACCAGATGATTACCGGCACTTCTGCTAATGGCTTCTTTGGTGGCCAGATGGCTGCTGGGGTTGCTAACATGAATGCGGCTGGGTCTATTGAGGGTGGGGTTCACACATCTGTTCACTCATGGGTGGGCAACCCAAGGATGGCGAACAGCGAGGACATGGGGAACTTTTACTCTGCAGGTTATGACCCTGTCTTCTACTGTCATCATTCAAATGTTGATAGGATGTGGTCACTCTGGAAAAATGAAGTGAACGACGGTGACAACGTAGATCCCGATAGTTCAGACTGGCTTGATGCATCATACGTGTTTTATGATGAGAACAAAAATCTTGTTCGAGTCTACAACAGAGATTGTGTTGACACGGCCAGCTTGGGTTATAAATACGCAGATTCCCCAATTCCTTGGACCACTTACTCGCCAAAAGCACATGCTCCTGAGTCGCACATTGCCACCGATTCAATTGGAACAGTAGACAAGGTGGAAGACGTGAAATTCCCGGTGAAATTAGACAAGACCGTGAAGGTTCTTGTGAAGAGACCTGCTATAAACAGGACTAAGAAGGAGAAGAAGAAAGTGAAAGAGATGTTGGTCTTGAATGGAATCCAATTTGACGGCACTACAACTTTCAAGTTCGATGTGCTTGTCAATGACGTTGATGATGGAACTGATATCACTGCGGCTAATAGTGAGTTTGCTGGTACTTTTGAATCGTTGCAGCATGGCATAACCGGAGGCATGAAAATGGAAAGTGGGGCGGTGTTTGGAATCACAGAGCTACTCGAGGACCTTAAATCTGAAGATGATGAGTATGTTTTGGTGAGTTTGGTACCGAAAGGAGGCACCGAAAATGTCACCGTTTCTGAGATCAAGATTGAGCTGGTTCCCGTTAAAAAGAAATGATGACACTGTGATTTCATTTTCATTTTGATTTGCAATTCTCGTATGCTAAGAATAATCTTGTTTCATCTTTACTCTTGTATTTGGATTTCAATAAAGTTATCAAGTCATTTTCTTCATTAATCGTTGTTATGTTAATGTTAGTATCGTCGTCTCTCTTTTGTCTGTTCGTGTGAAGAAGACTAATTGGTTCTATATGCAGTCACTACGTTAACTGTTACTGACACATGTAATTCGTCATTACAGTTCCAAAATATGTATCCTGTATTCCAACTCAATCTAAACAATAAAAGTCGCTGAAGTCATCCGTAAAAGTAAATTGATTGAAAACTCAAGCAAGGAGCTCGAGAAATACGTAGTAACTATTATAACGTAGCATTACAAGCTGGAGTTGAATCAAAGATGTACTCCAAGACATTAAATCTGATTAATAATATAATGTCGTTATTTACCAGTTTTACCTTTTCACACAGTGCTATAGATTCAGAAACATTAGTGACCGTGTTGGTCCTTTATTTTAAAAACGATCGACAGAATCGACGAGTACGTGATCGAGAGATGAACTTTTCCTCACCAAGCGTGTCTTTTCTCGCACACTTTTGAACAAAGTAGACTTTGTTCGTGAGAGGTTGATAAACTCTCTCAGATTGACATTAGTGACCATTAAATTCAGTCAGTGAATTCTTCGATTATGATATAAATTTCTACTGAAAAGGTTTAGTTATAATATATGTACATATTGTTGGAAAGTAATAATCACTTTGTAAAGAACATATAAACTACATCTTGAAGAACGTACCTACTACTCTCGATCTGTTTGTTAATTTCGAAAATGAATCAACTTAATGGTGACCACGTGATGGATGCATGTTTGAATAATGTTGTCAAGTGTGTTATGCTATCTACCCCCCATTTTGCATTCTTGCACAAGTATATTATTTTCTTAATCTGCATAGATAGATTAATCAAGCCTTAAATATTGTTTAGTTTAACTAATCCAAGAGATAAGCACGGATGTCGAACTACATTTTATTTAAATTGATTTGATTTGATACAATTTAATAAATAAATGTAGAGATACAGTATCTAATACCCATGTGTTTTGCCCCAGTAAACTACAAAACAAATACCCCAGTTCATTATTACACTGAAGGTGAAAACAATATTATCTTCGTACCATAAATCTGAAATTGAATAAAACGAGTGTAGAAACCCGCGCGATGCAGCGGGATTGGCTTCAAAGGACTTACTTTGTAACGACACTTAAACCTTAGTGACTATTTTTGCCAAATTGCTATAGATAGCAATTAATGCTACAGGGCTTACTTTGCAACGACACTTAAACCTCAGGGACTGTTTTTGCCAAATTGTGAAACTTTGCATTTAATGTTTGGTTAGGACTTACCTTGCAACGTCGCTTAAACCTTAGGGACTATTTTTGCCAGATTGCTATAGATAGCAATTAATGATGCAGGACTTATTTTGCAGCGCCACTTGAACCTCATGGACTATTTTTGTCAAGTTGGAAAAGTTTGCAATTAATGTTTGCATTGCAAAACTTAAGGTCCTGCCTTTTAGTATATATACTAATATACTCATAACCAGGGGTGTCATTAACCTCGATCCGACTCGGAACCGACTCGGACCCGAACCCGAATAAGAATAATCGGGTCGGGTTAATCGGATCCAAAATCTAACTCGGGTCAGCCCGATTAACCCGACTACGAACTATGGTTGGGTATCTGGTTCAAAATACTTTGCTTGTTCGGGTTCGGGTCAAGCCGACTAACCCGAGTTTTTTTTTTAAGCCCAACTCCAAACTTTGATATCTGATGTATAGTAGTCATACAGTCCATTTATTAAAATTAGCCCATTTTCATTCTATTTTGATATCTGATATATAATCATACTAGATGATTACCCGTGCATAGCAACGGAATTTTATAGCGAAAGATCGTTTAGTGATAAAACAAAGTTTATGGGTTATAAACGAAAAATAATAAAAGTTTGAAGATTTGGGGATTAAACATAATGTTTTGAAACCCGGTTCGACCCGGGTGGTTCAACCGGTTGAACCGTTCCGGTCGAAAAACGGGTCGATTTAAACCGAGTCAACCCGATGGGTTGGGTCGAAAACGGGTCAAATTAAACTGGGTCAACCCGCCGGGTTTGAAACGTCCCGGGTCAACCCGGTTTTCGATGTGTATTAATAGTTTCGTTTTGAAATATATGTTTTCAACATTTCTTTTTTTAGTTTAAACTTTTCATTTTTTACTTTTTGGTTTTTCCTTTATATATAGTATAGCAGGGTACCAGCACGATGAGACCTCGATAAGACCTAATTCCACCAGTTTGTATCGGTTTCAACGGGTCTTCTCTGGTTCGTTTTCGGATGGCTTTTATTGGTTAGCCGAACCGGTGGCGACACTGGTTCCTGGTTGAACCATTTGGTCCGGTCCAGTTTTCAAAACTATATATACCATCAACTTGTTAGCTTGTATGAAGATTTGTGTGTTTTATTAATTTGTATAATGTGTATAATAACATGTATTTTTCATTTTAGGCTGTTTTAAAAATAATATTAATTAGTGTGTTTAATTATTTTATATTTTGAATTATGTTGTAGCTTGTTATAAATTGTACATCGTGGAAATTTTATTGTACTTTTTAATAATGGGTGTTTTAATTGGTTGTTTTTAATTTTGTAGATATGTTTTTATTTGGTTGTACAATGTGAATAAATTATTGTACTTTTAAGTAATGGGATGTTTTAATAAGAGTATTAATTGTACTATGCATTTCTCTCATCTTTGACTTTCAAGATTTCACTTTTCAAGGTTTGACCATACACCCATTATATGTAGTATAGATGACTCGTATAGTCATATACTGATACCAACATTAGCCATTTACAATCCCAAGAGCCAAGAACCAAGAACTACGCATTCTACACTTCCACGGCTAGTTCACTTCATGATTTGAAAATTTTCTTTTTCCTTCAAGAATTGGCATTCTTATACAAAAGGTACTACTTATTCATGGTTGATTTTGTTGTTAATTTTGTATTCTTATTAGGTTTCTAGGGTTTGAGGTTTGTTTGCATTTAGAAATAAATTGTTTCTTTTCCAGATTTATAGGGCTAATGCTTGTTTGTTTGTTTAAGTTTTATTGTGTTAGAAACTATTTAATTATGAATGTTAGTAAATTAACTAGTTATATATTTATATGTTGTTAGATGTCAGACACCAACTCGATGGAAGTAGATGAAGAAGTGAATGTAGAAGTTAACAATAAGAAAATGAAGGGAAAAAAACCCAAAAGAAAACGACTAAGCGCAAGGTGAAAAAATGGTCGAAGGTTTGGCTAGACTTTGATGAGCAAGAGCTACAAGAAGGTGAAACATAGGAAGATGTGAAAGCTCTGTGTAAGCATTGAGATAAAAAGTTTCTTTGTCATTCAAATAAGTATGGTATAAAAAATCTCAAAAGACATTTGTTAAAGTGTGAGCCTTCAAAGCCAAACAAAGTAAAGGTCAAACTGAACTTATGTTTGAACATGGTGGCGAGAATAAAATGTTTGCATAGAAATTTGATCAAAAGAAAAGTAAAAAAGCATTGGCACACATGATTATAGTTGATGAGCTCCCTTTTAGTTTTGTTGAGCATGGTGGCTTTAGGCTCTATTCTAAGATTAATCAACCGTTGTTTGATGTTCCATGTAGAGGTGCTGCTACACAAGATTGTTACAAGTTGTATGATGAGGAGAAAAATAAACTTCTTGATGTAATTCAAAAAAACATTGGTAGGGTATGTTTGACTACTCATAGTTGGACATCTTTACAAAAGAAGAGTTACATGGCTCTTACCGACCATTTTATTGATAACGAATGGAAGTTGAATAAAAAGGTCTTGAACTTTTGTCGTCTTGACGGTCACAGTGGGGCTGAGATAGGAAAGGGAGTAGAATATTGTGTGAATGAGTGGGGTATCAATGGTATATTGACTATTTCGGTAGATAATGCAAGTGCAAATGATACCGCACTTGATTTTTTAAGAAAAACATTTGCAAAAAAGAAAATTGTTTATTGAATGGGAAATGGATTCATATAAGATGTGCGGATCACATTTTGAATCTTGTAGTGCAAGATGGTATTAGAGTGATTGATAAGTCGATCGCGAATATTATATATGCGGTAAAATGGATAAAGAAATCGGGAAGTAGAATTGAGAAATTCAAAAGATGTGCCGAAAGTGCTAAATGTGTTATCATAAAGAACTTGATACTTGATGTTCCGACGAGGTGGAACTCCACTTACAATATGTTGGAAGTGGCTCAGGCATATGAAGATGCTTTCGAGAGATATGATTTAGAGGACGTGACTTTTGGGAGCGCTATTCGCAAAAAAGGTCTTTTAGTCCCAACATCAGAAGATTGGGATAAAGCTAGAAAGTTGTGTGAATTTTTGAAAGTATTTTATGATGTTACTTTGAGGATTTTCGGGACAAGGTACGTGACATCACATACACTCGTTGTTGAATTATCTGTTATTCGTGAACTTTTGCGAAAACAAATAAATTGTGATGTTTTAGGAATACCTCCCGAGGATGAACATCTATATAAAATTGCTAAGGTGATGAAAAAAAAGTTTGACAAGTATTTTGGAGAGATAGAAAATATGAATGCATTGTTATATTTTTCTCTTTTACTTGATCCAAGAAACAAGAATGAATTTTTAGATATTGTACTCGATGACCATTATGGAAGGGAAGGACTAGCGATGGTAGAATTGAAGAAAAATTACATACACGTTCAATTTAAAGCTTTATATGAAGACTATTTAAGGATTCACGCTCCAACATCTACTTCATCTTCAATGTTGGGGAAACGTTCAAGTCCTGATGACACGGCACAACCCCCCTCCCCCCCCCCCCCAATAAGGGATAGCTTGAGAGATAGGATGAGAAGTAGTTCAACATCTACTTCAAAAATAAGTGAATTGGATAGGTATTTTGGTGAAAGTGTTGAATCATTTGATTCGAATGTGAAATTTGATATATTGGCATGGTGGAAGGTAAATAGCCCAAGATTCCCAATTGTATCTTTGATGGCTAGAGATTTGTTAGCCATTCCCCTTTCAACGGTGGCTTTCGAGTCAGTGTTTAGCACTATTGGGAGGGTCTTGGATTCATTTAGGAGTTCTTTGAGTGATAAGAGTGTTGAAAGCCTTATATGTACCCAAGATTGGTTGCGTAAGGATAAGGATAAAGTTCCAGAAAAAGAAGAAGATTGTGAAACAGTAATCATTGGTACGTCTGTTTTAATGTTCGTTAATTTACATGTATCGTTTCTTGCTAATTATAACATTTTCATGTAGATTCGAGTGAAGATGAAGGTAGTAGCTCCAAAAGGAATGTCAATGAAAATGAAAGCTTTTATTAATGAAGATTGAAGAATATTAGAAGGTTAATATGTTTAAAGAAGGAAGCTTATTTTGTAGATTGAAAGCTTATTTTGTGGATAATATGGATGGCTTGTTAGTTTTTATTTGCCTACTCTTGTAATTTTGTGCAAAAGGCCTAATGATGTAATGATGTTTTTTGGGTAAAGGGGAGTAATCCTGCAACCTGGTAAATATATTAACCAAATAAACGTTTAAGTACAATGGATATGAGTGAAATCCCATATCTCAGCCCGTTACATATGCATAAAGCTTACATAACAAGGTACTTCCTGTTTTCTAAACAAGAAAACAAACCACTACTCAAATGATAACATAGGACATAACGAAATAAAATTACTTCCTAGGACCTTGAAACTTTGTGCCATACATGGCATTAAAGGCATCCAAATTCCCTGGAAGATCACGAACCTGTTTGGCATAGTCATCGAAGTCATAGTCATCATACAAATCTTCAAACTCTTGGCCACCACCAAATATATTAGCAGACTCATCAAATGGGTTAGCAACCACCTCATCTTCAGAATCAGACACCTCGATCTCTCCCACTTTAGAAAAAGGGTTAACTCTCTTAGTAGAAGAGGCAGGCGGTATACAAAGTTTCAATATAGATGTAAACTTATATTTTGATGTACTGATGTTGTAGCCTACATCATAAATATAAATGTTGCTTGTTGTTATATGATGTACTAATATAGAATTCCCTTTTAGTATGGTTGGTGTTTTATTTTACGAGTAAGGAGGCGGCGTTACAAATGCTTTTGATGTTTGTTATCTGTTTAAAGATGTTTGTTTTTAGTGTGGCAGTAATGGTTATTGGATCCAGATACAGACATCACCTTGTGCTTTCAAAGGTAACTGTTAAATTTGAATTTTTTTTAGTACTTCACTTATAAATGTAGAAATTATCTGGTGTGGTATGTGTCGCTTTCAGTATGCTTGCTCGATGATGTATGTGTTAACTATAAATCTGTTTTAGGTGTGGAAAGTAGGAGACTCACGGGTTTATCTTCAATGGATCCGTCTCGTCGAATTAATTCTGCGCAAATTACAAACTCTAGCAATCTACCCAGGGAAAAGAGTCCAGTTCCTAATGATGCAACAATCATCACAGATGCCATGGTGAGTAATTATTGATATATTGTAAATTTGTGATGAACTGAAAAGAGTCCAGTTGCTAATGATATATGGTTTTATTGCTACGCCGGTGCTGAATTAAAAGGCATTCTGTACTACGGTGTTATTCCTGAATGTGTGACGTTTTTGACTCGGCCTACGCTTGGTTTGATAAATCTCAGAGCCAACTTGTAAGTAGGAGCTTACAGGTGCATCACTGGACTTGGATTTGCAGTAATAGTATTAGATTAAAAGGTGATTTGCATATAAAAGTTCTAAGGAAGGTTCATGTTTCTTCGGTTAGTTTTCAGTACAAAATGCTAAGTGATGTCGAACTGCTATAGTCGGGATAGCTAAAAAGGATAAATGACGTGACTAGATTTATTTCCATTCAAATGGATAAATTCCTAACAAACATGAGACTGAGTTTTCATTTCTCTCTGTCCATTCCAGGTCATGAATATGCAAATTTGTAGCATTTATGAGTTACTCTTTGTTACAACTCATCTATATTTGACTTGTTTTACATAGTATAATCTATAAATCAGCTTGTTTCTTTACTGTTTGTTATTATCATACATGAATTTAGTTATTATAAATAGACTTATGGTTCATATGCAACAAGCATATTATATGTGACCCGAACTACTAAGTTTAAAAAAATCAAATTTTGTGATTTGGTAAATGGTACAGACCCGAACCCAACCCAACCCGACTTGACCCGACCCCGACTAACCCCACCACAAATAGGGTTGGGTACGGGTATATTAATTTTAGCCTCAACCCGACTTGGACCCGACCCGTTTGACCCAAACCCGACCAACCCGACCCGATTAACACCCCTACTCATAACTAAGGGTGTCAATAGGGTGGGTTGACCCGACCTGAACCCGAACGTGATAAGGCTTATTGGTCGGGTTTAATCGGGTTAAAATTTCTTATCGGGCTGTGTAACCCGAACTTGACAACCCGGCATAGTTATCGGGCCGGGTTAGGGTTGAAATATTTTTATTATCAGGTTATTGGGTCAACCCGATAAGAACTGAAATTTTTTTTCCCAATTTTTTGTCCCTAATTAGTGTTTTTCTCCTAAACGTTGCTTATGAGGGAAAAGTTTCAAGAACTATATGTAGGTTGCTAACATTATAACATTTAATTTATTGAGCGCCTCATTTTATAGGATCATAAGCTAAACTGTTGCTTTTGCAACTTTATAGCTTTATTATATCAAATAATTTATATGCATGTTTCGTGCATCCAAATTTTGCAAGTTGCATTTGGTGATATATTTTCACTGTGTGCAAGTAAGATACTTATGCCATCCATTTTGAGGACGCCAACATGTACACAGTTATGCAATCCCATAAAAATACGGACCCGATTAACCCGAATAATTCGACCCGACATAACCCGACCCAATAACATGATTACTTATCGGGTCGGGTTGCGAGTCACATTTTTGTTGAGATTTATGGTCTAATACTTTTATATAATCTGATTGTGATATCTAAGATTGCTTATTATCGTGTTTATTCAGTTATATATGTTGAAGAGTGATTTAGAGTTGGATGTTGAAGTTTTATATCTGGAGGGAATGGAAGTGTAAATGATTTAAAGCTTGGATAATACTTTGGATGATATCTAGCAAGGCTTAAAGATAGAAGGACCATAATGTAATATTGGTGGCTATATAATGAGGAGACTTATGCAGTTTCTCATTATCTGCTTATCTCTCTCTCACTACGATATAATATTTCAATTACTCTCTCTAAAAGTAAAAACCTTAATCATTGTTTTGATTCTCTTGATCAAAATACTTTGTTCTTCATTATTACTGATTGTTTGTTATTTGATTAAGATCAAATACTGATTATTTTGTTCATTCTATTTGAGAATAGAAGTTCTGGTTTTGTAATATTGATTCAGAAGTTATAAAGGTGTTTTGTTATCATAAAAGTCTGTTTTTCTACATGGTATCAGAGCTAGGTTGCTCTGAATATCGTTTTTGAAAATTATGGTTTCTTGATAAATTGGAGTTTTTTAAAATTTGTTGGTTCTTGGTCAATTAACTTGTGTTAATTGATAGTTCTTGTGGTGAATTTGGTTAATCTTGAAGGTTTCTGAAAAACCCCTAATTTCTGAAAAATTAGGGTTTGGTATATTTTGGGGCTTTTGTGATTAAAGGCTTCTGTGATCGATTAAGATTGGTTAATCGATAAGATCTGGTGTTTGGTTAAGATTGGAAGTGGTTCTGGTGATTTACCCTAATTCTGAAAATTAGTGTTTGTTGGTTCTTGGATCTTGGTTCTGGGTTCTTGCTGTATATCTGCTATATCTCTAGACTAAGTGAATCTAGAGTATAGTAGGTCTGTTATTCCGCTGCTGCTTAATTATTGTGTGCTCTATAACACCTCTCACACTCTCTCTTTTATTTTTGTTCTTATTTTTCTGCTTAGATTGCCGGGGGATAGGTTTTGGGATTATTGGAAGTTGTGATTGATTATGGTTGAGTTTTTTTTTTGTTGTTCTTGATTCTGTATTTTGTGTGCTTGTGTGCGCTCTTGACCCACCACTTTAGTGGCAAGGAAAACCTGAGAACTACTTTCTCTTCTTAATTTGTGTGCTTGATTGTTTGTTGAATCATGTCTGTTCATAATTCTATTCATGGTTATACTGATGATGAGTATGAACCTGATGAACCTGTCACGTTAATAAGTAAATTGGATTTGAGTCATCCTTTACATTTACACCCAAATGATTCAGCTTCTTTAACTGTTGTTTCAATAAAACTAAATGGAACAGAAAATTATAATGTCTGGTCTTGTGCTATGATGTTAGCATTAGAAGGAAAAAATAAAACTTGTTTTATTGATGGAATCTGTAGAAGATCTATTACTGATGAAGTTTTGGGAAGACAATGGGACAGGATTAATGCTATTGTTTTGGGATGGATTCTAAATTCCATCTCTGAAGAATTGTTTCTTGGTCAAATTTTTTCTAAAAGTGCTTCTGGTGTCTGGAATGAATTAAAGGATACTTTTGACAGGGTTGATGGTTCTGTTACTTTTAACTTGCATCATAAAATAAACTCATTAACTCATAATGGCTCTACTATATCAGAATATTTAAATAAGCTAAGTACTTTGTGGAAACAATTTGATGCTATGGTACAATTACCTAGATGTACTTGTCATGCTGCTGATGATTTTAAAAAGCATAATCAACTTATGAAACTAATGCAATTTTTAATAGGTCTGGATGATACTTACATGCAAATAAGGAGTAATATTCTTTCTAGAGACCCTTTGCCTGATGTTAAAGGTGCTTATGCTATTATCAGTAGTGAAGAGAATCATAGAAATGTTGTGTCTGGTAGTACTAGTAGAACTCATAATTCTGCTTTTGCTACTAGAGTTGCTAGACCTATTAATCAGAATACTCAGGCTAATCCTCGTACTGCTAATTTTAATAAAGTATCTGATAATAGGAGAAATACTTGTTTGTGATCACTGTGGTTTTATGGACATACTAAGGACAGATGTTTTAAATTGATTGGGTATCCTCCAAACTAACTTATGCCAATCTATTTGGTTCTTTATGTTGGACGTTGATAGATAGATATATAAATGTGTAATGAAAGATAAAGAGTAAGAAGCACATAACCACGACACAAGTATTTATAGTGGTTCGGCTACAAGGACACCTTCCTTGCCCTACTCCACTCCCCGAGTCACCTACTCGAGAGTTCGTAAGCACTACACAACACCAATCTCCTTATGGCGGAGAAGCCTTCACAACGTCGCCTACTCTTTTTCCGGTACTAGGCTAACCATCGGGTTCTTTCACTCCAAGGTGAACCACACCTATCACAACGTCGCCTACCCTTTATTAGGCACTAGGCTAAGCACCTAGTTCCATTACTATGGAGGAACTACTACACATCACAACACAACACCTAATCTTAAGGAGATCCACTCCTTATTACAACACCATCAAGGATATCACCATCCTTGGAAATAAACCAATACTATATGTATAATGATGCACCTCATCGATTATATGACCTTGGCACTCTTCACTAATGCCACTTGATTTGATTCCTAGGCATCCTTCACTAATGCCTTTGACACAACGCTTGGCACCTTTCACTAATGCCTTCGTCTTGACATCTTTAACATTCTTCACTAATGCTTTTTACATGGACTTTAAGCATCTTTCACTAATGCTTTCGTCTTGACTCTTTCGGCATCCTTCACTAATGCCTTCAATACAACATCTACGGAGGAAGAAAGAACTATCAACAAGAGAACCTCAGTTGTCTTGATAATGACGAAACATGGCAACTCATGGACTTGAGCTTGCTCGACTTCAAGAAGTGGTGATCTCGCCTTTTAGATGGGTATTCTAATTCTAAAAAGGGATATAGGTTATACAGTCTTGATAAGCATCAGTTCATCTTTTCTAGAGATGTTCAATTTTTTGAGTCTATTTTTCCTTTTAAATATTCATCTGCTGATAAGAACAATTCTACTTCTGAAAATGTTTTTCAAGACTTAAATCAGTTGAACTTTTTTGATAATGAAACCCCTGAACTACCCAATGATGAAAAGAGAGTAGACCCTAATCTGAATAGTGACATTGAGTCACCAAGTGAAGGTAGCTACTCTCCTCCATCTGGTAGAGACCATGATTCTGTTGTTGAATCTAAAGTTAAGTATGGAATTGAAAAGTTTGTGAATTATTCTAAACTTAACTCTAGAAACTATTGTTTTACTGTTCAGTTGAACAAAAGTCATGAACCAAGAAATTATTTTGAAGCTGTTAAATCTATCTATTGGACTGATGCTATGAATAATGAGATTGAGGCTTTATATAGAAATGATACTTTTGAAGTCACTGTTTTACCTCCTGGTAGAAAAGCTATAGGAAGTAAATGGGTCTTTAAAATTAAGTATAAGTCTGATGGAGAGATAGATAGATATAAAGCTAGAGTTGTAGCTAAATGATATAATCAGAAAGAAGGTATAGATTATGAGGAAACATTCTCTCCTGTTGTTAAAATGGTCAGTGTTAGATGTTTACTTAATATTGTTGTTCACAATAACTGGCCTATTTTTCAACTTGATGTTAATAATGCATTTCTGTATGGTGATCTTGATGAAACTGTTTATATGAAGTTACCTGAAGGATTCTTTCCTGAAGGTGATAATAGAGTATGCAGACTTAAAAAATCTTTGTATGGTTTAAAACAAGCTCCTAGGCAATGGAATGCTAAACTTACATCTGCTCTTATTGAAAATGGCTTTGTTCAAAGTAAAAGTAATTATTCTTTATATACAAAGTCTAAAGATGATGTGTTTATTACATTGCTTGTTTATGTTGATGATATTATTGTTACTGGGAATAATATTGATGAAATTAACAATTTCAAAATCTTTCTTAAAACTAAGTTCATGATTAAGGATTTAGGAAAGTTGCAATATTTTCTTGGTATTGAAGTTGCTGAGACTGACAAAGGAATTTGTTTAAATCAAAGGAAATATTGTTTAGATTTGTTGAGTGAGTATGGTATGCTTGGTTGTAAACCGTCTAAAACTCCTTTACAATCTAAACTTGTTATATCTAATGAAGCTACTGATAATGATCCTTTACTTGATAATATTACTGATTATCATAAGCTTATGGGAAAGCTTATCTACTTGACTAATACTAGACCTGATATTTCATATGTTGTTCATTGTTTAAGTCAGTTCATGCATTCTCCTCTTAAGTCTCATCTCAGAATAGCTTTAAAGATACTAAAGTATCTTAAAGGAGCTCCAGGTTTGGGTATTCATATTACTAAGAATTATGGTATGTCTCTTCTTGCCTATTATGATGCTGATTGGGCTAAATGTATTGTAACAAGGAGATCTGTTACTGGCTATTGTGTTTTTTTGAATGGGTCTTTAGTATCTTGGAAAAGTAAAAAACAACCCACTCTCTCTAAAAGCTCTACTGAAGCAGAGTATAGAGCTCTTGCTTCAGTAACCAGTGAAGTAATTTGGATATTAAAAATTTTAAAAGATCTTAAAATTTAATTATGGTCTTTTACCTGTTCCACTTCATTGTCACAGTAAATCTGCTATAAAAATAGAAGCCAACCTTGTTTTTCATGAAAGGACAAAACATCTTGAGATTGATTTGCATTTTGTTAGAGAGAAGATTTTAAATGGTGTTGTTAAAACTGTTAAAGTGGATTCTGCAAATCAAATTGCATACATCTTTACTAAGGGGTTGGATACGTTACAGCATAATTTTTTAGTCAAGAATCTTAGTATGTTTGATATATATCACTTATCATATTAAAGGGGGGGGGGGGGGTGTTGAGATTTATGGTCTAATACTTTTATATAATCTGATTGTGATATCTAAGATTGCTTATTATTGTGTTTATTCAGTTATATATGCTGAAGAGTGATTTAGAGTTGGATGTTGAAGTTTTATATCTGGAGGGACTAGAAGTGTAAATGATTTAAAGCTTGGATAATATTTTGGATGATATCTAGCAAGGCTTAAAGATAGAAGGACCATAATGTAATATTGGTGGCTATATAATGAGGAGACTTATGCAGTTTCTCATTATCTGCTTATCTCTCTCTCTCACTACGATATAATATTTCAATTACTCTCTCTAAAAGTAAAAACCCTAATCATTATTTTGATTCTCTTGATCAAAACACTTTGTTCTTCATTGTTACTGATTGTTTGTTATTTGATTAAGATCAAATACTGATTATTTTGTTCATTCTATTTGAGAATAGAAGTTCTGGTTTTGTAATATTGATTCAGAAGTTTTAAAGGTGTTTTGTTATCATAAGAGTCTGTTTTTCTACAATTTTCATAATCGAAAACCCGATTATACCCGACCCGACAAACCCGACAACGTACCCGACCCGATAACACCCCTACTCATAACCATCATACAATTTATTCTTAAATTCTTAATTTCTCTAAAAATTAACAACAGCTGGTAAAACATAAAATTAATTAGATCATACTCATAATACTTATTGAAATAAGGCCTTAAAGCTAATCAGCATCTAACCTTTCATTTCCACGGCAAAATATTTATCTCTATTTAATCAAAGTAAATATTTAATAATAAAAATAAGCATATTATTCCACGAGTTCACATCACAAATGTACGGATCGATTTGGATTCTATTACCGGCCACATTAAACTTTTTACTAAACAAACAATTATGGTAGTTGATCTTTCTATTCAAATTAAATTTAGGTCATACATTTGAATTGGTGGTCCAAAATGTCCATCATTTAGTGCGTATCAACATAAACATTTATATATATATAGCATGCGCTGTTCATTTTAATCTGTTTAAATGTATGTTTGCTTGTATATTTTAATTAGGGCTAATAACCTATTAAAGCACTATACTTGTCACAAATATCAGTTCGATGTAGGGAACTAAAAAAATAGCTTTTTTAGACATTAAACCTGACATTTTTGTCTTCCTTTAAGTATTAAAATTATGACCATTTTACCCTTCAAAAAATATTTCAAAAAAAAAAGAAATTCGAAAAAAAAATTCAGAAATTTCGAAAAAAAGTATTTCGAAAAAATAAATCAAAAAAAAATTTTGGAAAAATAATTTCGAAAAAAAAAGTATTTCGAAAAAAATTTAGAAATGGTAAAATGGTCATAATTTGGTCATAATACTTAAAGGAAAACAAAAATGTCAAGTTTAATGTCTAAAAGAGCTATTTTTTTAGTTCGCTACGTCGAACTGATATTTGTGACAAGTATAGTGCTTTAAAAGGTTATTAGCCCTTTTAATTATGCTTGTAATTTAACGAGGAAAAATAGAAATAGTGAATAACACAATTATTCATTCAAATAATAGAAAAAAAAGGTGATAAGAAACATCTAACATGCATATGGTAGAAATGTCGTATATCATATACGGATTCGTAAATTCCACCGGTCTCTAAGGATCTATGTAGAACTTGGTCTTTATTTTAACGATGTTTATATAAAACTAGCAAGGAACTAAATAGAGATACAAAGTTTGAATAAAGCGTTACAAGGATCGTCAATCCACTCTATATCCGATGAAAAGAACATTTCTTGCAATGAGTTAAAATCCACAAAAACAAAAGTTTAATGTCATTGATAACGATCTCCATAAGCGGCCTCATGATGGATAAAAGCATGTTATTTCTGAACCTCCAAATTGCCCAAATGGTAGTTTGGCACTACAACATTGAAAGGATTCGGAGGGGACATTTTGAGACCTTCGCCGGGGACATGTCCCCTGCGAATGCTTTTGCCGGGGACATGTCCCCGGCGAAAGTGTTCCGCTAAAACCCTCTCAGGGATACTTTCCCCGGGGACAGGTGGGACCCACAGCCATTTTGAGCCAGACAAACTTGTCCAGCGTGGCACTACTTTCACCGGAGACATGTCCCCGGAAAAAGTATTTTTCAAAGCTAAGCTAATCAGCTAATTGCGTGATTAAATTAATTAATCTGACCTTTCGGCGGGGACGTGTCCCCGGCGAAAGTTGTATGCAATGTTGAGCTTATCCTTTTTGGCGTGAACATGTCCTCGGAGAAAGTGGTATGCACCGTTGAGCTTACCCTTTTTGGCGTGAACATGTCCCCGACGAAAGTGTGATAATAAATTTATGTGTTAGACTTTCGGCGGGGACATGTCCCCTCCGAAAGACTCTGACCCATTATGCAGCATATTGCTGCAAAATGGGTAATTTCCATATTTTTTTCCGGAATTTTTCCAAAAAAAATATACAATGTAACAACCTGTTTTATACTACAACATCACAAATTTGCTAAACATAATATCATATATAACCATCAAACGCTAAACATAATCATATGTTTCCAAATTCATCAAAACGGTTCAAAAGCCATGAACACATGATCATCTACAAAACTATACATAACCTAGCTATCCGCAAATGGTCTAAAACTATACGCGTAATCCATTTAGCGGGAATCCTAACACATAATGCATCTGAACACATAATAATCTATGTTAATCTCGACAAACATGTCCATAACCCAAAAACAAACATAAACCGACATCCTATACCCCACTCCCCCCACTCCCCTCCTCAGTATCTCTAGACTCACCAGGTGGAGTAGCACCTAATCCCGACTCACCCTGTGGAGTAGCACCTGATCCCGAGCTGGGCGCTAGCTGATCGACCCAACCCGGCTGCCTCCTCAAAAACTCCATCATGTGATCCACCTGAGTCCCTCATGCATTAATCTCCTCGGTTTGCTTCCGCACGATTTCTTGAAGTGAGGACACCGTGGCTTGCTTACGAGCTCGGGAGGCGCTGAAGGTCGTCTTCACACCACCGCCAGGTAACACTTGACCTACCCCAGGGTCATGTCCGAGCTGCTTACCACCGATCATGTGGCGCAGAATCTCGCGGTCAGTTATACTCTTCTCCTCCGAGGTGCTCTCTTCCCACATCCTTATCATTTCATAATGTTTAGTTATAAAAAAAACAAGAAAAGTAATATATAAGTCGTGATGCATTATATTTCATTAAAGTGGGTGAGTTTGAAAATAAATTATACTTACATATCTAGCCTCAGACAACGGGGACTCAAAGACATCGCCTCTGGTGTGGTTCCGCCTGTATAGCTCGATCAAGTCGTTATCAACCGCGGAATCGGTGGCACTAGTCAACTGTTTAGAAATAAAGTCAATAATGACTCACCCAACACCATATATATATATATATATATATATATATATATATATATATATATATATATATATATATATATATATATATAGGGAATATATTAGCTACAATTTTTTGTAGCTAATTGGCTACAATATTGTGCTTCAAACTGTGGGTCCTTGACTCTTTTTGTGGGTCCTGAGTTATTACTGCGGGATTTCTTGTGTATTTTTTGTGGAGGATTGTAGCTAGTTGGCTACAAAAATTGTAGCTAAGATATCCCCATATATATATATGATACGCGTACAACGCGCGTTCGGGGTCAAAGGAACTTCCTTTTTGTCGAGCAAGTTTTTCAACACCCTAGGCAGTGAACCTAATCGTTGTAGTGTAGTATTAGGGTAAGCCTCGGGAATTGATATCGTTCTCTAGGGGAATAGGAATGCTAGTGAGAAATTACTACGCTAAGGTTGAGGTTGAGGAAGATTATTTTTTATCTTTTTTATATTTTTTAGAAAATGGAAAGGTACGAATCTCGGGGTATTGGATTTGGGGGGTTGGTATTTCTACCGATTACTCTACTTATCTAATTATCTAAACTAAAGTGAGTGTAGTCTATGTCTATTGTTGTGTGCTCTTATGATGATTAAAAATGTGTTTACTTAGATGTTATTACTCCCTAATTATCTCCTATTGATGATTGAATTGTCACGTCCTTACTCTTAACGCGTTGTGTTTCTAAGGTCGTAGGGTATGCGTTTATCCCTAACTCTTTGAAGCTACCTAAGGTTAATGACTACGAAATCTCTAGGATTCATAAACTTAACACTAAGGTTATCTTTGGATATTTAGCCTAAAATTCCACTAGTAACTATAAGCTAAGGTTCAACAAAGACTAATCAAGTATTAATAACACAACGGATGACCTATCGCAATACTAGGTCAATCACAATTAAGATAAGAGACAACCAATCAATATTCAATAACTAGGTTTCATATATCTAAGCAAACACACTAGTAAATTAGCCGGACATGGAGAACATGCAAGCATACACACAAACAATTGAAGACATGATTGAATTAATGAAGTAAAACACTTATCTTGTTGTAAAATAGGGTATGGAACCCTAAGATACTGCACAAGACAGCCTTGGTTCGGTTTAGGTTTTTACTCCACAAAACTACCTCTCTAAAAACCAGTGTTGCAAAAAAAGGTATACAAGGCCGATTAATCACCGATTAGGTGCTACTGGGCCACCGACCTTGCCGATTTTCGTAAATCGTTCAAACAAATCGGTAAACCATGGTCAACAGCGGTTAACGATGGTCAAACTTGCCAAAAACTTGTAAATCTTGTCGTAAATTAGTTTTACTATAGTCACTATTTATATCTATTACAAGATGTTTTCAATGAAAATCTTGGGAATACCAAAACTCGCCGTAAATACCCAAAGCTTGCCAAAAACGCCAATACGATTTATCACTGAGTTACTATTTTTGCAACCTTGAAAAATGTAATCACTTATAGTCGTTGTATATATCTATTACAAGATGTTTTTAAGGAAAATCTTTATGGGAATACCCAAAACTCGCCGGAAATACCCAAAACTTGCCAAAAATGTCAATCCATTAATCACTGATTAATCCCGCTTAGAACGATTACAAGCTACAGGGGGGTCGACCGCCTCACTACCGATTCACGATTTTTGCAACCTTGCTAAAAACTGAAAAATTCGGATTCTATATATAGTGTTACAAAATGCGACGGTGATAACGCTACACGCGTCGTTCGGGGTCAAAGGAACTTCCTTTTCGTCGAGCAAGTTTTTCAACACCCTAGGCAGTGAACCTAATCGTTGTAGTGTAGTATTAGGGTAAGCCACAGGAATTGATATCGTTCTCTAGGGGAATAGGAATGCTAGTGAGAAGTTACTACGCTAAGGTTGGGGTTCAGGAAGATTATTTTTTATCTTTTTATGTTTTTTAGGAAATGGAAAGGTACGGATCTCGGGGTTTGAATTTGGGGGGTTGGTATTTCTACCGATTACTTCTACTTATCTAATTATCTAAACTAAGGTATATGTAGTCTATGTCTATTGTTGTGTGCTCGTATGATGATTAAAAATGTATTTGCTTAGGCTTTATTACTCCCTAGTTATCTCCTATTGATGGTTGAATTGTCACGTCCTTATTCTTAATCGCGTTGTGTTTCTAAGGTCGTAGGGTATGCGTTTATCCCTAACTCTTTGAAGCTACCAAAGGTTAATGACTACAAAATCTCTAGGATTTATAAACTTTAACTCTAAGGTATTCTTTGGATGTATAGCCTACAATCTCTAGGTGATTATAAACTAAGGTCCAACAAAGATTAATCAAGCATTATTAGCACAACGAATGACCTATCGCAATACTAGGTCAATAACAATTAAGATAAGAGACAACCAATCAATATTCAATAACTAAGTTTCATATTACCTAAGCAAACAGACAAGTAAATTAGCCGGACATGGGGAACATGCAAGCATACACACAATCAATGGAAGACATAATTAAATTAATGAAGTAAAACACTTATCTTGATGTAAGATAGGGTATGGAACCCTAAAATACTGTACAAGACAGCCTTTGTTCGGTTTAGGTTTTTACTCCAAAAGACTACACACCGAAAACTAAAAAATTCGGATTCTATATATAAGATTACAAATGCGACGGCGTCACCCTTTAATCTATGATACCGTCGGGTCGCCTTTATTAGGTTTTCTTCTTGGCCACGTTAGTATTGCGACGACGTCACCTTATGCTTGTTTCGCCGTCCTCTTCAGTCTCTGACGTCGTCTGGATCAAATCTACGCCGTCTGAGCTGCGACGCCTTACTCGTTTAAAACCTGAAGCCGTCACTTGTAAATGAGCAATTTGGCTACTGAGTCGTCACAAAATTTGTCCGACGGCGTCTCTAGTAGAGCCTGACGCCGTCACTTGTAGAACCTGACGCCGTCCCCTTTAGTTCCAGCAGCCTGAGTGTCTCGATTCTTGACTTTGGCCATTTTCTTCGTATATTCGCGCCTTTTCGTCCGAATAAGTGTCATTCCAGCAATTTGCCTTCATGGTACCTAAAAAGTGAAAAGGAACGATATTAAGTAATAACGGATACAAAAGTGATCAAATAAGGGCTTAAACGACCCCTCAAAAAGGTACATTTTAAAACCTTATCAAATATCCCTACACTTGGTATTTGCTTGTCCTCAAGCAAATGTGCTTTTAGCCAATTAATTTATAAGTTAGGGGTCATGAAGCATTAGTTTAGAACGATCCACAACACATATAAGCCCCACAAAAGTCATAACAAGCACGGAAATTACATACTAGCACCTCACATGGGGTGTTTAGATACTCACGTCTCTCGGGTGTATATGAAATATAACAAGTTGGAAATGGAAGATAAACACTCATTAACCGGTCCTAGTACATAGATTACCATAGGCTTGAGACTAGATCAAACCTCCATCGCTTTGGCGTAAGCACCTAGGAAAGACTATCTAAGAGGTCTTTTAAAGGGTTGTAATGATAGGCTTACGGTAGGGAAACAAAGGGTTTGGTGGGATAGGCGATTTAGTGGTGGCAAGTCAAAAATCTTTATTACAAGCATGCGAAGAATGGCGTTGCTAAGCCAAGACTCGACACTCTAAACTCTAGACAAATTAAAATAAACAAACATAAATTGAAAGACAGATGTAGGATGGTAGCCCGTATGTTTTTTTTTCAAATTTTTTATTATTATTATTTTTTTTTTCACTCTATTTTTTTTTCTTTTTCTCTTTTCCTATTTTTCAATTTTTTTTTGTCATACACTTTTACTCTACCATCCTCTACGATAACATCAAAATGATAGGGATTTATAGGCACATCCCTACACTTGAGTTTTTATTATTCTAACACTAATTTGACCCGAATTGAAAAGATCAAAACACTTGGAGTACATTATTACGCAAATAAAGGGAATTTGAATTTAACGTTCCCTTCCCCGTCATTCCATAAAATTTAACTTTTCCCATGAGTCCCAATCGTCCCAAAACTATGTACAAAGGATATGACTCGACTTAGCAACTTATGCAAGCAACAAGATAATTGAACTAAGGGTTAAGTGTGATAACAATAATGCACTAAAAGTGAGTGCATACAAGATAGGCTAAGGCGATTTGGGTGTACATTTGGGGGTGGATTGTAAACAATGCTCTTCATTGATATTCCGGAAAACCGAAACATCACGAGAACCGCGAAAATGATAGGCTCTGAGGGGTTAACTAGGGGTATCGTGTACTAAAGATGAGTACAACGCAAAGGTGTGGGGTAATTACTCAACCGATGTGGAAGAAGTAATTATATTACGTGTATCAAACAAGGGTTATCCTAATGCCTCTTTTCATTTAGTTATTCCTAACTACACAAGTGTAGCCTTACTAGCGATCTCGGGATGCATCACAAAACAAGTTCTAGAATCTATTATACTACCGGTTCACATTTTGGGTGGAATTTAAGTGGTAAAGGGTTTTTGTGCTAGTCATATAATTTCCTATCCATGAGACGCTTTATTAAGACTAATGGCCCACTCCTATATGTCATGAAAAATTTTAAATTTGGTGCAAAAATTACCCTAACCGATATTTCTCATGGTTTATTACACAAATGCAATTGGACAAAGCAAATAATCAAGGATAAGCATAGTTTCAAAGTTCCCGTTTTATTTTCCCTCCCTACACTTAAACTGAACATTGTCCCCAATGTTCCCCGAAAGTATCAAAGTTATGATAATGGAAGGTAATTAAAAGCGAAAGAAACTAGTACTCCCCTGATTAGCTCGGTAGGATCCGTGTAAAGTGGTGGTTACATCTTTCTTCAAGAAGAATGTTTGCGTGAAAAGCTCCTTCTCATCTTATGTATCTTCTTTTTGGTAAATTAAACCTGCACACTTGAAGAAAACCAATGAAACCTTCGCGTAAAATCGGCGGTAACAATATATATAAGACTCTACTAAACTAGGATATAATGCTCGTGGAATGGATGTTTACAGATTTTCTGGAAAATTAAGACCTGGAAAATTCCAAAATTTTATAAGTAGCTCAGAAAACGAGAAAAAGTAATCAGTTGTTTCTGCTCCTTCCTGACGCCGTCAGGTTGCGACCCTGACGCCGTCAGGTTATCCTGACAGAAACTGGTCTGCGATTTTCTGGAAAATTTTTATCTTTAGAATCTGGAAAAATTTCCTACAAAACATCCATTATGACTCGATACAAGCATTTGACTCGAACAAACACACATGTATATCTTTTTAATTAATTGAAATTCTCATGTTTACGTTTCTTTTAAAAACTTGTGTAATCCTCCCTACACTTATCCCATATGTAAAATACCTTTATATGTAATTAAGACTAGGTTAAAGATAAAATAAAGCATTTTTACAAATATAAACATGAGAATAAACAATCAATAAAAGATACACGACACAAACAAGCAAACAATTAAGCATGTGTTGCCTCCCACGAAGCGCTTTTCTTTATTTATGAGTCTTGTAGCTAGACTCGAAGTCGTACCCCTACGTGACTTCATTACCGTCACCTTCTTCTTTTCCTCATCCTTCATCAAAAGGGCGTAGTCGTTGTATGCTTAATGTGGATTCCTTGCCAACGTCATCTATTATGGTAACGGTTTTATCCTTTAGATCAGTTTCCTTCACCGTATAAGGCCCAAACCATCTTGGTTTGTTTCTACCTCGTAATGCTCTTATTCGTGATTTGTATAAGAGTACTTTTTCTCCCTTTAAAAATTCCTTAGGGTTCTTTTGTGTTTGTGGTATTGAAGTGGGATTATTTCCTAACTTTTTGTCGCGCTTCCACAATGTTGCATGTAGTCCTTGAACCATGAAATCTCTAAGCCCTTTTTCCCAATCGTTCATTTTCTTCCTGACCACATTGTTAAGGACTTGTGGTTTCTCATCCGTAATCTTCTCCATGATCTTAAGAGGATACCTTGGAACAATAGGTATCCTAGCGTACCCTTTGCCGCTTTTAAGTATCATGAAGCCCTCCCCGCATTTGATGGTTGCTTTGGTGGTGGCCAGAAAAGGTGTCCCAAGAATGAGAGACATGTTTCTATCTTCCTCAATGTCTATAATCACGAAGTCCACAGGATAAACAATGTTAGCCACCTCTACTAAAACATCAATTGCTATTCCTATGGGGTAGACATATGTGTGATTTGCTAAGGAAAGTCTAAGATCAGTCTTGGCTGGCTTCTCCCTAGTCAACTTATTGTAGATTGATAACGGCATTATGTTTACATCAGACCCTTGATCAGCTAAGGCATTTATATTATCAATGTCACCTATGCTACATGGTATCACAAAGTTCCCCGTGGTTTCTCGCTTTTTAGTTACTGGTTTTTTTAGAACCAGCTCATACAGAGGTCCCATAGGCATGGTGTCATACTCTTTTTCTGTTATTTTTCCTTCAAGGGCTTTCCTAAGAACCTCATTGTACCTAAAGTTGTTCACTTGGTTAGCAATGGTTTTTTTGTTAATCTCGTACTTAAGGTAGTACTCAATGGTCTCGGGCTCATCATTAGTTTCAGCCTCCTCCCTCTTGCTTTTCTCAGTTTTCTTCTCCTCAACCTTTCCATCTTTAGGCATAATGGAAATGGCGTTAACAAACGAAGTGGGAGGATAATCATTGCTTCTTACTAGTACCTTTTCGGGGAACTTTTTTCTTGGTATTTTATTTTACCAAGTTCATCATTTTCGTCATCTTTGCCTGCATCTCCTCTCTTTGCCTATAAACCTCCTCTTCAAATATTTCTAATCTCTCCTTATGAGCTGCCATGTACTCCCTCATTTGTTCCTTAAAGCTTGGTGAGAGTTGTATTGGGGAAATAGAATGGAAGCGCCGTTCGGAATTAAGATTTTGCTCACGACTTGGGGATTCGGAGAAAGGTGTTGGTGGTTGGTGGAATTGGCAGAATTGACTATTTCCCGAGGGATTCGTACGGGGACTCTCTTATGCCTTTCAATCAGATAATCAATTCTTCTCTCAAGAGCACTCATTTGCTCTTCGGTGACGTTGGAAGATTCAAGAGGAGTTGATATGGCATTAACCACTTTAACGGAGGTTTTAGGGGATTCATTCCAATCTTCGTAGCTTTGATCAGCAAGCTTTTCTATAATATCCCAAGATTCCTCTGCGTTGAAGTCGCTAAGCCTTCCACCGGCGGCTTGATCAATGGATCGCCTTGTGATGAAATCGGTATGGTCATAGAAGATTTGGATTTGAAGCCAAAGATCAATGTCGTGATGAGGGACCCTATGGAGTAAGTCCTTGAATCGAGTCTATGCATTGTAGAGAGATTCGCCTTGAAGTTGTTGAAACGTCAAGACGTCTCGTCTAAGTTTAGTAGTTCTCCCCGGTGGGAAAAATTGAGTAAGGAAGCGAGAGGTGAGATCATCCCAACTTGAGATGGAGTCGGCGGGAAGTCGCTCAATGTAACACCCCCAAAATTTCACAGCGGAAGCGTTCGGGTCATGGGGTGCTACTAAATCAATAATCACAACACAAGGTAATAAAAAATGGAAATTCTATTCCATTTTCAAAATATAGATTTATTTAAGAAATAGTTTTACATCATTGTTTCAAAGTGCGGAAGTAAAGCCCATAAAAATATATGTTGTCCCATTAAAAGTTGTATTAGATTTTTTTGAAAACACTATGGATGCCAGTCTTCAACGAATGCCTTTGCCATTGCCCACGCCAATAAGTAAACCTGAGAAAAACATGCTAAAATGTCAACACAAAGGTTGGTGAGTTCATAGGTTTAAGTAATCAAGTTTTCAAGTTGGACCACAGTTGCACATATAGCATCTCCGTGAATGACACTATATGCAAAAAGGCTATTACGCTAGTACCAAGTTCATGCGACCGAAACTACGACAGTGTGCATGCATCTAGAAGCATGATAAATAAAAGCCCAGCAAGTGTATTTCCAGTACACTCAATCAATACGATATGATATACGCCCGACGTTTGTCTATCCGGTCAAACTCGAACGGGGGTGTAATCCCTAATAGATCTATTCATAACAATCGCGCCTCCCCAAAGGGAACTAATGGTAGCATAGTTGGGATTCAAGGTTGTTTCACGTAATAGTGTTTTCAGTTTCAGGTCCGAAAAGAGTTTTACATGTTTCTCACCCCAAAGTTTTATAAAGCAAGTAAATAAGAGTAAAAGTTGGGCTATAAACTCACCTTAGCAGTTCGGTGAATAAGCACAAAGAGAACAAGTGACAAGTAGCTCCAACACGCAAACCTAAATTAGTGCGTCAAATCTCAGTTTTTTTTATTCCAAGCTAAATAAAATCTACCAACTTTATTTAATGTACATGTTGTGTTGTTGTTGTCGTTGTTGTTGTTCACGTATCATTACTAAGTTTAAAAATATCATTTTCAAAATAATAAAGTATATTTCGGCTTATAAAACTTGTTTTGAGAACAATATCGGAAATGAACGTATTTCGGCTAATAGACGGGTAATAGTAGTTTACGGCAAATATAGAACATAAAATGAGACGCTTGTCGATGAGAAACGTTATTTATATTTATATGTATGTAAAGTGTATATAGATGTATATATGTTAAGCTTTTGATTGTTCGAAAATATAATGGAATATAGCTTAGTTTATAAGTTTAATATGTATCTAGTTAAGAAAGAAAATAAGTACTTATATATACGTTAAAACTTGGTCTTCTATATATATATATACATACATGTTTATAAGGGCATAGGTTTTTATAGTTAAAAGAGACGATTTAGATTTAATAAATATAACTATTAGAAACATATTGTCATTTGAAAATCGGTTTGACATAACGTCGATAGTCGCATTTTTAAAATATTCGGTTTATACATATCTCATGATAGTCAAATCTATATAATAGATTTTATTTATCAAAAATGTTTCTAATGAGATGTTATTTATTTTAAGTGTGGCAAACAAAAGTATAAAGTGTATCGTAAATTTTATATCAACTTGTGAGTGACGGAAAGACGAGTCGCAAAACATGTCGGGACAAACTCCAGTTGGTGTACGGTGTGCACCCCGGGTGGGCTTCGATAATCAAACGGACTCTTGGACCATTGGGCTTCGGCCCAACAGTTTCACACACACTTCTGTGTTGGGCTCGGCATGCATGTTAAACCAAACCAAACGGACCCTCGTCTGTTGGGCTTTGCAGTCCAGTACCGAATTAAACAAACACCCTCTATGATGGGCTTTAGGCCTAAATAAAACTTTAACATAAAAACAATATTTGAGATCTTTGGGATGCAGCTCTTAAGTGCGAAATAACCAAAACATAAGTCCAAAAAGTAATGTCGACACTTAACCTAACGAGACTCAAGCCATATGTGTTTTCATTGACACTTGAGTCAAGACAGGTAAGAACACTACTTGTGTTCTTCTTAGACCCACGTGAACAACCAAACGCACCCATTGGGTGTCTCGGATGGATACTTAATTACGAGACTACGGTCTCAAGAAAACGTGACGTGCAACAACGATATCACAACTTAGTCGGACTAACATAGTTTTTTTTAAGGGTTTTTCCCACTTAACAAAACAAAAGATGTTAGGCTTTTTTAAAAAAAAACTAAATTAAGCACTTTTGCCAAAAGTCGCTTATAAACTAATAAGTGATAAATTTCCATTTTTAAATTCACCAAGGAATATTTTTGACATTTTTCAAAGTTTAGGGACTAAAGTTATAAATTGTGATTTTTAAACTTTAAAGGGTTTATTTTGACAACTTTTGAATCCCATGGACCTTAAATGACATTTTACAAGTTTTTGAATTACCAGGGACTAGTTTTGACAACTTTTGAAACTTGGGGGACTAAAACTGCCAATTATGCAAACTTGATACGTTTTTCACCTGTTTTTGGTATTTTTGCATTTAAAACACATAAAACACTTATTTGTGATATTTTCATCATTTTGATGCATTTTTGAGTGTTTTCAGATGTTTTTGCAGTCTAGATGGTACAAAAATGATGAGTATTTAGACACTCGTCAATAAGCACGAGTTGTAAGCCGAAAATTAAGATCAAGACTTAATAATATTTATGTTTCTTCTTTCTTGGTTCTCGACAGCAACAACAACCACAACTAACAACAACATGCTAAATACCAATAACCTATATTTATTTTCATTCGACATATGTATAAAAATATGCAAATTCGAATAAACCAATTTAGAGATTCAATAGAAAGGAAATAAATAAATAAATAAAATAACAAGATATAATTCTTACAAAAATTGTACAGTGGGTCGAATAGGGTTTGTGAACGAACACCCAAGAGCTCCAATTAACAAGACTCGGAGTGAATTGACGCAATTAAACACTTGGGAACTCTTCCTTATGCATCTAATAACAAAACCCCAAACCTAATTTTGAAAACCCCTTTGATTGGTATGAACCCTAATTTTTGAATTTTTGGTGAGATGAGGTGATGAAGTTGTGATAAAACTCGAACCTATTTATAGGATTACATCTAGGAAGTCTTGCTCAATCCTTTCTTGGTCTTCAATATGATAAGGATCCTCTTTGAGTAATCTTCCCCACCAAGCACAGGCCTTCACGTGGCTTTCTTGTTGTTATCTTCAGGTCGTGGTCCATGGGAGACAAAGAAATAGATGGGGACCTCTGAGCCTTGTCGAGTTGCTTCCATGGAAAAAGCCAAGGATGAATTCAAGAATGGTTAGGGTTGTCCTTGGAGGTGAGAAGGTAGTTTGAGAGGTTTTCTCTTTTTGGGAAAGATGGAGGAGCGTGCATGGTGAAGGTATAGAGAGAGAGAGAGAGGCGGTTTTGGAGGTGAAGTGGGAGCAGGTTGTGGGGCGTGGGTTTTCTGAGGAAGACAGTAACAGAAGGGGAGATATAAGGGGCGTGGGTTATGTGGGGTAATTTTTAGTTTTATTTGTTTTGTTTTGTTATTAATACTGTATAACTTGTACTACGTATGTTGTCGGGTCTCCGCGTAAACGCATTCTCCGGGTGTCCGAAAAATATAAAAATTATATTTTTGGAAGCGTCTTCGAAAAACTGTTATAAAAATAATGTCGTTGGTATTGATAGTTCGTTTTTATATTTTAGCCGTAACTGGTCGTGATTATAGATTGAAATGTAAGAAAGAAAAGAAAAAAAATATATATAGTCGCGAAAAGTCGGTACGGAAATTTACGAGTTGTTATAGTACCTACCCCTTAAAAGAAACCACGTCCTCGTGGTTTAAGATGCGAGAATCGTCGAGGTTGATACGGTGACGAGATGTGAGTATATATACTTAAAACGTGACGTGGAAGAGAGGCTAGTCGTTCAAGGAAGATTTAGTAACATGAGGCAGTAAGTAAATAAAAGATAAAGGATTCATTAAACGGAATACAACGCGGTTTTATAAAAGAGTACGATAGTTGATTTCAAAACAGAAATAACAGAGTCGTATGAGGTTACGAAGGATAGAGCATAAGAGTGCCATAAGAGATCGTGACTAGTTACAGACGTGATTTAAATGCGTGTGCGAGAATCAAGTAGTTGTATGTTACCTAAAGAAATAACATAGAAGCAGTTATGAGTTGTACGTTACATAAAGAAATAACGTCGAGGTTGATACAGTGACGAGTTGTACGTTACACACAGTAATAACGTAGAAGCATTGGCAAGTTGTATGTTACATACAGAAATAACATATAAGCAATTAGAGGCATAGCATAGTGCGATATGGTAATAGTGGGCATGTTACGCAGTTTAACATATAGATGTAACAAGTATAAGCATTCGTAGTCTACTCTACACTCTCCTTAAGTTAATTATTCCTTAATTTCATTCAGTTTGTTACATCAACATTATTCTCATTTAAACTTCGCGACCCAATCAAACAAGAACAGCCTTAAAGTTTAAATGTGAGTTAATTAAGAAACTTAATGACTTTGAGAAATAATTAATTTAATTCAAATGAGAGCTTATACGAACCTAAAATATAGCAGTAACACATAGCACGACTACATCGTGTAACAGTAGGCAAGGCATGGCAAACATTGGCAGCTGTGGCGGCGTTGAAGTGTTTTTAGGAAAATTTGGTTATAGTTTAGGTTTTGAAAAATACCTAATTCTCTATAACCTTGGCTCTGAATACCAATCTGTAACACCCCCAAAATTTCACAGCGGAAGCGTTCGGGTCATGGGGTGCTACTAAATCAATAATCACAACACAAGGTAATAAAAAATGGAAATTCTATTCCATTTTCAAAATATAGATTTATTTAAGAAATAGTTTTACATCATTGTTTCAAAGTGCGGAAGTAAAGCCCATAAAAATATATGTTGTCCCATTAAAAGTTGTATTAGATTTGTTTGAAAACACTACGGATGCCAGTCTTCAACGAATGCCTTTGCCATTGCCCACGCCAATAAGTAAACCTGAGAAAAACATGTTAAAATGTCAACACAAATGTTGGTGAGTTCATAGGTTTAAGTAATCAAGTTTTCAAGTTGGACCACAGTTGCACATATAGCATCTCCGTGAATGACACTATATGCAAAAAGGCTATTACGCTAGTACCAAGTTCATGCGACCGAAACTACGACAGTGTGCATGCATCTAGAAGCATGATAAATAAAAGCCCAGCAAGTGTATTTCCAGTACACTCAATCAATACGATATGATATACGCCCGACGTTTGCCTATCCGGTCAAATTCGAACAGGGGTGTCATCCCCAATAGATCTATTCATAACAATCGCGCCTCCCCAAAGGGAACTAACGGTAGCATAGTTGGGATTAAAGGTTGTTTCACGTAATAGTGTTTTCAGTTTCAGGTCCGAAAAGAGTTTTACATGTTTCTCACCCCAAAGTTTTATAACGCAAGTAAATAAGAGTAAAAGTGGGGCTATAAACTCACCTTAGCAGTTCGGTGAATAAGCACAAAGAGAACAAGTGACAAGTAGCTCCAACACGCAAACCTAAATTAGTGCGTCAAATCTCAGTTTTTTTTATTCCAAGCTAAATAAAATCTACCAACTTTATTTAATGTACATGTTGTGTTGTTGTTGTCGTTGTTGTTGTTCACGTATCATTACTAAGTTTAAAAATATCATTTTCAAAATAATAAAGTATATTTCGGCTGATAAAACTTGTTTTGAGAACAATATCGGAAATGAACGTATTTCGGCTAATAGACGGGTAATAGTAGTTTACGGCAAATATAGTACATAAAATGAGACGCTTGTCGATGAGAAAAGTTATTTATATTTATATGTATGTAAAGTGTATATAGATGTATATATGTTAAGCTTTTGATTGTTCGAAAATATAATAGAATATAGCTTAGTTTATAAGTTTAATATGTATCTAGTTAAGAAAGAAAATAAGTACTTATATATACGTTAAAACTTGGTCTTCTATATATATATATATATATATATACATACATGTTTATAAGGGCATAGGTTTTTATAGTTAAAAGAGACGATTTAGATTTAATAAATATAACTATTATAAACATATTGTCATTTGAAAATCGGTTTGACATAACGTCGATAGTCGCATTTTTAAATATTCGGTTTATACATATCTCATGATAGTCAAATCTATATAATAGATTTTATTTATCAAAAATGTTTCTAATGAGATGTTATTTATTTTAAGTGTGACAAAAGTATAAAGTGTATCGTAAATTTTATATCAACTTGTGAGTGACGGAAAGACGAGTCGCAAAACATGTCGGGAAAAACTCCAGTTGGTGTACGGTGTGCGCCCCGGGTGGGCTTCGATAATCAAACGGACTCTTGGACCATTGGGCTTCGGCCCAACAGTTTCACACACACTTCTGTGTTGGGCTCGGCATGCATGTTAAACCAAACCAAACGGACCCTCATCTGTTGGGCTTTGCAGCCCAGTACCGAATTAAACAAACACCCTCTATGGGTGGGCTTTAGGCCTAAATAAAACTTTAACATAAAAACAATTTTTGAGATCTTTGGGATGCAGCTCTTAAGTGCGAAATAACCAAAACATAAGTCCAAAAAGTAATGTCGACACTTAACCTAACGAGACTCAAGCCATATGTGTTTTCATTGACACTTGAGTCAAGACAGGTAAGAACACTACTTGTGTTCTTCTTAGACCCACGTGAACAACCAAACGCACCCATTGGGTGTCTCGGATGGATACTTAAATACGAGACTACGGTCTCAAGAAAACGTGACGTGCAACAACGATATCACAACTTAGTCGGACTAACATAGTTTTTTTTAAGGGTTTTTCCCACTTAACAAAACAAAAGCTGTTAGGCTTTTTTTAAAAAGAATGAAATTAAGCACTTTTGCCAAAAGTCGCTTATAAACTAATAAGCACGAGTTGTAAGCCGAAAATTAAGATCAAGACTTAATAATATTTATGTTTCTTCTTTCTTGGTTCTCGACAGCAACAACAACCACAACTAACAACAACATGCTAAATACCAATAACCTATATTTATTTTCATTCGACATATGTATAAAAATATGCAAATTCGAATAAACCAATTTACAGATTCAATAGAAAGGAAATAAATAAATAAATAAAATAACAAGATATAATTCTTACAAAAATTGTACAGTGGGTCGAATAGGGTTTGTGAACGAGCACCCAAGAGCTCCAATTAACAAGACTCGGAGTGAATTAACGCAATTAAACACTTGGGAACTCTTCCTTATGCATCCAATAACGAAACCCCTAACCTAATTTTGAAAACCCCTTTGATTGGTATGAACCCTAATTTTTGAATTTTTGGTGAGATGAGGTGATGAAGTTGTGATAAAACTCGAACCTATTTATAGGATTACATCTAGGAAGTCTTGCTCAATCCTTTCTTGGTCTTCAATATGATAAGGATCCTCTTTGAGTAATCTTCCCCACCAAGCACAGGCCTTCACGTGGCTTTCTTGTTGTTATCTTCAGGTCGTGGTCCATGGGAGACAAAGAAATAGATGGGGACCTCTGAGCCTTGTCGAGTTGCTTCCATGGAAAAAGCCAAGGATGAATTCAAGAATGGTTAGGGTTGTCCTTGGAGGTGAGAAGGTAGTTTGAGAGGTTTTCTCTTTTTGGGAAAGATGGAGGAGCGTGCATGGTGAAGGTATAGAGAGAGAGAGAGAGGCGGTTTTGGAGGTGAAGTGGGAGCAGGTTGTGGGGCGTGGGTTTTCTGAGGAAGACAGTAACAGAAGGGGAGATATAAGGGGCGTGGGTTATGTGGGGTAATTTTTAGTTTTATTTGTTTTGTTTTGTTATTAATACTGTATAACTTGTACTACGTATGTTGTCGGGTCTCCGCGTAAACGTATTCTCCGAGTGTCCGAAAAATATAAAAATTATATTTTTGGAAGCGTCTTCGAAAAACTGTTATAAAAATAATGTCATTGGTATTGATAGTTCGTTTTTATATTTTAGCCGTAACTGGTCGTGATTATAGATTGAAACGTAAGAAAGAAAAGAAAAAAAATATATAGTCGCGAAAAATCGGTAGGGAAATTTACGAGTTGTTATACTCAAGCCAATTACTAGCTTGGTCCCGTAGAGAGAATTGGAAGAGAAGCAGACGCGTGGTCTCCTGAGTAGTAGCATCAAGGTCGATGGAATCGACAATTTTAAGGAAATCCTTAAGATGTTGATTAGGATCTTCGGAACGAAGTCCTTGGAATGCACATCCGTTTTGCACCAACCGGATGGTGTCGGATCCCAGGGCCGTAGTTTGGGCTTAGTCGGGAAGCTCAATGGTGTTCCTATAGCCTAGGAGGCTTGGTCTCGAGTATTCACCAAGAGTACGGCCTCTTGGCCGGTTATTAGGTGGTGGGTTGATGAGTGGTGGTTGGTTATCACCTTCCATGATGAAAAGTGATGGGATTACGAACAAATGTCACGAAGAAGGGGGATAGACTACGAGGAAGCTAAAAATGGGAAAAAAGCTTACTTGATAGGAATCAAGCAAGGAAACCTAAACGAGGTGGACTCCTAACTAGCTATTCTATTCCCCGACATCGGCGCCAAAAACTTGATAATGCTACACGCGTCGTTCGGGGTCAAAGGAACTTCCTTTTCATCGAGCAAGTTTTTCAATACCCTAGGCAGTGAACCTAATCGTTGTAGTGTAGTATTATGGTAAGCCACGGGAATTGATATCGTTCTCTAGGGGAATAGGAATGCTAGTGAGAAGTTACTACGCTAAGGTTGGTGTTAAGGAAGATTATTTTTTATCTTTTTATGTTTTTTAGGAAATGGAAAGGTACGAATCTCGGGGTTTGAATTTGGGGGGTTGGTATTTCTACCGATTACTTCTACTGTTGTTGTGTGCTCGTATGATGATTAAAACATATATACATAGCTTTTTTCTTGACTTTATACATAGCTTATATCAAATTAAAACATATATACATAGCTTCATCACACACAACACATATGCACAATTTAAAACATATATACATAGCTTTTTTCTTGACTTTATATCAACCTTAAAACACATGTGCACACCCTTTTAATTAATTTTATACTAGCAACAAAACACATATAACACATATGCACATTTTGCTTATATCAAATTATGCAGACTTTTTTAACATTATGGCTTACATAACACATATGCACATTCTTTGCATTGGGTAAAAAGGAATCAAAAATAACAACTAACAAAACACATATGCACAATGAATTTGTGACTTGTGCACACGGGATCATATTCTTTACTTCTTTAAGAAATTAGTACATCCTTAAAACACAAAACACATGTGCACCTTTAAATCACAGCTAAACACAAAGCATCCTTATATCAAAACTAAAAACATATATTCACTTTCAATACATTTAAACTCATTTAAACTCTGAAACTATAAAAACACATATACACAGAAGGCATCAAATTCATCAGAAACTGGAAAAACACATATGCACTCTCAATAACACATATGTACACTCTTTTTATTGATCTTGTATCGGCCATAAAACTATTAATCTTGTGAAAATAAGAAAGTCAAAAGGCAATTTTGTGTTTCAAACTTTAATTGCATCTAACAGTTGTCGTGAAGGTATGTATCTTACAATTTTATAATGTCACAAACAATGGACCTTTACATCACCGGAACAAATCGATCCAAGTTGATACGTACATGTCAATGGCATCGATCAACCTCATCTCTAACAAGGCTACAAGGACCACTTTATAAATTAATTTTTGTCTTAAGCTAAAAAGCTAGATAGATGACTTTTAAACAAAACTAATAATTTTAAATGGTAACACTTGGAGTAAATAAAGTACATAAAAGTCATTTCTTCTAACTTGTGTTTATATAAACTACTCGTACCAATAACATCATAATTTCAAAACTTATGATTAACCTATGAACATTTCGATTAAAGTATTAAACTAATCTGTTTGACCTTTTTCATTTGTTTTCTTTATTGTTGATGACCACTCATTTTACCTCTTGACCTTATCTATGGTGAACACCAATTTTGATGTATTTATCTTGGTATTATGGTCCTCATTTTTTTAATCAAGCTACTGACACAAATAAAATTACATTTTTACTAGTACTAACTTGTCAAATCAAGCTACTGACACAAATACATTAAATTAAATTTTTGCTAGTGCATACCTTGTTATTCATTCACTCATAATCGTATACCGTCTCCAAATCAATTATTTAACAAACTCACCACCATTGGATAAAACGTTTGTTTGGGGTGTTGGATACACAGATCGAAGTTTGAGGTGTCGATTGAATAGATCGAAGATTGGTATTAATATCGAAGATTTACTCATAACCTCATACATATATGTGAGATGATCGAGAGTGCAATACCCAGTAACAACAAATAACAAAATGATCGAGAGTGCTAGTGAAATTAATATCGAAAAAGAGAAAGGGGTTGATGATGTTTAATATTTTTCTTCAGATATGGTATTGGAGAGAGAGGATTGTTGGTGTGAAGGCTAGGGTTTGAGAGAGGGATGAATGTATGTGAGAGACAAATAAATTAACAAATTCTCAAAATTAGTTTTCTATAAAGTAGACGGTTAAAAAAAATATTATTATAAAATACCATTTGTACTCTTCCTTCACTAATACAATTATACCCAATCTTCTCATTAATTACTTAAATGCCACCATCCATTATATCCGTTGAGGTTCTCGCAGTTCTCGCAAATTTCTGGGTTCTGTAAATAACTTCACACTATATATATATATATATATATATATATATATATATATATATATAGAATGAGGTTCAAGTAAAATAGTTGTTAAAATAAACTAGAATAGGAAGCCATACAATTATTGACATGTGGAAATTAAACAATTAAAAATTACAAAATTATTAATAAATGGAAAAGGGCAAAGTAGTCCTATCACACTCTCTATACCACAAACTGAAAAGGAAAACGCTCCATATATCTGGAGATCTAAACCTATGGACGCTTTTTTCTCGCAAGTTATATACAATCCCTCTCAACACCGTACTATTGCCCCACCTTCTTATGTGAAACCCTTTCATCGTATTCGGTAATAAAAGTCGAAGAACATAACCACGCCGTTTCCAGTGACCGGTTCCAAACCATTTGGTTCTCATTTCCGATGTCCGGCATTTTTATATCCGGTAACCCGACGGTATCATTGTTTTCTTGCATACTCCAACCGAATCTGTAGGCAATGTTTTGTGTATCAAGTCATGTCTGAATTCTACCGAAGGGGATCATCCTTGTTTTTAGATTCGTGACCGTGTTATCTTCAATATTTGTGTATCGATTTAAGCATTCGATTATTGTTTTCTTTCCTGGAGTTCGTACATATGTATAAATTATTTGATTGATACATCGGATGCATCGTGGTTCTGTATCATAAATGTAAGTATTAATTTAGCATTTGTGTATCATCCTTGTAATCTTGTGTGTATGAATATTGGTGAATGTATATCAATTTCATGAACGTGTGTTTCGAAACGTCAGTGTTAGTCGTATATGATAAAATTGACGTGTATATGAATGCTTCAATCTTTCTGTGTTATAATTCCATTAATAACAATGTGTATCCAAAATATAATATATAAAATTAATTAATATTAATTAATATTAAAAAGGGTAAAAGTTGAATTCTATTTAAAAAGCATATGAACTTAAAAATTGGTTTGAAAGTATTGATTAAACAAAGAAACGTATGGATATATATCTCAGGTGCGTGTTTTTTGGTTGCAAATATTTTGGAAGATGCTATACATTACCCTCATGGTTTAATTATTATTACAAGTTTGCCATTGATCTAATCTTGATTAGATGACATCATTCATGATACATCAGACGGTCTAGATTACTTCCTATACTTCTTACTTTAAGGTACTTACTTACGTTAACCTCCCTCTATATATATATATATATATATATATATATATATATATATATATATATAGTGTAGGGTTATTTTCAGAACCACAAAAAGGTCGAGAACTGCGAGAACTGCCAAGGACCAATCAAAATAAAGATAATTAATTTTCTTTTAATGATTAAATCTGTTTTACAGCAGGGGCATTTTAGGTAACATATAATTGCTATATTTATTGAAAATAATTAAATATCCCTGTATTTTTGGAAGTGGTTTCAAGATAATCATTATCCTTCAATTAAACCGCTATCAACATCACAAATCCCACGTTAACCACTAGGGTTTTATCATTATATTATATAAATAAAAAAAAAAAAAAAAAAAAAAAAAAAAAAAAAAACCTGTAGAATCAACAATGGCTTCCAATAGTGGAAAAAATGCGACTGGTGTTCATACTGGAACAGATCCAGACGAAACTCAGCATGGTACTCCGTCACATGATGTTATTCAACCTGTAAACGTTGAGGAGGCTGTTATATCTGATGAACATGATCAATCTGGTAATTATTTTTATTTTTTTTATAAATTTCCATATCATACAGTTATTTTATTTTATTGTTGTAAAGATTTTAGTTTTCACGTTTACAATGGAAGTTTAATACCAAAACATGAATCTGTGTTGTAGAGTTTCTTTAATACCAAAACATGAATCTGTGTTGTAGAGTTTCTTTTATTTGTTGTTTATAGATAATGATGTTGACGAATCCTTGTAGGGTTTTTGTATTTTATGTGATACGTTGCTTTTTTATTTTATTCTCATAGTTTAAAAATTCTGTGTGAAGTATGTTATACATTAAACGTTTATTTTGTGTGTTATTTTATACAACACAGATTCATGCATATGTATTTTACATATACTTTATTGTTAAAAACTTGTAGTTGTTAAATTGGACTGTATGCATATGTATTTAACTGTCAAAACAAATGTTATATGTTGTACTTTGTTTTCAGATGCTATATACATTTTATGGTAGAGTCACATCAGTTTGCAAGTGTATTTCACATTATACAAAATTTAGTTTTGCAGTTGTTTCATATTAAACGTCACTTTTTACGGACAGGTTATATGCTTTTGTGTATGTGAGGTATTTTTTCACTATGTGCATATGTATTTTATGATATATCTAGGCTGACAACGTGGCAATTTATTTGTGTAGATCGTTCTGACTTCGAAGGTAGTGAATCAGATGATGAAGTAGTTCCTACTCCAAACGGACATAAGTACTGGATCCCAGACGTTCCATTTGAAGAAAAACCAACCGAAGATGATGTTTTTGATAGTTTTGATGAAGCGTACAACATGTACCTAGAATATGCTCAGAAGGCTAGGTTTTCGATTAGGAAATCCACCACGAAGCGTAAGAATGGTGATATTACTCACAAGTATATACTATGTAACAAAGCTGGATTACCTAGGAAAACAGTAGTCAAGGATACCTTGGTTGATAAGCAACTAAATGAAAATAACCAATAGGAAGTTGCTAAAAAAACTAGGGAAAACCGTAACTCGAACTTTACTGTAACTGATTGCAAGGCGGGTGTTAAGTTCAAAAGAATTCATGGTACCCCTGCTTATAGGTTGTATGAGTTTACTGAAAACCATAATCATCCACTGTTGGATGAGAATAATATGGATCTTTCAACTGCAAAACGCAAGTTGGATTTTAGTGATAAATTGTTTATTCATCGAGCATCACTTTCTAACATTGGACCCACCAAAGCTCATCGTCTTAGAGTAGCTTTTATGGGTGGTTACGACAAGGTACGTGGTAAGCCATCCGATTGGAAGAACTTTCGACGTTCGCTTAATAAATATATTGGGCCTAGGGATGCACAAATGCTTGTTGATAAAATGAATGACAGGAAGAAACATGTCCCTAATTTCACTTTTGAATATCACTGTGTTAATGATGTTCTTGATCGTATGTTCTGGGCGGATGAGACCATGAAATGCAATTATCATGCGTTTGGTGATATGGTTTCCTTTGACGCTACATATCGTACTAACAGGTAATGTTTACTTATATTGTATAGTACTTTTATTTTGTGTCTAATTTTTATAAGTTTGTTCCTTTTTTTTGTAATCATATTTTTCAAATAATTTGTTTAGGTATCGGATGATATTTGTCCCTTTCACGGGCATAGACCACCACCAAAAGTGTGTTACTTTTGGGGCTGCATTAATGAGTGATGAAACAACTCAGTCGTATGAATGGATTCTTACTGCCTTTAAACAAGCTCATGGAAAAGCCCCCATTTTGGCTGTTACTGACCAAGATGCTGCATTGAGAAAGGCTGTTGAGGCTGTCTTACCGGAATCAAATCATCGGTTGTGTATGTGGCACATAACCCAGAAACTGCCTGGAAAGGTATAGTTTTTGCACATGTGTTTTTATTGTATTACGCTTTTTCATATAGTATTTTATTGAGTTGTTTTGCACATATGTTTCCAGTTTATTGTTGTATTCAAATTTTTGTACATATGTGAATATTTTCAGATATGTGGTGAGCTAGAGTCCGATGCAGAATTTAAGAAGATGTTTCATAAACTTATATGGAATGTGTTTATTGGACCCGAAGAGTTTGAAGAACGCTGGCACGCTCTTATTGGGATGTTTAACCTAACTGGCAACAAATGGTTGTCAGAAATGTTTGAAATCAGGGATAGGTGGATTCCTAGTTACTTTAAGGATTTGCCCATGTGTTGTCTTATGAAGACCACCTCTCGGTCTGAAAGCTCAAACGCATTTTTCCGGATTTATTCTCATTCTAGTAACATGCTGGTACAATTTATGCTTTGTTTTGAGGCTGCTATGGAAAAGCAGAGGTATACCCAACGTGTTATGGACAACCGTACTTTTGAATCCACCCCGGTAATGTTTACTGATTTACCTATTGAAAGGCATGCTTGTCAAGTTTATTCTCGTTCCATTTTCAGAGAGGTAATTTTATAATTATGTATACACATATCAAAGTTTTAAATTTAATATATATTTTGACAAATCCCTTAGTTGTTGATCATAATTCATGTTGTGCATAGGTGCAAAAAGAGATCCTCAAAGGGTTATACTCATGTTCACAGATAAGTGTTAACCAGGAAGATGGGGATAAAGTTTGTTTTATTCGGCAAAAAAGTAAAAGCACCGGAACTATTATTAATGCACAGGTATTTTTTTAAAACTTTGTTTATCAACTATTAGAACCTTTGATTTATCCATATTTGTTCTTTTTGTTTACTGTATATACGATAACAACTAAAACCCCATTCAAATGTTTTTGACAGGTCGTTTGGAATGAGTTGGATGGAACGGTTACGTGCACATGTAACCATTTTGGACGACATGGATACTTGTGTCGTCATGTTTTCTGCGTATTCCGTGTCAATGGAATTGACCAGATTCCTCACCTATACATTAGCAAATGATGGAAAAAAGATGTGTTGCCTCCTCATTTGCTAGAAAAGAGGCATCGATATGGTCCATGCATTGAAGAAACCGACAATCTAGCTGCAGATGCGCATGCAACGTTAGAGTATTGTCTTGATCGATTAAGGAATGACACGGAAAAGTTAAAAGAGTTTGTGGCAAAGATTAACGAGCTGAAAGAATCGTTAGATGCTGACCTTCCCAAGGAAAATACCAAGGTGAACAATGAAGAAATTTATCAAAATCTCCTAGGCGTTACTACGCCTTCAGAAGTCATTGTCAAAGTTCCGCAAGGAATAAGGAATAAGGGTTGTGGAACGGGCGGTGGTCGGTTTATCGGACCTGGTGAAAAAGCTAAGACTAAGTCCAAAACGAAGAAGAAAGGACGTACATGTAGTATTTGCGATGAGGTTGGCCACAACATGCGCACATGCAAACAAAAAAAGGGAAAGGGCATAGCATTGGAGGATGAAGAGGATGATTATGAAGATTACGATAATGAGTAATCTGTTCATGGCATTCGTTGGAACTCATTTGTTGCATTTTGAGTTACATTGAAACATTTGCTATTTTCATATTATTGCATTTATGTTTTTCAGGATTTTGAATATGGATCATTGGTTTTTTTTTATGTTACTGATACATTTGTTTTGTCAATCCATTTTCTATTTATATCATAACTTTTTTTATATATACTTGTATGGTGCATATTATAAATACATATGTTATAATGTTGTTACACAATTATTCACTGTTTTTTTCTTTAAAATACTGGTCTCACTATACATTACAATAGGTAAACTGTTATCCATTTGGCAAAACTATATGCATTAGTTATATAACACATGTATTACACAACTATTACACACATTTTTCATTGATACAACAATTTATTATATATTTAACAATACCGTATTTTAAAATAATTTTGAAATATTTTCGCATGAGTACTGAAAGATACGATTCTATCATATCATTTTAAAAAAGCCAAATATATCTCACATCTCTAATTGTGGTTATTTTTAAATCATACAACCATAATATATTCTTAAAAACCAAGAGATTTGCCAATCCCTAGTTATTAGCAACGTTAGTTTATCCCTTTCATATGCTGTATATATACACTATTTGTTAGCAAAACCCTACTCCATCTTCACCTCATTCTTAAACATTACAGATTTATTTTTCCACCATTCTTCCCATTTGAAACCATGTCTTCTCCAAACTCTGAAAACATAGGCAAATACCACAATTTGGAAGGTGTTACTGTTGTTACGAAAGGCATACTAAAAAACAAGGGTTCAGGATCAAAGGGAATAACAAAAACAAAGTATTCAAAAGTTCGTACGTGTGGTCTTTGTCGGGAGGTTGGTCACAATAGCCGTACTTGTACCTTGAAGAAAAACAAGGAGATGGAAACAAAGGTTGAAGGGAATCAGGACGAGTAGTTGAAGACAATGACAATGAGTATTACATATTTGATGAAGACTAATTAAATCACAACACATAAAATAAATTTTACTTTACTTCTCAGTTACTTTAGTTACGTTATCGACTTTTTTTAAATAAGTGTTATTGTGTTTAGTTACGTTGCTTAATGTTTAATACTCATTGTAATTGAATGTATGGAGTTCCATAACATTCAACCTTTATCATCTCATTTATAATATATTCGTTTTTGTGTCTCAATATTGCCTTTCTTTTGATAGCTTATTATATTGATCCCAATACATGTGTTTTTAGCTAAAATTTTCAGATGACGTACAATTTTAAATGATTGTGTGTTAATACATGTGTTTTTAGATAATACGTTAATACTTATGTTTTGAAAAAAATGAATTTTTAAACTAATACGTTACTACTTATGTTTTTGAAATGATTATGTGTTAATACATGTGTTGTTATCTAAATTTTTCATGTAACGTAAATGTTTTAAATGATTATGTGTTAATTTATGTGTATAAACATATGTTGAAAAAATGAATTTTTGCTCATCATATACACACCATTATTTACTTAAGATTCCTTTTAACACAGAAAGGTTGCATGCATGTTTTAAGGGTTGTCGCTTTACAACGATATCATACATAATATGTTATCTCAATCTTATAATACATATGTTGTTTTTTTTTTTTTTTTTTAATGAAATTTGTTAACTACATCTTGAATGCTAAGTATGCATTATAATATGTTATCTCAATCTTATAATACATGTGTTCCATGTACCTATTCATGTTTGACCATACATTGCATATGTATACCATTCAAATAAAAATGTTCTGAAAATAAATGTTTTTATTCATATGTAAAAGATTTCATGGTAGCTCAACCTTATATTACATGTTGTCGTAATAACTTATGTCAATCTTATAACACATGTTTTCTTATAGATATTCATATTTTCCCTTCCATTCTATACATATGTTATGAGAACAATTTTTTGTATTCGCATGTAAATCTTTTCACATGTACATATTACTAACTCACTACGTCTGTTCTGAAAATAAAAACCATTTTTTACCCAAACAAACACAACAAAATTTAATCTAAACTATTATCACCACCAACAAATAAACACAAACACAATATTTTATAAATCCAAACAAATACTTGAACTGAATAAAATATTCCGACAAACTATTAATCCCAAAACATAAAACTTATTCAAATGTATTGTCTAGAACTGCATTAAACAAAACAGATTTTATAACCATTGTTTTTTAGACTCCATGTTGCGGCTTTCCATCCATGATTCCTTGAACTTTTTCAGATAGCAAGTTGCATCCACACAGCAGAATTTTTGTTACATACTTGAGCCTTAACTTGTTTAGCTGACCAACCTGCTTTCTCGCATCATCAGATAGCCCACATTCGTACCTTTCAAGTGGCTCACCCATGTAAGTCTCCATATGTCGCATAACGAACACACCACAGTTTGGCACCTTTGATTCTGTTTGCCATTTCAATCTTGGAGCTCTTAAATTAGCTGTAAATACATCACTTGCTCTAGGATGTTGCAACATTGTCAAGTATCTGCCGAAATCAACATGCTGCAACTTCCAAAAAAAATAACTATTACACAAGTGTCTTTAAAAATAAACTATTCCAAAATTTAGTACAACATATATACTGGAAAGACATACCATAATAACTCCTAAGCTGTCATCAGCAACCTTTCCGTCTACGTCAACAGCACTCTTCACCGTTGCAATTTCATATCCTGTTTTCTTACCCTTCCTGCTCTCTTCTTTTCTTCTACTTTTGCTGTCCAACATACAAACTTCTCCCCTCTTTAAATTGAACACAACTACAAATTGGTGTCCATCATTACTAACCGGGATAAAAACCTGCATTATTATTTTAACATTTAAATTAGGTACCAACTTCTAAATACATATGCAACCTATTAGGAACTTCGAAAACTATACTAAATAAGTTACTAACTACTAAACACATATGCCAAATATATTTTGCACTTCGCCCACTATACAAAAGCTTTCAAATTCCTAAATTCATACTAACTACTCATAGTCCTCACATATCCAATTACTAAATACTAAATACATGTACAATACGATCAAACTCATACTAACTACTCATAGTCGTCACATATCCAATTGCTAAATACATGTACAATACGATCAAACTCATACTAACTACTCATAGTCGTCACATATCCAATTGCTAAATACATGTACAATACGGTCAAAATCTACTACGCTTTTTATCATATTTATGTAAATATAAATGTTCATACTAACTACTCATACTCGTCACATATCCAATTTTCGCAACAGTTTATCAAAATTATGCACAAATGTAACCTGATCATTTTTATAATTTTATGTTATTAACGTATGCAAGTCTACGTAACTTACCAGATCAACTCCTTTGAATCCCTTCAGTTTCACCTCTTTCTCCATTGCTTTTTCCACATATTCTCTGAACATGGCAAACCTATGTTCTGCTGAAAAAAGTTGTGCACGGAATGCTGCCGTCTGTTCATAAACATTATTTTTAAATTAAAAAACGTATCGGGTTACATTTGTATTCAAACATAAAAGTATCAACATTATTGTAAATATATCATCTTACCACCACAAAAGTTGGTAGGAAAAATCTAAACGGAGAACTAGAGCTTCGTTGTCTTTCATTGTAGTTCAGAACATCTCCCCAAGCAGATAACATGCTATTATCCACAGGCTCTGATTGGCCCAAACTCTCCAACTGTAGTCTTGTGGCCCTTACTCCACTTTTTGCCGCATATAATAGTTCACTAACATAGACAAAATTAGGTACTTACAGTACATATGCATACATAATCAAGTAAGCTTAAAAAATAATGTATTCTTACTTTGCATCTCCGAATGACTGGAACAACATTTGTTTAATTCTTTTTTCCTCAGCTGTGAAGGCACAAAAATCAACTGCCCTCACAACAAACGGCGACCTAGCATGTGCAGATGCTACTTGCGCTCTCTTTCCAGCTTGCTTGGATTTCAAATTACCAATAACTCGCCTAATCGATGGTATCCCGGTTTGTTCAGTTGGATATTGTTCATTCTCTACAGCAACCGGTTGAACAAAACTTACAGGAACTGCTGCAACTGGAGATTGTATTTTTTCAGCTTCTTCCTTTCTCCTTTCAGCATCCATTTCTGCCCACTCTTGTGTCAAACCCAAGCTATAGCTCGGTAAATCATCTGTAGCTACACCTTTGCCCTTTTCAGTTGTGCTCAGCACTCGATCAACTGTTTGTATAACAATAGCTTGTGTTTCAGGTCCTAATGCATACTCAGGCAAGTCTAATCCTTCTACAACATTAGACTTAACAATTGACGTACCAACAACTTTTGATATGTTAGGCGTTCTGAAATCATCACTCTCCATGTTCTCATTTCCCCCAGTAGTGTTCCCCGTATTTCCACCAGCAGCCGCTGGGACTTCATCTTCCATCCTTAACGATTCCACATACTTACATTCTAACTCCAAAATCTCCTCATTCCCCGGAAACACCTCCTTCGCCATCCAGAGAGTCTTCTCAAAAAAATTCCTACTCTTGTTAATGGTTTCTACGTACTTACCCATCTTCCATACAAACCCCTGCATACACAAGCGCATATTAATAGCACATGTATTCTTTTAGAAACATATTAACTCACACTATAATATTAACACATCTGTAATTTACAGTCCTATAATCATCTGTGTATACACAAACTTTGTTGAAACATACATGTGTATAATCACATTGTATAAACAGATACTGATCTTAAAAAAAACATACAAAACAATTTTTATACACACATGTGTATAAACTCATGTTTTCTACGCACCTATTCATCTTACATTAATGTATAACACATGTGTATAAACATACCTCCAAGTCTTCGGGAAATCCCATATCCTCTGATTCCTCATATGGAGGCTCCTTCTCACCAAGACCTAACCCACCAGCATCAATTTCCTCCTCCTCTCTCTCTCAGTACTTCCAAACACCATGTGGAGGTCGGTGGACGTTTTCTGATCATTGGTAGCGCTTCGCATTTTGTTCCATCCACATAAATCAACTATCATAAAATTAAATTATATCAATCAAAAACTGTATACAAGTGCACACACATTATATTTTTATAAATACTAATATTTACCGTCAATAGAGCAACTGGTCCACAAAAGAAGTTATTTTTCATGTGTTTCTTCCATGGTTTTTTGCAATCCGGAAGACTTTGCATTATGTATTCACACCAGTTTATTTCTTCAAACTTAGTGTCAGGGGTTATGTGATCAAGGATGTCCAAGTTAACTGCCCCATTTTTACGACAACATCCAAAGATGTTAGTAAACAGTACAATAAAATTGAGTTTGAAGTTTAAATCAACCACTCTAGACTTCCTTATCTCTCCTTTAACCTTAGACGGTGATATATCTTTTTCATCCATGTTATATTGAGCCAGCCAATTCTGTTTCACCTCTTCATTACCTTCCACTATAGTTTCCATAATGTTCACACCTTCGTCTCTCAATCCAACCATTTCACTTATGACTTGTGTATTGACCGGTAATGCTCCATTCCTCAGTTTTATCTCCATTTTCTCAGGGTCAAACTTATCGACTACATAAAAGCCTAGTCTTGATAGTATTCCATCAAGCTTGACATCCAGTAAATTTCCAAAGCCCATTTTAGCAACGCAAGCCTGTTGATTAGGCTTTAGCGTTGCTATAGCAAGGTACAAGGGCTTTGGACTTGACCTGGTTCTTAAGGTCGTAGAGACAGTGTTGGCGCTCTCTCTTTTCGAAGCTTTCTTTTTGTTATTTCCTTTCTTTTTTGGGCCTATAACTATGGAAGGTCCCGCAATGTTTTCCACGTCATTATCACCTGCACAAACAATATTGCATATGTACACCATTAGTTACAACAATTTCAAACATAATTTTTCTTTCAATCAAGTTTAATATATGCAAAATCCCAAACATTACACATACATACACCCACACTAAATACATATATACACTCTTATTATCCATCCTTTTCCACTTTCTGAATACATATGTTATATACTAAAGTTAAGCCTATAGGTATTCAGAACTGATTACACACACGTATTTCAGAACTGATTACACACACGTATTTCAGAATTGATTACACAAATACACCTTCTATTTGCCAATGTGTCTGGTTAAGTTGATCAACTTAAACATTTTACCCACTTTTAGAACCTTATAAATATACACTGCACATTACACTTAAGCAGAAGTTGTTGAGCACCAACCGAATTCTTAAGATTGATATACATATGTATTCAAAAAACCTATCCCCTGTTCATTCCCCTGTTCACTACCCTGTTATTGCTTTTTTTTTTACATATGTATTCAGAAAACTATTGTTACACAAAAACTATTTAAACTTGCAAGCATCTACACATACGTATTCCAAATCATATAACTATGTATTACTCAATCCATACCTTTTCGCTTTTTTTTATTCTTGCTTCCCCTGTTTACGGCCGCCCTTTTCCTTCCTTTATCAACAGATGGGGAATCAGGTAATCTTGACATTATCATACCTCTACTCCACTTCAATGGTGTTCCTGATAATCACAAACTCATAAGGATTTTTACAACCAAACTATGCACATTATATATTAAATCACATATATACAACCAATTTCGAAATATATCTCATAACTATAAAGTTTATACTCACCACTGCTTCCAGACGCTTGAAGGTAACCAGTCTGCACAGGTACAAACTCGTCCTCACTGTTCTCAATGTCGGCATCAATTGCTTCTTCAATAGTGTTCTCTTCAACAACAGGACCCTTCCCTTTATTTCTGTTACTCCTCCTCAATTCTGTATTTTCATTAAACCAAACATTTTATTAACAAAATGCACACCTATGACATTGTATCTAGACCATTTATATATAACATAAATCTATTATTTAGTTATCAACTCATACCCTGTTGGAAAATAAAAAAATTTAACGGCAAATTAACTTGTTATACACATGTAATCCCAAATTAATTCAACAATACAATTGCATTTAGAATCATTTCCACTACAAATACGTGAACTAAAGCCCTTTACATATCATTTACACACATGTATTCATAACTGAAGGCACAAATACACTTGATACACACACGTATTCAGAACTGATTATATCTTTTACACACCATATTTCCACTACACATGGCATTGACCACTTCCTGTTGGAACTTATTTAGTTCATGTACACTTGTATTTTATACAAAACTTTATCTAAAATTCATTAACAAGTTATATAACACCTGTATTCTAGGATTTACACACATGTATTCAGAACTGAAGGCACAAATACACTTTATACACACACGTATTCAGAAATGATTATATCTTTTACACACCATATTTTTTTTTCGCATCTGAACTTCTATATTCATATATTCCAAAATGCACTTCCTGTTGGAACATATTTAGTTCATGTACACTTGTATTTTATACAAAACTTTATCTAAAATTCATTAACAAGTCATATAACACCTGTATACTAGGATTTATTCAGTTACTACAGTTTACATATGTATTTTTCAACTTTTTTTTAGTAATTAACAAATACATAAACACAAGTATAATACACAATCTTGTTAACAAATACAGCTCTTTCTCTTAACATTAATCACCAAAAAACTAACAATACTAAACATGTATTCAGAACTGATTACACAAACACAAATGTTTTCAGATCTTTCTCTTAACATTAATGTCTCTAACAATACTGAACACGTATTCAGATCTTTCTGATTACACTATAATAAAAATCAACATCCTCCCCTGTTTTTTTCAAAAAATGGGTCAAACACAAATGTCTCTATAATAACATATCTTTCTCTTAACATTAATCACAAAAAAACTAACAATACTGAACATGTATTCAGATCTTTCTGATTACAAAAATACACTTGATACACACATGTATTCAGAATTGATTACACACATACATTTGATACACACACGTATTCAGAACTGATTATATCTTTTACACACCATACTTTTTGCGATTCTGAACTCACACAGCAACCGGTTCAACAAAACAAAACTTACAGGAACTTCTACACTCATATATTCCAAAATGCACTTCCTGTTGGAACATATTTAGTTCATGTACACTTGTATTTTATATAAAAATTTATCTAAAAATCATTAACAAGTTATAAAACTACAACATACTAGGCTTTATTCAGTTACTACAGTTTACATATGTACTTTCAACTTTTTTTAGTTATTAACAAATACATAAACACAAGTATACTATACAATCTTGTTAATTAGAATATTAATCGATGTATCCCTAATTTAATTTAATAAAATCGAGCAAAAAACACAATTAATTTCAAAAAATTTAATACACTATAATCAAACCCAACATCCTCCCCTGTTTTTTTCAAAAAATGGGCAAAAACACAAATGTCTCTATAATAACAGATCTTTCTCTTAACATTATTCACCAAAAAACTAACAATACTGAACATTAATTAATAAAACCCTAATAAAAAATACCTTCCATTGATCGGAGTTCAATGAAATCGCCGCTGGGATATATGTGTTTTCTAAAGTCAAATGATGCAGAAACCCTAGTTTTTTTGATGATTTATAGCTTGATGATAGGAAAGGATAAGATTTGATACCGGTGTGTTTTTAAAATTGAAATAAATGATGAATTGATTTGATTTGATCGCTGGGAGATAGTGGATATAATAACTCCCTCCTATTTTTTTGCTAGTCCCATTTGAACGAGATCAGTTACCCATTACAAGTGGTACGTAAAATTCCTGAAATGCCCCTAAATTAATTAAATCCGGGATTTTTTTTGACAATTTATTTACAAAAATGCCATGGTAAATCTCAACCATTGATGATTAAATTGGAAGGCTAGGATCGGTTCTCGCAGTTCTCGACCTTTTTATGGTTCTGAAAAGAACCCTTCCCTATATATATATATATATATATATATATATATATATATGGGCAAATGACAAAAAAATGCATCGAACTTGACACTTTATGCGATTGTGTGTAGCCAACTATTTTTTTTCTTATTGTATGTACTGAACTTACAAATTTCGATCATTATGTGTATATTGTGACTATTTTGCCATGTAAAATGACCATTTTACCCTTCGAAATTTGAAAAAAGTAAGGGTAAAATGGTCACAAAATACACACAATAATCGAATTTTGAAAGTTCAGTACACACAATAAGAAAAAAAATAGTTGGCTACACACAATCATAAAAAGTGTCAAGTTCGATACATTTTTTTGTCATTTGCCCTATATATATATATATATATATATATATATATATATATATATATATATATATATATATATATATACTAGTTATCGAAGCCCGCCCAATGGGCGGGCATGACTTATAATTATCGTTGACATAATTTGCTATAGCGAAATTATCGTTTTGGAAAAATAAGTTAACGGAAAATAAGATATACACGTACCAAATTTTTTATTGAATGCATTAAGAACGAAAAGAAATAAACGGTTATCGAATATGAGAGATAAAAGTTTCAAAGTGGTACGTAAGAATAAAGTATCAAAACATAGCTCGTTCGATGGGTGAGAAAGCCTTATAAATTGTCAGGACCGAATACTATAAGATTTATGTGGTTTGGAGGTCGGGGTTGGTGGAAGAAGATGAAGATCTTCATCTTATTTAGTGAGAGAAACTAGAGAGAGGGAGGAGAAAACACAAGGTATTATTAAGAAACACACACAATACAAATAACCTAATGATTCACCTCACCCCTCATGGGGAGTCATGAGGGGTATATATAAGCCCTATCTTTGCCACTTAAACGATACTAGTCCCTAAGGGCAAAGTATACTACGCGTCTAGTCCAATTCACGTAAGTGACGTTATCTTTATAAAAAGCGAGGCTAACAATCTCCCTCCAAGATAGCGTCACACGTGAATGGTTACAATGAGACCTATAAATACAAAACAAAGTAAATTACAATAGTAACGAACAATGTTGACTTTCTTGAAGTGTAGAGTCTCTGTAGTCTAGATACTGAGGCAAACTTGAAGTTCTCCCTTCCGATGACCTCGGCATTTGATCTTTGGCACTGCCGGCACAAATACTTGTAGCTTTGAACTTCAACTTTAATGGTCTAGTTAGGTTATTACTCCCTCCTAACTAGTGAGCCTTTTTCTTTATCTGCTCCCTCCTGAACCGACAACACTCTTCCAACACGTCTTTAATCTTCAGACACGCAGCGGAGAAAGTAAACTCTTGAAGCACAATGGTTGTCGTTCTGGGAACATCGTAACAACATAACTCACTTAGCATTGCATCCAAGTTGGTAAAAAACCCCGATGTACACCACACTACTTCTCCTTCTTCAGTCTTAAGCAAAAATCCCTTCGTAATCCAATCACGGAAGATGAAATACCAACTTCTCCCTCCTGATGGTTGCGAGCTATCGGAATCATCATAATGTTGCGTACATGCCGTATTACCTTCTTGATGCAATATTTAACATCATAGCTTGATCAAAATCCCGTGAGAATATGTCGCAAAGATACTCTCAATAATTTTCTCTAACCAACCTTTAATCGAACCTCCTTTGAATTCACCGGCTAATTGTAATGACCACATATGGAGGAAACCCGATACGACTGACTTGAAAAGGAAGTAAACATCCCAACTTTGTGACTTGCTGCTTGTTCTAAATTTTGGAACAATCCACAACGCCGTGTGACACTGAGCACAACAACGTAACTCCTTAAAGTGATGGTTACACACTGTGAGCACTACAACGTAACTCCTTACCAGTTATAACCAGATTGTCAAATTTCATAATGTGCTCCAACAAGTTATCTTGAGACATGCATCCAACCAACCATCGTCTCAAAGATAAAGAAGTCCACCCGTGAAATATCACTTCAATTCCGCATCAATAATACCGTACAAAAACTCCGTAGTCATTTTTCAAATTTCGCTCAAGCCGTGAATTATGTATCCTTCCGTGAAAATTTTACCATACCAAAATACCAATATTACCATAAATTTGTATCCTAAATTTTTGTGAAGAAAATTTCGGATAACACCACTTTTAGATCTAATACAGCCCATGTCTAATGCCAATTTACATTAGGCCCACGATTACATCCAATAAGTGAGGCCCAGTCCACGAATTCAAATCCAATATGCACTACAGAATCGGTTATAGCCCAAAATCTAACTGAAAAAGCCCACAATCCATTTATACGAAGTATTCATATAACCGGTTAAGAGGATTTGTACTTTTCATTTCAGTAGACCTAAACCTAAATCTCACTTCACTGATAAACATCCGCCTCCTTATATCACATCTCCCACCAAACATCTCTCATCTCCCATCACATAAACTCACAACAAACGCATCTCAATCCCAATCTATATCAAAAACAATAATATGCGTGAAACCCAACCGAATACCAACAAAAAACCATATATTCCTTGTGATTCGAATCATCAGCAGAGAAGAAGATGACTTCAAGGTCTCTAAGAGAGGTCACGGGTAGGTTTTTGATGTTGATAATCGTTTTGTTTTTGGTCATAAACGAATCAATGAAATAAAAGTAACAAGCTTGTTATATTTTATTTCTTGTATGATTCGGATAGCATCACACACAAGAGATCAATGATGAGAGAAGCTCAATTAAAAAATCTTTAGAAAGATTAAAAAATTGAACGAATCTGAGATCTTGAGTGGTATATAATTTTTTCGATTTGATTCTTGGTAAAAGTAAGGAGTTGATGTTGGGATGAGGATAGTTTGGAATTAGATTGTTGAAGTTGGATTTTGGATGGACTGATGATGTCATAGTGAAACTGAAGTCGTGTATATTGGTAAATGGTATATGGTCTTTGTGGTCGATGTGGTCAAGGTCTGTTTTACGCTTAACATGCTTCTTCTTTTTCTCTTCAAATCCTTATGCGTAGCCTTACGCGTAACGTTATGCTTATGCGTAAGCATACGCGTAAACATATGCGTAGGCCATAGGCGTAAGCCAAGGCTAAAGCTTAAACGCATACGCGTAACCCATTCCTTACGCGTAACTTCACAGCTACGCGTAACTTTCACTGTAGATATTCCTTATGCGTAAGTTTAGGGTTTTGACCCTTTGACCACTTTTTCTGACGAGTTTTCCGACTGAAAAATCCGACCATCTTCATAAAATACCCAGAAAAGCATAACACTGCTTCTGTTTTGTCTGTTTGACCATGAAATGATGAAGGTTTGACCACAAATATTATCACGGTTTGGTGCAAAAAGTCTTAAAAATACTGTTTGGACAAGATATGACCACGACAGATGTTAACAAATGATAGACCAAGACTCTTTGTGTTTAGACCAAAAAAGATACCAAAACATGAATAAAACTGCTTAACCACATAACACGGAAAAAAAATTTCCGACCCACAAATATAAGCGCAAAACAGTTAAAAACATGTATCAAAAACCACAATAAATCATCAAAAAGTAACCTTGGCTCGTTATACCAATTGTCAGGACCGAATACTATAAGATTTATGTGGTTTGGATGTCGGGGTTGGTGGAAGAAGATGAAGATCTTCATCTTCTTTAGTGAGAGAAACTAGAGAGAGGGAGGAGAAAACACAAGGTATTATTAAGAAACACACACAATACAAATAACCTAATGATTCACCTCACCCTCATGGAGAGTCATGAGGGGTATATATAGGCCCTATCTTTGCCACTTAAACGATACTAGTCCCTAAGGGCAAAGTATACTACGCGTCTAGTCCAATTCACGTAAGTGACGTTATCTTTATAAAAAGCGAGGCTAACATAAATATTGTTAAAAACTTAAGTTAACGAAAAATAAGCTATAGCTATAATCAATACTTGATTGAGTCTTTCCAAGATGTGCATATCTAGCTATCTGAACGGGAATCATTAATATTAAATACCATACTAATACGCATTCAGTTTTAAAAAAATACATAATGTAAGGAATATGTGTATCGTTATAGGTGTTTATTGAATCATCCTCGTATTTTTTAACATATCAACAAAAAATTGATTCTTATGTACTGATAATGGACTCAACAAAAGAATGTTACATAGGCCCTTTTTCATCAGTCTAAAAAAGTAAAGCATCGAGTTTAATGTTAAAATAAACGTAAGAAAATTACAGTTACTTTATTGTGTAGTAAAAAAACTTATAATATATTAAGAACTTCTTTATAAAAATTGTTGGTTGTTGAGTTTGTGTAGTTGTCGTCTTTGTCACTACAGCACACTTTGTCGGACATGCTTATAATCATTCTAGGTATAGCGCAACCTCGTCCAATTTACCACCTGATTTAATCTTTTCCTCAACACATACTACAATGTGGTCGGGATATCTTGATGATGGAAAATAGCCCGTTAAAAATTTTCTTCTTCCTTTTTAAAAGAAACATGATTGTAGTAACTTATTCAAAACATCTTTAGTTGACAACAAATTCGCATTAGCAACACAATACGGAGAAAATTTATTTTAATAAGAAATCTCAAACAACTATTTTAGTTGAATATATCAACATAGTTCCAAGCTCAACAAAGTTAATTCATATTTATTCGCAAATTCGTTAATTGGTTTGTTGACAATCTTTGTATCAAGTGCTTGAAAATATCAAGTCCTATGTATCTAGAACAACCCAATAAATATATAAATTCATATTACTACAATTGTGGTTAATGTAATTTAATTTAACATAAGATATTTTATGTTCTCAAACTTAAACTAATACGTTAGAGATTTAGGAAATTCAAAGTGGATTGCCTAGTATAGAGTATAAATACAACAAACAAAACTTAAACTCAATAGCTCCTAATGTCACTATGAACTCTTGTACTTATTCACTTATTTGACATCACATGTTCAATAGCTTCTACTTCCATATGCAGGATGAATACAAGTTAGTCAGTTTCTAAAAAACGGTTGGCCGTGCACCTCAAAAACCACTATGACACATCCACTATTTTGGTAGTTGGACACCTTCAAAGTATTGAAAACTTGTCGCCCATAATTAATTAAGAATGAAGAAAATACACAACATTATTCTTTATCAATCCTAAAATGTCTCAAGGAAATTGTTCTCTTTTGCTAACAGGTACACCACCATCATATGGACTCTTCATGCAACCACTCCACCTATAATGAATTAAAAAGCATGGTAAGTTATAAAAACTTTGTCAAAGTAAAGAATGGTAAACTATAACTGAGATTCGTCCATATGAGTTTAACGGTTCATAAGGATAACTAATAAAACACCTTAAAATAAAAATAAAATATATATATATATATATATATATATATATATATATATATATATATATATATATATATATATATATATATATGTAAAATGGGCCATCGGAAATGTTTCTTAGAACCATGTAAATCATTCTTTCTATAAGTTAACCCAAAGTGATTCATCTATCTGATCCCTTCCTTTAATTCATACTAAAGATCACGATATTTATCTTTGGTTGGGTAGCTGATATGGGATTTGTTTTTAAGCGTGACCACTATTATGTTAAATAATCCAAATCAACCCATTTTACCAGTAGTATTGCATCAGCCTACACAAAATGTTACCCATTTTGACACAACTCATTGTGACCCATTGCCCAATTCCAAATTAGCTCATCACTTTAAAAAGATCAATACAACTTAATGCTAAAATAAGCTTAGTTCGAACTTAATTTATCCACTACATATATCCAGATCATCAACGCTAATTCTTATTTAAAACTAATACCAATAATCAGGTAGAGATATCAGAATAGGCAGGTCGAGCTGGTTGCGGAATGGGTCAAAGTGGGTTCTCTTTGAAACATGTCATCTTTTAGTATGGGATAAAACAGGCAGGATCACGTTAGGTTGACATACTGAGGCTTTTTTGAAATCCTTTAGAGATGTCTCAGAAGAGTTGATTTTGATTACAAACAAATATTACAACAAAAATCAAAAAATTTGAGTAAAACAACGTATATATTAAACCATACTTTGGGCTTTCAACCAATTAATCTTACTTGAAATAAAATTAAAACCCCAAATTGACCCATTCAAAGCTCTTACCTTGTAACTCTAGCTGGAATCACTAACCGTACAAAATTCTGCATGTCAGAAACTCATTTAGTTGATATAAAAGAGAAATTTCATGTGAATGGGAAAAAGAGGCACTAAACCACCTGTGATGGGTAGATACCAAGGCTATGAATCTCTATGAAAATTCTTTCATCCATGGACATGTCCCGCCGTGGATGGCTTCCGATCCTCCATGTTCTCTAGTGTGACTGGTTTTTGATCGTTAGTTTGGCTGGTGGTAAGAGTTAAATCCATCATTTTCCGAGTGTTTTGCCTGTTAATGCTGAATAGGATTAGCATTGAAAGAAACAAAAAGGCTTAACACTCGTAGTCTGCTAAAAGTACGCATACATGTCTCAATAAAAATATTTACTTCTTACATCGATCGGTCTTTTGAAATGGAATCCTAAAAAGGATTAAACGTTCAGGACAAAGGGTTTAAACTACTCTGGTGGCGTGGCTATTAACGTTTAATCATGTACGTATATGCAATTAATAGACAGATTCCTTCAATGATTAATCTATATGTCAATGGGCAAATGGCACAAAAAGGTATCAAAGTTAGGGTCCATTTCCAATTAAGGTATTCTACTTTTTTTCTTGCATAAAAAGGTACCCAACTAAATTTTTTGGCGGATTTGGGTTTTTTACTAATGTCCGTTAACTCCTTCGTTAGTATATTACATATTTGGTCCCTGATTTTGTAGAGTCTTTTTATGCATCATCCCTCCTCCTCCACCGTCCACCACCACCCTCCTCCTCCACCAACACCGTCCGCCACCATCACCCGCCAACACCACCACCGTCCACCACCACTACCACCCGCCACCACCAGAAAACTCACAAACCCCGTAATAACCCAAACCCATTTCCAATTCCGTACAATCACCCAATCCAAACCCAAACCCAAACCCAAACCCAAGTCCAAAACCTCATTTCGTGAACTCAAATCCCATCTCAAATCCAATGGGAACTGGAGGAATGTGGGTCAGGATTGCTATGTTGTATTCCCAAGGTGGTATGGTTGATAATGCACTTAAGGTGTTTGATGAAATGCTTGAACGAAAACCATGGGATTTTGGCTGATTCTATAGTCAGTTCTGAAATGGATTAACTTGTTTTGACCAATTTCATCATAATAATACATCATTTGTTGGATATTTGAGTGTAATTGGATTAACTTGTTTTGACCAATTTCATCATAAGGGACGGGGGTCCGGGGGCAGCGCCCCTGGTAGCAGGGTCCAAGGGGCGGCAGCCCCTGGCAGGGTCCAAGGGGCAAAGCCCCTGGCTGGGGTCGAGCTTGGAAATTTTTTATTTCCACTAAGTTGCTATGTCAAAAATTCCTCAGAAAAGCAATTTTCGGAATCTGTTGAGGTTGTGAATCTGCTGAAGTTTTGATTCTGAAGTTGTGATGCTGAGGTTGGGAAAACCTACAAACATCTAACTAAAATATATGTTTTGCCCATAAACATGCCCATGCTTACCTTGGACATTACTTCAGCAGAAGCACGGCTTCACTTCAGCAGCAACACTGCTTCGCTACTTCAGCAGGAACTCTGCTTCGTTACTTCAGCAGAAGCACGGCTTCACTTCAGCAGCAACACTGCTTCGCTACTTCAGCAGGAACTCTGCTTCGTTACTTCAGCAGTCAAAATGTCCCAAAAAGTAGTTTTTGTCAGTTTTAGCATAGCTTTTTAAGTCATTTTAAGTTGTTATAAAAATTTAAAAAAAATAAAAATAGCAATTTCACTAGCTTATTTAACTTTTGTCAATAGGAAAAAAATCAAAAAAATCTTTTGGTAGGGCTGCTAGTGGTGCAAAGTTGCTGGGTTGAAGCAATGGAACCACATTCTGTCAGTTCTTACACAGTTGTTTGAGTCATTTGAATTTGGATTTAATTCTGGTTTTTAGCTTCTGGAACTTAAAGGTGTAGTTTGTTAGCCAAGTCTGTTAAAATCAAGTAGGTGTGCAGTCCGCACCTCCAAACCTAAATGATGTTTTCGTTCAAGCATTTCATCAAACACCTTAAGTGCATTATCAACCATACCACCTTGGGAATACAACATAGCAATCCTGACCCACATTCCTCCAGTTCCCATTGGATTTGAGATGGGATTTGAGTTCACGAAATGAGGTTTTGGACTTGGGTTTGGGTTTAGGTTTGGGTTTGGATTGGGTGATTGTACGGAATTGGAAATGGGTTTGGGTTATTACGGGGTTTGTGAGTTTTCTGGTGGTGGCGGGTGGTAGTGGTGGTGGACGGTGGTGGTGTTGGCGGGTGATGGTGGCGGACGGTGTTGGTGGAGGAGGAGGGTGGTGGTGGACGGTGGAGGAGGAGGGATGATGCATAAAAAGACTCTACAAAATCAGGGACCAAATATGTAATATACTAACGAAGGGAGTTAACGGACGTTAGTAAAAAACCCAAATCCGCCAAAAAATTTAGTTGGGTACCTTTTTATGCAAGAAAAAAAGTAGAATACCTTAATTGGAAATGGACCCTAACTTTGATACCTTTTTGTGCCATTTGCCCTATGTCAATATTCAATTTATGACGACTAACTGAAATTTCTTGTCTTTAACGTGTGATGGTTAGAGTCCAAGGCTATGAATCTCTATGAGAATTCTTTCATCCATGGACATTTTACGATAATGATAATGATCCTTAACATGACTTTCTGGCTGGCTACGCACCAGCTTGTTACATGATTTTAATGTAGATTCTACCCTGTAACCGCTTACTTGACTGATTCATGTATGTGGTTGTTATCGTTTATTATTGAAATTTATCAACAAATTGTATGATAAAGTATTTTAAGATATATACACTTAACTATAATTAGATAGATAGAGCTTGGTTAGTAAATGTCACAGACCTATTTTAAACAAACCCAACATAAATTGACCAATTCAACCAAATGAAATCAACACAATGTTTTTTTTAATTAAGTGACGTGTCTATACCTTGTTTCACACTAAAGAAGATTAACATAACTAATACTTACATATTTAGATTCAAAACACACACACACACATGAATAATAGACAGACAGTCAAAATCAGTACATAAAATATATGAAAAAAACACAAACCATCCTACGGAGTATCAGGGGGCATGACACACACATTCCTTGATATCACTGGCAATTTACCTCTAGAAATGATCACATTTACAAAGTTATCAAAAGAAAATTATGAGCCAAATGATAACAAACCTGGAAAATGACCATATAATATTTTACAAAAATAATTTGGCCTCATTAAGACCTACCAGAAACAGTTACATCAATATCAATTAAACCATAGCGGATCTCTTGTACTGGCTTAGTATCAGTTATTTCACAAACAACATATCAAACAAAAAGGGGTTATAATATGAATATACCTGGTAGAAGGTTTTCCCACATGAACATGTCCTGAAGTATCTGCTCGCATTATTTAGTGTCTTTAATATTACCATTGTCAACAGCCTCCTTAATCATACCTTCCCACTTTTTATCATCCATGTAAAAATATTCATCTTTGTCATTTTCTTGGTCACAATTTCTTTCGCATCATAAATATTATCATTTTCTTCATCTGTAACATGTATCTCCTCAAAATCTGACTCAAACTCTTTATCATTGACCCCATCAATAGGTTTCATCCGAAACTCATCGAGCAGCTCATCATCTGTGTCTTCATGCTTTTGTGTCCTTAAAAATAATTTTTCATTAACTAACACCATCAAAGTTGGTTCTATTTAAAAGATTACAAACAGTAGACAACCTGAAACTCTCCTGGCCGGACTTCCTTTCGTTTAAAAGAGTATTGAGGCCTAATATGCATATCATACAAACAGAAACACATAAATATCTAGCACATACCATCATGCTCAGTAAGATATTCTCCACACCGTTAAAGGATTTAATGACCATGCTAATCAGGATCTTTGCTTTTTTATTCCATGTTAGCTTTGAATCTTTTAAAGGTCACTGCTATTGTTGCGCTCTGGGGTTGGACTGTTGTTTCCCTTTCAATCGCTGCACTATTGATGTTTGTCCGCTGTAGCAGGTAAGCTTCACTTGAATAGCATACATTAGAGGGAACAAAATGGGTGGACTGTATAAAAGGTAAGAATGGCTTCAGGTCAAAATTGAACCGGGTTGGGTTGACTTGCAAACACTTCTTTGTCCATTTCCTTAAAAAGTTATAGATAATGAATGCTTGCAGAACTATTTTGTTACCTATAAATTTTCGAACAGGGTGACTTTTGACACAATTTCTTTCGCATCATCTGGTATGCAAATAATTGATTGACAATAATGTTGAACTGAGAATAAATTAGAAAATGCTTACCTATAAATGTCATTAATTAGCATAGCCATGCCTTCCTTTTGAACTAATTTGTTCTTCAGATCTAATGCTACCAAAAAAAAAAAAAAAAAGTAGAATCAAACTGAATAAGAGCCAAAAAATCAAATAATTAAGAATGATGATGAAAAGACTGTAATCAGGCCTTCATATATTCCATGGAGAGTTTACAGTAGGGACTCATCAATCACTCACTATTTTCTTCAGGCTTTCAATCTCTTTCAAATAACCATCACATTGTCTTCGAAATGTCTAGAAAAGTGGTATAGTTGCTGCTGTTAAATTGTATCAGAAATGTCTAAAAAAAGTGGTAAAAATGAGCTATTATCGTTAGTATGTGTTGTTAGACGTGACATGATCATTTGGCCAACTACTTACGGTCTATAATGCAAGTGAAGGTAAGGGATGTCGCATTGGGTAAGAATTTCCATAATCTTTTATTTTCAAAACCAAATATTTGCTTGTTGTGGTGGTGGCACACCAATTGACTGAGAAGTTCCGACAGGTTCATCGTCTGCTTCTTGCAGGTTGCTGAGACAGATAGGATCGGTAATGGATCATGAACAACTTGTAATGGGTTGAGCATCCCAGCGGACTGTCTCCACTCCCGAGTGTCATGACATAATGTATCCCACACTAACAGAAATCTGAAAAAATAAATTCCTCATCATAAAACGACAAAGTATAATGATTAACACCAGCATACCTTATTCTCCTTATAACATCGTCTGAATTAACTTTAAGCAAAAGCTCCTTGTTATTCAATTGAAAAACTCGATTCTTTTCTGAGCTAAGTTATTAAGCCTTCCTTTTCCTGGAAAAATATTCTTCGTTGCTACTGTCAGTTGTTAACTTTCCGTGTAATATAGCCACGCCAGTTGAACCAAACAATGCATATTCGTCAGTTATGGTTGGTTCCTCTTGCATGAGATAGAAAGTTCAAATTCTTGATTTTCTGCTATGACCATGCCAACCATGTCTCATGTTTTCTCAGCATCTTCTTGCAGCTGCAATGGAAACTCAAGTCACCAAACTACTTCCTACTTGGTCTTTCACTTCCATCCTTTTTCAAGCAACTACGTGCTAACTCTCTGAACTTGATCAAGCACTTGGGTGAAATCAGACTACTTAAATTTGAATCAATTATTCTATGAAGGGTATTCTTTTGATAATGGAACTTTCCCTATTCTACCAGATTGATTTGCTCAAAGGGATGCCCTCGATTGATAGCAGGTCTTGGACACAAGACTTCAAGCAAAACAACCCCGAAAGAGTATGATAAAGTTAATAAGCCCTAAAGAAAGAATTAGGGGTGTCCAAAAAAACCGAGGAACCAAAAGAACCGAAGAACCGTACCGGTACCGACCGGGAACGGGGCCATATATTAGAACCATGGTACGGTTCTTGGTTCCTAAAATTCCAAAAATTCGGTTCTCGGGACGGTTCGGGTCGGAACCGTCCGGTTCCGGTACTTTCCCGAAAGAACCGACTTTTATGAAAATATGTAATTTTATAGGCTTTTGTTTGGGACATTGTGCACATGCAAGTTAGAAAATAGAAAAAACCTTACCTAAACCTAAAAACCCATAAACTTTAACCTTTAATTCATTGATCCCATTCAAATATTCAAACATCATTTATCAACATGAAAGCAAGTTTTTCTAAACTGAAATATCGAGTATACGCATAACCGCATATTGAACAATTTTATGTTGCTCACTAACAACTAACAAGAAGTTGTAGTTAACTGTTGGTATTTATTGTTCATTAAATGTAATGATAAAATTCAAGAAACAATTAACGATTATGGCGTCATTGCATGATATATTGTCACCATGTAAGTTATTGTAAGCTAGTCACCATGATTGATATATAATATTCTCAATGAGTTTGCTATTACCGGATATATGTTTTTTGTTTGTTTGTAAGTCAAGTTGTGGAATATTATTAAGGCTGTCAACTTTTTTCGAAGTTCTATGAACCGAGTACCATAATTTTACATCCATCCAAACATATTTTTTTAACACTTCGGTACTCATGGGAATTACCGAAAATTCCCGTACCGGAACCGAGTACCGTACCGGAACCGAACCGAAAAACATGGGACGGTTCTTGGTTCCACTTTTTCCTTATTTTCGGTTCTCGGTTCTTTCGGTTCCGGTTCCGGTTCGGGACGGTTCCAGTACCATGGACACCCCTAGAAAGAATAGTGCACCATTCCTATGTGTGTCCTTGTTGTAGAGACAATACTAACGACACTACCATATTGATTTCCATCACTGGTTTATGCCATCTAAGAAGTGACAGATGGTTTCTCAGCTACAGGAGGGACTACAATAACAGTCGTAGTGGCAGCAGTAGGAATGTCATCAATTGCAGCCTCTTCAGCCATGAACATCCTGATATCTGCAAAGTAGTTGGAGTATCATAGATGATTAATTTTTATGTATGCACAAGCAAACTCAAACACATAATTGATAGCTCTAAAAGCATTTATAACCTTAAAAGTACATACATCATATCAGCCAGATTTGTATATATACATACTATATTTGTAAATGTCGTCTACCAATATGTAAATTATGATGACCATTTCAAGCATCAATCTTTGAAAAACATAAGAACAGTTGTGAATGCTTATATGAGAATTAACCTTTTGTTAAGCTTGAGAAAGGCGTTATACCTGAATTCTTATAAATTCGCTTTTGCTTCCTCTCTACATCTTCTGCAAGATGCTCCCATGTTTGTTCCCAAACATTTACAGGATCTGATAAGCTGTTGAAAATAAGTAGCATAACGAAAATTGTATGTACACGGTGAGCTGACCCCCACGCAATTGCATCTTTGATTCCTGTTATATACTCTTTATCGTTTTTGAGTAGACCACGCGCCAAGCAAGCCTCTTAGAAAGTTTTGTACACCACATTATCCCATTTTTTAAAAGAATCCCATCCGGTTGCACCCTTCACGTAGTTCATTAGCATTCTAAGATAATAACATTCACCGATTATCTCTGGTACATAGTGTATCCTTCCAACAGCGAAACATTGCTTCTGAGGATACGATTTTCTTTCTTCTAATTTGAATACACACTTTGTTGGAAATTCTGCGTAAGTTAGCTTTCTTGCCTCTGTGTCTGTCTTGTTTATTTCCATCCAGGCCGTGAACATGGAAGCACCTACAAAAGGCTTTTGAAGAACGTCATCAAGATTGGCAGCGTCTTTATACACAAATTCTTGTTGTCCAGGCATATGAAAAGAAAGCCTTTCAACAGATGGTGTCCTATGGTGTATTTCGAATTTTAAAAGCCTCCACGCAGCCTCACATGCAAATACATATGTGCAATCCAAATACGCCTTAATCTCATCAACATTTTGTTTCATTTAAAACATCAGCATTGTTTCCGTTATCAACATATGTTCCTGCTGAAATACGATCTAGGCCCTTGTTAATATACTTGAAAAGATACTTCACAACACCAGATTGATTGCACCACTCAACATTTATGTATTCCTGATATTGTTTCAAAAGTGTCGAGTTATAAGGAACAACATATCCATTATCAAGTTGAACTTTGCTCTTCTCTATTGCCCATCCGTTGTTGCGTCGCCTGTACCTTGGATATCCATCATTGTCTACCGTTGTTTGTTCACAATATTTTTTAGGAAAGTGTTTCGAACATGCATACTCAATCATGCACGGTGAAGTCATATGGTCAATGCCACATGGGACATGCATCATGTGTTCACGCACAAGGACATAAAGTTCTGGATCCTCATTCATATAAGGAATTTCAGCTGATATGAAATTGTCAATCATAGCTGTACTGCGAAGCTTATCATCAGCGTGTAGGAAAAGGCAAATGTGAGCATGAGGAAGGTCGTGCTTTTGAAACTCAACCGTGTAAACAACTGAAAATAGTATACATAACTATTTTTAATAATTATATTAAAATTAAGGGAAAATGACAAAAAAATGCATCGAACTTGACACTTGTTGTCATTGTGTGTAGCCAACTATTTTTTTTTTCATTGTAACACAAACTTTTTGAATTTTTGTCATTGTATGTAGCCAGTTAGGTGAATTTGTGTTATTGTATGTACCCAGTTAGGCTTAGCGTTGCATCGTTAGTCCTTTTATATTAACGGTCGTTAGTAAATAACTTAAAATTTCATTCTCTTACGTTTTTATTCGTTTTCATCCGTTATTATACGTTTTTGTCTGTTTTTTATACTTTTTTGTCCGTTGCTTTTTCCCGTTTTTTACGTTTTCGTCCGTTTTCTTACATTCTCGTCCGTTTTCTTACGTTTTCGTCCGCTTTTATACGTTTTCATTCGCTTTTATACGTTTTAGTCCGTTTTTATAAGTTTTCATCCGTTTTCGTCCGTTTTCATCTCTTTTTATACGTTTTCAATCGTTTTTCATCCGTTTTATATTTTTTCGTCCGTTTTTATACGTTTTCGTCAGTTTTTAAATGTCTTCGTCGATTTTCTAACGTTTTCATCTGTTTTTATATGTTTTCGTCTGTTTTTTTCCTGTTTTATACGTTTTCGTCTTTTTTTTAAGTTTTCATCTGTTTTCTTACACCTTCATCCATTTTTATACGTTTTTGTCCGTATTCTTAAGTTTTATACATTTTCGTCCGAAAAAGTAAGAAAATGAACGAAAAAGTAAGAAAACCAACGAAAGCGTATAAAAAAAGATGAAAATGTTGGAAAACAGACGAAAACTTTAAAAAAACAGATGAAAATGTATAAAAACAGTTGAAAACGTAAGAAAACGGATGAAAAACGTATAAATACGAATGAAAACGTAAAAAAATGGACAATACGCATAAAAACAGATGAAAACGTAAGAAAACAGACGAAAATGTATAAAAACGGAAGAAAACGTATAATAACGGACTAAAACGTAAGAAAACGTAAGTAAACAAACGAAAATGTAAAAAACGGATGAAAGCATTGGACCAAAATGTATAAAACAGACGAAAAAGTATAAAAACGGACGAAAACGTATAATAACGGACTAAAACGTAAGTAAACAAACGAAAATGTAAAAAACGGATGAAAGCATTGGACCAAAATGTATAAAACGGACGAAAAAGTATAAAAACGGACGAAAACGTATAATAACGGATGAAAACGAATAAAAACGTAAGAGAACGAAATTTTAAGTTATTTACTAACGATCGTTAGTAAATAAGGACTAACGATGTAGCGCTAAGCCTGACTGGGTACATACAATAACACAAATTCACCTAACTGGCTACATACAATGACAAAAATTCAAAAGGTTTGTGTTACAATGAAAAAAAAATAGTTGACTACACACAATGACAACAAGTGTCAAGTTCGATGCATTTTTTTATCATTTTCCCTAAAATTAATAAACAGTAGTTTAATTATATATGAATCTGGTCTTACGTGCTTGTATTCGACTAAAGAACCTGGTGTCTCTCACGTCATTGATAAAATAATCCAGTTTCTGTTTAAATACCCTAGAAAGCAAATCCGGTATGTCTTCGGGATGAACACCATCTTTGTCAACTTCCCGTGCAATCTCCGACCATTTAGGATTACATGTAAACGTTATAAACAAATCTGGGTATCCAAAATATTTACATATCCCCATGGCATCTAAATAGTTTTGCATCATATAACGCGCACCACCAGTAAATGAAGATGGTAAAACAATACGTTTTCCAATGGAAGATGCGTCCGAGACACCATCACCAACAGATGTCATTAGGTTACTGTATGTATCGCACCTAAGATTTGCTGGTTTGGCTTTAACAAAATATAACCTTTTTGTCTCCATCATTGTATAACCATCCATAAGAAACTGTTGGAACAATTTTCTGTCCAATATAATCAAATCTGTGTAGGTGTCTCGATTCATTATAGTGTATGCAAAGTATTCCCTCATTGTAAACGTGTCATGTTTTCCGACTTTTTCGGGATCAACACCCCTATGCAAAATTCTTAGCATGTAACCGTCTTGACCTCTAGGCATAATCATTGGGTATTGGAGAGCAAGGAACGAAGGGTGAAAAATATTATTTCTTTGAAAACCACCATCACGGGTTTGTAAAACATCCATTAAATCTCATAACTACACCGTTTACCCAGTCACTAACAATTAAATTTAGAAAAAAATTATATACCTCATAGTGGTGCAGACAGAACACAGGCTGCGCGCATAGTGACAAAAGTCAAAATTCATTTATCAACTTAATCAACTACTTCTTTGGACAATTTCAGTTTGTTTGACAGTATGGATCTTGTGGCATTCCTGGTAATAAATCAACAACCATTTGGGGTCTTCTTACAACAATGTGGTGGTGCACTCTTAAATCTAGAACCGTCTTCTTGCTCACTGGTTTACACCTGGGATGGAAATCACAGTAACTGTCATTCTGCAGTGCCACCATTGCCTTGATCATTTTCACTCCATTCTCACATCACGTTACACAGAAGAAGATTTTAACTCCAAGTTACCTAGGAAATTAGCCTTTTGGCGTTAATCGTCTCCTTGGGAGGGATGCTGGTAGCCTTTGGTGAAACATTGCATCTTATGCTTGGACAAAAAGATATATCACTTTTGATTTTGATGGGCACATGTATAGGGCTTCCAATTCTTACATTTATATGCTTTCAGTTACGAATGATTTGGAAGATCTTTTTTTAACCATTTTGGCACAGAGCAAGCAACCTTTTGTAACCACTCCTCATATGATGCTCCTTTTGGAATGATTGTTGAAGATGTGGTAAACTCGTTATGATGTTCATGTCCTTTCTTGTTGTATACATGTATTCCTGTAATGATAAGAGGTTACACATGAGATTATAAAACAATCAATCATTAAATAATGCATCCGACTCACTTTGATCAGAAGGTGTTAGCTATTACTTTTCACATACACATCAAACCATAACACAATGTGGCGTATAAGATGGAATTCTAGAGAGAGAAAGTTAGAGGTTTAGGGAACTTAGTGAGAGAAAGTGAAAGATATTATTATGAGCTCCAACTCTCTACCTTGGGAGGTAGAGAGTATTTATAGTCTTACATAAAACGCCACACATCGGGCTGTGGATCAGGCATACAGTGGGTAAAGACCCGTCCGTCCTCCACGGTGTTACAAAACTAAATACTACTTTACTTATAATAACTACGACTACGAGCTTTCTAACGATTACAGAATGTTGAGGTGACCGACTCTTTAATACCGGGAATTTCTAATTCCTAACAATCTCCCCCTAAGGGAGGTCACCTCAATCATGTACTAAAATTACATTGAATACAAACAGATATTACATTAAAGATTGATCTTGCATTCTTGATGTAGTGCTTTGCTTCGAAGCTCGTAGTCATTGATTAATCACATTGCATGTTTGGCTACTTCAAGTGGAGGTCTTTTACTGATCCACGTGATAAAAATTATGAGCCATCATTTGAGATCATCTGCTATCAAAAATCTCTTTGACATTCTTTGTGGTGTTGTGACATTAGGACCGACATGCTCACATTCTGGATCATAAAATCTTCTCATCAAAGTAGCGGAAGCATTTGTTGAATCATGATATTGGCAGCAGCGTAGCAGAAGCATGGAGTGAAAATATCAGAGTCATTGATGCATTAATCATGATTTCTTTTGAGATGAATGTGTTAAGTGAGCATGCGGCTATGGATTGACCGCTTCATTCTGATCAGCTGCAAACGTCGGGCGTACCTGCATACAACAGTTAGCAACAAATCGCACGAAAGTGTCTTTGATCACCTTCGTTGAATTGAGGTACACGGCCCACGGTTCCCCGTTGATCAGTACAAGTACTGCCTGTGATCAGGTAGGATTCCAAAGAATCTCCTTGACAGGGTTTCGCAGCTGTTCTAGCTGTTCTCAAACCGGAACATCTCAAAGAAGACAACACGGAGTGAGTGAACCAGCGAATTTTAAGTCCACTGATTGATGAAAAGAGATTTGAAAAACAATCGTGTATTCCTCAATAGAAATTGTTTTTGCAATACAATGAAGGTTTTATTGAAAATCAATTATCAATCATAAAAATACCTTTTGGTTTGAAAAAAATGAGTACACAGTCGATGTGCTAGAGAAAAGAGTTTATTAAGCACAACGACCGGTTTTTCAAAGGCATCCGTCAATCCATAACCTGAACCAGGATTGATTCAAGAGATTGAATCGCCCCATTGTTTCTGTTCAGTTGTCACATGGTTGATCTATATAATAGATCTCACATGCCACCTACCAGGAGCTTGTTTGATGTTGGCTCCAGAAGGCTTTCCATCTTCATTGTGAATATGTAAACACATCACTCAGATGTTCTGGCAATACCACAAGGATAATGCGTAGGACTCAAGATATAATCTCTCTTTCCACATTGTGTGAAACAGAGAGTCTTCATTGAAAGTGTCCTAATGAGATTTATTGATGATCTCGTGGCTCTAGACTCAATTTGTGCATATTTGGATCCTATAACGGAGACTAGGGAGAGGGTCTCCTTCTTCAATATCAACCATCTCTAAGAGAAAGTTGATAGATAATGTCGGTTCCCCGTGAGAATGAAACAAGCCCTTTTAAGAGGAACTTGAGTGGTTTGGAAAGTTGAAGTGCAGTGCGTCACTGGGTCCATGACGTCTTGTCTTCAATACCGATGTTACCATCAGTAGTATATGAATTGAACCCGGTTTCTGCCCTAAGGTTGAATAAATGGAGGGCTATTTATTTTCACCCTTTCCTCATTCAATTCTTTTTAATTCTTCAACCCCTTCAGTGCTTACCAAGACTTCATAGCTAATACCTTGTTGGGTTTATTCCAGTACTAGCTCAGTCTTAGACGGCACTCTTCCCATATCTCATTTTTCTCCTTTTATCATCATACCTAAGGACTTCTACACTAACTAGTGGATTGTCCCTGGGTAGATCCCTCCGGTTCTGGCGGATCATGGGAACCAATACCTAACCTTATCATCCTTATATCACCGTACATAAAGTAAAGTTGGTCGGTCAATTTGGTATTGTTCGTCTGCCATTGGATCCAATTGAAAACCATTTGAAAAAAAAATCAATTCAGATACTTGTGATATATTATCAAAGCATTTTGTACCTGAATTGTTTTTGATATTTTTAGAACGAGAACTCCCCCTCAACATGTGCATCAAGTATTTGAAAATGTTTTGCACACGGAGGCAAGAGAAAGAATTAACTTCTTTGATTACCATTTTCTAAAAGATATCAACATCACTTCCCTCAACAAATCAAGTAGATATAGCATTTCCGGGAAGGATGAGGTTTCCATAAATTTGCTCCCCCTCAATATGTGCCTCGAGGTTTGAAAAGAGTTTTGCACATACTAGAGGGAACCTGCACATTGGGATAAATGATCACGTTTTAAATCAAAGGTTTTAAGATAGATGCTCCCCCTCAACATGTGCATTGAAAAATTGAAATCGTTTGTCACATGTGGGCGGGATAGCATGTACATCCTTTTATAACCATTTACCTAATTATCAGTTTAAATCCAATTTAAATCACACATTCTCCCCCGATCACAATTATCAAATCATTTGAAATTTGTGATCTCGTATAGATTTAAATTGATTTGAAAGCTTTTAAGGAGAATTGTGACTTGATTGTGAAAGCATTTGAACTGATAAGGATCGGATTTTAAGACTTTAAACTCCATTTATAAAACATGCATGTATATCTTTTGAAAACAATTTTAATGCCAAATAACTTTTTAATTTAATTGAAATCATTCTCCCCCTCAATCAATGACGTAGGTTGTTGATTGAGAGATAGAGATTTTGACAAATAAGTCCTGATGATTATCAAAAATAGAGATTGAGTTAATTTTTAAAGCATTTAGTTTTCAGCAGATAGGAGTTTATAGAATCAGAGCATAGGATTTGAAAACATGGTAAAACATGGCTCTGTTCTTTCTTTAAAAACCGGGTTATTGCCTCAAGATGACAATAAACCATTGTTTCTCTTTCTCCCAAAAATATTTTTTTCAATTTTTTTTTTTTTTTTTTTTTTTTTTTTTTTTTAATTAAAATTCGAACAATATCTAAAGACCCGTGTCATTCTTTGAATGACAGCACAAAGACCGTAGATATTATCGAATCGAGAAAAACATGACAAAATGACAATATTTTTTGAAGATTTTTCGAGTTTTTCAAATTTTTATGGATTTTGAAAGTTTTATGTTTTTCTATTTGATTTTTGAGGGTTTTATAATTTTGTATTTTGTTTTTCGAATAAATATTTACAAGAGATAGATGAAGATAGACCTTTACTCCTCGTCTTCCTCCTGAAGACGTTTGAGAGTTTCTGGTTGAAGGCTTTTCAGACCAAGACGTGGAAGAATAAACTCAAAACGTTCTCTTGGAAGAGCTTTGGTGAAAATGTCCGCTAACTGATATTCAGACCTCACAAAATATAGTTCCACCACACCTTTTTCAACTTGTTCCCTGATGAAATGATGTCGAATGTCGATATGCTTTGCTCTTGAGTGTTGAACGTTGTTGCATGAGAGAGCAATAGCACTTTTATTATCACAGTACAAGGGATTTTGTTGAATTCAAAGCCATAGTCAGATAATTGAGATCTCATCCATAAGATTTGAGCACAACAAGATGACATGGCTATGTATTCAGCCTCTGTAGAGGAAATAGAAGTACTCATTTGCTTCTTTGAAGACCAGCTCACAAGCTTATCACCCAAAAACTGAGCACCTCCTGACGTACTTCGACGTGTATCTTGACAACCTGCATGATCAGCATCTGCATAGGCTGTTAGTGACATACCGGTGTCCTTCGGGTACCATAGTCCCATATTGATGGTACCTTGGAGATACCGAAAGACCCGTTTAACTGCTTCAAGGTGCTTTTTAGTAGGCTTAGCCTGGTATCTAGCACACATGCACACAGAGAACAAAATGTCTGGTCTACTAGCAGTGAGATACATCAGGGATCCAATCATACTTCGATATTTCGTTTGGTCAATCATGATCCCTGAGAGGTCCTCATCTAGTTTGGTTCGGTCAATCATGGGGGTGTCAACAGGGTCACATGAATCAAATCCAAATTTCTTTAAAATCTCTGTTGCATATTTAGATTGATTTATGAAGATGCCTCCGGGACTTTGTGAAATTTGTAATCCCAAGAAAAATGACATTTGTCCCATCATTGACATTTGAAACTTTGAACTCATTTCATTTGAAAAACGATCACATTCCATTGGGTCAGTCGAGGCAAAAATAATATCATCAACATAAATTTGAACATGAGTTAAATGTTTGCCTGACTTCCTGGTGAACAATGTAGGATCAACTGCTCCTTTGCTGAATCCGGTTGAAAGAAGAAACTTTGAGAGTGTATCATACCAAGCCCTTGGAGCTTGCTTTAAACCGTAAAGAGCCTTCTTCAAACGATAAACGTGAGTAGGATGCTCTTGATTCACAAATCCTTCAGGTTGGCTGACGTAGACGACTTCTTTAAGATCTCCGTTCAGAAATGCCGTCTTTACATCCATCTGATATACCACCATGTTCTTACTTGCAGCATTAGCCAAAAAGATTCTGATTGCCTCGATTCGAGCAACTGGAGCAAATGATTCTTCAAAGTCTATACCCTCCTCTTGACGATATCCTTTAGCAACCAATCGAGCCTTGTTTTTCAACACATCACCATGCTCATCAAGTTTTACTTTGAAGATCCATTTGAGAGCTATAATCATAGCACAGTCTGGAGCAGGTACTAACTCCCATACATCAAGTCGATCAAACTCATGAATTTCATCTTGCATGGCATTGAACCAGCTGTCTTCATTCATGGCGGTTTTAACATCTTTTGGTTCGATCTTAGAAAGTACGGAGTTGAAGAAACACCATAAGGCATCGGTTGCGAGTTGCTTCCGGGTTGATACAGGACGAGAGGGATTTCCAATGATGTTGTCTAATGGATGATCGTGAGTCCATTTTCTGAGGTGTTCATGTGGCATTTGTTGAGGAACTGAGGTAGCTGAGTCGATGTCTCCTGAAGAAGATGGTTCTGATGATGATTCAGGAGTAGCAAATATGTTTTCAAATGGATCATCTTCAGGAGTCGCAAAGGGATTAACTTCATCATTGATGCCAGAAACATTTCCATGATGTACATTTGAAGAATGATGATTTGTTGATGAGACTGAAGGATCAGCAGCAGGTGCTTCTTGACTTACAGATATTGAGACTGATGAATTGACTTCATTCACTGGAATATGAGCATCCTCTGTTGTAGGAATCAGCACCTCATTAGTAGTAGACTCATACAGTTCATCAAACATGGGATCAAACAATTTCTTTACATCATCTTCAGATGGAGGTACATATGGAGTTTCTTGAGAGGAGTTTGGAACAAGGGATGAACCAATAGGACTGTTTTGAAGTGCGGGTCCTGAGTTGGAGTGTCCAGGAGCCATTTGACCGGTCAGCTCATCAAACGTAACGTGAATTGTTTCCATGATATTTCGGGTTCTTTTGTTGTAGATTCGGTATCCCTTTTTGTTTGGTGCATATCCTACAAATACTCCAATGTCAGCTTTAGCCCTAAGTTTGCCCAAGTCTTGACCCTCATTAGTTGGATAGCACAAGGCACCAAACACACGGAGGAAAGATAGATTAGGTTTTCTGTTGTGGACAAGTTCATATGGAGTTTTTCCATGAATGGTGTGAATCAGGGAACGATTTTGTGTGTAGCATGCAGTGGCAATTGCTTCAGCCCAGAGAAACATTGGAACCTTTGAGTAGATCAGCATTGTTCTAGCAGCTTCAACAAGAGTACGATTTCTTCTTTCAACTACACCGTTCTGTTGAGGGGTTCGTGGAACACTCCTTTGATGGCTGATTCCAACGCTTTCATAGAATTCACAAAGTTGTTTGTTGACAAACTCAGTTCCATTGTCTGTTCTGATAATTCTAACAGTTTTGTTTAGTCTAACCTGCAGCTGTTTGATGAGTTTGATGATGATATTAGGAGTTTCATCCTTTGTCCTTAAGAACTTGACCCAGGTGAATCTAGAATAATCATCAACCACAACTAACACATATTTCTTCCCAAAGATATTCTGCACCCTCATTGGTCCACATAAATCCATATGAATCATATGAAGAACTTCTGTGACAGAGTTAGTAGGTTTAGGTTTATGGGCATACTTCTTGCTTTTTCCCAATTGACATGCTGAACAAAGATGATCCTTTTCATACTTTAGTCTAGGTAAGCCTACAACTAAGTCCTTTCTGGAAAGATCGTTGATGGTGCCGAAGTTCAAGTGATTGAGACGACGATGCCATAGCCATGACTTTGTTTTTGAAGCCTTTGATAACAAGCAGATTGGTGAAGCTCTCATCATGTCATCGATAGAGATGGTGTAAAGGTTGGAGCCACGAGTTCCTTTCAACAGTTCCTTACCGTTAAGATCTCTAACAAAGCATGTGTGTTTTCTGAAGGCTACTTCTAGATCAGAATCACAGAATTGACCGACAGAGAACAGATTATGACCTAAACCTTCCACATAATACACTCTGGAGATGACACTATCACCAACAACATAGTCTCCATAACCCATAATTGCACCAAAATGATCATTACCAAATCTAACAGTCCCGATGAATTTGCTCACGAAGTTCATGAGCCGTGACCGGTCTCCAGTCATATGCTTGGAACAGCCTGAGTCCAGGTACCACAGAACGATTTGAACGATCTGCAGTTGAACACAGACAAGAATGGATAACTGGATAATTGGGATCCCCATGCACGAATGGGTTCCATTTGGTTAGTAGCAACAGTTGGACCACCCACATCAGAAATAGAGGCATTCATATCAGACAGTGAGATAATGGAATCATTGTGAATAGATGCAATACTAGTGTCTATATTAGCCCTATTTACAGTGTGACCACTTCTTAAGGGAATAGTTCTACCAGTAGGCATCCATTTTCTAGTGGGCATTATCTGATTAGTCTTATGACCAACAGGTATCCAATAAAATCCTATTTTGCTGAATGTTCTTCCTGTGGGTTTCCATTGTTTTCTACCTCTTTTTCGCTTTTGCCTTTTAGCCTTTTTAGCATGAATTTTAGCATTAACAGGATTAACTGGGCAATTAACATCATTAGGCAGAACATTAACATCACATCCAAGATTAGAAACAGAATTCAAGCAAACATCAGTACAAGGTTTGCAAATAGTATCAGAATTCGAATTAATTACAGTACGCCTATAGCTAATACTAGAATCAACACGATTCGTTTTATTCGATTCAAACTTAAGGTTCCTAGATTGTTCTTCTACTCTCTTCCAGTGCACATTCTTAGCTTGAGAGGTCCTATCATTCCTTGTATTGTCTTGAGACTTTGACCTGCTCCCTTTAGTGTCACTGATTACTCCTGTAGAGGGAATGGGAACATTAGTTTGTTTTACTACTCTTTGCATCACCTGTTTAGATGTGCTGGGATCTGAACTACATGCAGGTGCACTAAGGTTCACATTCTTAACGCTAGAGGTACTGGGATTAGTACTCCTAGAAGGCACATTTGAGTTCACTTTCCTAGCATTGATAGATCTAGAATCTGAACTACTCAATGGTACACTACTCCTCACATTCAAAACATTGGGAATCGATTGCATATCATTATTGGCCTTAGGCATTGAGCATGGAATCAAAGGGTTAACTCTCTCACCTAATGTCTTTGGGCATATTGTGATCAAACATTCTAAGATTTCTTGAGATCGTTTGGCATATAAGCATGCATGTCCAATTGCATTATCATGAGGTTTCTCTAGCTTATCCTCTTCAACAATCTCACGCAGGCATTCTAAGCAATCCTTAAGGGATGAGAAATATGTTTGAATGGCAAGCTTGTTGTTCCTTAGATGAGGAGGGACATATGTTACAGACAAAGCATATTTATTATAAGAGGGAACCTTAGATGCAACATTCTCCCCATTGGTCATTGGCATTTTCCCTTTTACCTGACTCTTCAGATTCTCAATTTCCTTTTGCAAAGACGCTATTTGATCGTTATTTTTGTTCCGAGTGACTTTAATTGATTCAAATAACTCATTGAAATGACGTTTAACCTTTACATTTTCTTCTAGAAAACTTTCATTTTCCTTTTGTAAAGCATTTACTAAGTTTTGAAGATGAAACGTTTGAGAAATCTGAGAATCTAAAGGAGGAGGCATTTGGGAGCCTGTCATATTGTTCGTTTGGCCCTTTAATTGAGAAATTTGGGCTTTCAACTTTCTGATCGTGTTGCACTGAGCTTGAATCTGTTCATCACGTTTGTTAATTTGAAAAACTGCATCAAACTCTGGAGCATCTGAAGATGTCTTGATATTTGAAGTTTTGACATTTTCTTTGAGATGTTGATATTTTAGTTGTAAATTAAAATACTCAACTTCTAGTTTAGAAAAATGTTTAATCAACGTGTCGTGATCATCCAGTTCAATTTTCTCGTTTAGTTTAGAATTAGTTTTTTCAAGCTCAATGACACGATCATGGGAGACTTTCAGTGCCACAGATAATTCATGAAATTTGGAAGCATTAATAGAGCAATTTGAAGCAGTGAAAAACACATCTTGAGCAACACATTCAGTAATAAGATTCTCATTTAATGTATGCAGGTTCTTTCTCTCAATCTCATTATATTTTAGTGCACGCTCATAATCACTAACTTCAGCAACCATTGCATCAAATTCCTTTTCCATACCCTTAATATCAGCTTCTACCCCCTTTTTAAGACTCTCAAAGTGATCTTTTAGAAGTTTAAAGAAAGGCATGACCTCAGTTAAATAACATTCTTTCATTTGTTCAAAACCTCTTTCACCTTCAGTTATACCAGTGGGAGTGATCCTTTTCTTGCAAGTTTTCTCAAAATCAACAAATAGTTGGAATATAACGTATTGGCTAATTAATGTCTTGCTTTTAGTGGCAATTGTTCTAGGTACAAGATGCATAGGTGTATTAGGAGGATACACAGTTGCTCTAGGCATTTTCCGAAGGGGAGGGTTTGTTTCTACAATATTTTCAGCTTTCTGCTTATCTAAATCCATTTTCCAGAAGACTTGTTCGGGAGTCAACAAAGTCTGAGGCTTAAACTTGTTCAAGGAAATCCAGTTTTCCTTCTTGTAATCATGAGGAGAGAAGATTATGTTTTTCTCTTTGCATTTGGGATCATTTTGCTTCTTATTCATCTTTTCCCTAGTGATTTCATTTAATATCTTATCTTCCTCAGTGCACTCAACGCAACTAGGTTTCTGCCTAGGCTTAAGAATTTCGTTACCATCATAAAGTACCTTATGAGCATTTCTAGCCTTTTTAATTACTTCTGGATTTGGTTCCTCAACAAGGGGAATGCTATGCTTATCGCTTAAGACTCTATGCTTAGTGATCATGTGAGCAGTCTGAATGGTATTCCCTTGTACGTACAACTTATTTTCAAGCTTGTTTTTCAAAGTCTTTAGATTAGAAAAATCATTCAAAAGTTTTGACTCCTTAGCATAGAATTCTTGCTTAAGCACTTTAACATTTTCCTGAAGTTCTTGTTTTTGCTTAGCAGTTTTAGAAAGCTTTTCTTGTAAGGCATTTAACTCTTGTTTTAATACTTCTTCTCTAAACCTACTTTTTCTAATAGTTGTACGCATTTGGTCATCCATTTCCTGCTCACGGGTGGTCAACTCAAACTTAGCACGCTGTTCATAGATAGCAACACGTTCTTTATAGGCATTTAGTTCAGAAATTATGGATTCATCAGGAGCACATGCAGTGAATTCATCAAAGACATAGTCATTGTTAACTGCAGGAGATGCATCACTAGGTACAACTTCACTTTCACTTTGTTTCATATATTGATCATATGGGACAATGTTGATGTTACCCATGTTTTCAATATTTGATTCAATAGTTTCAGTTGATTGTACTTTGTCATGCATCTGTTGCACATTGGCATCATCGTATAGTTTTAATACCTCTGAGATAAGCTTGTCATGGGATGGCCCAGCTGGTGGTGAAGAAGTGACCTTGGGAGACACCATGGGAGAGATGCTAGCCATAAATATTGTGTGTGCAGTAGGTCCATCATCCACATCAGAGTCGTAAGCATCGCAGTCACCGACTTGAAAGGCATTTTGATGATTGTGACCTATCTCCTGAATGGGCTGCTCATCTACATCTGCATCATAGGTCTTGGCATTGCCTTCAGCAAGAAACAGCAGTTCCTCTTCATTCAAAGTAGCACCATTGTCCTGAGCTTGAGCCAGCAACATCTTATCTCTGAAGTATTCGGCATTTTGTGGACGCTTTGGAGATGTGCAGTTCCTTGCAATGTGTCCCTCACCACCACAGTTAAAGCATTTGATTGGCTTAGCTTGACCTGGGTTACCATTCCTTCCTCGATTCTGGTTTCCAACATAACCTCTCCCAGCTCCACCTCGTCCCTGTTCATACTGTCTTTCCTGAACTGGTTGCACCACGATCCTTCCATCTTTAACAGTGGCTTGATTATGTGGGTTAGATGCAGTTCTGAGGTTGTTGTTGGTTTGTGGGAGAGTATTCATGTTTTGACTAATGAGAAGTGCAAGTTGATTAATGAAGCTACCCATGTGAGCATCAGCATCAGCTTGTTTGTACATAGGATCATGAATGAGTTTGTGATTACCATTACCCAAGGGTGTGACTTGTGAAGCTTTGGTTTTGATTCCGATGTTTGAGTAGAAGGCAGTTGAATCATTAGACGAGCTTGTCTCTCCTGGGTTAGTTTTGAACTGATTGAGAATCAATTTTTCAAACATGGCATGTCTTTCATTCTGAAGGAGGAAGGCATAGAGTTGCTCATAGTTTGTGTTCTTCAATCCTTTAGTGAGCTTCACAGCGGTAACAAACTTGTGCCATTCGGGATTCATGTTGTTCACAAATTTTGAGTTCAACTGAATGTTAGGCATAGTCATCTTGATGTTCCTCATGTCATTCACTAACTTATGAAATCTCACATAGTACTCATAGACACTCTCATCTGGTTTCATCTTGAAGTGCTCAAATTCATCATAGAGTTGGGATTCCCTGTCTTCCATAGTTAATTCTGAACCTGAGAGAAGCATCTTAACGTTATCCCAAACAGCCTTTGCATCAGTGTTATGATTGATCAGCTTGTAGATGTCTTTAGGAAGACCTTGAAGAACAATGTTTGAAGCCCTGATATCTGCATCGAATCTCTTTTTCTCCTCATTATCAAGCTCATTGTACATCTTAGGTCTATCCATTCCGTAGACAGGAGTACCATCTTCATTAGTATCAAGTATGTCTCTAGTCGTTTCAACCCGATATGGTCCTTCATCAATGGATTTGAGAATGTTTACACCATTTTCCTTTCCAAGGCAATACAATCTGATTCGTTGAGCCCAAGAATCGTAGTCAGTTCTGTCAAGCATTGGTGGACGAGTATCTGAGCCAGCTGCTTGAACATCCTCGGCAACAGTGGAGATGACAGTGGGAACAGTGGGAATGTTGGTAGACATGTTAACAGATTATACGGGATTTTATAACTCTATGATTAAACCGGGAAAAAGAATCTTTCACGGGATTTTACTAAATCAAGAGAAAACCGTACACAATCACTCAAGTTGCTAGATGATAAAGTGCTAACTCGCTACCAAATAATGCACTAAGTCGCTAGAAATTAGTGCACTAAGTCGCTAACCCTTAACTCGCTACACGTCTAAGTCGCTAGAGTCCCAAGTCGCCAACAGAAAAGCAAGTCGCTAAGTAGTAACTCGCTACAGACTAAGTCGCTAGCCAAATTTGTGCAGTAATTCGCTACACAAGTCGCTAGATATGCAAGTCGCTAAAGAGCAACTCGCTACAAACTAAGTCGCTACCACAAGTCGCTAACCGTAGTGGAGATTCCACTACTTGTACTTTAACTCGCTAGCTCTAACTCGCTAGCTTTTATAACTGTAACTCGCTACAAAACTATGAAGCAAGTCGCTACCAAGAAAACAAGTCCGAGAGCTAAGTCGCTAGCTTGAAAAACCAAATAACCTTCACTTTTCAATCCAAAAACAACCCAACCAAGATGATTCAAGCTTACCAAATGAAAACCTAAACACTTTTGATGATTCTAAACATAAAAGTACCAACAAAATTCAAACTTTAACACAAGAAATCAACCAAATGATGCAAAAACCACTAAACTTTTTCAAACTCAAAAACCACCTAAAAACCACTATAAATCCAAAGATGTGCAAGATATGATCTAACCATGGCTCTTGATACCAATTGTTAGCTATTACTTTTCACATACACATCAAACCATAACACAATGTGGCGTATAAGATGGAATTCTAGAGAGAGAAAGTTAGAGGTTTAGGGAACTTAGTGAGAGAAAGTGAAAGATATTATTATGAGCTCCAACTCTCTACCTTGGGAGGTAGAGAGTATTTATAGTCTTACATAAAACGCCACACATCGGGCTGTGGATCAGGCATACAGTGGGTAAAGACCCGTCCGTCCTCCACGGTGTTACAAAACTAAATACTACTTTACTTATAATAACTACGACTACGAGCTTTCTAACGATTACAGAATGTTGAGGTGACCGACTCTTTAATACCGGGAATTTCTAATTCCTAACAGAAGGGTTGCCAAACTTAGGAAGGCCGTAATCAGGTCAGTAGCACAGGACACCATGATCCCGTTGTTAAAATCTATTTCATATAATCCAAGTGCCTTGAGGCATCGTAAGACGACATTCATATTAGTAGCTATCAACACGTAGAAGAAAAGCGATACATATATAGAAAGTCAGTTAGATATGTAATCAAGATGTGTTGGAATATATTATAATGAATTCAAATATTCCCACTTAACCTAACCTTGCATTGATAATCTGATAAGAGAATGACTTTGTAAGCCTGCATGTATTTGAAAACCCTATTTCAGTGTCATCGTTATGCGGGACTCAAGCTCACTATATATATACCATGAGTTTTTACGTTTACGGGGTTTATCAAAACATGAAACACAACCCTGGAAATAGAACATCCTGTGAGGCTGCGTCACAAAGTTACAGCAGAAAAAACTAACCGATTCACGATTTGGGCCAAACGGCTAGTTCGAGAAGTAACCATTTTTTAAAAGCCATAAACTTTATTTGGGCCCGACAGATAACACCAGTGTATTCATTTATCATACAAATGTAGTTGAACACACTGAATATAGTTATATAAACTTATTAGATCAAAAATCAATTCGTATCACGTACAGCCTGTTGCTTAACCATGACTTGACTGCAAGCCATTTTGTCACGCTAAAATCTGTAACTTAAAAATAGTTCATTTAATAACAACATTTTAACGGGTTGTTACAACTTATTTTTAGACTAAGGCGTTATCATATAGTATTATGATATAATAAGCATTTGAGAGCAATGGAAAAGACAAAAGTTAAATACTACGTAATACTTGGAAAGTGTCGAGCCATTCTCCCATTCTCTGTATAAATGAACGTGATCAGCCTTTCTCCGATTCTCTGTATAAATGAACCATTGCAAAACTTCGGCCTCCCACATCACTGACGCGTTCTTGTTTCAGTTATATATGTATAATTCAACATGATCATTAGCAATAATCTCAACATGATCATCTTTATCAACATGTTCACATATAATTCAAATCTGATTTCCTGAATGAGAAGGAGGAAATATGTTCACGAATATGTCAATAACCTGTAGTGTCCACTTTTCCAAAGAGTCAATGCTTCAAGAGGTTGTATAATGACACATTGGTGATAAACTGATCATAAAGGTTTCAAGCCAAATTACTCAATGTACAATATGGCAAAAGTTTAGAAGATCATTGTGACATACCTGGTTTGATGTACATGTGATGAAGAAAACACAAAAACAAATATAATGAACCTGTATATAATTTTTATGGATCATTAGATGAGATTGTGAGGGAAAAAGGATATTAGGGTTTTTGAGAAAAAAATTTATGAACCGTATATAATTTTTATGTATATGTTTAGTTTAGGGTTACCTAAGTAGTAGGGATTCTCCTACATAGTTGCATAGATTTATTATATGATTCCAATAAAATTATAGCCATTTATATATTATAGTATGCAACATAATTATCAAAATAACTTGTTGCCTAAGTGGTAAACACACAAGTTATTTATCAAAACAACCAAGGTTCAATCCTTGCAAGGAACCTTTTTTATAAACAATTTTCAAAAATCTTTAAAAAAATTCCGAAAATTAAAAAAAAATAATAAAATTTGGAAAATTAACAATTAATTGCTTAGTTGGACCAATAATGCTTATGTGGCATAAAAAATGATTATTTGGCATTGAGGTGGCATTGATGTGACATTAATGCCAAATGCCTCCTGTTATATATAATATATATATATATATATATATATATATATATATATATATATATATATATATATATATATATATATATATATATATATATACATATATATATATACATATATATATATATACATATATATATATATATATACATATATATATATATATACATATATATATATATATATATATATATATATATATATATATATATATATAATCTGGATCCATTGAGAAGGATTAAGTCCTTCTCAATTGAGAAGGATTTTGAAAACGCTAGATTTGGAACATCGATTTAAGTTTTTCAAGTGTAGAACTCCTTTTAATGTGATTATAATCCAAAATGTGTAAAAAGAAATTGAATCAATGTTGAAAATTTCACGATTTTACGATATATGTACAATTATGAATCATATGTACGTATTTAGTGAATCATTATCATAACTCGATTTTTACAAAGATTTGTGAATCAAATTTGCGATTTATAGACTCGATTCACTTTTAATTGATGTATACAAGTGAATTAAATGAAAAATTATGAACCAATAGCTCAAACGAAGCCTTCTCAATTTCCTTCTCAATATAACTCTTCTCAATGGAACCAAAGCTTATATATATATATATATAGGTTTGGGTTATTATGAAAAGTTTCTTATAATGAAAAGAATGAGAAGGCATGTGGAGGTGACATGTGTCACATTTGCCACATCACCATACCCCACCCCCCCCCCCCCCCCGAAAAAAAAAATTCCCGCCAAAAAAAAAATTTTTTTTGGGCAAAACAATTTTTTTTTGGGCAAAAAATTTTTTTTTGCCGCCAAAAATTTCCCGCCAAATTTTTTTACTACATCACAATTATGAATTTAGTGCATCAAGGTTATAAATTACTGCATCACAGTTATAAAGTTACTGCATCACAATCATAATTTTAGTGCATTAATGTTATAACCTTGATTTTAGTGCATCATAGTTGATGCACTATTAACTATGATGCAGTAACTTATAATAAAGATGCACCAAAACTTATTAGTGCATTAAGGTTATAAGTTACTGCGTCACAATTATGATTTTAGTGCATTAAGGTTATAAATTACTGCATTACAGTTATAAAGTTACTGCATCACAATCATGATTTTAGTGCATTTAAGGTTATAACCTTGATTTTAGTGCATCATAGTTGATGCACTGAACTATTAACTATGATGCAGTAACTTACCAATGGAGCATTAGTCCAATGGTTGGAGCACTTGTGCTTGAGTCAATTGACCCAAGTTCAAGTCTCATCCTTGGCATTTGCTTCATATAGGTACCCACCTCCGCAAAACCTGTGGGCACACTGGAGAGACTTTGTGGAATAAGAGCTTAGGGGTCCGAGTTTTGGATCATGCTCACTCCAGTTGGTGCCCCACTAGGCCAGGAGAGTTGCCGGAGCTATTACTTGTGGGGTGGACAATGGCTGGTGCCAAAAGGCACCCGCGGTCAGGGTGTTCCCGCCAATCTACACCTTTTGTGGAATGATACAGTAACTTATAATAAAGATGCACCAAAACTTATTAGTGCATTAAGGTTATAAGTTACTGCATCACGGTTATAAATTTACTGCATCATAATCATGATTTTAGTGCATTAAGGTTATAATTACTGCATCACAATTATGATTGTGATGCAGTATTTTTATAACTGTGATGCAGTAATAAATTTTGGCAGGAATTTTTTGGCGGGAAAACTTTTTTTTTTGCGGGAATTTTTTTTTGAGGGGTGGGGGGGTGGGTGGGGTGGGGGTGACACATGGCATGTTGATGTAGCAAAGGTGACACATGTCACCTCCACATGCCTTTTCATTATTTTCATTATAAGAAACTTTTCATTTTAACCCTACCCTATATATATATATATATATATATATATATATATATATATATATATATATATATTGAAGATCATGTGCGGATATTAATTTTAAGTAGGGACGTGCGGATTGATCTGGGTCGTCCATCTCTTTGACCAGATCATCCTCTTTTTTGACTAGATCTAGATCTACACACACACACGCTAACTTCACGGTACCAATTTACCATGAAAACGATTTTTTTAATTTTTTTTTTTCCTTTTGAGCGATCCTTATTATTGTTGTCTTCTTTCCTTTTGAGTGATCCTTATATATATATGCGATCCTTTTTTTTTTTTTTTTTTTTTTTTTTTTTTTTTTTTTTTTTTGATTATGAGACCTACTGTGATATTAATGATATTATGAAAATGTGATATTTTAAAACGGTGATATTAAAAACCCATGATTGTTACGGTGATATTATGAAACCAACTTTGATATTAAGCTTTTTTACATGTAAAAATGAACCGTGATATTAAAAACCGATTATTGTTACAGTGATATTATAAAACCAACCTTAATATTAAGCTTTTTTACATGTAAAAATGAACCGTGATATTAAAAAACCCGTGATTGTTACGGTGATATTAACAATTTTATTTAAAAAAAAAAGTTTCTGTGATATCAAGATCTGATCATGACTTTTGTAAAAAAGTCAAAATCAGACGTTAATATCACATTAGCTTTAACCATGAAAGCGATTTTAAAAAAAAAAATTTGTAGCGATTTTTAATAATATATTGTCCTCTTTATTTTTTTAATTTTTTCAGATTTTTTTGAAACTTTTTTAAAAAAAAAAACTACTGTGATATTTCCGCAACATCCCTACTTATAACTTAATCCCCACCCGATCCCTTCCCTATATATATATATATATATATATATATATAGTGAAACTTTATTTTCAGAACTCACTTTAAATGCGAGAACTGCGAGAACCAATATAAACCATTAGATCATTTCATCAATGGATGAGATGACTTGTTCCATTTGTGTCATTAAAAGAAAGATTAAGGAAATTTTGTAAATGACTGGGGGCATTAAGGGTATTTCATATATTTCACTTTCATTAACCGTCCCCTGCATTTAGGGTATTACTTCAAATCATTTATCTCTTTATCTCTTTGTTTTTTAACCTAGTGCCGCCTCCCTCTACCCCAACCTGTGTATGTCAATCGCCAGGAAAAGAAGAACAAAAAAGGTAATTTTGTCTTTAGGTGGCGTACATCTTTTGTTTACTTATTTAATAAACTTTGTGATTTATTTTATCACCATTGTGGATTTGATTGTTTTCTTAAATTTTCTGATTATTTGATCAGATAGGTGGCGTTATCTTTTTGATTTAACAAAAAAGCAAATGGCTCGAAGAGAAGTGTGGGAAAAACAAATCTTACTGATCCCTAAAAAGGTATTGAAACTATATTACACGATGCACTTTAAAATATTGAAACAAATTGATTTTTGAAACGTTTGGTTTACTATTTTTGATATTGAAGCTATTCAATGTTTCACTTTAAAAAAGCAAATCTAAGATTCAGTTTAACTTTTCAATATCTATAACAAATCAATAAAAATTTGAGGAAACATTGAATAGATGAAGATATTGCTTTTCAAAAGATGGTTGCGAAGGTTAGATTATCATCTTTTTTTTCCTTGTAATTATTCTTTTAATTGGCTCTCTATTTTCGTTGGACTTGGAATTGTTCCCATTTTACATAGTTTAATGGCTTCGTAAATTTTTCTCTTTGCAAAAGTCAAATAGTTTATTGATAGTGTCAGATAGTGTTGGCAAGATCAAGGGACAAAATAGTTTTTTAGATTTGTCCAATAATGGTTCTATTTACATATATGTTTAGATTATAAAACATATATGTTTCGGAAAGATACATATATGTTTACGTATAAAACATACATGTTTTGTGTTTTGGATTATGCTACTTGTTGTGCTTAGTTTTCGTTTCTTATTTGTTTGTGGTTTAATTGTTTCCGTGCATGCTTGTTTCAGATTGATTGATGAAGATGATGATATCATTTAAGACCGGGAAGTGGATGGACACGATTATACATGAAGATAATTTGCGACTTTTGGAGATATATGATTATTTCATGTATTTTTGTACTTGTAATCAAGTGAAATGTAACATTTAATTATATCAATTTTGTTTTTCTTTTTATAATGATTTATGTTTTTAATTTGTGTTTCAAAGTTTCAAAAAAAAACAATGATCATATAAAAATATTGCTAGGTTGATAAAAAAAAAATGTTAGCTAAAAAAGAAAACATGTATGCACTTTGACTAATTGAAAACATATATGCACCTTCACTATTTCAAAAAAAAAAAACATGTATGCACCTTTGCCTATTTGAAAAAATAAAATAAAAAACATGCATGCTCCTTGAGACTTAAAAAAAAATACTGATTAGGTATAAAAAAAAACATGTATGCACCATAACTATTTAAAAACATGTTAGGAAAAAAAAAAGAAAAAAAAAAATCCGAATTTTTAGATTTATAAAAAACGGGAATTAAAAAAAAAATAAAAATAATATGAAAATGTCTTTTACTATTATACCCTTTTGAATTAAATAAAAATAACAAAATGCTATGGAGCATTAAATGATGTACATTGTGTATTATTAGTTGTAAAAAGATGGTTCTCGCAGTTCTCGCACTTAAAGTGGGTTCTGAAAATAAAGTGCCTCTATATATATATATATATATATATATATATATATATATATATATATATATATATATATATATATAGGCAGTGTTGCAAAAAAATGTCTACAAGGCCGATTAATCACCGATTAGGTGCTACTGGGCCACCTACGTTTCCGATTTGTGTAAATCGTTCAAACAAATTGGTCAACCATGGTCAACGGCGGTTAACGATGGCCAAACTTGCCAAAAACATGGAGATCTTACCGGAAATACCCTAAACTCGCCGTAAATTAGTTATAATCACTGTTTATAGCTATTACAAGATGTTCTTCAAGGAAAATCTTGCTGAAAATACCAACACTTGCCGTAAATACCTAAAACTTGCCAAAAATGGCAATACAATAAGCGATTCGCTATTTTTGCAACCTTGAACAAATGTAATCACTTATAGTTGCTGTTTATATCTATTATAAGATATTTTTAAGGAAAATCTTTTCGGGAATACCCAAAGCTACCCAGAAATACCCAAAACTTGCCAAAAATGCCAATCTGATTAATCACCGGTTAATCCTGCCTAGACCGATTACAAGCTACAGGGGAGTCGACCACCTCACTACCAATTCGTGATTTTTGCAACCTTGTATATAGGGTAAAGTTAAAATAAGAAGACAAATATCCGTAAAAATAATAAAAATATAATTTTTTAAAATAATTCTTCAAAAATTCCAAAAAAATTCTACAATATTGGGTATGTTGGTGCATAAAACTTTTGTGAAAACATTTTTTATAATTTTGAGTTTTTATACGTTTTTTTAATGCACAAAAAATGAATTTTGATGCGCAAAAAAATTTTAATGCACAAAATTTTCAACTTGTTTTAGTTAGATGCGCAATGTTATTTTGATGAAAAAAGTCAAAAGAAGTTGGGTGCAAAAACCAATTTTTGATGCACAAAAAAAAAGATTTAATGCGCAAACGTATTTTTTCATATTTTTTTTTCGGAAAAAATATCCACTTTTAGAAAAAAGTTTTTCACAACTTTTTCATGCATCATCATACCCGATCTTGTGAAATTTTTAGGGAATTTTTCAAGAACATTTTTTTGAAAAAAAAAATCTTTTTATCTTTTTACTGATATTTGTCTTTTTATTTGATATTTATCTTATATATATATAGTGAGGATCATGCTATAGGATAGTTATTTTGAAGAGTTTATTGACACGATTCCCAAAAAATTTCAAGATCTTTATCCAAGATCTTTATCCAAAAATTTTTGAAAAATCCTCACTATATATATATATATATATATATATATTGAATTTTTTGGGAATCCTCAAAAAGAATTTTGAAAAATCTTGAAATATTTGAAGAGTTTTTTGGGAATCCTCACTTTATATATATATATATATATATATATATATATATATATATATATATATATATATATATATATATATATATATATATATATATATATATATATATATATATATATATAGTGAATTCTTCAAGATCTTTATCCAATTTTAAGAGTTTATTGACACGATTCATTCTATAGGATAGTTATTTTGAAATGAAATTGAGGAATAAATACATGGAAAACATGTTTACAGAAGACTGCACACCAAGTGTTTGATAAAATATCTGAATGAGATTTTATAACTGTGATGCACTAATCTTACACTGTGATGCCCTAAATGTTTTGAATAGATTTATAATCTGTTAACTTTTGTGCTATCTTTTGTGCCTGTTCAAGAATTACACTGTTTTACTTGTATATTTTGTTTAGACTTATATGCTACCTTTTAACAGATCATGTGCGATATTTCAAAGATGAGTGGGTGTAACATTATCGGAATGTGGGCGATGCATATGTGTGTAAACTACTGGTGTAGCGAACCCAAAGATTGCAAAAGGCGTAGCCACACTAGCATTATCATGTACTTAAGCTCCAAATGATTTGGTTACCGCTTGAGACATGGCGCTTGAGCTAGTAAAAGTAATGGATCACTATTAGTGGAATCAACATTAGGTAAGTCTGAAATTTAAGACACACTCACCTTAGAATCGGTAAGCTCGTGTTGCACTCAAAGTTTCTTTAACTGTTTGATTAACTGACATGATATTCACTCGTTTGGTCTTTTTATATATGTAGAGCAAAGTAGGAGATATGATTTAGAATCACTTGGTTTTGTTCTTATGTACTTTTTGAGAGGAATGTATATATTTTATCTCCAAGTTTGTTTATGTCAAGCCTTTCGAGAATTGGAACTTAATTTATATGAGAGGTGAGATCAATGACAAACAAAGAAAATAAAAAGAACAAATAATCAAATCCTAGTCATCCATTTTAATTTCATCCAACGGTAGAGATAAAACCAAAAATAACAAAGAAAGGGCAAAATAGTCAATCTAACTCATTTAATAAAAAACCCATTTTCCACCATTTTTTTAAAAACAACATATCTTGCAAACGGTAAATCTTCAACCTACAAAAAATATACCATCGCGACGAGAAAAAAATCATCTTTATATAGATATGCACTTTTATATACTTTCGACGAATTTTTTTTTCAAAATTCCCGTCCAGACAAATCACACGTGATTCGTAAAAAAATCACATGTGATCTGGTTTTTGTTGTGATTCGCGTGTAAATCACATGTGATTCTGTTTTAATCTAAAAATGAGTGAATCACGTGTGATTCTGTTATTATTTTTTTCTCTGTTATGAAAAATGTAAATTACGTGAGATTTAGTCTTTGATATTATAAACTGAAACATGTGATTCGGTTTTAATATAAAAATGAGTAAATCAAATGTGATTCACTTTCAAAAAATCATTTACGGTATAATCACATGTGATTTGCGGTAAATCACATGTGATTCGTGTGTAAATCACTGTAAATCACATGTGATTCATTTTCAAAAAATAATTTACGGTAAAATCACATGTTATTTACCGAAAATCACATGTGATTTACCACATATCCACGTTGACATTAAATATGGCTAATAAACTTATAAACTTAAAAGAAGAATCTTTTTAATACACAAAAAGCTTTTTTGTCTTTTCAAAATCACATCAAAAAAATATCTCCACCTACATCATATCATCTTTGCGAATTAAATTCTCCACCTTGCTATACATGTAGATACAAATTAACAAAATATTTTTTAAGAAGTAGATACAAATTAACAAAATAATTTTTGTAAGAAGTCTAGTATTAAATCAAAAATATGAAAAGAGCTACTCCGTATTATATAAAGGTTGAGTGTCATGACATCTTTCATCACCTCCATTTATCTTTTCAATCATAACATAAATATTTCTCCTCTTACGTCATTTAATCTTCTTCACAGTTTTTGGTTAGGAACTTCGTCTCGCTAAAATGATGGATGACTCTGATTCACCGACGTAGATGTCGCCGGAAAATGATGACGTGGATCAGGCCGGAAAATTATGTCGCTTCCTTCTTCGCTCCTCCGCCGGAACAATCGCATCTCCTTGCAGATCGATTACCAGCTTCAAGCAAACACGTGCCTAGTTTCAAAGCGCATGTAATCAATTCATTCCGATCATAATCCGTATCCCCTCTCCTGACTATCCGATCAAAACCGTCTCAACCATCGCCTCGTTCCGATCCAAAAAATCACTCAACAACACTTCATCTTCATCGCGTTGATCGGTTAGTAATCTGATGAGACGGTGGTGGTGGTTTGGTGACGTGGCAGACGCATTTGGCTTTGTAGGAGGATAGGTGAGGATTGTTAATGGTGTGGGTTTCCATCGGTGGGTATGTGTGTGTGTAAAGTGTAAACAGAAATGAGTAAATGAAGAGGGTCGGTGTTTAACTGATGTTTTTAGTTTATGACAAAAGTGCCCTTCAATAATTAATTATTTTAAAATAAGGATTAATCTAGACCTTTAGATTTAAAATAGATGGATGGTTGAGATCTTTTGATTTGATCTTTAGATAATTATTATTCTGCATTGAACTTTTATCATTTATATATACACTAATAGGAGGGCGCATGAATATTTTATTCCAGCGTTTTTTCCCGGCTTAAAAACTTGCTTGGGCTGATTGTTCTTTCATTGAGCCCACAGTCCAGCCCAAACATTAGAAAGATATACCGGTTTCTACTACATTCTCAACCCTCATATCTTCGCTCTGAAGAAAACTCTTTGCTGTTCTGCTTCAACACTGTTGTTCTTGACCGCCTCATTTCATCGACCAGCAAAAAATACACGGGTATGTCTTAACACATAATAAACGGCGGATACCTATTCTGAGATCTGGTCATGAGCTGCAAGATGTTTGGCACCCTTGGGTGATGTAAGTTAGTGTGGTGGGTTTTGGTTTTCTTAATCATTTTATGATTTAAATTCAATTTTAATTCTATGATTGTAGTAGATTTTGCTAACTTGCGTGTTATTTTATATTATGAAAAATGAAACCCTAAATTTGTTTTTGGATTCGTGTAAGAATTGACTAGGGTTTGCTGGAAGCGCTAATTTTAATGGTTGGTCGTCTTATTGGTTTCGTCAGCCGCATCACAGGTATAACCTTTTCTTTCTTTTTTTTTTGGGTTTTTTAAGGTTATTAGTATTTTAAGGCTGGCTTTTAAAAGATGTTTTTAATTCCATTTATGTGTTAAACTTAATATATTTATTTGTGCTTTTGTTTGAAGTAATGAAAAGCAGTTGGGTAAATGTAGGGGTGTTATCATGTTTTACCAGGCCGGGTTGAGTCGGATTTTAGATTTTAAAAACTCACTTGCAACCTCTGTACTAATTTGATGGGTGAAAGAGGGGTACAATGGCGATGATCTATAAATGGTGTGTACAATAGTAACATATGTAGTAATTTGATGTGTTTGTAATTTTGTTATATTCAGGTGAGGATGAAGATTATTATGATGGTGGTTCGTCTGGACCATCAGCCACAAAGAGGGAAAAGAATTGTGGGCTTCCGATGTCGCCTGTTCAGGTACAACGTGTTTCATGTTTATGGAACCAACATGCTACTGGTATTTTGTTTCGATGCCTGTGATTGTTCATTGATGTTTTGATGCAGCATGCAGCGGGATCTTCCGATATGGCAGCCATTTCTCGACAATGTAGCCGTACTGGAGAGGTGCAACAGGTGTGTCATTTACCCATGCTGGATGTATTCTTGAATGCCGGTCACTTTATGCTACTTTTTCGTGTGATTGGTTGACAACTAACAACGACAACAGTTGGTGACAGTTTCAATGTACCTGTTGGTTCTACCAGTGTCCAGCGGCCGTCCGGAACAGCCAACTTATTTATAGGTGGTCTATCTTTTGTACTGCGTTATATTACTCACTCTTCACGGTAACATTCTGCTCACGAAATTTCTTATTCTCTCATAGATTCACAACCACGACAGGGACCAGTTGCGTGGGACTTTGGTAGTGGAGCAATACGTCAAGATGCATTTCCTGAACAAGTTTCTTTTTTTTTTCTTTCTGTATGTTTTCGATTGGTTACAGAAGGATTTTTTTAATGCGGTTTATAAAAGCTTTTAACTTTTACCGTCTTTGGTTTGTAGGTTAACGTGATGTTACTGGAACCTGATGTTTTCACAAGGATTCATATCCGTATCCTGGCGCGGCAAGGACCGGATGGCATGATTATGCTACCGTGTTTCTTTGCAGCCATGGCGGATTATAGATCTTTTTCACCGTATTTGGTTTAGAAGTTTGATGTTAACAAAGAAAAAATCAAAGACATATTGTTGATTACTTGGAAACTTGGTACAATGAGTGTTGGGCATTATACCTTGAGCCGGTGATGAGTTTAAATGGGTCCTAAACGTGAGGCCGGCCGCCCATATTTTGGCGTGGCAACCTGTTAGGGTTGCAGCCATAGTGGGTGTATCCGTTAATGGGAAAGCCGTATAAAAAACTATCATATTTTATTCGTATTCGTTTTGGGCCTTATTTCTTTTACGTCTACATATTTTTACCTGAGGTTGGGTACATTGTCTACCTGAGGCTGGGTACATTGATATCACTAAGGTCATACGAGTTTGCGGTTTCCTGTCGGGCAGGTCACACACGGTTTTGGCCAGACTAAATGAAGTCGTATTGATATCACTGCGTACATTGATATCACTAGGCGATGATGACCGTAAGGGGTGGGAGGAGTAGATGAGGTCGTTTACATCTTGCAGTGCAAGCTTACTAAAGTTGCAGCAGCAGTGAACGTCGTCTTTGTGCCTCATTTTTCTGTTCCACTTGATTATGAGATTTGTGATAGCTGTGTGAGTTTTAATGAAGCGGTCACCATCTGCAGCTTGGCATGGCAAATCAATAGATTTGCAGCTGTTGCAGGTGTTTACGATTGTTTCGATCCCCACCCCGGTTGAGCCTCCCAAACACTTTTTTTGTGTGATTTCGAAATCGCATAACATAATAAGAAGGGTGTAATCACATTCAAAAATTGCTAACAAACCAAGTAACAAGTTATATAGGTGGGTTGGGTAATGGGTTAAAACGGGTAAATTCTTTGAAGGGTCGAAACAGATATGCCCGTGTTATATTAATGTGAAACACATGGATGTGACAACTGTTTAAAGGTCATCACACGTCTGATGCTGGTAAGTTATTCTAACACCCACCTGCTTAACAACTGTAACAGGTAGGTTGTTTGTGACTGTCGTATTAAACATCTGATGGCATTGTTGTTTTGGGTACACATGATTCGACCCCGACGACTCAAACAGCAGGCGATGAATCGATACAGCCAGCATCAGCTGGCCACCAAGGTTAGCCATATAGTTTCAAAGTATGCGCTGTCAAAGCTTCCTTAATGCGTTAACAAGTTTCATTCTTTCTGATGTTAATGTTTTGTGCAGGTTTTAATGAGGATTCGAGTGTTGTGGACTCACGTATTGGAGGTACTTCCCTGTTTATTTTTTAAAGTGTTAATTTAGATTTTGATTGGTGATATACGTGTTTATGCATAGGCTGTTTAATTTCTTGGTGGATATTGTTGCATTTTGTCCTCAAAAAGTACGCAAAAGTGTGATGTGCTTTTAAGGCGACTACACGAGATCCTCCGGGTCATAGCAGATGCTCAAGATTCAAAAGCGGTCTGTCTATGTTTGATCCTCTTATCTCTATGAAAGCATTAAAGTTAACCTTTATACAGGTTGCTAAACCAGTACTCGCGCTGCAGGGCACAGTGACACATGCGGAGAAGGCGCTCACAAATAACAGGGTAACCTCTTAATGGATCGGCTTTTCTAATTTTAGTTTTATAGAATCAGCTATTATTTGCAGATTTAGGGCCATTTAAGCAAGTTGCATAAAACTTTCCAATTAGTACGTTTTCCCTGTACATGGCAAATTAACAAATATTAATAAAAGTTGTGGCTGTTAATATGAAACGATTTGGCTTTTGCTAAAATCCTAAAAGACAAACGAAACAACATCAAAAACCCAAGGTGCAGAAAAACTCCCGCCGCGGAGCGGCGGGTATAAGATACTTGTTTGGATAATAACGCTTTTATGTTATTTTGTGACATAGGCTACCATGGCAAGGACATCCGAAAATAAGAAACAAAAAAATGAAAAGATTAGTGATAAGAAAGTTTCAACATCTATCGAAGTAAGTAGTAATGGTCCATAACTCTTCTTCTGCTCATAATTAGTTTTCATTTTTTTTTGTTGTCGCATTTTCGAGTCCTTTGCTTATGATTTGGTGGATTCATTTTTTTATTCAAACAGTTAAAATAAAGATAGGACTTAGGAAGTTTGTTTTACTATATAATACGCACTAATTTTAGTTACATTGTGATGCCCTAATTAGTTACACCGTGATGCAATGCCGAAATCATATAAACTAGAAATTATAGCATTTAGTCAACAAGTTTTATTTGACTCTTAACTAACCATCTTAGATATACCTTCATATTTTATTTGCCCTAATTTTAGTTACATTGTGATGCCCTAATACACCGTGATGCCCTAATTAATTTAGGCAAGAGGATTTTAGATTTGGATGAAAACACTCAATAAAACAATTGTATCAACTTCACGTTTATTGCTACTATATGTATCACCACGTCATCATAACATGTGATACAATATTAGGTTACATGTTTTAATTAGTGATTATATACATACAATAGCAAGAAGTTACCAATATTTGTAACATCCAAAGGCAAGTTTAGTTGTATGATGTGCGAGTAGGTACAAACCGAGAATTGGATACATATCTGATATATTAACCATGTTTTTATTTTTGTCTCTAATATATTAACCATGTTTTTCTTTTCTTTTATGTTTGAAATTCATTAATTTGATTAAGTGCATCAAACAGATGCACTAAATTGCCTGAAACAGATGCACTAAAGTTTTAGCTAAAAATGAACACATCCATTAATGCAAAGGATAAACAAATGCAGTTGCTGAATTTAAGGCATGTATTAAAATCAAGTTCAGAAGCTATTGTGTTGAACCCATTTCGTTTATTACTTTTATATCTTTAATTGTTAATCTAGATTATTGATTTATGTAAACCTGCAAAGTTCATATTTTTCATTCTAGATATCTTTATTTTTTTCTAGAAAATGAGATGTGCATGATTTCCTGATCTTGTTCCTTGTCGTTATTGTTAGATACGGTAATTGGAGAAGAGAAAGACAACTATTAAGTATGCAAAAAAGTTTGCTTGGAGTTCGAACGCTGAATGAATCTTGCATGAGGTGTACAAATTTTAGTTAACCATGTAAAAAAGAAATAGGTTCAGACTATACTAGAATTTAATTGTATTTTTCTGAAATCAATTGAAGGAATTTTTGTTACTTGTTATTCATTAAATTTATAGATAATATTATAAAGTGCATAACCTACTACCGAACAAAATGCATAAAAGTTATCCCACTTTTGAAACTAGCACAAAGGCATTGGTTTTGAATAAGTGTAACAGGATAAGTAAATAATACCATTTACATATTGTGTTGTAAAATCCCTATAGTAGAGAAGATATAAAATCTGTATAAATCTCGTATATATTATTATCGTCTTCAGAAATATGATTTGAATTCAGATTCAAGATTTCATTATAATAAAGTTCCATATTATATATTTGTGGTTTTAATATAAATTATGTTTCTTCATCACATTCATTGCTTTGTAATGTTCTTATCAGTTGATGATGTAACAGGTGGTATCTCTGTAGAGTCTTTCCTTGAAGGCTCGTCAACTTGAATCTTTGCTTGGTCGTTAATCGTGTTTGTTTAATGATTGTTTGGAGCCTCCTTTTCGTCAATTTCATGAACCTAAAAGTATTGCACTTTTTTTGCTTTTATGATACAAACGGATGAACTAATTACATCAAATGGATGCACTAAAGTTACTCAAACAGATACACTAAAGTAATATATGAGAATGAACACATCCATTAATGTAAATAATAAAAGAATGCAATCAGTGTAATAGAGATGAAGGGATAAAGTTGTATATTAAAAATAATATATTTATTGTGCGATTGGGATTAAAAAAATATCAACCGAAAAATATAGTTGAACAAAAAATATCAATAAACATACAAATAAATAAGTAGTCATCTTATGAACGAATTAATGTTATTAAAAACTTAACTTGCCAATCAAAATACAAGAGATGCATTTTGCATCGATGCGTGATGGTAAAATAAGAATACAACATCTCCTAAGATATAGTAAGCTAAACAAAAACTGGCAAATAAAATTTTTACATGCTAAGCAATGACTATCTTCAAATTCTTGCAAATTCTGAAACATCCAGTGAAGCCTCTCAAACCATTTACCTTTCGATGCCTAAAAAGTCGTCACCTTGTAACAAATCATCAGCGTTCAACCAAGAAGAAATGTCATATTCTCGTCTGACAAAATCATCTTCGTCACTAAATTCATTCATTCCAGGAAGTTGCAGATGGGGACATGTCAAATGTATATTTCTAAATAGAACCTGAATTAGTTGAACAATTATTATGAGTTGAACAATCATTATGTAATATTTCATACATATGCCTTATTTTTTTAATACATATGCCCTAAAATGTACACAAATTAGTATATTGACAAACACCGCTTAATAATCATCATGCAATATTTAATACAGATGCCTTATTTTTCTAATACAGATGCACTAAAATTTATAAAAATTATTATATTACCAAACACCCCAATGTTGACTACATCGCTGGATAATCCTTATGAAATATTAAACAATTGTAACGTATAATGTTGATGCACTAATGTATAACACAGATGCAATAAGATATTACCCTCTGGAAGTCTTGACGTGAGTCCACCAATGCCCATTGTTAAAGACTATAACGTGAACATTATATTCTTAGTATCCAACTCCCTTTTAATAACGCAATTAAAAAGAAAAGAACATGTCAAGATACCTCAAGAACAGTTGTAACTTGAAGTTGAGCATAAGGCAATTCGATTGAAATCCATTCAAATTGAAATCTCATCAATGGAACCTTTGCGTCCTTAACACAGTGTATACCCGACACCTCTACACTATTTTGCAAGCATGTTGTGTAGACTTATGAAAAAATCCTCCTGCATAACGTAAAATAATAATTTTTATCAGAATGTTGCGTTTCCATGTTTTCTTTCCTAAGTGTATACCAATAAATGAATTAAAAAGATGAGATGACAAGTCACTGTCAAAATGGCGAAACACGGGGCAACACAAAGTGCATCAATGCCGTATTAGGCATTATATACCTACACAAGTTTTGAAGAAAAAATAGAGCCAAATAAAATCTTGCTACAACCAAAAATGGAAATTAAGTAACATAAACAGAAACTCACGCCAAGACATAAGATCCATATGTCAATATAGTTGCTGAGGCAGTATATCGAACCCACAACTTTTTATAACTCGATAAAGATTTAAAACTGTTGCAATACCTTTAACTCTCTATTGTTAAGCTCTTTAATGGCGGCAATAGCAGCCAAATCTTGAAACCTAAAAGTCACAAAAGCATAGCCTTTATTCTCACTTAAGTATTTACCTTTCATTATCTGGACTTATTACACGTTAAATAACATTAAAATACATATATAGCAACATAGTTTTCTATAAAATAAAGAGAGAGGGAGAGGGGGGGGGGGGGGGGGGAGACAGAAGGTTACCTCGGTGACTTCTCCAATAGATTCACCAAACTCTTTCAGAACATATTCAGATGCATCAAACGGAATCCCACCAAGCATACAAACAGACGCCCAAGTATTTCCAATGATGCACTAAACATACAAATGGATGCCCTACTATGACAACCGATGCACTAAACATACAAACGAATACACTATAAAAATACACAGATGCCTTAATATCTTTGACGATGCACTAATCATACTCACTGATGCCCTAATATGTTCATAGACGCACTAAACATACAAGTATATGTTAAAGTATTTCCAGCGATATACTAAACATAAAAATGGATGCCCTACTATGACCAACGATGCACTAAACATACACACTAATACCTTAATATGTCTGATGATGTACTAATCTTACTCACTATTGAAATCATACTCACTGATGCTATAAGAAGTTCAATGATGCAATAATCATACTTATTGATACCCTAATATGTCCATCGATGCACTAAATATACAAATAGATGCCCAAGTATTTTGAAAAATGCACTAAACATACAGATAGATGTTGAAGTATTTCCAGCAATCACAAACACAAATACACTAATATAATCTGATGCCCTAACTTGTAATTCTAAGGCTGCAAATATACACACAAATGCCCTCAGATGTCGTATAATTCAATATTAAGCTCGTATACTGAAAATTAGTGCATCACAACTTTAAAATCTTATTCAGACATTTTATAAAACACCTGATGTGCAACTTTAATAAACACATTTTGTATGCATTTTTTGGTCAAAATTGGTTCCAAATCTTGTAGAAAGCATGATGATATGATTATAAACATTCAACAAAACTTAAAAAGTCATTACATCATAGTTAAAAACTTACAGATTATGTACAATTAAAAGTTACCTAATTAAAAACTTATTCTAATTACTGAAATTGATAATTATACACAATTATATTATGTTTAAATCAATAATATGAACCATAAACATTAAGTTAAACAAATGAATGGGAAGATAAATTCATAAAGAAAACAAACAAGATTGAGAATTGATGGTATGATTTTGTGGTGGAGAAAAATGGTGTTGATACCGTTGTGATGTGATGTTGATTGGTGGCGGTGCGGTGGCCGTGTGGTGGTGGCGATGGAGATTGTCAGATGGAGATGTTGAATGAGAGGAATCAGGACTCCGTATTTGCATCTGTGTGTTTGCATCTGATGGTTACCAACTACTCCGTATTTGTTTGCTTTGTTTCAAAATTTATCCTCAAGTTTGAGATGTTTGCAAAATCTACCCTGTAACTTTTTTTCTCACTTTTCTATCTAATTACACTTTTCTCTAGAACCGGACTATATATATATATATATATATATATATATATATATATATATATATATATAGTGTGAGGTTATTGTGAGAACCAAAAAAAATGCGAGAACTGCGAGAACCACCTTTTTACTCTTCATAATACATAATGTATAACTTGGCAATGCACAATGGCATTTTTGAAAATAATGTAATTTATTTTAAAAGACAAAATTAAATTAAGGGCAAAATTGGAAATTAGCTTTTCCTTGAAAATAGGTATCATAACCCATAAACCGGTTACACCCCTTTCAATTCAATCTTCATCTCTTACTCTCAAACCCTAACCACCATCTACCGCCGCCCCTAACTTATCACAAGTTTTAACTGTTTCAATTTCTTATCTCCATTATTCCAACACAAACAAATTCTTCCCTTATCTTAATCAAATCCAAAGCATAAACAAAAGAAAGACACCCTTAACTTTCTGTAAAAAACGTTTAACCCATGAAGGACGTACGGCTTTAAACGGCATCAAGATCTTGAATAGATCTAAGGTAGGGTTTAATGTTTTTCAATTTTTGTGTTGTTAGTCGAAATAAAAAAACGAGTATAACACAATTGTTATGATTCGTTCTTAATTTTTGAATAAAAAAAACGAAGCTTAGCTTCACAATAGATCGATGATGTGATATCTCTTTTTGGTTTTTTGATTTTGATGAATCTTTGATTACCAATAAAAAGATAAAAACTGAGATCTTGTTTTGTGTTTAATTCAAGAACGAACGAAAGAGGGAACAAAATTATTATGTTTTGCTCAACCTTTAAGTGTTCGGATATAATGAAGGATTGATGCACCAAAACAGATCGATGAAGAATTTATTTGTTCACGCACTTAAAATCTGTAAAGATTGATGTCTAAGGTGAACAAGAAAAACTGAGATCTATTTAACCTTAGTAGTTTATGTTTGAATCATAGTGGGATTAGGATAGTTGTTTGATGTTGATGTTTGTTGGGTTGAGATGTAGAGTAGTAATTGGTTTGGACTGATTGGGTACAGTTGTGGTAGACGTGATGTTTTTTTTTTTTTTTTTTTTTTTTTATTTTGGTTTGTGACATGTGATGGTAGAACTGAGGTCACAAGAAGAGTTTTGGCATTTGGTTTGTGTCTTGCTATTTTCACTTGGTCATGGAAAGGTAGATGGTTATGTGTGGCAAAGTGAGGTGTTACCGGTACTATTGTGTCGGTGGCAGACAAGTTACCGGCAATTGTCATTTACGTTTCGCATTTGTTTATTCTTAAAGATATTGTTCGCTTCTGTACATATGACTTCAATAAACTTTGCCACTTTAATATAATCATGTCTTTTATTCCTTTTTTATTACCAAAATAACGTTTGATGTCATCGTCAAAGTGGGTTTGTTATGGCTAAATAACATGTGTATTAAAATGTTTTTCATAATTTACGTTAACATATAGCACATAACGTTTAATATTCTTTATGTGATTAGAATTCTTGAATAGTGGAATAGGCAACGGTTCAAGTCTTACTTTTTATTCCTCTTAGCGTTTCAGTGTGCACATGTGTTTTTGAGTGTGCATATGTGTTTTTACAGTTGTGAATTTGAAACCTTCTATGCATATGTGTTTTTACAGTTTCATGAACTTGTTTCTTTTGTTTAATTTCAGTTGCTATGGAAAGGATTGTGTACAAGGATTAAAAACACATGTGTACATATGCCATCAAAGAGATCGAGAAATCGAGAGTGGCCAATGAAGAAAATGAGGAAAAACACATGTGTACAAAGAGATCGAGAGTGGCCAATGAGGAAAAACACATGTGTAAAAAGTGGCCAATGAGAAAAACACATGTGTACTATGAGAAAAAACAAAGAGATCGAGAGTGGCCAATGAGGAAAAACACATATGTAGATTGCATAAAATTGCATAAATGTATTAATAAAGTTTTTTTGTTTGTATACATACTTATGTAATATTTTTATAGATACATGGCCAATGAGGAAAAACACATGTGTAGATTGCATAAAATTGCATAAATGTATTAATAAAGTTTTGTTGTTTGTATACATACTTATGTAATTTTTTTTATAGATACATGTGCAAATACAAAACACCTATGCAAAAAACGGAAAATGCAATTATCAAATAATGCAAAACACATGTGCACACAATGTAAAAAAAAAAAAAAAAATCCTAGAATTACTGGAACTAAAAAAAACGTTTTTTGTAAAAAAAAAAAAAAAAAAAAAAAAAAAAATAATCAAATATAAAAGAAAGTAATTTTACCATTATGCCCTTTTGAATTAAATTATACAAATTAATATAAGAAAAAATCTGATTGGTTGATGCTGGTTCTCGCAGTTCTCGCAATTTATTTGGTTCTGAAAATAACCCTTCCCTATATATATATATATATATATATATATATATATATATATTAAAATAATGTCTTTACAAGATTCTATTATAGCAAAGGGTATGGTAACGTGGGAAGGGAGGTGAAACCTTAACATTTGGGTGTTAACCACACCGTGTGGCATGTTAAAGGTCAAACCTTAACATTGCGTTTAGGGGTGTCAATTGGGTTATCGGGTCGGGTTTGGGGCTTATCGGGTCGGGTCTATCGGGTTTTGAGAAAATAAAAACTAACCCGCAACCCGACCCTATAAGAAATCGGGTCTATCGGGTTCGGGTCTATCGGGTTGCGGGTTATCGGGTCGGGTCTATCGGGTTATCGGGTTACTTGTTAATTCAAAACTTAGCTACGTTAGCAATCGTCTCCCAATTGTAAGTTAACCATTTTAATTGATTCTTTTATAAAGATACCACACTACATGACTCATGTTAACTACAAAATCACCAACCCGTTTATTTTTTGCCATTTGCTTAATTTTATATTCCGGCATAATCTAAATAACTCAGTAACAACTTCACATCTATTTGTAATGTTTTAAACAAGTCATTTAGCTTGACCTAACATTAATGTACACTTTTATTAATAGCACATGAGCAAGTAGGAGTGTTTCCTTCACTGTATTTGAGCAAAGTTGATATCTTCAGTATCTTGCCTTTTGGCCATGTGCCATACTATTTTCCATGTTTTTTGTGGCAAGATTCTAAAATTAAGAAAAGCAACTTATGTAGATACAACAGGAGTAAATACGAAAAAACACAAGTCTTTGCCTTCTAGTCTAAATATAAAAAAACAGAGCAGTAAGATCAAAATTTATAGATTTGTTAATGGGTTATGTATCTTATCGGGTTGACCCGATAACCCGATAACAAACTAGTTGAGACCCTAACCCGACCCTATTAGATTATCGGGTTTATCGGGTTGACCCGATATACCCGATAAGTTACGTTGGACCCGAATCAACCCGACCCTATAAGGCCTTATCGGGTCGGGTCGGGTCAACCCATTTGACACCCCTAATTGCGTTAAGGGAATAACGCGCGTTAAATCCATTTTCAGTTTTTTTTTTTTTTTTTTTTTTTCCCTAAATGAGGAGTTGTTTTTGTAAATTGTTGGTGAGTTAAGGTTTAACCTTGAGATGTTATGATAAGGAGTGTTTTTTTTTTGAGTTAAGGTGAAATGTTAAAGCTGATGTGGCACTGACGTGACATGATGTTAAAGTTTAACCTAGCTTATTATACTTTAGGCTCTTATGTTACCGTGAGATGCTGTGACGGTAAACACGTGATTTAATATTTCTACGACCAAGTTTTCAATGGGTACGTGATCTTGTAAGTTTAAGATTTTTTATTTATTTATTTATTTATTTTAATTTCTTATCATTGTACTTGTATTTTCTTTTAAAAATTAAAAATGAAATTTTACTTTTTTATATTAATGAGAATTAGTGTATTGCATGATTTAGAAAGAGCACTATAGTCATTTTCCTTCATGAAAATATAGGATATGATGAGGAGCTAAACAATAAGTGATGACGTATAGTCTGGTGGAGGGTCATAAACCCGACTACAGCCCGATACTTTCAGGCCTGGTACGAACTGGGCCAATATTAATACATGTTTGGGCTCACGAAAGCCCAAGCCCATATCTATTTACGGAATAGATATCCGATATCTTCCAAAACAAGTAGATAATCATTCCCAACCGGCTTAGGCGGGATACGCCGAAGGTTGGGGAACACGGAACCAACAAGGATTCCGTGCGTATATAAAGGGAATCATATCCCTCGTTTAAGGTACGATCTCATAACCCTAAAACTCCTTAAACCCTAAACCGATTACTCACTCTCACGCCGGAGGATAATCGTGGGAGACAATCCCACGGTAAGCCTAACGGTGTTTCTTGTCTCTTAGTGCGCAGGTCTCAAGCAGCAATTCTCAATTGGTACGAGAACCGGAGCTCCAAATCAGGAACGTCCAACTTTTGTATCAACAAGTGGCGCCATCCGTGGGACCCTACACTAAGAACCGACACTAGAATGACAAAGCACGGCAATCAGCGATCGCAGTCAGACCTTATGGGGAAGAAGTCGCAGAGTGGACTAATCCCTAAGCAGACCCCTGGGACAACCAACGCTGCTAAAAAGGGATCAGGTCAAGACTTGATCTTCCCTCTGGTGGAACCGCACTCGGGAACAACCCAAGCCACTACAACCACCACGAGTGGAGTAGGCACCGTCTTTACTACTCCCTTCCAATCAGTGCTAGAAACTGACCTGACAAAGGTACCAGAAGCACCAGGCCGGGATAAGGGTAAAGCAGCAGAAACAAACGCACTCACCCTCGAGGGAGTCGCGCCGGAATTAGCACCAGAAGTTTTCGTATCCCAAAACTACGAAACATTAACTGCCCTCATGCAAGAGGAAGAGAAAAAGAGATCAGGTCGGAACTTGAAGGCCCGACTCAACTTCGATTCTGAATACGAAACTTCCCCACTGCGCTATCAGAAAGAAAAGCGCGGGAGAGATAGCGGCCGACCCCCAGTATTCAACAGAATAGGGAGGAGAATTGAGGATGATGAGACATCTCACTCGCAGCACCTGAGTGATAGTGATAGAGAAGAACGGCGCGCCAGTGTATACGCTAGATTGGGTAGCCGCAAAGTACGTGACAGACTGGGGCGTAAGCACTCCCCAAGTGAAAGTCCTTCAGATCCGGACTACGGGTCAGACTCTGAGGATAGCCGGCGCAAACGCCGTAAGAAGGAAAATTCATCTACTGATAATTCCTCGGACAACGAGGACAGCGATACAGGGCATTGGAAGTCTAGAAGCAGACGCGATAGCCAAGAGGAAGACATGTCTCTCCCGTGGCGCCGTCAGAAAGTGGATGCGTTCACCAAACGCATTAGTGATTTCTCTGAGAACAAGAAGAGACGCATGCCTACAAATGTCAAGACCTATGATGGAACAGGTGATCCGGACGATCACCTAAAAATCTTTGAATCAGCCGCGACCATTGAAAACTGGCCACAACCAGTCTGGTGCCACATGTTTAATTCCACACTGGTGGGAAGCGCGCGGAACTGGTTCAACAAACTCCCACGAAGGAGCGTGAATGGCTTTGAAGAGTTGAGAAAGGCGTTCCGCCTAAATTTTACTCAACGCAAAAAGTGTGCTAAAAATCCTGTCGAGCTCGCCAGGGTAAAACAAAACCAGGGAGAATCCACGAGCGCGTTCATGGAACGCTTTAAAGATGAATGCATGCAGGTTAAAGCATGCCCTGAAGTCTTAAAGATCTCGGGCTTCATGAATGGGATAAATAACCCAGAACTCATCAAGAGGTTAAACGACAAGATCCCTGAGACTTTCGATGAACTCATGAAGCGCTCTCGGTCTTTTGCCCAGGGAGAAGCCGCCGCAGCGGATAGCAAAAAGAACCATTCGAGTTACCGGTCACAGGAACAACCTGGGAGACAATCCAACGACCGAGGTAATAACCGTAATAGGAGCTATCGCAGCCAGAGGAGCGGCAGAGACAGAGATAATGACAAGTATACTCCCCTGATCAAAACACCAAAGGAAATACTCGCAGCGGAAGGTGCGAACTTCCCAAGACCACCGCAGATGCGTACACCAGAAGATCGGCACACTGGGAATGGGTATTGTGACTACCACGCGCAAAAGGGTCACACCACTAATGAGTGTGTCCAGCTGCGCCAACTCATCGACAGGATGGTCAAGGAGGGCAGACTGGACCACTTAGTTAAAAACATTAAAGAGGGAAGAGATAAGCAAAAGAATGGAAGCAAAAAGGAGACACCCAAAGACAAGGCCGACACAATCTACATGATACAGACGTGGCAAGGAACCACTAGACAAAAGGTCAGCCAGGAGTTTTCCCGAAGAAGTGAAATCTCTTTTCCTACTTTAACTGCGGACAACGCAGCAGCAGAGCCCCTCACCATTGAAATTAGTGCGGGTGGTCACGACATACACCGCATGTACATCGATGGAGGGGCATCGGCAAATATCATGTATGAGCATTGCTTTAAAAGACTACGACCTGAAATACGTAGTCAGTTAAATCCGGTCAACACAGCACTCACCGGTTTCACAGGTGAAAAGATATGGCCCATGGGGCAACTGCGATTACTAGTCAGCGTTGGCAACGCAGAGCACTCTACGACAACGTGGATGGATTTCATGGTGATCAAATCCCCCTCGTCATACAATGGCATCATTGGGAGACCCGGGATATCAGCCATGCGCGCGGTGCCATCAACGGCGCACGGGATGCTTAAATTCCCAGTAGAAGGGGGCATTGTCACTCTCTACAATGCCACGGTACCAAACAGAGAATGTAACACGGTTACATGCGAAATGGAACCAATCCCAAAGCAGTGCGCGGCCAAAGTCCCCAACTTGAAGGTCGCAATTCACCCAGAATACCCAGACCAAGAAATAACCATTGGAGGGTCATTGTCGGACAACGGCAAAGCAGCTGTGTGCGCGCTCCTACAAAAGAACGTGGATATCTTCGCGTGGGAGCCCAAACACATGACTGGAGTACCACGCTCGATCACAGAGCATAAACTTAGAATCCGACAAGGATACTCACCGATACGCCAGAAGAAGCGTGGCCAAGCTCCAGAGAGGGCGCAGGCAATTCTGGCAGAGGTACAGAAATTGGTAACTGCGGGAATTATGCGGGAAGTCTATTACCACGACTGGCTCTCTAATCCAGTAATGGTCAAAAAAAGCGATGGTAGCTGGCGAATGTGTGTAGACTTCACCGACCTTAATAAAGCATGCCCGCAGGACTGCTATCCATTACCAGAGATAGATTGGAAAATAGAGTCCTTGTGTGGATACCCATTGAAGTGTTTTCTTGACGCGTACAAGGGATATCACCAGATACAAATGGCTCAAGAGGACGAGGAAAAGACAGCTTTCCACACAAGCCAAGGCGTTTACTGTTACACAAAAATGCCGTTTGGCTTGAAGAATGCGGGTGCCACCTATCAGCGGTTGGTAGACAATGCCTTTGAAAAACAGGTGGGCCGCAACCTGGAAGTCTATGTGGATGACTTGGTCATAAAAAGCCATACTGAAAAGGAACTTGTGCGCGACATAGAAGAAACATTCAAGACTCTACGAGAGATCAACATGAAGCTAAATCCTAAGAAATGCACCTTCGGCGCTACCGAAGGCATGTTCTTAGGGTACCTGATAGAACCTGATGGCATAAAACCTTGTCCAGAAAAGACAAAGGCGGTAATAGAACTTCCCTCACCACGCACGCTGAAGGAAGTCCAATCCCTCAATGGAAAACTGGCTGGCCTCAACAGGTTCCTGTCTAAATCAGCAGAAAAGTCATTGCCTCTTTTCAAAACACTCAAGAAGTGTATAAAAAAGGGTGACTTTCGGTGGACGACGGAGGCGGAAGAAGCCTTCACCACACTCAAACAACATCTAGCAACACTCCCAACACTCGTGGCACCCCGACCAGGGGAAGAGCTGATCATGTATTTATCAGCAACTCATGGGGCAGTCAGCGCAGTGCTACTAACAGATAGGGACTCGGTGCAAACCCCTATCTATTTTGTAAGCAAAGCGCTTAAGAAGACGGAGGTGAACTATAGTGCCATGGAAAAGCTGGTCTTGGCATTAGTGTTTGCCGCCAAGCGACTGCGCCGGTACTTTCAAGCGCACCCGATAGCGGTAATCACAGATCAAGCCATCAAGCAGATCATCTCCAAACCCGATGCGTCAGGACGACTCCAGAAGTGGAGTGTATTGCTAGGCGAACATAATATCTCTTACAGACCACGTACCGCAATAAAAGGACAAGTTCTGGCGGACTTCATCATCGAGAAGCCAGATACTGACGAGGTACCTACACCAAGCAAGAAAGCACTACAAGATCCATGGATTTTGTTTACAGACGGGTCCTCATGCGTGGATGGCTCAGGAGCTGGCCTTATTCTCACAAACCCAGAGGGAATGGAATTCACTTACGCACTGCATTTTGAATTTACCTCGACAAACAATGAGGCAGAATATGAAGCCCTGATCGCTGGACTACGCATTGCAGCTCGAATGGGTGTACGTAACTTGGAAGTAAATGTGGACTCCCGACTAGTGGCCAACCATGTGTTGGGTGAATACGTGGCCAAAGAAGAAAATATGATTTAGTATCTTGAGAAGACTAAGACACTGATCAGAGGCTTTGACAGATTTACTATCAAGCAAGTCCCTAGAGGAGAAAATCGCAAAGCAGATGCACTGAGCAAGATCGCCTCGACAAGCTTCGCACACTTATCAAAGCAAGTCAATATCGGAGATGGAAGTCTCCGCAGTCATAGAGGAGGATGGTCCTACATGGATGACACCGATTGCAGAATTCTTAAGCAAAGGGACATTACCCCAAGAACAGACAGAAGCTCGCAGAATACGGCGCACAGCGCAGAGATTCGAACTGCGCGACAACATACTGTATCGACGTTCTTTCCTCCAACCATGGCTTCGATGCGTCGGCCCCGTACAAGCAAATTATGTGCTGCGAGAAATCCATGAAGGTTCATGTAGCATGCACGCAGGACCACGGTCTGTTGTAGCACGCGCCATGCGATCGGGATACTACTGGCCAACCATGCATAAAGATGCGCGGGATTTGATAAGGAAGTGCAATGATTGCCAAGTCCACAGACCCGTACCGCGCCAACCACAGCATGAGTTAACACCAATCACGGCGCCGTGGCCATTCTACAAATGGGGCATTGATATCGCAGGCCCTTTTCCAATAGCAGCAGGCGGTCTCAAGTTTCTCATAGTAGCTATAGACTACTTCACCAAGTGGATCGAGGCAAAAGCAGTGGCGACAATTACTGGCAACCAGGTGAAACGCTTTGTCTGGGACAACATAGTATGCCGCTTCGGATTACCTGGAGAAATCATCTCGGATAATGGGAAACAATTCTGTGACAACCCCTTCAAAGATTGGTGCGAAAAGTTAAACATCACCCAACACTTTGCGTCGGTTACGCACCCACAAACCAATGGTTTAGTCGAACGCGCAAACCGAAGTCTGGGTGAAGGAATCAAAGCACGTTTGGACAAGCACAAAGGAAGGTGGGTTGAAGAACTTTCACATGTACTATGGGCGCACCGCACCTCAGTTAAAACCAGCACGGGGGATACCCCCTTCTCTCTAGTATACGGGACAGAAGCCGTTATACCAACTGAGATCGGCATGCCAACTATCCGCACTGCGGAGATCAATGTGACTACAAACGACGGCGAAAGACGTGTCGACTTGGACCTACTGGAAGAAAGACGCGAACGCGCGGCCATACGGGAGGCAAGGTCAAAGTCAAAAATGAAAGGATACTATGATGCAAAGGTACGCAGTGTTTCATTCAGACCAGGCGACTTTGTCTACCGCGCCAATGAGGCAAGCCACGCTGAAGATACAGGTAAGCTCGGACCAAAGTGGGAAGGACCTTATGAGGTTACTGAGGCAACGGGCACAGGCGCGTACCGGCTACGAGGTTTGGATGGTCGTGACCTACCGCGCACATGGAATATCAGCAACCTCAAGAGGTGCTACCTATAAGAATAGCTACGGCACAGCGCGCAGACGCTCCGCACTTTCAGTGCTCAATAAACATTCATGTACTCAGTCTTTATTTTTCATATTTACTGTTTTCTTTGTTATTTCTTGATAAACTTGCAAGTATTAATACAAACGTCGCGGTTTCTAGCTAACTCCGCGACACATTTTAAGTTGTTATCTCCATATACTGTATGTCTTAACAATTTTTTATTTCTTGCCCACGATGGCGTGCATGCACCACAAATAAACCCACGATGGTAAAAGGATAAGTTGACCTACTAACTAACTTGTTGAGTAAGAGGGTTGCAAACCCATCAATACTAGATCACGCATCCTTGTTAAACACCTTGTTCTCAAGACGTTGGAATAAGATATGTGCGCACCCCACGACGGGTGCGCAGCAATGCACACGTGCATGTTTAACAACTTTGAAGCCAAGACACTTGCTTCCTTAATACGATATTTACAGTACGCTGTGAATCATAACATACACGATTATGATTAAAAATTAGAATTATTTTCCAAGTATACTATAATTTTCATACACGACTATGAATTTCTTACATTTGCAGTGGCTTACACGTTTGTTTCTTCGGCAACACATACATCTTCCACACAAAGACAAACAGATAGGCTTACATTACACTTTTCAGTTATATCCACAGCTGCAAAAAGACCTTTATTTATAACTACGAGTTATTACAAAAGATAGCAAACATATCATCTACAAGCTATTACAACGCCTAAGTGACGAAGTGCCAACATGACTTGTCGCATCTTTAACTTCGCTGATACTCTTCAACACATCTGCATCTTGATGCGACACGGTGGCCACACTGACTGGCACTCCATCAGACCTTGGCAAGTGGGCTGCACCAACCCCACACAAGATAGCTTTACCCGCAATACCTTTTTTCTTAGCAAGGCGGGTCGCATGCGCTTCCAAGACCTCCTGCAAAGATACCTCTTTTTCTAAAGCAAAGGGATTCTGACTATCCCTAGGTCGCGCAAACACAGGTACCTGAAGCTGCGACTCATGGGGTTTCATAAAATAGTCCGGCTGTGTGTCGGCATCCTCAGCACGATGACGCGCCAATGTCAACCCTGCCATAATAACACTTATCGGATAATCTTGGTCGCGCTCAAGCTCCGAAATCATTGGGAGCTCTAAGTCTTTCATTCTCTGCATGGCAGCGACCAAATGATCATATGATTCAGCATCATAACCCGGTACCTTATCAATAGGTGTTTTTAACAGTTCTGCATCATGGAGTTGTTCAACTGCCTCTGATTTACCACGCTCTAGAGCGCACTGCACAACCTCTCCGAAGGCATTCACTACCTCTGGCGATTCCAGGGTGCTAAGGGCAGCTAGGCGAAGCCCGTGGCCTATGAGCCACCTGCGCTCCGCTATGGTGGACATGAGCTGAGGATACAACTCCTCGTCGTACTCAATGCTCATCTTGCGCAGTTTAGCCTCCTGCACCTCCAATGACCAGCTCACAGTGGCCCCAAGCTCCCCCAACTGTGCAAACAAACTTTCCTTGCCCTGCTCTAGATGCTTAAGAGCCCAGCGGCACACAGACTTGTACCTGGCAGCCTCAGCGCGATCCTGACTTATTTGACACATTAGTGCCATCTTGTCCTCGGCCTGTTTTTGCGCATATGCGCTGAGATCACTAGTCTCTACACGAGCGCCATCCAGTTGCGCTTGGGTACTTGCCAGCTGCGCCTCCAACAGAGCTATTGCTTGGTCCTTCTTTGTACTTTGGTCCTCCCCACCAGATACTTGATCTTTCAGCTTCACAATTAACGAAGCCTGATGAGCGGAGACTTGAACCAATTCTTCAACTAATTGATCTAGGGGCACATCTGCATCAGCTTGGTTTTCATTATCCTTGCTCGGCGGCTCAGAATGTGCTGACTGTATCGGACTCGCCTTGGGAGGTGACTCTATGACCTGCTCCACCCTACGAATGATCACCAGCGCAGTGTTAGAATTACAACTAGCACATTCACCAACTAACAGAAGGTTATACATATCTGGTTTTACTTACTTTTGCTCCGCGTCATCAGCAGATGGGTGCGATGACGCTTCATCAGTGTAGGACAACTCCACAGTTTGAATCACGGGACGTTTCTTCCTGGAAGGGCCCGCACCATGATCTCCTCGGGTCCTTTTGCGGCTAAGCGCAGCTTCCTCTTCTTCTTCCTCTTCAGGATGAGCTACAGCTACGGGCGATGACTGCGCCACCAGCGAAGTCACCTCAGGATTGGGACGACTTTGCAGAGGCGTTGCCTCCACTGCAACTGAAGAACTGGTCCCTGTATCCCCAGCATTCAGTTCTATGACACGCCCTGCAGTCGCAGCTAGAATGGGCTCCTCATCATCCTTCAGCAGCCTTACTCCTGTCTTTACGGCAGCGGGCTTCGCTAGCTGTACGACGGTGAATAGATCCATTTCTGCGCAAGACAAGACATATATGCAAACAGGTTATATAATGCGCAATATAGACAGAAGATTGTTCTTACATTATTTACACACAGAAGTACGGAGGAATAAGTACCCACCCTGGCCATTGGCGTCTAAAAAGATAGGGATCTCATCTTCGGGGCCAAAATAATTGCGACTGATTCCCATGTGCACCAAAAATCCCTCAGGATACGCACTAATGGGGATGCGGTTAGCATTTATCAGTTCCGCATCCTCGACGTTATAAGACCCAGGCAATGGGCACTCATCCCTCTGTAGCGTTCCCCGGGTATAAAAATCATAATCCTAGGGAAAACATGTATTATCTACCCAGAAGAAATACTCCCTCCAATTCCTAAGGGCATCTAATTTATCCGTATAACACTGCAGTCTACCAGCGCGCTTTGCAAAAGACACCCACCCATGCGCCCATGTGGTGTGATAAAAGGCGCGGAAAAGGTGGATGGTGGGGTTAATCCCCAGCATACGGCAATTTACCTCAAAATTGGTAATTTTAGCCGCGCCGATACAATGCAGCTGCGATATGTGTAGCGTATAATAGTTTAACACATCGCACAGAAAGCGTGACAAGGGCACACGTTGATTCGCAAATTCGAATAACCGTGTGTATACACCCACTTTCCATTCGGGGAAATCCGCAATCGTGGCTCGCGCATCCGGAACCACTGGATGCACGTCCCGGGGTATAAAGTAATCTGAGGTAAATTCCATCAGATCGATCAAATTAAGGTCAGAGGTGAAGTCAGACAACTGTTTAACCATGATGATATACTTTTTTGCTATATCGCACGCGCGGTTACCTTTGTGGTTGGTTACTTTTGGGGATTATCGCTCTTAAACTGCTTTAGAAATGGTGGATGGCGTTTTTTACTGTGAGGAATCCGGTGAAAATGAATCGCCTAGTTATATACTTCTCTTCCTTCACACGATTGGCGACACGTGGATTCCACTACTCTTCATTGTGTGGTCAAGATGGCTTGATGTGACAGCGGGGCAGTAACTTTCCCCCGATTAACGAGGTATTGACTATTCATATAGATGTCTCGATACATTGTACCTACGGGTCGGTGTATGGTTTCTTTCGTGCGTTTCGTACGTTTTTTATTTTATTATTACGGTCATTAGTCTAGCACCCGCAGTTACACACTGCGCATACTAGACTGGGGGGACATGATGACGTATAGTCTGGTGGAGGGTCATAAACCCGACTACAGCCCGATACTTTCAGGCCTGGTACGAACTGGGCCAATATTAATACATGTTTGGGCTCACGAAAGCCCAAGCCCATATCTATTTACGGAATAGATATCCGATATCTTCCAAAACAAGTAGATAATCATTCCCAACCGGCTTAGGCGGGATACGCCGAAGGTTGGGGAACACGGAACCAACAAGGATTCCGTGCGTATATAAAGGGAATCATATCCCTCGTTTAAGGTACGATCTCATAACCCTAAAACTCCTTAAACCCTAAACCGATTACTCACTCTCACGCCGGAGGATAATCGTGGGAGACAATCCCACGGTAAGCCTAACGGTGTTTCTTGTCTCTTAGTGCGCAGGTCTCAAGCAGCAATTCTCAATTGGTACGAGAACCGGAGCTCCAAATCAGGAACGTCCAACTTTTGTATCAACAATAAGTTATGAAAGATTTACTAAAACAAAGTTACTTAACCAGGTCTATTATTCGAAATTCAGTTCATATGAAAGTTTCTTAATACGTTAAGTAAACTTGTTAGCCAACAAACATGGGGTTAAGACAACTTAAAGGATTGCACGAACACATTAAATATAAAATGAAAAGAATTGCAGTTACATGTACGTGAGCTTCAAACAGTAGGAACTAGTTCAATCTTGACATTGGAAATGGTCACATCATTAGCCCTGCATTGGGCACCAAAGTCACCAAAACATAGTCATCATCTTAAGCTTCAAGCTCCTCAAATAACTCTCGGACAGTCTCTTGGTTAAATGAGTAAATATTCTGAAGTTAAAAGGCAGAAGTTTTTGGGAGATTATTGCTGAGAATGCAGACAATTGTATTGTTGGAATTAAGAAGCAAAGTGAGGCTTTTCATAATGCATATTCTGGGACTTGGTAAAAGCACTTCAAAGTGGTAAGACCAATTGCATGATTATAAACATATGATGAATAGTCTTACTAGCAGAAGTTTGTATAAGGCTAGGATAAAGACAAATTATAGAGTTGCTGAGATGATTGATAATAATGGGTGGAAATGGCCTGATGAAGGTATGATACTCATCCCATGATTACTCACATTCCAGTTTCAAATATTCAATATGTAGCTGAGAGGATGGTGTTTGTTGGAAGATAATGTCAATGGGCTAAATTATGTTAAGTATATGTATTAGATTAGTGTAAGTAGAGCCCGTTTTATGTGTATGGGCCAAAGACAAACACTTAGTAACATGGCAGTTAGATAGCAGTTATTTAGTTTAGGCTTCAAAAGGTGTGTTGGTTCATGAAACGGTACCAATGTAACAACACAACTTTTCATAGTGTCTGTTAGCATAGTATATATACATGTAATTCTATCAGTTGTAAAGTCAACCTTTCAGATTTATTTATATCAGATTTATAGAAGGGTTCAACCTATCTTCCTTGTTTTCCTTTTTATTGTTTTCTTGATTGAATGATGGCATGTTGTTGTTCGATCATATAAGATCCTGGAAAGTATCAAGACCTGTGTAAATCATTTATCAAGTTATTAACAGTGGCATCAGAGCCGAAGGGATCAAACAGCACCCAATTCATGTTCAATCACCATTCAAGAATCAAACCTACGTTTTTTTAAGAAATGCAACCATGGATGTCGATTAAAGAAGAAAGGATATTAAGAAAACGGTTACACCACCAAACCGGTGGTTAACCAAGAAGAAGAAAAATAACAGCAGATTAAAGAGAAAGAAATAAAAGAAAGAAGGCTTGTTGGTAACCAAGAGTTTTAAAGTTTCAAGATTTTTCTTATTAGGTTTATGATAAGAAAATAAGTTTTTAAGATTTTTCTTATTAGGTTTATGATAAGAAAACAAGTTTTTATGATTTTGCTTATTGAGTTTAAGATAAGAAAATATATAAAGTTTAAAAGTTTTTAAAGATTAAAGTTTCTAAGTTTTAAAGGTTTAAAAGATTTTAAGATTTAAGTGTGTTGTTTTCAAAAGAATTTGGGAACATAGCAGATATGTTTGGGTTGTCAACTGATAAAGAAAAGGAGAATCAAAGGAACAATGAAGAAATTGAAGACACTTGCAAGTTCCTACAAATATCAGAGCAAAGATGATTTCATCATCATCTCGTGAAGAAAAAAGAACCAGCAAGATTGAAGAAGAAAATTTGGCATTGACATTAGGGGGGAATTGTTGGAAGATAATGTCAACGGGCCAAATTATGTTAAGTATATGTATTAGATTAGTGTAAGTAGAGCCCGTTTTGTGTGTTTGGGCCAAAGACAAACACTCAGCAACAAGGCAGTTAGATAGCAGTTATTTAGTTTAGGCTTCAAAAGGTGTGTTGGTTCATGAAACGGTACCAATGTAACAACACAACTTTTCATAGTGTCCGTTAGCATAGTATATATACATGTAATTGTATCAGTTGTAAAGTCAACTTTTTAGATTTATTTATATCAGATTTTTAGAAGGGTTCAACCCATCTTCCTTGTTTTCCTTTTTATTGTTTTCTTGATTGAATGATGGCATGATGTTGTTCGATCATATAAGATCCTGGAAAGTATCAAGACATGTGCAAATCGTTTATCAAGTAAAGAAGCAAAGTGAGGCCTTTCATAATGCATATTCTGGGACTTGGTAAAAGCACTTCAAAGTGGTAAGACCAATTGCATGATTATAAACATATGATGAATAGTCTTACTAGCAGAAGTTTGTATAAGGCTAGGATAAAGACAAATTATAGAGTTGCTGAGATGATTGATAATAATGGGTGGAAATGGCCTGATGAAGGTATGATACTCATCCCATGATTACTCACATTCCAGTTTCAAATATTCAAAATGTAGCTGAGAGGATGGTGTTAAATCGAAAACAAAAAAACGCCATTTGATTTTATTTCTTTCATAAAGAGTACTTGGCTGTACTTAAGTAGTGATACTCAGAATGTAAATTGGTGGAGGATGGTGTGGTTTTCTCAATGCAATCCTAGAAATGCATTTATCCTTTGGATGGCAGTTCAAGAACCTAACTCAAGAAATGATGAAGTGGCACAATGGGGTTTTACTATGTCCTATATGGCCAAATACACAAGATTCTATTAACCATTTATTCTTTAATTGTGAGTTCTCAAAAAAGATATGGGATGGATTTAAGGGAAAATGAATGCAATTATCCTTCCCACAGATTGGAGGAACATAGTCTCAAGAGTTGCTAGCCTTCCATGTTCCAAGTCTATACGGAGCATATTGAGAAGATTGATTCTAGCTGCTATGGTCTATTACATAGGGAAAGAAAGAAATGACAAGATATCCTAAAGTGTTAAAGAATATTGAGGCAGCGATTGAAAATATCACTGAGAATATTAGATTGCAGCTTATGGGGCTTAAAGTAAAGAAATCTACTCATGTCCTCAAAGTGGTTGCTTAATGGAATGTGTAGATGTCATTTCAATAAGCTCTGAGATGTTTTTTTGGATGGAGGTGTAACTTGATGTAGTTGATCAATATACTTCTTGCATCCTTTTTCGTGATACTGTATATAACAATCAGATGAGGCCTTATATGTTTTGATCTTCTAATCCACTTGTGAGGGTGAGCTGCATCTCGATTAGTTGCTAAAAACATGATAAGGATTTGTAGTCTGATTGGCGAAAAGGTGGATTGAATTAGAAAGTATAGTAGTCTCTTCTTTAGAAGTTGTATGGAGGATAGATTTGTAGTTGATGTATGTTGATTTAAATATAGTAGTTCCAATAATTGTAATACTTATAAAACTTTGGTCCTACTATAATTCACCTTTTCAAAACAAAAAACCTCTCCGCTTGTCATAAACATCCGATCTCTAAGCTAGGCCATGCGGAACATTTATGAAAGAACCAGCAAAATCGCTAGATGCTACGGTGGTCTCAATTTTATCGTCTGATTCATTCACCAACACGTCGAACTTAAAAAAATACGTTACAATTGAATTACATTTAGTTTAAGAACATCATCTATTTGGCTTTCTTCTTGTTTTTCTTTCTTCTCTTTTTAGCAGGCCTGATCACACGTACCTTCAATTCACTGTCTTGTTTAACTTCACAGGAAATTCTACCTCAACATATTTCTCACTCTTGAATAAATATCTTTAGAGATTGACCTCTTAACACGTGGAGTCCGACTAGAATCTTCGAATTTGTATCCCAAATTTTTGTTCTTGACACGTACATGATTTCCATTTTCATTATAAAACATATAGGACGCATTTAGTCAGTCATAAGAGTTTGGGTCTTTATGTCCGTGGTTCAAATCTTTCCAGAGCGTCCACAATTGATCAATGTTGCCATGATAGGAAAAAAAATATTGGGTCATAACCAGATGAGTATATGTGGGGGCGGACCCTCGACTCTAAATAACCAGGTGCACAATTATTCTTTAAAGGAACTAAAATGTACAATTTCTTCAAAACTAGTAAACAATTTAAAAAGACATGTATTTTTTATTTATTTATTTTTTTTTTTTGACATATTAGTGAACTAACTAAACAAGAGATGTATTTGTGTGACACAAAATTTCAGGATGAGATTCATTTAGAAAAAATCAAAAATTTTAACAAAAAAATTATAATAGGCGATAAACATCGATTGTGCCCCGTGAACCCCACCCCCAGTTCTGCCCCTGATATAAGTTACCCATGTACTCATTACTCGTCATCCTAGCTAGGATTGCCCATAGTCGTGAACACACATGAACACCACTCTCTATGGGAATTGCTTGATTGAGATCATCAAGCTTAGGGCCATAGGGATTGGTGATGGGCTTGAGAATAGGCTCACGCTGCATTGGGGTCAGGGGTCCGTACCAAATAATCTATTTGACGGGTAAAGGTGTATGGGTCACAACGGTATAAACACCAATGCGGAAGCAAAACCTTCGTTTGACAACACCTACCCAAACCCGTATGAACCTATGAGAAAACTAACAAACAAATAAGGCAAACTAATCACAACTCTAATCAACCCCCAAATCAGTATCTAATCAGCCCAATCAGCAGGTAATAAAGATAATCAAACACACAACAAGAACACCAAGCTTTTAGCGTGGAAAACCCCAAAAACGGGTAAAAACCACGGGACACCTAGTGCCGCTTAAAATCCACTACCACCAATAATAGAGCAATACAATCAGACCTTCTCTAGATACTAGAGGCATACAACAATCATCATACACTTGGAATAAAGCATCAAGATGTATGGAAACAAACTAAAGACAAAAGAGGAACAACATCACCAGAAAATCTGATGCAATCTGCCCAGGTAAGAAAACGGACTTCCAGGCCTCAAAATCAGATTCCCAACGGTCAAAACCTTCCTTTATATGTAAGGAAGCTACAGCCCGAAAATCGTTACGATCCAACGGTTCAAACTCCGGCGATCTTCAGTTTTTTTGGACTGCTGCAGTGAAAAACGAAAAACTGCACTTTACTCTCTTTTGATCTCTCTCTCTCTCTCTCTCTCTCTCTCTCTATTATTGGTGTTATCTCACACACTCTTGCTCTCCCTAACTACTGAACATAAGACAGTAAATAAGGTTCTAAAAATACCCAAGATGGGCCTCAATGGGATACCCAAGATGGGCCTTGATACCCAAGATGAGTCTTCATATGTTGGGCTAATAACCCTCATGGGCCAAGAAAATACCCAACAAATCTCCCCCTTTTTCTGCCTATGAGGGTGAGTTCGCCATCCCGGCGATCGAGCAACAAATCTTGAGCTTCTCCCTTGCTAACGGCTTGGTCAACATATCGGAACCATTATCATCGGTATGAACTTTATTAAGTTCAAACATACCATCTTCAATAGCATCTCTAATCCAATGATACCTCACATCAATATGTTTTGTTCGCTTATGAAACATTGAATTCTTCGCAAGGTGAATAGCACTTTGATTGTCACAAAGAACCACATAACGTTGTTGCTTGAAACCAAGTTCTTGCAAAAACCTTTTCAACCACAATAGTTCTTTGCACGCTTCTGTTGCTGCCACATACTCGGCCTCTGTTGTAGACAAGGCTACGCACTTTTGTAATCTAGATTGCCATGAAACAGCTCCCCCTGCAAAGGTCATCAAATATCCAGAAGTGGATTTCATGTTGTCCTTATTTCCCGCCATATCTGAGTCTGTGTAACCAACAAGCACGGGTTTCCCATTTCCAAATGTGATACCCAATTTGGAAGTACCTCGCAGATATCTAAATATCCATTTAACAGCTTCCCAATGCTTCTTACCAGGATTTGACAGGAACCGACTAACAACACCAACTGCATGAGCTATATCAGGCCTTGTACACACCATAGCATACATCAGGCTACCAACCGCTGAGGCATATGGAACTCTATCCATCTTTTCAATACTCTTTTTGGAAGAAGGGCAATCTTTATCAGTTAGCTTAAAGTTGGGAGTAAGAGGAGAACTCACCACTTTAGCTTTATCCATGTTGAACCTGCACAAGACCTTTTCAATGTATTGCTCTTGTGATATATGCAACTTCTTAGCACCTCTATCACGGAGAATCCGAATGCCAAGGATCTGTTTTGCTGGCCCCAAGTCTTTCATAGCAAAAGACTTGCTCAAATCTCGCTTCAGTTGGGCAATTCTTCCAACGTTCTTGCCAACAATCAGCATATCATCAACATATAGCAACAAGATGATGAAGTCATCATCACCAAACTTCTGAAAGAAAACACAATGATCTGAAGAGGTCTTTCGGTAGCCTTGCTTCCCTATGACCGATTCAAATTTCTTGTACCACTGTCTTGGTGCTTGCTTCAACCCGTACAAACTTTTCTGAAGTCTGCACACGTATTCTTCCTTCCCCTTAACCTGAAAGCCTTCAGGTTGCTCCATGTAGATTTCCTTATCCAGATCACCATGAAGGAAAGCTGTCTTGACATCCATTTGCTCCACCTCAAGATCGAGGCTAGCCGCCAAACCAAGAACAACTCGAATAGATCCCATCTTCACAACCGGAGAGAAAATCTCATCAAAATCAATGCCTCTTTTCTGACCGAAACCTTTAACCACCAATCTGGCCTTGTACCTCGGTCTAGAAGTATGCTCTTCTGTCTTCAATTTGAAAACCCACTTGTTTTTCAAAGCTCTCTTACCCTTAGGCAACTTTACCAAATCAAAAGTAGCGTTCTCATGCAAGGAATTCATCTCATCTTGCATGGCTTCAACCCATTCCTTTTTGTGTTCATCTTCCATAGCTTCTGCATAACACTCGGGCTCTCCCCCATCAGTAATTAAAACATACTCATGTGCAGAATAACGTGTGGAAGGATGATGATCTCTAGTAGACCGCCTAAGCGGAATGAATGGTGGCATATTAGGTACTAGTAACTCAGGATGAACGTCTTCATCTAAGTTTGGTTGCTCTTGGTCATCAACATCATCAGCACCCTGTTCTTCATCATTCTGAATATCATCTCCAAACTGTGGGTCAACATGTTTAGGAGGAACCGGATCCAAGTCAATGAGATCATCATTATGTTGAGGAATTGTTTTCTTCTCAGCATTCTCAACATCTTTCAAAGTTTGATCTTCTTCAAACTCTACATCTCGGCTACGAACAAGTTTCTTTTGAACTGGATCATACAACCTATACCCAAATTCATCTTGACCATACCCGAGGAACACACATGGCTTAGACTTCACATCAAGCTTTGATCTTTCATCTTTGGGAATATGCACAGAAGCCTTGCATCCAAAAACTCGTAAATGACGGTATGAAACATCTTTGCCGCTCCAAACCCTGTCAGGAACATCAAAATGCAAAGGAACACAAGGGGTTAGATTAATAACATGTACCGCCGTATTCAAAGCCTCATCCCAAAAAGAAGCAGGCAACCCTGCATGTGAAAGCAAGCATCTGACTCTCTCAACCAAAGTTCTATTCATCCGCTCTGCTAAGCCATTCAACTGCGGTGTCTTCGGTGGAGTCTTTTGATGCTGAATTCCATGCTCTCTACAATAAGCATCAAAGGGGCCAATGTATTCACCTCCATTATCAGTTCGAATACATTTAAGTTTCTTCCTTGTCTGCCTCTCAACTAAAGCATGAAACTGCTTAAACACATCCAATACTTGATCTTTGGTCTTCAAGGTATATATCCAAACCTTTCTTGAGTGATCATCGATGAAAGTGACAAAATAAGAACACCCACCAAGTGTTTTAGTCTTCATGGGACCACAGACATCGGAATGTACCAGATCAAGTATGTTCTCCATTCTGAAAGAAGGACGACTCTTAAAAGCAAGCCTAGTTTGCTTTCCTGCCAAACAGTGAGAACACTTCTTCAAGTTGATATCATGCACACCAGATAACACATTCTTCTTAGAAAGAATAGACATCCCCTTTTCACTCATGTGACCAAGTCTCTTATGCCATAACTCGGTCATATCATCATTGTCTACAGCATTGACAATGCTCTTGGATATCTTCGGATGTGTCATGTATAACTTGGATTCCCTTTTTCCTCTTGCCACAATCAAGGATTCGAGAGTTACTTTCTACAAACCATTACCAGAACTGTTGTGGTAGCCATCTTCATCAAGAAGACCTGTTGAAATAATATTGAGTCTCATATCTGGGACATGTTTTACATTACGCAAAACCAATTCCATCCCCGTGTCAAACTTCAAGCAAATATCTCCAATACCAGCAATTCTTGATAACCCAGTATTACCCATCCTAACAACACCGAAGTCACCTGGTGTGTAAGATGAATAATAATCTTTTCGTGTTGCAACATGACATGTAGCACCACTGTCAAGAATCCAACTCGAATCATCATTAGCAAGGTTGACCATATCATAATCATAACAAACAAAGAACTCATCTGTGGTGGTATTTACTTCAGTATTGTCATCACCATCATCATCTTTCTTGTGTTTGTTCTTCTGGTTATTGTAGTGCTTCTTCTTGTTCTCCATTTTCAACTGTCTGCAAAACTTCATCGTGTGCCCCTTTTTATGGCAATGATAGCATTCAACATCAGCAAATTTTCCTTTGCTGGAACTACTACGATGATTACTTCTGTTACTCGGACCTCTGCTTTGACTTCTCCCCCGCCTTTCTGTGACCAAGACATCTGACTGTGAAGAAGAACCTTGTGACTTTCTTCTCATTTCTTCATTCAGAATACTGCCTTTAGCCAATTCCATGGTGATAACACCATCTGGTGCAGAGTTGGACAATGATGTCCTAAAAGTCTCCCAAGTATCCGGTAAGGTACCAAGAAGCCACAAGCCTTGAATCTCATCTTCAAACTTGATACCCATACCTGCAAGCTGATTTATAATACCCTGAAAGACATTTAAGTGATTAGTAATAGGAGACCCATCAGTATACTTTAATCTCATCATTTGCTTGATTAAGAACAACTTGTTGTTTCTAGTTTTTCGAGCATATAACTGTTCAAGTTTGTTCCAAAGAGTACGAGCATGTGTCTCCTCACAAATATGGTTCAAAACATTATCATCAACCCATTGCCTAATATACCCGCAAACCTGTCTATGCAAAATAGTCCATTCTGCATCTGTTTTGTTATCAGGTTTCTCAGTAGAAAATACAGGCAAGTAGTAGTCTTTAACATAAAGGAGATCTTCCATTTTTCCTTTCCAAACATGATAATTAGAACCATTAAAACTAACCATCCTACTTGTATTAGTTTCCATCGTTCAAACAGGTTAAGTCCCCAAACCAAGAACCAAGCTCTGATACCAATTTGACGGGTAAAGGTGTATGGGTCACAACGGTATAAACACCAATGCGGAAGCAAAACCTTCGTTTGACAACACCTACCCAAACCCGTATGAACCTATGAGAAAACTAACAAACAAATAAGGCAAACTAATCACAACTCTAATCAACCCCCAAATCAGTATCTAATCAGCCCAATCAGCAGGTAATAAAGATAATCAAACACACAACAAGAACACCAAGCTTTTAGCGTGGAAAACCCCAAAAACGGGTAAAAACCACGGGACACCTAGTGCCGCTTAAAATCCACTACCACCAATAATAGAGCAATACAATCAGACCTTCTCTAGATACTAGAGGCATACAACAATCATCATACACTTGGAATAAAGCATCAAGATGTATGGAAACAAACTAAAGACAAAAGAGGAACAACATCACCAGAAAATCTGATGCAATCTGCCCAGGTAAGAAAACGGACTTCCAGGCCTCAAAATCAGATTCCCAACGGTCAAAACCTTCCTTTATATGTAAGGAAGCTACAGCCCGAAAATCGTTACGATCCAACGGTTCAAACTCCGGCGATCTTCAGTTTTTTTGGACTGCTGCAGTGAAAAACGAAAAACTGCACTTTACTCTCTTTTGATCTCTCTCTCTCTCTCTCTCTCTCTATTATTGGTGTTATCTCACACACTCTTGCTCTCCCTAACTACTGAACATAAGACAGTAAATAAGGTTCTAAAAATACCCAAGATGGGCCTCAATGGGATACCCAAGATGGGCCTTGATACCCAAGATGAGTCTTCATATGTTGGGCTAATAACCCTCATGGGCCAAGAAAATACCCAACACTATTGGTATCAACGGCCGTGTTGATCATTTGGATTTGCAATGTATGTAGATTAAGGTCTTTCTGATTTTCAACACATCTATCCATATCTTCAAATTCAAGATCAACGATATACTCGGATGTAGGTGTCTGACATCCCAATATATAAGCGTCAAGTCGAAGGTTATTAATGGATTTGAATTTCCTTTTGTCGCTCATGATCGGATGATCGGAGCTTCATACGTAGATTCCAGGAACCTCCATTCCGGCGATAATTCCATTTCCACTTTATATGATAAAACAAAGTTGGATCTTTAATCAACTTTCCCAGTATCCTCTCGTAGAAAGCGAGGACCCGTGAACCTTTATTATGTAATCTTTGATTGTATAATTGCCACCGACATCTATAAATTTGCCTTGTTTGTACAGGAGGTTACAATAAGCACAATGAATCTAACCTTGTTGCCTCCAACTGTGTAGGTAGCCGATAGGAGATCGATCTCTCATGATCTTCTTTTGATACTTCTAGATATACTTTTTATCAACATTGTGTGCTGGCTGTCGAACAAGAACCCCCAGAAAGTCAGGAAAGACGTAAGGCTGTTGTATAACATCGTGGCCTGGATCTCAAGGGCAACATTTTAGTCCCTATATAGGGTCACGGGTAGGCCAAGGGCCGCTTCAATGCAATCTGAACTATTGTACGGAGTTGTGATAGGAAACGCCAAGGATGAGGGGACAGAGGTCAAGTTAGCCGCACAATAAAGGCCTCCGAACCCTAGCAGCAAGTTTCTCCTGTCAACATTTTGCGTGTCAAGTGATGTTTTCGGTAATATGATTTTTGGGAGGCTTTGTGTGATCGTCTTTCATTGCATTTCAAATTAGTATGAATTATAATGTAGCTGGAAAAATGGTTGTAGGTGGCTGTAAAACTAGGATTGAAGATTCATATTTATAGTGAGAGATGAGAGATGTGAATTTAGATTGATTTATACTTATATTTTTTTGGGGTAAAATTGATTGTTAGTCTAGCGTGTGAAGTTGATATTTTCGGTTGTCATATATGTTGACATCTGGTTACGAATACGTACAGGGTATAACTATATGTTATTTTTTATATATAGTAAAATTATTTTTGTTTTCTTAATTGAAGCAAAAATTCGGTGAGGGTATTTTTGACATTTTACTTGTTTGACATGCTTTTAATAGTTTACGAGTCAAACCACATGGAGATAGTAAAAAAGAAAGTTGAGTGACTAAATTCACGAAGCCCGACAAATCACGTGAACCATTTAAGTAATTAACTCCTTAAATTATACGGAGTATCAGAATTATTGGTGTCAACAAGGTAATCTATGTATTGTAGAACAAATAGCCAATACGTTAGGATATATAGAGTATATAACGCACGAGCTAAACATAAAGAAATATTAATGAAACAAAAATAATACACATGCAAGTTTATTATTAGGTTACGAAAACTCGTTAACCTTCACAGACACAGACTTACGATCGAACCCACACATACAGATGAAACTTGTGAACTGAAAATGCAGTTGATTACATGAATGATCTTCAATCGACGGGAACCAGTTCAATCTTGATCTCAGAAATGGTGACATCATCAGCCCCACTTTGGGGCACCAATGTCACCCAAACGTGGTCATCATCTTCAGCTTCAAGCTCTTCCAAGATTTCTGTGATCGCATACATCGTCCCAGCCGTCATGAACATCTTGCTACCATGGTGATGTGGTACCTGCGTGAAAGAGCCAGCAAACTCGCTGGATACCACAGTGGTCTCAGTTCCATCATCTAAATCATTCACCAATACATCAAACTTCAAAAATACGCTACTATCGAATTTGATTCCGTTTAAGACCAGCATCTCTTCCACTTCCATCTTCTCTTCGGGGCTTCTCTTTTTGGCTGGCCTCTCCACTCGAACCTTCACTGACTTGTCTAGCTTTAGTGGGAATTTCGTCACCTCCACCGTTTTCCCATCACTTCTTAACAATTGATCTCTGCTGATTGGCCTTGGAACACGTGGAGTCCGAAAAAAATCTTTCCATTTAATGTCGGAGTGTTCATATTTGTATCCCATCCGTTCTGGGTCTACGCAGTCTTTGTTTTTGACACGAACAAGCTTTTCGTTTTCATCATAAAACACATATGATGCATTTAGCCAGTCATCGGATTTTGGGTTGTTGTGTTTTCTTCCTTTTTTGGATTTCAAATCATTTTTCCATATTGTCCACATCCTATCGATGTTCGCATGATGGGCAAAAAAGATTGGGTCATACCCAGCTGAATAGAAGTTTCCCATGTCCTCCCACAACGGCCTAGTACTGTCACCCGTCCAGTTGTGCACCACACCGTGAACTCCCACCTCTACAGGGCTGACAATATGTCGAGTTTTAGGTCGAAAGCTGGACGGTGTAGAGGGGTTGGGGACCCATGGGTCAGTTCCGAAGAAAGTTTCTGTAAACTTACCGTTCATGATCATCTGATTGTACATTGTATGGCCATTAATGTATTTCTGGTTTGGATTGTGTTTGTCTCTTTTTTTACTATATTGTAGATCAATAATAGCAGGAGGGAGATGTCTGAGATCCCGGTAACGGTCAAACAGAGGGAATTTTTTCGGATCAGGGTTTGGGCGGGTGGCTTCATACATAACAGGAAGCTCCATTCCGTCTTCATGGTCCCAGTTCCAGTATGGTAAACCGAAAGTTTCATCACCAATTAACTTTCCCAATATTCTCTCGTAGAAATAGAGGTACCAGCGATGGAAAGGATAGAAGAGCGAGGAAAAATGAATCTGAATCCTATAATCCTTAGGTATCTCATGTTTATCATGTGATGTTGTATACTTCCCTTGTTTATACACGAGGTTACAGTAAGCACAATGTACCTTAGCTTGTTGCACCCAACTGTGTGGATGGTCGTCTGGGAGACACCTCATTCTCGCAACTGCTGTTTCATATTTCTTTATGTACTCAGCCGTGACCTCATGTGCCTTTGGTCGTACACGCATTTTCCCAGTGAAGTCAGGAAACTCGTAAGGTACTGGGTCTACTTTTGGAGATGGAGGTGTAGGGCAACATTTGATGCCCCTTAGAGAGTCTTCGGGTATAGGGTCATCTGGATCAATCGCATCATCACAGATTGAAACATCATCCGGAACTCTGATGGGAAACGCCAAGGCCGACTGAACAGAGGCCATGTTGCTCGCGCCATACAGGCCTCCGAGCCCTAGGAGCAAGTTTCTCCTGTCCACATTCTGCATGTCAAGTGATGTTTTGGGTAGTATGAGTTTAGGGGTTTCAGAGGTTTTGTGATCATCATCCGCAGCAGCATTGCATGAGACTTTGAAGCGATGTGGTGATGGTTTTGAAAACAATGGAGAACGAGAACAAGTATTTGGCTTTTTAGTTGTAGTAGTGGCGGGAAGAGTGGATAAGCTCAAAGAAGCCATCATGTTTGGCTATTGGTGGTGCTTTTAAGTTTGTCAAATGAGCCTCAATTTTATAGACAATTTTTCATGCACAAAGCCTTTTTATTATTATTATCCTACCAAATAATTTCTTTTTATATTATTTTTATAATTGACTATATTTTCCTAACAACCATAATATACAGGTGTTCTTGTTTAACCTTATTAAATATTGAAACTGCGGCATTACTAATTTAGAATTCCAGATAACATGCATATTCTACTATACAGCTGTTTTTGTTTAATTTTTTAACTGCGTCATTAAACTCCAGATATTATATTCAAGTTTTGTAAGGCTGAACGCAGCAGGGACGAATCGAGCATCGATCGAGCCATATGGCGATCGATGTCTTATCAATCGTCTTGCTGTGTAAGCTGTCGATCGCCTAAAAAACTTCCAATCTCGTTCGTCCACTCGATCGATAATAACAAAGCAATATTAGTCCCTTTTCTTGCTAGCTAGCCGTTGAATCCAAACAAAAAAATATATATATAACCGTTAAAAACTTAAATTTTGTACCGTTTGGTTTAAAAAAAAAAAAAAAAAAAAAAACTATCCTATAAATACACAACTTATTTACACACTAAACTCACAAATCTTACAATCCTCTCTATAAAAAATCTCACAATCCTCTCAAGCAAAAATGTCTAAGAAAACACCACCAACCAAAGGCCGAAAATTCCGTTTGGCACAAAACGTCCCGCATATTTTAACACCGGATCCGAATTTCCGGTTAACCGGTGTCTCACCAAGAATCAATTTCCAACCCCCTGCTTTCGAATATCAATCCCAACAAGCTCCACAACAACAACCTAACAATCCATTTAGTATGAATCGTCCATTTGTTCCACCGTATCAAAACATCCACCACCAACAACAACAACAAAGCTACTCCCGTCGAAGCAACCAATCTATGTATGGGTCACCCGAATCTGTGTACCGTCCAACAATGGATTCATCAACGTCTTCATATTCAAATTATCAAGAATATTCTCCGGTTAACCGTATCAATCTTGAGGGTTTTGATTTCGATGACCAACTATACAACAATCCTAATTTTTATGCTGGAACCGGATCGGGTTATCCGGCTCAAGAGTATCACGGTTCGGGTACCGGTTCGGCTCATGGATCGTATCACGATTCGGTTAACCTTGATGACGTAGAAGAAGAAGAATGTCGAGAAGAGACGTCACCGGTCAAACCAAAGAAACGAGCTACAAAGGCAAAGAAGAAGGCTGTCGAGAAAGAAGCCAAGAATGATTCGTCGCTTTGGTCCAAAGAAGAAGAGATCGCCTTGTGCAACGCTTGGTGTGATGTATCCGAGAATAGTGTAACCGGAAACAACCAAACTGCTAGAGGATTTTGGCAGAAAGTTATTGATTACTTTCAGAAGGAGGTTGGTGCAGAAAGAACCTACAACTCTATCATTACAAAGTAGAAAAATAGGATTCGTCCTAGAGTTGGTCACTTTTGTGCCATTTACAACAATGCTCTCAGGAATTACGGAAGTGGTGAGAATGACCTCACTGTTTATACACGAGCGTGTGATGAATACCAACTAGTGTGTGGTCATCCGTTTGTTTTGGAGCATTGTTGGAAGATTTTGATGGACCATTCTGCTTGGAAGGATAATGAGATGCCGGCTTTTTTAAGCCAAGATGATGGTCGCAAGAAAGCAAGGACTTCAACCGACTCGGATGTGCAATCGGATGTGCCTTCGTCTGTGCCTGATAGACCAATTGGTCGTGATACCGCAAAGAAGAATAAAAAGAAAACTTCGGAGTTTTCTATGGAAGGTGTTGCCGAGACATGGGGCAAGATCAAGTCCAAGGCATTCGGGCAGAAGAAGGAGCTGGCAGACCTGCACTATGGTTTGAAGAAGAAAGAGCTAGAACAACGGCAAATCGAGTTGGAGCTTGAGCAAAAAAGAGAAGAAAGGGAAGACAAAAAATTGGCACTAGAAGAACGAAAACTTGAATTAGAGGCTCAAAAGAAATATGATGCAGATCTCATGTTCTATTGCACGCCAATCGGCGAATCTTTGCCCGCAGTACAACAACAAACAATGCAGAAACTCAAAGAGGCGATCAAGGCACGCCACAACCTAAATTTTTAATAAGTGTTGTAATGTTTTAATATGTTTTAATAAGTTTCGTAATGTTTTAATTTTATTTGAATTATTATGTAATGTTTTAATTATTAATGAAATTTTATTTTGTGTTAAAAATGTTTTTTTTTAAATTAAAAAAAAAAAAAAAAAAAAAAAAAAAAAAAAAAAAAACCCAATCGCTCTTACTGGGGCACCTAATCGCCTGAAGGTCGCGGGAGAGAGAAAGCTGACGTGGCAGGGAAAATGAGGGGGATTGAATCCCCCTACTGGGGGCAGCCTAATTTATTTTATTATTGTTTTTTTGTATTTTTATTTATTTATTTATTTATTTTTTGGTTAAAGGTTTTCCGCAATGCATGGATCTACAAAGTGTTAATCCCTCGTATCTGGTGTTATTCTTCTGATGTGTTTGAGATAAAAATACAGAAAAAAAATATGCTATAATATCAGAATTTATAGTAATTGAATTTGTATATTGAATTGATGAATTGTTTACAGACTTTGATCCTATTTATACTGCATGAATCGATGCAACAAAGAGTCATACCAATTCAGTGAAACGTTGTAACCTATTCTATAACCGTTTATACCGTTATCCTAATGACCCAGCCCAATATAATGGGTCGGATTTTACATAACACATAACATAAATATACTAAACTACCCTATTCTTTTCTTCTATAACATTAAGGTCCAACATTCACCCCCCTAATGTTATAGACGCAAATCTAGTCTTCATAACTTGTCTTTACAGCAATGTTGGTTCATCGTCTACATCCCATATCAGGTTTGCCTCATCCCTTTTCTCTGATTTTGGACATTCGTTCCTGTAATGCCCAAGTTCATGACACTTATGACACCGTATGTGACTCTTGTCCCGTTGCACTCCACTATCGCCTTGACCTTTCCTGGACCCCTGACCTCTTCCCTGGCCTCGTCCAAAGTCTCCATGATTTGAGTTTCCACAACCACAATGTTCACATCTCTGGTGTTTATCCTTCTCCTTTTTGTCTGCTTCCGTGAATAGAAGTCTACTAGACATATCTTCCTCCTTAGTCTGCTTCTTGGTGTGTTCCTCAAAGGCCTTCAATCTCCCAATGGCTTCTTGGAATGGCATCGTATTAAGATCGGCAAATTGTTCGATTGCAGCAACAATTTGAATAAACTTTTCTGGTATTGAGCCCAAAAGTTTACTAACCAATCTTTTATCGTCCAAGGTATGTCCGAGACTGCTTGCTTGTGATGCAATCTCACTGATCTTTCCCGCATAGACATCGAGTGAATCATTAACATTCATCTTTAGTTATTCAAAGTATGACTCTAGTGTTTGTAACCGTGCTTCTTTAACCCTATCAACTCCTACATGTCGCACCTTCAATGCATCCCAAATATCCTTCGCCGAAGTAAGATTAGCAATTTGCAATATCATGTTTTCTGGAAGTGCTTGGTATAACATTGCAATTGCTGTGTTGTTCTTCTTTTGATCCACTTCAGTTCCCGCTGTAGGTTCCACTGCTTCCCAAATTCCATGGACGTTAAAGATTGCCTTAATCTTTAATGCCCAAATAGTATAATTTGTAAAGTTGAGGATTGGGCACTGGAAGTTTAACGATAATCCTCCTTCCTTTGCTACATTTTCATTCTTCTTTGAAGAATCCCCGGTCATGTTTCTTTTCTTCTTTCTACCAATCTTTAATTAAAATTTTCTTTCTTTCGCAAATACTAATCTGATTATGCTCTTATTTATGCCTCCAAATTCGATAATAAGAGTAAAAAAAATACTGATTATATTTGTAAAAGGTTCTTAGAAAAAACAAGCCTGGTTTCTTTGATTTCTGGGTGTTTGATCAAACCCGCCTCACTGTTGAAAGTCAAACTCGTCTTGCCAATGATTGTCAATCCGCCTTCTGCTAATGACAATCAATCCTGCTTCTCCGTTTCTGACAATCAAAACTGCTTCCCGCTGTTGATCCTGATCAATTCCGCTGTTGATAATCAATCCCGCCTACTGCTAATGATAATCAAGCCCGCCTTCCTGATCGAATTTTCTACTTCCCTGAATCGAAAAACCGCTCTGATACCACTGTTAATCCCTCGTATCTGGTGTTATTCTTCTGATGTGTTTGAGATAAAAATACAGAAACAAATATGCTATAATATCAGAATTTATAGTAATTGAATTTGTATATTGAATTGATGAATTGTTTACAGACTTTGATCCTATTTATACTGCATGAACCGATGCAACAAAGAGTCATACCAATTCAGTGAAACGTTGTAACCTATTCTAAACGTTGTAACCTATTCTATAACCGTTTATACCGTTATCCTAATGACCCAACCCAATATAATGGGTCGGATTTTACAGAACACATAACATAAATACACTAAACTACCCTATTCTTTTCATCTATAACATTAAGGTCCAACACAAAGTTCCAACTTTACATGTTCTTTTGACTTCACCTTAATACAAATCCAAACTTTACCCTTTTAACATACTCTTAACAAACACTTTGTCTTACAGATCAAACAGGGGCAACCTAAATTTGACATCCTTCGATAATTTCAGATATTATGTTACTAATAATAGAGGCTATTACAACATTTACCTCTATACGGCAGATACATTTGATTTTGCTAAACAAACAAATTAGTATTGTGATTTTGTAATCAAAGCTATTCAAAACTTACATTGTCGAAATTAAACTTTAGGAGGACCAGTTTTGTTGTGGTAATTCAAACCACGTTATGGTAACTTTGGAGGTTTTGGAACCATATTTGATTTGACATGAAAGCCCCGAGGAAAGACACAAATTATAAGGACATCAAAATCCAATTTGACACTTTGATTTCCATTTGGAATATAAGGAAATTACATCCTGTTTGGTTGGATTGGATTGTTAATCCTAGATCCACTTATTGTATTACGTCGAAATTATTGTGCTTTTTCTAGCCCCTTGCTACTTTCAATACAATATGGTTCTTTAAAAAAAAGACATTGGGAGAAAATTCACATTTAACTGAAATGGAAAGACTAGAAACCATGTACCAAATATTTCATACCAAAACCAACGACGGTCATATAATAGGTACACCCTGGTGTAAAAAATAAAAATAAAAATAAAATAAAATAAAAAAAAGGACACCCGAAGAATATAACAGCAACGTTCTAGGAGTTGGATAGACAACATTCAGTAAAAATTAAATTTAGGCTTGATTAGTCAAATTGGCTATTATAATTAGATTGAATCTATATTCAAAAGTTTCCCATAAAAAAAATTGAGAACCCTTCAAACAACTACCTAAACAAACATCAAGGATTTACCCTAACTCTCCTATGTTAAGAGATGAGGACCACAGGTAAGATAGAATTTGAACTTCATCCAAAAGTTTCAAATCATTAATTTTCCCTCCTAAGAATACAAACCGCAGCTTAATAATATTTGCATCCAAAAGCGACGCCTTTTTTTGCGATTTCGATGCTCAAGAAGCTGGATAGACCAAGTAATAAATTAATGGCATCTTACATTATCCGTAAATTAAACCAAAAGAAATTAAGCTGTGAACAATGCTCTTTTGCTTCAATTCTCTCCAAATATTAATATATACAAGATGCTACCAATATATAAGTTAATTTGGATTTCCAGATTGAATCTGATATAAATGAGAAAGAATAGTTGTTATGAATATGAATTCAATTTAACTATAAAACAAAGTTAAGCTAAACAGTTCTTATGTAAATAGAAAACCTCGAATATTGCTATTTGTCAACATGCTGTAGCTGCCAGCAAGAAAATACAAAAGTATACAAGATATATATATTTTTTTTATTATCCCTTGCAGTTGTTATGTAACAAAATAACTTAAAAAAACTCAAATCAGGTTGTTACAAATACGAAGTCACTTTTTTAATATAATTAAATGAAATCATTTGTCCATTAGGTCTCAGGGGAGGAAATTAAACTTGGGTTTGTTTTCTAAAATGATTTTTTATTCTCTGTTGCAATTTTTTTTAGAGAAAATTACCAAAAGGGGACTTTTTTTCAAGTGTGGTCCGTTTTTAAGACTTTTTTTTCATCTCTTTATCAAAAGAGCCATGCTCAACCGGCACCTGCTCAACTGCTCAAGTCCATTATTTTTATGACACGTGTCATTCCTTTGACTGCTCAACTGCTCGACTTTGACTGCTCAACTGCTCGACTCCACCCAAAATTTGCCACGTGTCATTCTTTTTGTACTTGAGCAGTTGAGCAGGTGCCGGTTGAGCAGGTGCCGGTTGAGCAGGGCTCTTTTGGGAAAGAGATGAAAAAAAGTCTAAAAAACGGACCACACTTGAAAAAAAGTCCCCTTTTGGTAATTTTCTCTTTTTTTTATATATGTTAAACTACCTAGAAGCTAGAACCAAATCAATTGAAAATGTGAACAATTCTCTTTTGCTTCAATTCTCTCCAAATATTAATATATACAAGATGCTACCAATATATAAGTTAATTTGGATTTCCAGATTGAATCTGATGTAAATGAGAAAGAATAGTTGTTATGAATATGAATTCAATTTAACTAGAAAACAAAGTTTAGCTAAACAGTTCTTAGGTAGGACGGAGTGGACGTCGGGTTCACCATCGAGCTCAAGAGCCCGCTCGGGTACACCGTTCCGTGTACTGCGGGTAGGGCGGGCGGGTATTAAATTCGAGCTGGGAACCCGGATGTTTACGTTGGAAAAGTGTACGTTGGAAAAGTGTGTAACGTTAATAAACGACTATTTTGAGCCAAAATAAAAAATAAATAAATAAAATCACTCATATTTAACACCTAAACTTGCACCTCATTTTTCAAAATAAAAACACACAACACAAATTACAACACACACTAATCTTTCAAAAACACCAAACTATGGATCCAAGGAGAAGTAAAAAAACTTTCACCTCGCGTCAAGGTCGGTCTCAACCATCCCCGAATCAACCAAAACAAACTCCGTTAGGATTTAGCCAATTTTATTCTCAACCATCCCCGAATCAATTTTATGTTCCACAACCCCAATCTCCACAATTTTTCCAATATAATATGGGTCCTCCTCAATTGAATCCATAACACTACAACATCACTGCTACAAGCGAGTTTTCCCCGTTCGAAAACCTTAGTCAAGACATAGAGTACGTACCCGAAACACAACCACGACCAAACGAAGAAGACGAAGATGAGGAAGTTCAAGAAGTCGATCCGAGAGGGAAGAAAAAAGCTTTCGCCGGGAGGAGGCCCCGTGAAGTTTGGACGCCGGCACAAGAGGAGGCTTTGGCGAAAGCATGGGTTCAAATCTCCGAATGTGGTGTTGTCGGTAATGAACAAAAGTCCGACGGTTTTTGGAAACGGATTCTCGAGCATTACGAGGCAACTTTGGGTTCGAGTTCACGAACATTTCATGCGTTGAATACCAAGTGGAGAGCAATGAACACGGTCATGGGTATTTTCAACGGCTACTACCTCCAAGCGGTACAATTACATAATCTATACTTTATTATTTACAATTACATTATTTTGTTTTTAGCTTTACTTTTTTATTTTACATAATCTGTACTTTTTATTTACAATTACATTATTTTGTATATAATGTAGAAACGTGCTAAGGCTAGTGGGTGCAACGACTTGGACGTGGCGAGGCAAGCTGAAATGGATTTCTATACAGCAAGAAAAAGACAATTTACTCATACCAGGGCGTGGGAGATTGTCAGAGGTCATGAGAAATGGTTGGAGCAAGAATGTTTTCAAGATATTGCCGGTGCTGCAAGCAATTCTTCAAAAAGGAGGTCGGGGGAGTATGACTCGGCAAGCAACACCATTCCCGACATGAATGAAGACCCCACCCCTCCAATTGAATCAAGAAAAATGAAAAAGAAGCAAGCTGCATCCTCCTAGTCGATCTCAAGCGTTGCGGATGAAATCAATGCCTACACACAAAAGAAGAGACAATATTTGGAAGAAAAACGCGAGATGGCGAAACAATTGTTGGCTACACAACTCGAGGGGGCGAAGTTCAAGAATACACGAGAGTTGAAGTTTTTTTTCAAGAATACACGTGAACTTGCGGCCAAACACGGATGGGCTTGCAATTTTTAAATTGTAGTTTCAAGTTATTTTAATTTCAACTTATGTAATGTTTTTTTTTTAAGTTGTAGTTTTTTTAAGTATTATGTAATGTTTTTTATTTTTAATGAAATGGTATGTTTTTATTTTAAATATTGTATGTGATTTTATGTATTTAAAAAAAAAAAAAAAAAAAAAAAAAAAAAAAAAATGAATTCGGGTACTAGGGTACCACTCCCACTAGTTAAGGTAGTGTTAGGGTAGTATTGGGGTAGTTTTGAGTTGAAAGATTTTTATTGGATAGAGGTGATGTGACACCCCCAGGGTATTAGAGTATTAGGCAACCACTTCTCCCTCCCTTATGTAAATAGAAAACCTCGAATATTGCTACTCCCTCCGTCTCAAAATTATTGTCACCAGTCAAGAAGCACATAGTTTAATAAAAGTGGGACCCCTATAAATTTCAACCACTCAAATAGAATATTCCTCCACTAAATTCTCTTTTTATTACCTAAAATAGAAGGTGGACAATTATTTTGAGACACCCAAAAAAGAAAATATGGACAATTATTTCGAGACGGAGAGAGTATTTGTCAATATGCTCTAGCCGCCAGCAAGAAAATACAAAAGTATACAAGATATAATTTTTTTTATTATCCCTTATTAGTTGTTATGTAACAAAATAACTTAGAAAAACTCAAATCAAGTTGTTACGAATACGAAGTCACGTTTTTAATATAGTTAAATGAAATCATTTGTCCATTAGGTCTCAGGGGAGGAAATTAAACTTGGGTTTGTTTTCAAAAATGATTTTTTATTTTCTATTGCAATTTTTTTTATATATGTTAATTAAACTACCTAGAAGCTAGAACCAAAATAATTGAAAAAGAAAAACTTAGACATCTACCTAGGGGTGCTCATCGGTCTAAAACCGGACCGGACCGACGAAAACCGGACCGGACCGAGACCGAATCCGGCAAAAACTCCGGACCGAGACCGAGACCGAATGAGGTCGGTCCGGTCCGGTCCGGTCGGTTTTGTCGGTCGGTCCGGTCTACAAGGCTAAATTTCGGGTTTTCGTCGGTTTTGGGTCCGGACCGGACCGGACCGAGACCGAATCCGGCAAAAATCCTAGACCGAGACCGGACCGCCGGTCCATCGGTCCGGTCGGTTTCGGTCCGGTCCGGTCGGTTTTGTCGGTCGGTCCGGTCCGTCCGGTCCGTTTGAGCAGCCCTACATCTACCCTAGCATAAATCCACACAAAAGTACAGAGTGAAATTAGTATTGTGTTCTTACTATATTTACACATAAAAACGTCTTGTGAGTCTCCATATGCAGTCATGCATGCACCACAGTGTCGTCCGCAAAACCACATCTTAACATTTCATATGGCCGGATTTACGCATGTGCAGAGTGATCAACCGCACAGGGCCCCAAATTTTTAGGGGCCTCAACCGTAAGATACGTATAAATTGATTTTCGAAGGATATAATTACCCAATGAACAGATGATGAATGGAAAATATTACTTTTGTAATGATTATAAACTAATTATTTAAGCTGTAAATGAGAAAAAAGAAAAACCATGCGCCTGTGCTTTAATGGTGAAAATCTAGGCAGGTTATTGTGGGGAAGATAAACCCAAAGAAGCAAACAGATGTTTGTGGGGCCCATAATTTGTCTTTTAGCTTTGTTTTCTAAGAAAGTTATAATTTAACCCCATATTTATATAACTTTTAATTTCAACCTCTATCTTTGTGTTGAACATGTAGTTATTTGTATTCGGTAGTTTTTAATCTTTTGCGGGAGAATTTAAACCAAAATCATGTTTAACAAAAATCTATATGTTAGCTGTGAATATTGTTTTAGAAAAAGTGAAGGCCATAGCTTTATATTATAATATATTTTTTGAAAAAAAAGTATATATATTGCATAGCTATATACCTTATTAAAAGAAATTAGACTCTATTGATCATCCTAAAATATTTTAAAAACTCAATGCTAAACCCAGAAAATATTGCATATGTTGAATAATATTTGTAAGCTTTTGTTTGGTGGATACAATAACAAATGCATAATTTGTGAATATGATGTTAAAGGGCCCATTTTTAGAATTTGGCACAGGGCAACTGCATTTCACGGGACGGCCAACGTCATTCATGATCTGCAATCCTTAACGGAGTAACCTGCAGATGGACCTAAACCAGATATATATTTGAGTAATCCATAGATGTCCCGTTAATTAAATGAGTAAGTTAGACACAAACTCTAAGCTACCAGGCAAAACATAATCACATAAATAAGTTTCATCTCATTCCACATCTCTATAGCACTTTTGGCAAATGACGGAATGCATATCAAGACCAATCCTAATATCCCATTTAGATTTATATTAGTTGGCAAACAATTGTTCATTCTCTACAGTGACAATGCATTTTATGGCAGCCAGGTATTATGCGTCATTCAAAGAGTTTGTAATCAATAGTTCTCCTCAAAGAAGTATTGGAGAAGACTTGCGAACTTTCTGATCCCCAAAATCATCCTCAACGTCACCTAACTAGCACAACATTTTTTTCGGAGCCAACAATATTTCTTCATGTTCATACCTGTCGATGAACAGCCAGAAATATAAAGTCTTTAACAAAGTATTCAAGAATTAATTGTCCACTTCTAAAGCGATCAATCTCAGAAATCTGTAGTTTGATTATTTAGGATTTAAAACATTTCCAAAATGACCCTTTAATTTCTCAAAATCTTTTATACATGATGGTCCTTTAATCTTATCTTACTATCTTATAATGCATTTAGCCCTAGCCCTTTTGTAGGACCGTAAATATAGATGATTTATGTGATTTGGGATGTCGACGTTGGTGATAAATGATAAAACAATACATGGTTTTAGTGAGAGAAAGTAGAGAGGGGGTGACAAATCTTCATAAAATCTCTTTAGTCTTCTAATCACACAATGAGAATTAAATCTCTTTACATAGCGGATAAAGTAGACACTAGACTGTAGCGCCATGATTGTCGTTCGGGGAACATCATAACAACATAACTCACACAATATTGCTTCACAGAAAAAAAAATCCAGAAGACGAAATGATACCACCAAAGTAACAAGTTGAAGCAATGATCATCTCTATGGAAGCCTCTCCGGCGTAAATCATTAAGCTCAATCACGTGAACCTGTTGTGCGTCTCTGATGTGTAAATTTCTTCTTCCGTAAGGATTACGAGTTCAAGTTCTTCAATAAAAGTCCCGATGTACACATTATTGGTACCTCTTCAGTTCCTGATTAAGCACAGTTCCCCCGATCAACCAAATCAAGAAAGATGAAACAATAATACTCGACAAATCAACCATAAAAATCAATGGTGTATATGTCTATAGCCCTTCTTCATTGACATGATAAATCTCCGTATACACTACTTCTCCCTCCTGATGGTTGTGAGTTATCGGAATCATCATAATGTTGTATACATGCCGTAAAATCAATTGTTTAAGCATAATTTCTGTGAGAATATGTCGATAAATACTCTCAATACACATCTCTCTAACCAACCTGTAATCGAACATCCTTTTAATTCAACCGGCTAATAGTAGTGACCATATATGGAGATAAACTGATATGACTCACTTGAAAAAGAAGTAAGCATCCCAACTTTGTGACTAAATGCTTGTGCAAAAGATAAAATGTGACTTGAAACTATACTTAGCACTACAACGTAACTCCTTTAAGTATTAAGTGCACAGTGGAGGTTATCTTGAGACATACTACATATCTCAAAGATAAATTAGTAAACCCGTGAAATGGAACTTCAAATTCAAATCAATAATACCGTACAAAAACCCCGTAATCATTTTGTTAAAAACAATTCTAGCTGTGAAATCAGTATCCTCGTGAAAATTTGTGAGACCAAAATACCACTTGTTATCAAATATTATCATAAATGTTGGGATATGAAAGTGCTGAAGATATGAAAGTACTGAATACTGCAAAGTACTGGAAGAAGTCAAAGAGTCAAAGTACTGCTAAAGACAAAGTCAAAGTACTGCACTACGAAGTCAAAGTACTGCAAGAACAAAGAACTGTTATATTCGTTTATGGAAAGAATTGTATTCTATGTTTAGATTACTTGTCGTACAAGGTTACAAATTGTAAACCGACTAGGATATCCTTGAGCCTATAAAAGGACTCCTAGATTGGCATTAGAGGTATGATTCCAAAAAGAGTTTTAGAGTTTACGAATTAGTGTTTTAGAGAGAAGTTCGATTATCATAGAGTTGTATTAGAGTATCTGCATAATAAGCAGATTTAGAGTTTATAATAAAAGTTATTCTTCTTAGCTTTGTTAAGTAAATTCCGCGTACTTGATAAAGATTGCTCAGTGTTTCTTTGTTAATAACTTATGAAGATATAACTTTTCACATACACATCAAACCATAACACAAAGTAGCATATAGATGGAATTCTAGAGAGAGAAAGTTAGAGGTTTAGGGAACTTAGTGAGAGAAAGTGAAAGATATTATTATGAGCTCCAACTCTCTACCTTGGAAGGTAGAGAGTATTTATAGTCTTACATAACTCGCCACACATTGGGCTGTGGATCAGGCATAAAGTGGGTAAAGACTCGTCCGTCCTCCACGGTGAAACTTAACTAAATACTACTTAACTTAAGAATTACTACGACTACGAGCTTTCTAACGATTACATATACTTGAGGTGACCGACTCTTTAATACCGGGAATTTCTAATTCCTAACAATCTCCCCCTAAGGGAGGTCACCTCAATCATGTACCAAAAACACATTGAATACAACCAGATAATACATTAACAATTGATCTTGCATTCTTGATGTAGTCCTTTGCTCCTAAGCTCGTAGTCATTGATTCTTCACATTGCATGTTTGGTTACTTCAAGTGGAGGTCTTTTACTGATCCACGTGATAGTCATTTTGAGCCATCTTTTGAGATCATCAGCAATCAACAATCTCTGACACATCCTTTGTGGTGTTGGTATTTTGTGATGTTGTGACTTTGGGACCGACATGCTCACATTCTGGATCATGAAATCTTCTCATCAGAGTAACGGAAGCTTTTGTTGAATCATGATATTGGCAGCAGCGTAGCAGAAGCTTGGTGTGAAATATCAGAGTCATTGATGCACTAGTCATGATTTCTTTGAGTTGAATGTGTTAAGTGAGCATGCGGCAATGGATTGACCGCTCCATTCTGATCAGCTGCAAACGTCGGGAGTACCTGCATACAACAGTTAGCAATAAAACACACGAAAGTGTCTTTGATCACTTTCGTTGAATTGAGGTACACGGCCCACGGTTCCCCGTTGAACAGTACAAGTACTGCCTGTGATCAGGTAGGATTCCTAAGAATCTCCTTGACAGGGTTTCGCAGCTGTTCTAACTGTTCTCAAACCGGAACATCTCAAAGAAGACAACACGGAGTGAGTGAACCAGCGAATTTTTAAGTCCACTGATTGATGAAAAGAGATTTGAAAAACAATCGTGTATTGCTCAATAGAATTTGTTTTTGCAATACAACGAAGGTTTTATTGAAAATCAATTATCAATCATAAACATACCTTTTGGTTAGAAAAATGAGTACACAGTCAATGTGCTAAAGAAAAGAGTTTTTAAGCACAAAGACATGTTTTTTCAAAGGTATCCGTCAATCCATAACCTGAACCAGGATTGATTCAAGAGATTGAATCGCCCCATTGTTTCTGTTCAGTTGTCACATGGTTGATCTATATAATAGATCTCACATGCCACCTACCAGGAGCTTGTTTGATGTTGGCTCCAGAAGGCTTTCCATCTTCATTGTGAATATGTAAACACATCACTCAGATGTTCTGGCAATACCACAAGGATAATGCGTAGGACTCAAGATATAATCTCTCTTTCCACATTGAGTGAAACAGAGAGTCTTCATTGAAAGTGTCCTAATGAGATTTATTGATGATCTCGTGGCTCTAGACTCAATTTGTGCATATTTGGATCCTGTGCCGGAGACTAGGGAGAGGGTCTCCTTCTTCAATATCAACCATCTCTAAGAGAAAGTCGATAGATAATGTCGGTTCCCCGTGAGAATGAAACAAGTCCTTTTAAGAGGAACTTGAGTGGTTTGGAAAGTTGAAGTGCAGTGCGTCACTGGGTCCATGACGTCTTGTCTTCAATACCGATGTTACCATCAGTAGCATATGAATTGAACCCGGTTTCTGCCCTAAGGTTGAATAAATGGAGGGCTATTTGTTTTCACCCTTTCCTCATTCAATTCTTTTTAATTCTTCAACCCCTTCAGTGCTTACCGAGACTTCATAGCTAGAACCTTGTTGGGTTTATTCCAGTACTAGCTCAGTCTTAGTCCGCACACTTCCCATATCTCACATTTCTCCTTTTATCATCATACCTAAGGACTTCTACACTAACTAGCGGATTGTCCCTGGGTAGATCCCTCCGGTTCTGGCGGATCATGGGAACACATACCTAACCTTATCATCCTTATATCACCGTGCATAACGTAAAGTTGGTCGGTCAATTTGGTATTGTTCATCTGCCATTGGATCCAATTGAAAACCATTTGGAAATCAATTCAGATACTCGTGATATATTATCAAAGTATTTTGTACCTGAATTGTTTTTGATATTTTTAGAACGAGAACTCCCCCTCAACATGTGCATCAAGTATTTGAAAATGTTTTGCACACGGAGGCAAGAGAAAGAATTAACTTCTTTGATTACCATTTTCTAAAAGATATCAACATCACTTCCCTCATCAAATCAAGTAGATTTAGCATTTCCGGGAAGGATGAGGTTTCCATAAATTTGCTCCCCCTCAATATGTGCCTCGAGGTTTGAAAAGATTTTTGCACATACTAGAGGGAACCTGCACATTTTAGAAAAGTTGATCACATTTCAGATCATAGGTTTAAGATAGATGCTCCCCCTCAACATGTGCATGGAAAATTTGAAATCGTTTGTCACATGTGGGTAGGATAGCATGTACATCCTTATAAAACCATTTACCTATTTATCAGTTTAAATCCAATTTAAATCACACATTCTCCCCCGATCACAATTATCAAATCATTTGAGATTTGTGATCTCTTATAGATTTAAATTGATTTTGAAAACTTTTAGGGAGAATTGTGACTTGATTATGAAAGCGTTTGAACTGATTTGATCGGATTTTAAGACTTTAAACTCCATTGATAAAACATGCATGTATATCTTTTGAAAACAATTTAATGCCAAATAACTTTTTTTTTTTTAATTTAATTGAAATCATTCTCCCCCTCAATCAATGACATAGGTTGTTGATTGAGAGATAGAGATTTTGACAAATAAGTCCTGATGATTTTCAAAAATAGAGATCGAGTTATTTTTCAAAGCATTTGGTTTTCAGCAGATAAATGTTTATAGAATCAGAGCATGGAATTTGAAAACATGTTAAAACATGGCTCTGTTCTTTCTTTTAAAACCGGGTTACTGCCTGAAGATGACAATAAACCATTTCTCTTTCTCCCAAAATTTATTTATTTTTTTTTTTATTTTATTTATTTTTTTTTTTTAAGAATTTGAACAACATCTAAAGTCCCGTGTCATTCTTTGAATGACAGCACAAAGACCGTAGATATAATCAAACCAGAAAGAAAGAAAAAAGAAGAAAAAAAACGTGACAAAATGACAATTTTTTTTTTTTTTTTTTTTTTTTTTTTTTTTTGAAGATTTTTCGAATTTTTCAAATTTTTATGGATTTTGAAAGTTTTATATTTTTCTATTTGATTTTTTTTTTTTTTTTTTAGAGTTTTATAATTTTTTATTTTGATTTTCGAATAGATATTTACAAGAGATAGATGAAGATAGACCTTTACTCCTCGTCTTCCTCCTAAAGACGTTTGAGAGTTTCTGGTTGAAGGCTTTTCAAACCAAGACGTGGAAGAATAAACTCAAAACGTTCTCTTGGAAGAGCTTTGGTGAAGATGTCCGCCAACTGATATTCAGACCTCACAAAATATAGTTCCACCACACCTTTTTCCACTTGTTCCCTGATGAAATGATGTCGAATGTCGATATGCTTTGCTCTTGAGTGTTGGACGTTGTTGCATGAGAGAGCAATAGCACTTTTATTATCACAGTACAGAGGGATTTTGTTGAATTCAAAGCCATAGTCAGATAATTGAGATCTCATCCATAAGATTTGAGCACAACAAGATGACATGGCTATGTATTCAGCCTCTGTAGAGGAAATAGAAGTACTCATTTGCTTCTTTGAAGACCAGCTTACAAGCTTATCACCCAAAAACTGAGCACCTCCAGATGTACTTCGACGTGTATCTTGACAACCTGCATGATCAGCATCTGCATAGGCCGTTAGTGACATACCGGTGTCCTTTGGGTACCATAGTCCCATATTGATGGTTCCTTGGAGATACCGAAAGACCCGTTTAACTGCTTCAAGGTGCTTTTTAGTAGGCTTAGCCTGGTATCTAGCACACATGCACACAGAGAACAAAATGCCTGGTCTACTAGCAGTGAGATACATCAGGGATCCAATCATACTCCGATATTTTGTTTGGTCAATCATGATCCCTGAGAGGTCCTCATCTAATTTGGTTCGGTCAATCATGGGGGTGTCAACAGGGTCACATGAATCAAATCCAAATTTCTTTAAAATCTCTGTTGCATATTTAGATTGATTTATGAAAATGCCTCCGGGACTTTGTGAAATTTGTAATCCCAAGAAAAATGACATTTGTCCCATCATTGACATTTGAAACTTTGAACTCATTTCATTAGAAAAACGATCACATTCCATTGGGTCAGTCGAGGCAAAAATAATATCATCAACATAAATTTGAACATGAATCAAATGTTTGCCTGACTTCCTGGTGAACAATGTAGGATCAACTGCTCCTTTGATGAATCCGGTTGATAGAAGAAACTTTGACAGTGTATCATACCATGCCCTTGGAGCTTGCTTTAAACCGTAAAGAGCCTTCTTCAAACGATAAACGTGAGTAGGATGCTCTTGATTCACAAATCCTTCAGGTTGGCTGACGTAGATGACTTCTTTAAGATCTCCGTTCAGAAATGCCGTCTTTACATCCATCTGATATACCACCATGTTCTTACTAGCAGCATTAGCCAGAAAGATTCTGATTGCCTCGATTCGAGCAACTGGAGCAAACGATTCTTCAAAGTCTATACCCTCCTCTTGACGATATCCTTTAGCAACTAATCGAGCCTTGTTCTTCAACACATCACCATGCTCATCAAGTTTTACTTTGAAGATCCATTTTAGAGCTATAATCATAGCACAGTCTGGAGCAGGTACTAACTCCCATACATCAAGACGATCAAACTCATGAATTTCATCTTGCATAGCATTGAACCAGCTATCTTCATTCATAGCAGTTTTAACATCTTTTGGTTCGATCTTAGATAGTACGGAGTTGAAGAAGCACCATAAGGCATCGGTTGCGAGTTGTTTCCGGGTTGATACAGGACGAGAGGGATTTCCAATGATGTTGTCTAATGGATGATCGTGAGTCCATTTTCTGAGGTGTTCATGTGGCATTTGTTGAGGGACTGATGTAGCTGAGTCGATGTCTCCTGAAGAAGATGGTTCTGATGATGATTCAGGAGTAGCAAATATGTTTTCAAATGGAGCATCTTCAGGAGTCGCAAAGGGATTAACTTCATCATTGATACCAGAAACATTTCCATGATGTACATTTGAAGAATGATGATTTGTTGATGAGACTGAAGGATCAGCAGCAGGTGCTTCTTGACTTACAGATATTGAGACTGATGGATTGACTTCATTCACTGGAATATGAGCATCCTCTGTTGTAGGGATCAGCACCTCATTAGTAGTAGACTCATACAGTTCATCAAACATGGGATCAAACAATTTCTTTACATCATCTTCAGATGGAGGTACATATGGAGTTTCTTGAGAGGAGTTTGGAACAAGGGATGAACCAATAGGACTATTTTGAAGTGCGGGTCCTGAGCTGGAGTGTCCAGGAGCCATTTGACCGGTCAGCTCATCAAACGTAACGTGAATTGTTTCCATGATATTTCGGGTTCTTTTGTTGTAGATTCGGTATCCCTTTTTGTTTGGTGCATATCCTACAAATACTCCAATGTCAGCTTTAGCCCTAAGTTTGCCTAAGTCTTGACCCTCATTAGTTGGATAGCACAAGGCACCAAACACACGAAGGAAAGATAGATTAGGTTTTCTGTTGTGGACAAGTTCATATGGAGTTTTTCCATGAGAGGTGTGAATCAGGGAACGATTTTGTGTGTAGCATGCAGTGGCGATTGCTTCAGACCAGAGAAACATTGGAACCTTTGAGTAGATCAGCATTGTTCTAGCAGCTTCAACAAGGGTACGATTTCGTCTTTCAACTACACCGTTCTGTTGTGGGGTTCGTGGAACACTTCTTTGATGGCTGATTCCAACGCTTTCATAGAATTCACTAAGTTGTTTGTTGACAAACTCAGTTCCATTGTCTGTTCTGATAATTCTGACAGTTTTGTTAAGTCGAACCTGCAGTTGTTTGATGAGTTTGATGATGATATCAGGAGTTTCATCCTTTGTCCTTAAGAACTTGACCCAGGTGAATCTAGAGTAATCATCAACCACAACTAACACATATTTCTTCCCAAAGATGTTCTGCACCCTCATTGGTCCACATAAATCCATATGAAGCATATGAAGAACTTCTGTGACAGAGTTAGTAGGTTTGGGTTTATGGGCATACTTCTTGCTTTTTCCCAATTGACATGCTGAACAAAGATGATCCTTTTCATACTTTAGTCTAGGTAAACCTACAACTAAGTCCTTTCTGGAAAGATCGTTGATGGTGCCGAAGTTCAAGTGATTGAGACGACGATGCCATAACCATGAATTTGTTTTTGAAGCCTTTGATAACAAGCAGATTGGTGAAGCTCTCATCATGTCATCGATAGAGATGGTGTAAAGGTTTGAGCCACGAGTTCCTTTCAACAGTTCCTTACCATTAAGATCTCTAACAAAGCAGGTATGTTTTCTGAAGGCTACTTCTAGATCAGAGTCACAGAATTGACCAACAGAGAACAGATTATGACCTAAACCTTCCACATAATACACTCTGGAGATGACACTATCACCAACAACATAATCTCCATAACCCATAATAGCACCAAAATGATCATTACCAAACCTAACAGTCCCGATGAATTTGCTCACGAAGTTCATGAGCCGTGACCGGTCTCCAGTCATATGCTTGGAACAGCCTGAGTCCAGGTACCACAGAACGATTTGAACGATCTGCAGTTGAACACAGACAAGAATGGATAACTGGATAATTGGGATCCCCATGCAAGAATGGGTTCCATTTGGTTAGTTACAATGGTTGGACCACCCACATCAGAAATAGAAGCATTCGTATCAGAAAATGAGGTAATGGAATCATTGTGAATAGATGCAATACTAGTGTCTGTATTAGCCCTATTTACAGTGTGACCACTTCTTAAGGGAATAGTTCTACCAGTAGGCATCCATTTTCTAGTGGGCATTATCTGATTAGTCTTATGACCAACAGGTATCCAATAAAGGCCTATTCTGCTGAATGCTCTTCCTGTGGGTTTCCACTGTTTTCTAACTTTCTTTCGTTTTTGCCTTTTAGCCTTCTTAGCATGAATTTTAGCATTAACAGTATTAACTGGACAATTAACATCATTAGTCAGAACAGTAACACCACATTCATGATTAGAGACAGAATTCAAGCAGACATCAGTACAAGGTTTGCAAGTAGTATCAGAATTCGAATTAATTACAGTACGCCTATGGCTAATACTAGAATCAACACGATTCGTTTTATTCGATTCAAACTTAAAGTTCCTAGATTGTTCTTCTACTCTTTTCCAGTGCACATTCTTATCTTGCGAGGTCCTATCATTCCTTGTATTGTCTTGAGACTTTGACCTGCTCCCTTTAATGTCACTGATTACTCCTGTAGAGGGAATGGGAACATTAGTTTGTTTTACTACTCTTTGCATCACCTGTTTAGATGTGCTGGGATCTGAACTACATGCAGGTGCACTAAGGTTCACTTTCTTAACACTAGAGGTACTAGAAGGCATATTTGAGTTCACTTTCCTAGCATTGACAGATCTAGAATCTGAACTACTCAATGGTACACTACTCCTCACATTCAAGCCATTGGGAATCGAGTGCATGTCATGTTTGGCCTTAGGCATTGAGCATGGAATCAAAGGGTTAACTCTCTCACCTAATGTCTTTGGGCATATTGTGATCAAACATTCTAAGATTTCTTGAGATCGTTTGGCATATAAGCATGCATGTCCAATTGCATTATCATGAGGTTTTTCTAGCTTATCCTCTTCAACAATCTCACACAGGCATTCTAAGCAATCCTTAAGGGATGAGAAATATGTTTGAATGGCAAGTTTGTTGTTCCTTAGATGAGGGGGGACATATGTCACAGATACAACATATTTATTACTAGAGTGAACCTTAGATACAACATTCTCCTCATTGATCATTGGCATTTTACCTTTTACCTGACTCTTCAGATTCTCAATTTCCTTTTGCAATGATGTTATTTGATCGTTGTTTTTGTTACGAGTGACTTTAATTGATTCAAACAACTCATTGAAATGACGTTTAACCTTTTCATTTTCTTCTAGAAAACTTTCGTTTTCTTTTTGTAAAGCATTTACAAGGTTTTGAAGATGAAACGTTTGAGAATTCTGAGAATCTAAAGGCGGAGGCATTTGGGAGCCTGTCATATTGTTCGTTTGACCCTTTAATTGAGAGATTTGGGCTTTCAACTTTCTGATCGTGTTGCACTGAGCTTGGATCTGTTCATCACGTTTGTTAATTTGAAAAACTGCATCAAACTCTGGAGCATCTGAAGATGTCTTGACATTTGAAGTTTTGACATTTTCTTTAAGATGTTGATATTTTAGTTGTAAATTAAAATGTTCAACTTCTAATTTAGAAAAATGTTTAACTAAATTGTCGTGATCATCCAGTTCAATTTTCTCGTTTAGTTTAGAGTTAGTTTGTTCAAGCTCAATGACTCGATCATGGGAGACTTTCAGGGCCACAGATAGTTCATGAAATTTGGAAGCATTAATAGAGCAATTTGAAGCAGTGAAAAACACATCTTGAGCAGCACATTCAGTAATAAGATTCTCATTCAATGTATGCAGGTTCTTCCTCTCAATCTCATTATATCTTAGTGCACGCTCATAGTCACTAATTTCAACTATTATTGCATCAAATTCCTTTTCCATTCCCTTAATATCCGTTTCTATCCCCTTTTTAAGATTCTCAAAGTGATCTTTTAGAAGTTTAAAGAAAGGCATGACCTCAGTTAAATAACATTCTTTCATTTGTTCAAAACCCCTTTCTCTTTCAGTTATACCAGTGGGTGTGATCCTTTTCTTGCAAGTTTTCTCAAAATCAACAAATAGTTGAAATATAACGTATTGGCTAATTAATGTCTTGCTTTTAGTGGCAATTGTTCTAGGTACAAGATGCATTGGTGTATTAGGAGGATACACAGTCGCTCTAGGCATTTTCCGAAGGGGAGGGTTTGTTTCTACAATATTTTCAGCTTTCTGCTTATCTATATCCATTTTCCAGAAGACTTGTTCGGGAGTCAACAATGTCTGAGTCTTAAACTTGTTCAAGGAAATCCAGTTTTCCTTCTTGTAGTCATGGGGAGTGATAATTACTTTCTTCTCTTTGCATTTAGGATCATTTAGTTTCTTATTCATCTTCTCCCTAGTGACTTCATCTAATTTCTTGTCATCCTCAGTGCACTCAATGCAACTAGGTTTTTTCTAGGTTTAAGGATCTCATTGCCATCATAGATAACACTTTGAGCTGCTTTTGCTATCTTTCCATACTCAGGGTTGGGTTTATCTATAATGGGAATGCTATGCTTATCGCTTAGAACTCTATGCTTAGTGATCATGTGAGCAGTCTGAATGGTGTTTCCTTGCATGTACAACTTGTTTTCAAGTTTGTTTTTCAAAGTTTTCAGATTAGAAAAATCTCTTAAGAGCTTTGATTCCTTTGCATTAAATTCTTGCTTAAGCATTTTCACATTTTCTTGAAGTTCTTGTTTTTGCTTAGCAGTTTTAGAAAGTTTTTCTTGCAAGGAATTTAATTCTTGTTTCAATACTTCTTCTCTAAAATTACTTTTTCTAATTACTGTACGCACTTGGTCATCCATTTCCTGCTCACGAGTGGTCAACTCAAATTTTGCACGTTGTTCATAAATAGCAACACGTTCCTTATAGGCATTTAGTTCAGAAATTATGGAATCATCAGGAGCACATGCAGTGTATTCATCAAAGACATAGTCATTGTTGACTGCAGAAGATGCATCACTTGGTACAACTTCACTTTCACTTTGTTTCACGTATTGATCGTATGGGACAATATTGTTATTCCCCATGTTTTCAACATTTGATTCAAAAGTTTCAGTTGGTTGTACTTTGTCATGCATCTGTTGCACATCAGCATCATTGTATAGTTTCAATACCTCTGAGATGAGTTTATCCTTGGATGGGCCAGTTTGTGGTGAAGAAGAAATCTTGGGAGAAACCATTGGAGAGATGCTAGCCATAAAGATTGTGTGAGCAGTAGGTCCATCATCTACATCCGAGTCGTATGCATCACAGTCAACGACTTGAAAGGCGTTCTGATGATTGTGACCTATCTCCTGAATAGGCTGCTCATCCACATCTGCATCATAGGTCTTGGCATTGCCCTCAGCAAGAAACAGCAATTCCTCTTCATCCAACGCAGCACCATTGTCCTGAGCTTGTGCCAGCAACATCTTATCTCTGAAGTAATCAGCATTCTGTGGACGCTTTGGAGATGTGCAGTTCCTTGCAATGTGTCCTTCACCACCACAGTTATAGCATTTGATTGGCTTAGGTTGACCTTGGTTACCATTTCTTCCTCGATTCTGGTTTCCAACATAACCTCTCCCAGCTCCACCTCTTCCCTGATCATACTGTCTTTCCTGAACTGGTTGCACCACGATCCTTCCATCTTTAACAGTGGCTTGATTATGTGGGTTAGATGCAGTTCTGAGGTTGTTGTTGGTTTGTGGGAGAGAATTCATGTTTTGACTAATGAGAAGAGCTAGTTGATTGATGATGTTACCCACGTGTGCATCAGCATCAGCTTGTTTGAACATGGGATCAGGAATGAGTTTGTGATTACCATTCCCCAAGGGTATGACTTGTGATGCTTTGGTTGTGATTCCGATGTTTGAGTAGAAGGCTGTTGAGTCATTAGACGAGCTTGTCTCTCCCTGGTTGGTTTTGAACTGATTGAGAATCAATTTTTCAAACATGGCATGTCTCTCATTCTGAAGGAGGAAGGCATAGAGTTGCTCATAGTTTGTATTCTTCAATCCTTTAGTGAGCTTCACAGTTGTGACAAACTTGTGCCATTCGGGATTCATGTTGTTCACAAACTTTGAGTTGAGCTGAATGTTAGGCATAGTCATTCTGATGTTCCTCATGTCATTCACTAACTTATGAAATCTCACATAGTACTCATAGACACTCTCATCTGGTTTCATCTTGAAGTGCTCAAATTCGTCATAGAGTTGGGATTCTCTGTCTTCCATAGTTAATTCTGATCCTGAGAGAAGCATCTTGACATTATCCCATACTGCCTTTGCATCGGTGTTGTGATTGATCAGCTTGTAGATGTCTTTAGGAAGACCTTGAAGAACAATGTTAGAAGCCCTGATATCTGCATCGAATCTCTTTTTCTCCTTATCATCAAGCTCATCATACATTTTAGGTCTGTCCATTCCGTAAATAGGAGTTCCATCATCATTAGTATCAAGTATGTCTCTAGTCGTCTCAACTCGATATGGTCCTTCATCAATGGATTTGAGAATGTTGACACCATTTTCCTTTCCAAGGCAATACAATCTGATTCGTTGAGCCCAAGAATCGTAGTCAGTTCTGTCAAGCATGGGTGGACGAGTATCTGAACCAGCTGCTTGTACATCTTCGGCAACAGTGGATAAGACAGTAGGGACGTTGGTAGACATGTTAACAGATTATACGGGATTTTATAACTCTATGATTAAACCGGGAAATAGATTCTTTCACGGGATTTTACTAAATCAAGAGAAAACCGTAAACAAACACTCAAGTCGCTAGATGATAATGCACTAAGTCGCTAGAGACAAATGCACTAAGTCGCTACCAATTAATTCGCTAGAAAGCCAAGTCGCTAGACACCCAAGTCGCTAACAGAAAAGCCAAGTCGCTAGACACCCAAGTCGCTAACAGACCAAGTCGCTAACCAAATTTTGGCAGCAATTCGCTACACAAGTCGCTAGAAACACAAGTCGCTAAAGAGCAACTCGCTACTGACCAAGTCGCTACCACAAGTCGCTACCCGTAGTGGAGAGTCCACTACTTGTACTTTAACTCGCTAGATCTAACTCGCTAGCTTTAACACTGTAAGTCGCTACAAAACTGTGAAGCAAGTCGCTACCAAGAAAATAGTCTTGAAAAACCAAATAAACTTCACTTTTCAATCCAAAAACAACCCAACCAAGATGATTCAAGCTTACCAAATGAAAACCTAAACACTTTTGATGATTCTAAACATAAAAGTACCAACAAAATTCAAACTTTAACACAAGAAATCAACCAAATGATGCAAAAACCACTAAACTTTTTCAAACTCAAAAACCACCTAAAAACCACTATAAATCCAAAGATGTGCAAGATATGATCTAACCATGGCTCTTGATACCAATTGTAAGATATAAATTTTCACATACACATCAAACCATAACACAAAGTAGCATATAGATGGAATTCTAGAGAGAGAAAGTTAGAGGTTTAGGGAACTTAGTGAGAGAAAGTGAAAGATATTATTATGAGCTCCAACTCTCTACCTTGGAAGGTAGAGAGTATTTATAGTCTTACATAACTCGCCACACATTGGGCTGTGGATCAGGCATACAGTGGGTAAAGACCCGTCCGTCCTCCACGGTGAAACTTAACTAAATACTACTTAACTTAAGAATTACTACGACTACGAGCTTTCTAACGATTACATATACTTGAGGTGACCGACTCTTTAATACCGGGAATTTCTAATTCCTAACAACTTAGGATTTATCCGAGGTTATTAAATCTTAACAAGCTAGTTAAAGTTAGTTTGATTAAAGTATATCGATCCAACAAGTGGTATCAGAGCTTGTGTGAAAACTCTGACTAGGAAGAAATCCTACTTCAACAAAATTCAAGATGTCGACTGAAGCTGTTCCACCACCCTCAATCACCTTACTCAGAATTCCAATAATCAAGAAGGGAGAATATGATCTCTGGTGCATGAAGATGAGGCAGTATATTGCCATTACAGACCATGCTCTATGGAATGTAATTGTGAATGGTAATGAAGTTGTTACAGAACCCATTAATATTCCTGGACAACCAACTGCACCAAAGGCAGTCTTACCAGCAGCAACCCTAAGGAATCAAGAAAAGGCACTAAATATTCTCTTATCTGCCATTCCAGATGGTCATCTTCTCAAATTTCATGATGCTAAAGATGCTAAGCAGCTCTGGGCTGCTCTCAAGACCAGATTTGGAGGGAATGAAGCCTCTAAGAAGATGCACAGAAATTTGTTGAAGCAACAGTTTGAAACTTTTACAGTTGGTGAAAGAGAGAATCTTGATGCTGCATATGATAGATTTCAAAATCTCCTCAACATGTTGGAGTTATACAAGGCAGAAGTGTCAGTTGAGGATGCTAATTTGAAGTTTCTAAGGAGTTTGCCATCTACATGGCATGTGATTGCTACTATGATCAGAGGACAACAAGGACTGGATGTTATGGACTTTGATGATCTCTATCATCAACTAAAGGTGTATGAACATGAGATGAGTGGTCAACCCAATTCCAAATCTCATAGTATTGCTTTTCTATCATCTGAAAAGAAGAGCAGTACTTCCAAAAGTACTGCTTCTCCTCAAAGTACTGTTTCTCAAAGTACTGCTGTTTACAAACCCCCTTCATATGCTCAGCAGGCCCCACCATCTACCACTTTGCACTCAGATGAAGTTGTGTGCTCCTTCTTTGCACAACAAGCCAGTTTACCTGTCACTTATGAAGAGGATCTAGCACAGATTGAAGAAGATGCACTTGAAGAAATTGATATCAGGTGGCAAGTTGCTATGATCACTGCAAGGATCAAAAAGTACATGAAGAAGACAGGCAAAAGTATTGATTTCAAACCAAAACAAGGAATAACTTTTGACAAATCTCAAATTGAATGCTTCAATTGTCAAAAGACTGGTCACTTTTGCAAGGGAGTGCAGGTTTGCTAAGTATCAAGCAAACAGAACATCTGAGAAGCCAAAACTTGAGCTCAAAGAAATTCCAATAACTGAAACAAAGGCTTTGGTTGCTCAAGAGAAGTTATCAGAAGTTGACTGGAGTGAAGAATTTGATGATGAACTGGTGACTTACTGTATGGTAGCAGTGGAAGATGCAGTTGAAGACACAGTGGAAGCATTGGACTGGAGCACTGCTTTTGAAGAAGAACCTGAACATGCTGCTTTGGAATCTAATGATGGCTTTGGAGGATTTGATTGGAGCAAAGAAAGTGAAGATGATACTGTTCTTCTTGCTATGGTGGCTACTTCACCAACTCAGTCTCCTATCTCTGAGGTATGCTCAAACTGTTATGAGTTTTATCTAAAATTACTTAACAGTTATGTGATTGAAAGAGATAATTGTGTTAGGGCTAGGTCTGAGGTAACAGGTTATCAAATCACTTTAGAGTCTATGGAAGCCAAAATATTAACTCATGAAAATAATGAAATGACTTGGGCTGAAAAATATGAACAACAGGATTATCAGTTAAAACTTAGTGAATGGAAACTAAACTGTAAAATTGCTGAAATTGAAAAATTGACTAAGGAAATAGATGATTTGTTAGCTAAGTTTGCTGCTTGGGGAGAGTCTGGCTTGTCCCATGTTGCTTATGTTGAAAAACAGAGAAGGGCTTACATTAGAACAGGCTTAGAATTTGGAATGGACTTTAGTACCATAAATGAAAACCAACCTAGTGATCAAGATGATGGTGATTTTGAGGACATAACCACTAGTGATGATGAACTCATTAACTATGTAGATACATCTAGTAATGAGGGCTCAATAAGTGAACCACCACCTGAGTATAAGAAAGACAATGGTTATCATGCTGTTCCTCATCCCACTGGCATTCATCAACCCTCTAGGCCTGATGTTTCTCACTTTGGAGTAGATAGTCTAGAGTTTAGGAAGAAGCTTGTAGCTCAATCTAGGTCTGAAAAACCCAAAGAAGCTGTTGAAAATAATGTTCAAAATCAAGCAGTACCTTTAAAACAAAGTACTGCTCAACAAGCAGTACCTTCTGCAAAACCTTTTCAAAACAGTAATGCTAAACCTTTTGGGGATAACTTTGGTCAAAATAGGTTTTATCATTCACCAAGAAGGTAAAATAATTTTGGGCATCGACATAGAAGAAATCACTTTGGACATATGGGTCAAAAACTTTATTTTGTGTGTTATAGTCCTAATCATTTAATCAAAGATTGTGATCGACACTCAGAATACCTTAGCAAATTTCCAAAGAACAGATCTGCCAACCACACACCTAGAGAGCACAAACCAGTTTGGAATAATTCAAATAGGGTTAATCACAGAAACTTCACACCAGATCATAGATACCCACATCAGAGAAGACCTTTTTCAAAACCTTCAGTATCTCACAGTACTTTTCAAAGTACTGCTCAGCCAAAACAAGGTACTGATCACACTACTTGGAATAGGAATTCTAGGAGATCTCACTATCAACCTAGAAGGTACTACAATTCACATAGGGGATCTAGATCACAGGAACCACGTGTTAAACCAGAATGGGTTAAGAAGGAAGGTACTACTGAGGGACACACAGTACTTTCAACAAAAAGTGAATCTGATGTTTTTATGATACAAGAAAATGCTAATAAACTGGTGAAAGAAATTTATGTTGAAAAACCAGAAAGTTTTGAAAAACCACATGTTAAAGATCAAAAGATAATTTTGGATCATCATTTGAAAGATAGTGGGAATTACATACTCAAAGAATTTGAGTTTGTAACTCCACAAGGGGAACACAAGTCAGTAATGGCTTGGGTTCCTAAAAATCACTAACTCTTTTCTTTGTGTGCAGGGCAACCCAGAAGAGGAGCTTAAAGATCATCTAATTGTGGATAGTGGTTGCTCTGGAAGTATGACAGGAGACAAAGAGATTCTGTCTGATTTTATAAATATTAGTGGAGGAAGAGTTGCGTTTGGGAATGATCCAAATGGAGGAAAGATTACTGGCAAAGGAACTATCAAAGCAGGGCTTATTGACTTTGAGAATGTTAGATATGTGAAGGAGCTTAAGTTCAACTTGCTCTCAGTCTCTCAAATTTGTGATAAAAAGCATCCTGTGTTATTCACTGACACAGAATGTCTCATCCTTTCCTCTGACTTTAAACATGTTGATGATGACATGGTAGTACTTAGAGTACCAAGGACAAATGATGTATAGTCTAGACATGAAGAGTCTAAATTCTTATGGAAGAGCCACATGTTTGGTGGCTAAAGCAGCATCTGAAGAGGCACATCAATGGCATAGAAGATTGGGCCATGTTAATTTCAAGAATATCAACAAACTGGTCAAAGGCAATCTAGTTAGAGGTTTACCTTCAAAAACTTACAAGAATGATCAATCATGCTTGGCATGCAAGAAGGGTAAACAACACAAAGCTTCCTGCAAGAAGCTTGAGGAAAGAACTATTAGAGAACCATTGGAACTGTTACATATGGATTTATTTGGACCTGTCTCTGTGGCAAGTTTAAATAAGAAAAAGTACTGTTTGGTTGTTACAGATGATTGCAGTAGATTCAGTTGGGTTTTCTTTTGGGTTTAAGCTATTAAATAGCCACGTACTTTCTCAAATGTTCCGATATGGTACCTGTACTTTTTTTGCAACCTGGTTAGGTAGTGTACTTTTTTTTCTGTGTCGATATGGTACCTGTACTTTCTCCAATCTACGTGGCTTGCCCAGTCACTTGGGTTTGTGTGACGTGGCTTGCCAAGTCAGTTTTTTTGCCTACGTGGAAAAAAAATTAAAAGTTTAATTGGAAAAAAAAAAATTAATGTTTTTTTTAGAAATTTACGTTTTTAAAAAAAAAAAAAAAAAAAAAAAAACCTTTACGTTTTAAAAAATTTACGTTTTTTTATAAAAAAAAACCTTTACGTTTTTTTTTAGAAAAATTTTAAATTTTTTAAATTTTTTAAAAAAAAAAATTACGTTTTTAAATCAGAAAAAAAAATTAAATTTAAAAAAAAATTAAATTTTTAAAAAAAAATTTACGTTTTTTTTTATAAAAAAATGAAAAAATTACACGTTTGGAAATTTTTTTATAAAACTGATGTAGCGCTGATGTAGCATACGAATAACATGTTATTCATTCCTACCTTACTTTGTGCTCTGAGGGAAGATCGGATAACACGTTATTGGTATGTCACCTCAGCGTCACCTCATCACCTCTTCAATAACACACTAATAACTAAAACATCATCCCTCATAACACACCACTAACATGTTATTGGGTCCCACAAAATACCCCACTAAAAATACTCACTCACTCACAATACACACACAACATCACCAATGGCTTGAGCCATTCAAATGGCTTGGGGACCTTTGGCACACCAATGGTACATAACACGGTATGGTAATAACATGTTATTGGTTCATACTTGGAATGAATGGCATGTTATCGGTATCCCATACCGAGTGCTCTTAGAAGCAGAATTACAGAGAAAAAAAGAGAGGTGGGTCTTCTGCCATTTTAACGTGTAATTTTTTCATTTTTTTATAGAAAAAAACGTAAATTTTTTTAAAAAAATTATATTTTTTTTCTGATTTAAAAAAAACGTAAAGGTTTTTTTTTTTTTAAAAAAAACGTAAAGTTTTTTTTTTTTTTTTTTTTTTAACGTGAAAAATTAAATTTTTTTTTCTGATTTAAAAACGTAATTTTTTTTTAAAACGTAAAGGTTTTTTTTTTTTTTTTTTTTTTTTTTTTAAAAGTAAATTTTTTAAAACGTAAAGTTTTTTTTTTTTTTTTTTTTTTTTAAACGTAAATTTAAAAAAAAAATTAATTTTTTTTTTCCAAATTAAATTTTTAGTTTATTTTTTTCCACGTAGGCAAAAAAACTGACTTGGCAAGCCACGTCACACAAACCCAAGTGACGGGGCAAGCCACGTAGATTGGAGAAAGTACAGGTACCATATCGACACAGAAAAAAAAGTACACTACCTAACCAGGTTGCAAAAAAAGTACAGGTACCATATCGGAACATTTGAGAAAGTACGTGGCTATTTAATAGCTTAAACCCTTTTCTTTTTAGGTTTTAAAGATGACACCTTTGATGCTATTCAGACACTGATTATAGCATTTGAAAACCAATTAAGACTCAAGGTTAGAGGTATTAGATGTGATAATGGAACTGAATTCAAGAACAAGCCTATGGATGACTTTTGTGCAAATAAAGGCATAAAGAGGGAGTTTAGTATTGCTAGAACACCACAGCAAAATGGTGTTGCAGAGAGGAAGAATAGGACTTTGATTGAAGCAGCAAGGACAATGCTAGCAGATTCCCATCTACCTATTCAATTTTGGGCAGAAGCTGTAAGTACTGCATGCTATGTACTTAACAGAGTCTCTGTCACCAAACCACAGATGAAGACACCCTATGAATTGCTGATGGGCAATAAACCCAACATTCGTTTTATGAAGCCTTTTGGATGTCCTCTTACTATTTTAAACACCATTGATAATCTGGGGTTGTGGTATCCAAAAGAGTCATCTTTTCACTTAGAAGCTTTTTCAGATAGTGATTATGCAGGTGATAATTATGATAGAAGATCAACAACTGGTGGATGCCAATATCTTGGAAGACGGTTAGTCTCCTGGCAATGCAAGAAGCAGACAATTGCAGCAACATCATCTACTGAAGCTGAATGTGTAGCTGCTGCAAGCTGTTGTGGACAAGTTTTGTGGATGCAGAATCAACTCTTGGACTATGGGTTCAATTTCAAAAATACTCCTATCAATATTGATAATGAGAGTACTATTTGTATTGTGAAGAATCCAGTTTATCATTCCAAGACCAAGCATATTCAGATTAGGCATCACTTTATCAGAGATTGTTATGAGCACAGGCTCATTAATGTTGTTAAGGTTCACACAGATGACAACGTAGCTGATTTACTCACCAAAGGCTTTGATGTTTCAAGATTCAATCACTTGGTGGTGAGTATTGGCATGATTAACTACTAAGCTATGTTTGAGGGGAGGACTATAAGGTGTTAGTATAGTCCTGTGTATTGCTTGAGGGGAGGCTACTTGTATATACTTAGTTTCTATGGAAGAATTTGGCAAAGTACTGTTTTTCCTGAAAGTACTGCTTGGAAAGTACTGCTTTGGGAAAGTACTGCATACGTGGAAAGTACTGTTTGTCATATTAAAGTACTGTTCCAACGGTTATATTGAGGGGTAATTTAATGCTAACGGTTATTTTATTTTGGGCAGTGATTTTTCAAATCTCACCTATAAATACCTACTTTTCGATTTTCCCTCTCATATTCTTACATTAGCATCGTTTCCATATTTCTCTCATTCTTATTCACTTTCAATTTGTGCTTACATAATCACCAATGGCGAATCGACCTACTGTTTCAAAGCACAATATGGTAGCGAATTTAGACAAGACTGAAGATAACGCGGCGTTTCAAGATATTATTGATTTTTTAACTGGGTCGCAAATCAGTTATGCTCTTTTAGTGGAGCCGGATATTATTGAGCCTTGGATTCAAGAATTTTGGGCTACTGCAAGAGAAAACATGGAGAATGAAGAATTTTATATTAGGGCTACAGTTGTTGGCCGAACCGTGAAGATTACTGAAGCATCTATTAGAGAGGATTTGCTGTTTAATGATAATGATGGTGCTATTCGTTTTGCCAAGGAATTGATTTGGGAAACTTTTGGGCATATTGGTTATGAAGGTTCTTTAACGGAACAAACATTCAGAAAACAGTTGTTTTGTCCTCAATGGAAATTTTTGGTTCATGAGTTGATACATTGCATAAGTGCTAAGAGTACTTCTTGGGAGCAGTTCGGGTCCAATATAGCATCTGCTATGGTTGGGTTAGCTACGGATCGAGTTTTTAACTTCTCAAGGCTAATACTAGATGGGATGCTCTCGCATATCTCACATGGGTCTACTTGGCTAATGTACCCACGATTTATACAGGTTTTCTTAAACAAGCAACTTGCTGATGTGCCAAAACCTACAGACTTATTGCCTGTTATTGTTCAACAATCCAAGATTTTTACTTTTATGGCTAGAAGAAGTGATCTATTTAGAGGTCCGGATACACCTTTAACTACTTCTATGATGGAAGTTGTTCAGGCTGTTAGAGCAGATGATGAAGATGATGAATCTGAAGGTACTGCATCTGCAAGTATTGCATCTGAAAGGTACTGCATCTGCAAGTACTGCATCACAAGAAGGTACTGCATCTCTACAGGGTACTGTTTTGTCAAGCCCTGAAGTTCAAGAAGAAGTTTTAAGATCACCTTCTCCATCTCCACAAGGATCTGTTCCTGCTTCTCAATCAGAGGAACATTCACCTATTCAAGGAGAGGCTTCATATACCATACCTCCTGATGAAATCACATTGGATAACTATGTTTTGACAAGGGAGCTGGTTAAGTTGAAAAAGACTACTGAGGTTCAAGCCAAACAGATAAAGAAATTAAAACTGAAGTTTAGAAGGTTAAAGACTTTTGTGTGGCCTTTAGTTCAAGAATTTCGTGTCTGGGTCAAAAACAAGAAGAAGGCGCAAAAGCAGTCTAGGAAGCACAAACGCCAAAAGGTTCATCAACCATCTTCTGTCCAATTGGGGAGGAATTTAGAAAAAGAAAATTTGAAAGAAGATGTAACAAAGAAGAAAGAACCTGAAGGTACTGAAGAAAATATTATTTCAGATACTGAGGAACAAGAAGAACAAGTTCAAGTTCAAGGTACTGATGATCAAGGTACTGAACATCAAAGTGTTGCTTTTCAAGATACTTCTAGGCAAGAGGTAATAACACCAAGAGTATTGAATTTTGAAGAAGAAGCTGGTCCTTCTACAACTGTTATACAAGAAGAGGAGGAAGCTACATTCAAACCTATTCATTCTGCAAGTGATGATGAATTCATTGCTACAATTTTAGGAGATTTATCACAACCTAGAGGTGGTGTTACTATTAGAGATGTACAAGAAGAACAACAACAAAGAACTTCTCAACCTGCAATTGATCCTAAGGATAAAGGAAAAGGTGTTCTGGTTGAAACAAAGAAGAAAAAGTTAACTTTAGCAGAACTTAGAGCAATTGAAGTTGCTAGGAATGAAGCTGTAGCTAGAAAAGTTCAAGAAGAGTTAAATGCTGAAGATAGAAAAGAACAGGAAGATCAAGAAGCTCAGAATAGAGAAGCAGCTCAAAAGGTACAAGATGATTTAGATGCTGAAGTTGCTGAACCATTACAATCACCTGTTCCAGTTATATTTATGCCAAGAAGACTTAATAAAGCTAAAGACAGAAATGCTATGATGGCTTATCTGAAAAGTCAAGGGTATAAAGGATTGCAGAAGTTTAATTATTTTGAGATGAAAAGATTATATGATGCTGCTAGGGAGGATTATAAGAAGAATGTTGCAGGCATCAAAGATTTTAGAGAAGAAGCTACCTGGACTGAAGCTGAAAGAAAGAAGAGTTTGAAAAGAAAAAGAAAAACTGAAGTTACAGATGTTCAGTTCTCAAAGAAAGAAAAAGTTGAATTAAAATCTGAAACTAGTGATGAATTAAGGAATTATCTCAGAGTAGTAGATTTTGATTATTCAAAAGAAGATAATGACATGAAGATAAACAGATCAAAGATTAGTGTTTTTGAAGTTGTGAAATCCAAGGATGGAGATTACATGATTTTTCATAAAGAAGATGAAAGCTTCAAAGTTTTCAAAAGGCTATGGGACTTACTGCACATTATAGATAGAGTAGATCTATTCTATTTATATCATGTGGTGAAAGCTTACTTTGAACAAAATCCATTAGAAGGGATTGGTTTAGTTTTACATGGTGATCTCATAACTGCATGGGAAACTGAAGAAGAGAGCACTGATGATGTTTGGAAGAATCAAGAAAGCTGGGAAATTGTTTGCTGGAGATTCTTTGAAGAGTCTGGAGTTCATGTTTTAGAGCTGGAAAATGGAACAATGATACACATGTTTGCAGAAAGAAGATACCCTCTCACAGTTGAGCTCATGAGAAGAATGTTAGAGCATGGATTGGAAGTAGAAGAGGATAATGAAACTGCTTGCATGGTTATCAACTGGACTACTATTGCTGAAAATGATCAATAACTGGTATGAATTTTATTTGAATAAATACTTTTTGATATATCAGTACTTTTATTCAAAGTACTGCTGATCAGACAGTACTTTCATCAAAGTACTGTGTGCAGAAATAAACCAGTTAAATGAATTTTAGAAGAAACCTTTTGCTAATTAATAAATATTTTGAAATAAAGGTTGAATAAATGGTTTTTGTGATGATAACATCAATAGGTTATCAATCTACCATGGTTACAAAAGGATTGACTAATCCATGAGCAAACGGCTCTGGTAAAGATATATCAAATCCGTTTTTAGTTGACAACTTGCTAATAAGTTGGATGGTAATCAACTCACCATATCAGTAATGTGAAGAGTTGGCTAGCCCACAAGAAAATGGCTTGTGGTAAAGGCTGTGGAAAAACCATTATTGGTAATTAGTTCACCATTTGATAGAAGAACTAACTAGTCCGGAAGGGTACAGCTTTTGGTAAAGACAAATCAAATCTGTTGATAGCTGGTGGTTTGCTAAAAATCATATGGTTATCAATGTACCATGGTCTTACACACCAAAACATTTGGCTACTCCAGAGATAATGGCTTTGGTAAAGAGATCTAAATCCATTAAATTTTCAATGATTCACTTGGAAGTGATGAGAATAGTATGCAACTTAAACTGAATTAATGTACAATTTGTCATATGTTGCTGTGTTACTGAAAAGATGGAGCTTGCTGAATGCTGCTGTGAAAAGAACAATTCTAAGAGATACTTTGACAAGCACAGATTCTACAGAGATACAATCTAAAGACTAAGAAACAATCCGTTTTTAAAAGATGAAGTTATTAAAGACATATTCATAAAGGAACTTGAAGTCAAGCAAGTAGAATTCAAGTTAGTTGAGCTCATGAGAAGAATGTTAGAGCATGGATTGGAAGTAGAAGAGGATAATGAAACTGCTTGCATGGTTATCAACTTATTTATCAACTGGACTACTATTGCTGAAAATGATCAATAACTGGTATGAATTTTATTTGAATAAATACTTTTTGATATATCAGTACTTTTATTCAAAGTACTGCTGATCAGACAGTACTTTCATCAAAGTACTGTGTGCAGAAATAAACCAGTTAAATGAATTTTAGAAGAAACCTTTTGCTAATTAATAAATATTTTGAAATAAAGGTTGAATAAATGGTTTTTGTGATGATAACATCAATAGGTTATCAATCCACCATGGTTACAAAAGGATTGACTAATCCATGAGCAAACGGCTCTGGTAAAGATATATCAAATCCGGTTTTAGTTGACAACTTGCTAATAAGTTGGATGATAATCAACTCACCATATCAGTAATGTGAAGAGTTGGCTAGCCCACAAGAAAATGGCTTGTGGTAAAGGCTGTGGAAAAACCATTATTGGTAATTAGTTCACCATTTGATAGAAGAACTAACTAGTCCGGAAGGGTACAGCTTTTGGTAAAGACAAATCAAATCTGTTGATAGCTGGTGGTTTGCTAAAAATCATATGGTTATCAATGTACCATGGTCTTACACACCAAAACATTTGGCTACTCCAGAGATAATGGCTTTGGTAAAGAGATCTAAATCCATTAAATTTTCAATGATTCACTTGGAAGTGATGAGAATAGTATGCAACTTAAACTGAATTAATGTACAATTTGTCATATGTTGCTGTGTTGCTGAAAAGATGGAGCTTGCTGGATGCTGCTGTGAAAAGAACAATTCTAAGAGATACTTTGACAAGCACAGATTCTACAGAGATACAATCTAAAGACTAAGAAACAATCCGTTTTTAAAAGGTGAAGTTATTAAAGACATATTCATAAAGGAACTTGAAGTCAAGCAAGTAGAATTCAAGTTAGGGGAGGATTGTTGGGATATGAAAGTGCTGAAGATATGAAAGTACTGAAGACTGCAAAGTACTGGAAGAAGTCAAAGAGTCAAAGTACTTCTAAAGACAAAGTCAAAGTACTGCACTACGAAGTCAAAGCACTGCAAGAACAAAGAACTGTTATATTCGTTTATGGAAAGAATTGTATTCTATGTTTAGATTACTTGTCGTACAAGGTTACAAATTGTAAACCGACTAGGATATCCTTGAGCCTATAAAAGGACTCCTAGATTGGCATTAGAGATACGATTCCAAAAAGAGTTTTAGAGTTTACGAATTAGTGTTTTAGAGAGAAGTTCGATTATCTTAGAGTTGTATTAGAGTATCTGCATAATAAGCAGATTTAGAGTTTATAATAAAAGTTATTCTTCTTAGCTTTGTTAAGTAAATTCCGCGTACTTGATAAAGATTGCTCAGTGTTTCTTTGTTAATAACTTAGGATTTATCCGAGGTTATTAAATCTTAACAAGCTAGTTAAAGTTAGTTTGATTAAAGTATATCGATCCAACAATAAATAAATTGCATAAAATTCGGATAATTTTGATAGTTCAATTCGTAAGCCCTAGTCCACTTTGTGTGTCACAACAACCCAATCTATTATATGAAATACTTGATCCATTGGCCCAACAACAAAAACTACAATCCGATCCAATAACCAAAGGATAATAAACACTAGCCAAGTCCACATTTTGTATTATCAAGCATTTCAGCCCAATATCACCGTGAAGCCTGGTATGTGAACCACTATCTGATCCATTTCAACTCACAAAATGATACCATGTATAATAGTCCTAAACGAGTGTGGAAACCCGCGCGATGCAGCGGGATTGCTTTTGTTTGCCAAATTGCTATAAAGGACTTACTTTGCAGCGACATTTAAACCTTAGGGACTATTTTTGCCAACTTGGACTTACTTTGCAACGACACCTAAACTTCAGGGGCTATTTTTGCCAACTTGCGAAAGTTAGCATTTATTGTGCTACAGTGTTTGGGGGTTTACTGTTGCCCGCTCTTTAGTTATATTAATAATAATAATCCTAAACACATGGTATGCATTTAATTTAGTTTACCCTAACCCTAAAACCCCACACACACACACACACACACATCATATAATCATCCGCCACCAACATCTAATATCTTTCTCCAAACCCATCTTCCAAACTCAACTACTCGGCTCATTTCCAACATCATAACCACCACCATCTATACGAATAAGAAAGCCACTTTCTTGGTTATAATCACAACCGAAGCATGAACCCACGAAGAACACAAGGTTTTGACTTCGAAATCCTTTCAAAAGGTCACGGGTAGGTTCTCTGTTGATAGTATCGTTTTGTTTTTGGTCTTAAAGGAACCAAAGAAAGGAAATAAGATAATTGTTATTATTCTTACTTTATATTCCGATATTAAATGGAGTTTATCATAACATTGGATATGTGATGATTTAAGTTCCAAAAAAAAATATTTAAAAGATTATTCCAGAATGGGTTATAGATGAGCGTTGGGGAGAGATTGTGACGGTATTGGTTGTGTCTAATTGATGATTAGATTATTTGCTTTCTGTTTAGATTTTGTTTGTGGACCATCTGTGATGTTCTTCTTTTCATTTGGTTTTCATGTTAATTTATCTTGGCTTGGACTGATGATGTTTATACTGAAGTCACTTTGAGTCGTTGGTATTGTCGTTATGGTCAACGGTTTTCATCTCTTTCTTTTTCTTTCTTATGGTTTTAGAACAAATCCGTAGAAAAAAGTTCGATAACAAGTTCGATGGTAAACCTTTCAAATTTCTTTCTAAGAAATTCGAAAACAAATTCGATGAAACCCTTCGAATTTCTTTCCAAGAAATTCGAAGAAAGAGGTTTTGTGATGAAATTCGAAAGATAATGGTTTTGTGATGAATTGGAAAGATGAGGGTTTGGTCACCAAATCCGATAACCTTCAAATCTGTTATGCACTTTTTCGACCACTTTTTGACCGCAAATTCACGAGATTGTACAAAACAAGTCACAAAAATATGAGGTTATACAAAACTGATAACCGTGACCATAAGACCACAAGAAACAAATACGTAAAACTTGGAAATGAAAGTTTTAGATTTTTTGTTTTGACCATATTATTGATACAATAAAGCTTGTATAAAAGTGTTTACCACAAACATGACAATTTTTTTTAGACCAATTACAAATATGGTAAAAAACAGTAAATAACAAGATTCAAACCACAAATAAATCAACACAATAACCATCGTAGCTCTGATGCCAATTGTAGGATCTTAAATATAGATTATTTATGTGATTGGGAAGTCAAGATTGGTGATAAATGATAAAACAATACATGGTTTTAGTGAGAGAAAGTAGAGAAAGTGTGAGATGAATAAAAAGATGATTTTATTATGAAAGAATAGTTTACACATTTACGCCCCTCATGGAGAGTCACGAGAGGTATTTATAGGCTCATTACATTACGAGTTTGCCACTTAAACAATACTAGTCCTTACGGGCAAAGCTTACTACATATCTAGTCCATTTTCACGTGTAAGACGTTATCTTTACAAACTAACAAGGCTAACACCTTTTGGGTCATTTAATTATCTAAGTCTTAAAAATTCAACAATAGAAGTATACAAGCTAAATATACGATTAAATTAAACACAATTTCTAACATTAAATACCTCAAAAACATAATTTCCAGCAATGCAAGTATTCATGCAATATTTACAATTCATTAATCCATAATTAATATAATTCTTAAAATATTCATTTAATGTGATGTTATTTGGGTATTATTGCTGTTGTTATTAAGGGGGTGTCTAGGATTGCTTACTCAAGTAGATAAGCACTAAAAACGCAATCCGTTCATCTGTTTTTTTTTTTTTTTTTTTTTTTTTTGATATTGTAAATAAGCAGTTTTGAGTGTTTGGATAGAAGCAAACTGCCAAGTCCTTGTGATTATACAGTTTTATTTGAGGGTGAAACAAGCTAATAAGCAGTTCAGGAGCTGCTTCTATAAACTCTGTTAATTAATGAAACATTTGCTTATCTGATTATTTAGAAGCTATGGTAATTTAAACTGTTAGTTGTAATGTAACTGCTTATTATGTTTTTTTAATGATTTAAATTGTTGTAATGTAACTGCATTATGTTGTTGCTGGTTTAATATAAAATTGTTGTGTGCATTTATAGGATTTAGTTGTTATTGATGATAAAAGATTGTAGCTATTATCTGGGGATTTCTGGTGCTATTAATTGTTAGGGGTGTTTGGGATTGTTATATGCTTTTGAAATGAGAAGATAAGCAGTTTCATCTTGCTTTAATGATACGTTGATAAGCACTCAAATGAACATATCACAAACACTTTTGGAAACTGATTATCTACTTACGCAGTTTTTAAGTGTTTGATAGAAGCAAACTGCCCATGATTATCTGCTTATTTGAGGCTGAAATAAACTGCAGAATAAGGGTGTTTAGGATTGCTTATTTTTAGTTAGAAATGAGCAGATGAGAAGTTTCATGTAAACAGTTAAAATTGCTTATCTGCTTTAATAAGAGGTAGATAAGCACTTAATTAAATGAGAAGATTATTTACTTCAAGAATGAGCTAAAAATCAGTTAATTTAAAGACTCGAAACTGCTTATTTGCTTTAATGATAGGTAGATAAGCACTTAAATAAGCAATCCAAAACACCTTTAAAACTGTGTATACACTCGATGCATTTTAATACTCCAGATAAGCAATTTGAAAGTTTGGCTAATGGCTACAATCAAACATTTTATTATTATTTGCTTATTTGAGGGTGAAACAAGCGGGTCGGAGTTGGTTATTACTTATTTGATCTGTTTATCTGGTTTTTATTAATAAGCAGGATTGGTAAACACTCAAATAAGTAATATATTAGTCTAGTGTTTTGCTATTTGTAGGCTATATATTGTGAAGCAATTGGCACGGTTGAAGATTATCAACAAGCTGTTTTGGTGGCTAATCTTGGAGGAATTCGAGATACACAGGTTTTCAGTCAACTCTCGGTCTCAAAAATTCCCCTCAGGTATAATTTTCAATTATTTTATTTTCCGGTTTATAAAGTTTTTTCCCAAAGTTCCTGAAAATTAGATACATGTCGCTAAATTTTATTTGCTAATGGTTGTCGGAATTACATTATGGGATAAAAAAACGGGTAAGTTGAGGTCAGCACTTTCCTCTCGAAAACATGTTCTTTTTCAAAGCTACAAACGTGACTTAAAAAGTCAGAATTGAATCAGTTCATATTGTTTTATTCAGAGTATTAGAGCATATTCTTCTGCTCGAGACTTGCACGCAGGAATCAGTTCCAACACTGCATAAGATAAGGTAATGACGATGGTTGCTCTTACCTTCTTTTCTTATACTGAATTTAACATTTATGTTTAACCAATTTACCGTTTGCTACAGGAAATATCTAGTTGAAGCTACAGAAGAAGCTTCTTTGGCATACAACAAAGCTGTACGTTTATTTTAATTCTTACATCATCTCCATATTATCATTGATTCTTAATCATGTTTTCTGGTTATTGACACGATTTCACCAACCGTCTGCAGGTGACACGACTTAGGGAATATCAAGGGGTTGACCCACACTTTGACACAATTGCAAAGCAATACCAGGATATGGTTTAAGGTAAGTACCATGACCCTGTCTTGCTAAATCATTTCTTTGGTTGATGAAAGTAACCTTGATTGTCCAGGGCTGATACTATATGCATAAATGGTCCCAGCTATACTGTTACGCTCTCATTTTTGGTTCCTTATCCATCAACCTTATAGTATGGTTGTAAATGTTGCTAGGCAGCAGTCGGCTACCTTGTAGGCATGTAGCGAGTAATTGGCATATAGGAAGTCGCTTTCCGTTATTTTCATTAAATCATAGAGATTATATGTTATTTATGCTACTATGAATAAGATGCTAAAAAAGTTGGGGCCTATATTGTTACAGAAGCTCGAGAATATGCAATGGACGATTCAATAAGTTGAAATGGATCTCAACCGTTTACCGAGCGCCTGATATAAACCCAGTGATTTTCTTAACCTCATTATTATTTTGTATTTTATGTATTTTATTACAAATGAATGAATTTAGATTTTGTGTGGTGAATGAAAGTTATCCTTTCTGCTTCTACCTCTCTGTATTTAACAACAGATATGAGCGGAACCAAAAACTTCAAAATGATAACACTGAAAACCAGCCCTGATTGGATAGGTTCATTATGGAATTTACATATTGAAGATATGTTTGTATTCGTTTGAATCAATAAAGAATAAATGTATATATAAATCGTTATTCACGAAACAAGCTTTTACAACAAACTTTGGTATAAAATACTGCACATTGATGTTAAAAGTATTCTGATACAGTGGTATGAACATGACTCGTTTTCTGCACTTTAGCTTCTTATCATATCACAGAATTCTGCATAACTGATTTGGCCATCCTACAAGTGTCAAAAATATAGTCAACCACACATTATTTGATTATATGATAACTTGCATATTTGCATACACCAACAGATCGACTTACATCATTTGCATCAAATTCTGATATTATATCGTTGATGGTTGCCTCATCGCCCATTTTATGTTTTTCCAACGCTAGTTTTAGTTCCTCTTTCGAAATAAATCTATCAATAAACGCTAAATTAGTAAACAATAACTTTTCACTAAAACATGTAAAAATGACCATAACCTCACCCATTTTTATCTTTATCAAAAATGTCAAAAGCTTTACGAAGGTGTTCCTCTTTATGTTCTCTACGTAAGTTCATCATGGCTGTGATGAACTCACTGTAGCTGATTGATCCATCTTTATCTGTATCAGCCTACATAGTTCAGTAAATTTCATTTTAATGCTTATTCAGATACAGTAGTAATTTAGCACTAAATTTTTGCATAAATTCTTACATTGCTGACAATCATATCAATATCTTCTTGTTTAAGATCTGATCCAAGCTTAAAAAAAGATTTCTTCAGTTCGTCATGGGAGATAACTTTGTTTCCATCAGTGTCAAAGTTTCGAAACATTGCTCTTAGTCCTTCAAGTTCTTCTAGTGGGATACTTTCCATCATTGCCTAAAATGTGAAGTATGAATTTATTAGTAGCTAGCAAGACTACCCAACCCCTTATAACCGTTTTTAGTTTGTTTGAAAGATACCATGAGTGCGAGTTTCTTGAATTTGCTCATAGCTCTGAAATGCTTCATTTTCACAAGAAACGCGTCCTCTATTGGATTTTCTGTTGCTACTCCATTTTCCTTCAACCATTGATCATCTACACAAGAAATTTGTAAAAGAGAACATGAGTGTATGGATAATTTAGGGAGTGTTTGGAAGTGCATTTTTGAACGTTATTTTGTGATGTTCTAATTATAATAATCTAAAAAATCAAATACTCACTTGTAGTATAATGTTGTGCAAGATATTAGAGTGTGGATGTGTTTCTGCTTCTTAAAATAGTAATACTTGATTTTGAGTGAAATAAGGACAAAATCAGTAGGTGTTTGTCATTGCGTTTTGAAAGTGATTATGTGATAACAAATACGCTATTGAAGTAAGTTTATCATCCAAACACTGAAAAGCGATGTTAGAAACGTACTAAGAACAGCTGCTGCAGTTGGGCGATCCCTTGGATGAACTGAGAGCATACTCTTCACCAATTTTTTGGCGTTTTCTGATATCAATGGCCATGGATAGCTATTCATATCAGGATCAGCTTTCAGTACGGCCTCAAATATCTCACTCTCTTTGTCTATATATTTGCATGTTAAATCAAGTTAGATTTCTGGCTCAAATAAAAAAACTTAAAATAACATGATACTGAATCTTGATCTTACCTCCATAAAATGGCGGCGCTCCGGTGAGTAACATATATAGAATCACTCCTGCACTCCATATATCGACTTCTTTCCCATATGGTTGACGCCGTAATACCTCGGGAGCAACATAGAATGCAGTTCCAACTTTCTCCTGGTTCGGCTTTCCTGGAAAAGATTGTAATTTTCATCAGGCAACATAAGAAAAAGGAACTAACTTTGGTTTGAATATTGTTCCATACGTTCCGTCATCATTTTTACATGTTATCAGGTTTACCTTAAATCAAATTGTTTTTAAGTTGGTTGGTTTTTCTTGGCGTAAAAAAAGCTGAAGCAAACTATGTTACCTTAATTACATTTAGTCCTATTCATTGCATCGAGAGATCATTTCTCCTCAAGGGCTGTTTGGACATGCATTTTGAAAGTGATTATCTGATTACTGCAGTTACATGTCCGTAATAACAGGTTCCAACATTTATGTAACGTTTTTCTTTTGACGATTATTTGATCAGTCATACAGCAAATAGTCAATTCTAAATTATCAATTTTCTACCAGCTGCAACAAACCTGATAATCAGATGATACAAACACTACTTACAAACCTTTTTTTGCTTCAACATCACCAAATCGATCATTACAATTTCAAGTACTTAAAGCACGCTAGAACACTATATATTAAGGCATATTTTGCTAAGCTCATTATGTAATCCCGATTATGAATTTCGCAAAATCACTTCTAGTACAGAATTCCAAACACCACCTTAACCTATGATCAGCATTTTAACTACTAACAACAGAACAAAACTGATTTTAGTTGAGAATAGTTAAATACTCGAAAGAAAAATCACCTTCATCAATGTACGCAGATAACCCGAAATCAATAGCTTTCAAAAGGGCATAATCCGCGCAACATGGAGCTCCTATCAAACCCTTTTTTGCTAACAAGAAATTCTCGGGCTTCAAGTCTCTATGCATAATTCCCATAAAATGAAGATAACACACAACTTTCATAACAGAAGTAATAATTTGTGCAGCAACTTTTTCACTAAATCTACCCTTTGACTCCATTTTGTCATAAAGTTCACCTCCTTCACAATACTCCATAACCAAATGCACATATCTAGTATCTTCATATGTAGCAAATAACTCAACAACATTTCTTTGACCTTTTAAATGTTCCATTATTCTAACTTCCCTCCTTAAATCCTGTTTTTCACTTTCTGTTGCAAGAAATCTTTTTAGTATTGACTTACATGCATATTTTTTACCAGTTGACTTTTCTTTACAAAGATAAGTTGTTGCAAATCTTCCACTACCAATTTCTTTGCCTTTTTTGTAATCTAAATCTATACTTTTTTCTTCTAGGCCTAAAATTGAACCTTTTCTTTCCAACTTTTTGGTCTTCTTCTGAGCTGGTTCTTCTGTTTAGAGACATACCCATTTGGTAAAAATTGTAAATGGTTTAATCTTTATCAAATGGGTATGTTAAAGAGTGGATTTTTTTTATATTTGGGTATATGTGTTTACAAAGAATTGTGAAGAACCGAGATGGAGTGAAACTGTTTATAATGAAAAGAAATGGTAAAGAAAGAAAGAATACTTCCTGTGATGGTTGACCATTGTGGCTATCTCACATGTTTCAAACGAGACTTAATCTTTTAGGTTGAGGTTACTCACATACTACTGGACCAGTAGGCCTTTGGTGAATCTATGAACTTTTAGTTCCTATCCAAGAATCATGTTCTATGGTGTTTGTATTTTGTAAAATTAACTTTTTGATACACCATCTAAAGTATACATGGATATTTGTAAGAATGATAATATGACGTTGATTTATTAATTTGGTAATTTGGTTGTTTGGTAATTCTAATTAGGGAGGAGGGAGTAGTCACCTACTACCCTAAACTACCCAAATTGCCACATCACTTTTATCCGATAAAAACCCTTCAACTCAAAACTATCAAATTCTACCATAACACTACCCAAAGTGGAGGGAGTGGTCACCTATACTACCTAATTTTTTATTTTTTTTTCATATATTTTTAATACATAAAATCACATACAATATTAAAATAAAAACATACCATTTCATTAAAAATAAAAACATTACACAATACTTAAAAAAAATTCTTCATCAACAAATTAAATTTAAATTCGATTCAGTTCGATTTTCGCTTATACTCATAAATTTTTTAACCGAACTAATCAAACCAAATAAATTAAATAACCCGATAACAGAACCAGTGAACACCCCCTGCATAGTATGCGCACCCTATAAGTATGTGCACCCCCCCCCCTACATAGGATGTGCGATGGTCCACAAATTAGTAAGCTAAGATTTTTTATTGGGCTTTGTTTACGAATGTCAAGCCTAATTGGCCACAAGAAACAGCTCCCTTCAGTCCTTCACCTTCTTCTTCATCGCCATGTTTTAGCCGCAGCAGACAAAACAAAGAAAAGGTTTTTTCATCTTGTCAAACCATTGTACATCATTTCAGTAGGTTAATTTCACCTTATTTATACTATATTAAATCTTAATTATTGCTCTTTTATCATGTTCCTTAATTTCACCTTATTTTCAATACTTTCCTCCTCAAGCCGATCGGCTTCCAAAACCGATTTAATACCCGATTTTGCCTACCCGATGCACTGGGGACAGTATTACCGATCGGTTCAGTACCCGATTGGCCTACCCGATGCCCACTCCCTCCCCTCTTAGTTCTTTGAAATATTTACTTGTGACTGGGTTGTTTGATTCGGTTGAAGTGTTTGTTTTTTTAGAAATTTTGGTTTGGTTCATTGGTTCAATTTTGTTTTGTTAGCCTGCTTATTTGCTTCGTGATTTGTAGCAATCGCTTATTGGTTTGTTTTGGTTAGTTAACATGGATATTTGGAAGAATGATTCAAAGTTAGATTAGTCATTATTTGAGCAATTGCAGAAATTATAATTATGTATGAGAAGTTTGAGATATTTATAAACATGTAGGAGCAATTTAAGAAGTTTTTAGCTTTTCAGTCTCATGGCATGTCAACGTCATCTAATAAAGATTTGATATCATCATTTTCTAAATAGATATTAGATTCGGGTCCTACTCATCACATGTCTCATCTTTTGTTACAACTCATCTCGTTGAACATTAATTCTTTGAAATCAATTGTTGGTGCTAATGCCGACTCTATGCCACTACCAGGCATTTCAATGGATACACCATATGTTGCTTTATCTGATGTTTGCTACATACCGAGCCTTACTATAAATTTTGCTTTTCTTAGTAACATTTGTAATTCTGGATGTGGTGTGAAATTTTCTATTTCCAATTATTCTATATATGACCGAAAAGAGAGGATGTGGCTAGGAAAGGTTATAGGCAAGGGGATCTTTATGTTTTGGATCACGTTAGACACATTCAGGATACCACATCATCTAGTGTGAATTTGTCTTCTTTCTGCTTGAACCGTTCTTCTTCAGCATTTTATTTGTGTCATTCTCGTTTGGGTCATGTCTCTGGTTGTGTTTTACGGTTTTTAGCATCTGCAGGAGCGTTGGTACAACTAGAAACTCATGATATATCTGATTGTTGTGGTTGTAAACTTGCAAAGTTCTCAGTATTATCGTTCAGTAACAATATTTCCTATTCTAATGCTCCATTCGGTATAGTGCATTATGATGTTTGGGAACCTTCTCCCATATCCACAAAAGGAGGTTTCAAGTACTATGTTTTATTTATTGATGACTTCACTTGCTATATTTGGGTTTATTTGATGAAGCGTAGGTCCGATTTGTTATAGTTTTTATAAGAGTTATATAATACATACAGTTTAATGGAACTTTGTGCTAAAATTTATATCAAGTGAAATATTACATAGCATTGTTATTGAGTGTGCGTTTGGTATGATAGTTTGAAGGGGTTTAGCCTCAAAGATATATTAAACTAGTTGTTTGATTTACAACACTTTGTTTTATTTTAATTCATTTATACAACATATATATTTTCAATTTTAATTTATTTTCGCTCTCCAATTTTTTTTAAAACCAATCCAAATACAAATCTAAATTCAAACCTAATTCTAATCTCACTACCAACGGGACCCTAAGACATTTGCTTGATAATATATTATTTATTTTAGATGATATCACAGTTATCTTAAAATTCGTTTATCGTGTTCTCTTTTTGTTCTGATCATAAATTCTCTCACGCTTCAACTACATGTGATTATTAAAAACATCCTTTCATCCAAAATTCATTATCCACGTTTCTTTTTTGGGTTGTCACAAATTAGTTGTCCACTGCTAAAAGTACAAAGAAAATTTTGATTAAGTTTACCGTATTTCCCTTACTTAAGGTTAATATTACAAACTTTAAAGAAAGAATTAACTAAGGGTAAAAATATCAAGAAAAAGTTGTAATAATTATATTTTTCTATATGTGTTTTTTGTCGGTGGACAATTATTTTAGGACGGAGAATAGCTAATTTGTATAATGTAGATGGACTTGGAGATAATGATAGATGGACCTATTTTAGGACGGAGAATAGCTAATTTGTATAATGTAGATGGACTTGGAGATAATGATAGATGGACCGAGAGTTTTAAAGATTTCTTACGTTTGATACTCTGTAAATGTATCACTACAAATACAATGCGCTAGATATCCATGCTTATATCTCTACACTTAGCGTTTGGTATGCATGAATACAAGTGATAATGTAATAAACTATTACAATGAAATGAAAGATTGTTGTTTGTTTTGAATTTTGTAATGGAATGGTTTATTTATGGTTTATTCCATTACGTTTGCAACTACAAATTTCATTACATAGCCACCGCTAGTTTTTCTCATTCCATTGCGACATGGAATCACATTTTGCTATATTTCATTTATTTTATTCATTTCCAACCTCCATTTCATTGTACCAAACAACATACGTAAATGATATATTCCATTCCAACATGGCAACCAAATAGGTAATGGAACAATAATGACTCATTCAATTACATTGTTCATTCCATTACATCGTCGATTATGTCTAACCAAACAAAGCCAGTATAAGGGTATGTTTGGCAAAAATAGATTGTGCTAATGTTGGTGTTGTTGTTGAAAAAAATTATAAAAATAGATTATTTTTATAAGCTACATGAAGTAACATTTTATTTTTCAGATATTATGAAAGATTGTTTTTTTAATAATCTCTTATAAGTTATGTCTACCAAACAAATATTATTTTTTAGTTAGCTTATTTTTTTAAAAATAAACATAATCTCTCTATAATCTCATGTGCCAAACATAGCCAAGCTGCCAACATATGTAAATGAAAAACTATATACAAGTTTATAAACGTGTACTTTCATTCAAATGATCATGTTCATATATTGAAGAAATTAAAAATTATGATTGTGTGTAACTTCATTGAATTATCCTGTTTCAATAACAGATAAGGCAGTCGGCACAATGAAAAAGGCCGAAGAAATGGAATTTCCATTGAAGTTAAACGAAATAGTTAGAGTTCTCATTAAGAGGCCGACCGTAAACAGGACTAAAACAAGGAGAGCGCGAATGAGATTTTGTTATTGAGCAACATCGAATTTGACGGTGAAAAGTATGTAAAGTTCGATGTTTTTTGTCAATGATAAAGACAAAGTACCCACGGCCACCCCAGCTTACTGCGAGTTCGTTGGTAGCTTCGCACAAATGGCGATAAGAAGATGATGATGATGACAAGTTGGGTGAGATTTGGGTTAACCGAGCTGTTAGGGTGGTGGCAGTCATGCCTACCACTTTTTTCCATGCCTAGTCATCTACCAATAATATCCCGCCAACTCACCTCATACCAATCTCATACCTAACAATAGATTTTTAGTGGCAACCATGCCTAACTCATTACTTCTTTTTTTTTTTTTTTTTTTTTTTTTTTTTTTTTTTTTTTTTTAAATTTAATAAAAACATAACATTTTGTTAATACTTAACAATTTAATAAAAACATAACATTTTATTAATACTTAAAAGAAAATTACATGAACTTAATACTTAAAAGGAAATTACATAAACTTAATACTTAATCTAAAAATTGCAATTCCATCCATATTTTGCCGCGAGCTCACGTTTTTTTTCAATAGTGAACGTTAATATACTTAGGTCGGTTATGTGATCATGCGGTTCATTATAGAACTTCAGCGCCTTCCACATATGTTTTTCTTCCATTAAAGCCATTTTTGTCGCCAATAACTTTTCGGCCATTTTATTCTTTGCAACTTTTGTAGCCACCGCCTCATGCAATAGTTGTGTCTTATTTGTTGTGTAAGTGTCGAAGGAAACAGCTACACTATTTATTGTCGACGACTCGGTTTCGGCCTTTTTGCCTTTTCTTTTCCGCATAGGAGTGTTGTCGACATTCAGATCAGGAAGCACAGTGTTGTTTTCATTGCTTCCGGACTTGTAGTGGGCGGATTCCGACGACTTTTTTCTTTTGTCAGAATGAGAGGTAGATCCTTGAGCTATATCTGGTTGTTCCAACCATCTGTCTTCTTGCTTAACAACGTCCCATGCATCAATATGAGTAAACGTCTTGCCAGTTTTGGTCTTGTAATCGGCCATAGCATTTGTCATCACGTTAACATCGCTACACCCACTCTCACTAATACGTTTCTACAATTATAAAAGTAATAATTATAAATTCATATAAATATACAATTATAATAGTAAAAATTATAAATTAATAAAAGTATAAAATTAAAAAAGTTTAAAATTTACTTGTTGGATGTATAGCCCATTAAAGACACCCATTTCGCCGTTCATAGTTTTCCACTTTGTGTTCAAGGCATGAAAAGATCTATTTGTGTCTTTCACATTTTGCTTGAAATGCTCAAGAATTCGTTTCCAAAAACTATCTCTACTTTGTTCATTCCCAACGACTCTACATGTCGAGATATGAACCCAAGCTTTAGCCAACGCCGTCTCTTCGACCGGCGTCCAAGATTTTTTTTCCGCTTTATTCGGTTGTTTCTTTTTTTTCACTACTTCGACTTCTTGAATTTCTTCATCATTTTCTAAGATACAAAACATTATAAAAATTAAAATTCGAAAAATAATATAATTCGGAAAATTAAATAAATTTCGGAACATAAAAAAATAAAAAACAAAAATATAATTCGAAACATAAAAAATAAAAATTCGAAGCATAAATAATTTCGAAAATACATTTCGAAACTTAAATTAGAAAACTAAAATAAATTACGTAATAGATGAAATATAATTTCGAAAAATAAATTACCCATGGGAGTTGGTTGTTGCGTTTCGGGAACCACATCATCTTCATCATCATCCAAGTCATATAGCGGTAGTTCTCGTTCAACACTTGGTTCACGTCGCGTAGGACCGTCACGGTACTCAAACGGGTCAAAGTCACTTGTTGGAGATATCGTGTATTGAGTTGGAGTCAATGGTGGTGGATGATGAAAATATTGTGGTTGAAAGTACGGGGGAGAAGTCATTTGAGGATAATATTGAGGAGGACTCATTTGGAGAATGTATGCACCGGGTTGTGATTGAATTTGTGGACGAACGGAACGAGAACCTCGTCCACGTCCTTTAGATGATGAAGCACCTCTTCTTGGATCCATGAGATTGTTTTTTAATAGAGTAAAAAGGTGAGATTTAAATTGTGTTAGAAAATTAGATTGATGTTGGAAATATATAGAGGGGAGTAATTTTTTTTTTTTTTTTTTTTTTTTTTTTTTTTTTTGTTTTAAAGCCAAACGGCTACTTTTCAAATCATACAACGTATACATTTTTTGGTCAAAGTGTATCTTTAATGTCCAACGTTCGAATATTACCTTCATACCAATTCGGGGATCTTTGCCGAATTGGTGAACCTATCCTTCAAACCGAATCATACCGAGCAAGAGGCAACACAAACACCATTCGGTATGCCTCATGCCGAAGGCCAAACCGAATGGACTGCCACCACCCTTAGAGGACATCAAAGCCGAAGATGATGAGTATATTTTGCTGACTTTGGTGCCGAGGAGTGGGTGTGATGTAGGGGTGAGCAAATAGACCGAGAACCGAACCGGAACCGAGTCAGAACCGACCCAACCCAACTCGAACCGAATTTTAGAACCGCGGTTCGGTTCTCGGTTCTTCATTATTTCAAATTTCGGTTCTCGGTTCGGTTCGATCTGGAACCGCGGGTATCGGTTCCGGAACTGAAGAACCGCCCAAACTCTATATGTTTCGTGTATCATTTCTTAGCTTATTATAAAACAACGCATAGACCATTACTACAGTCATGAATTTCAGAATTTGTTATAATTTCCTAGCTTTATTATAATGCATAGACCATTCTTAGCTCGGACATGGTAGCATCAGTTTGCTTAAATTAGTTATATTACTTGATTTTGTTACTGCATTTGTTACTGCATTTGTTGGTTTCATAAGTCATAGATGCACTTATCTTTCTCTTTATATAAATTTAGGTTTTAATGGTAGCTTATGATCCCAGTATCAAGTTAATTTGACGATAAAGAATAGTCTCTACACTACAATCATGAAATTTTTATGCCTTTTCTTGAAATTTTCGGTTCCAATCGGGTAGACCCGAAATACCCAAACCGGACCCGAGAACCGAAACATGCTTTTCGGTCCGGTTCTCGGTTCCTAAGATTTGCATTTTTTGGTTCTAGGTTCTTTCGGTTCCGAGTCGGTTCTGTGCGGTTCCAGAACCGAGCTCACCCCTAGTGTGATGATGTGACTGTTTCCTAGATCAATATTGAGCTAGTTCCCATTGTTTGAACTTCGTAAATGTAAATTCAGTTTTAATTTGCATAGTTGATTATTTCTAGTTGATACTAAAATCATTTACACTATTTTCTCAAGTCGAGTAAAAGGGATGAAAGAGAAAGAAAGTGATTTGAGTTGTGTTCTCAAGTATTTGTTATGAGAGAAAATTAGAGTATTTTGCTTTGAAAACTTTCCCCCCACTTTTGGAGTGAAACATATACTTCATCCCTTTCCTCTTTCTTTACTTTACTTTCACTTACTTTTATTTTCTTCTTAATTTTTTTTGAGAACACAATATTAGAAAATGTAGCGATGAGCTCCGTACCAATCCTGTATCAAACTGGTATTGAATTGTTGGTACCCTTTTTCCGAGCATAAAAATGGATATCGGTATCGTATCAGACGTGAGATTCCGATTGTTAGCTAATAAGGCCTATCGCCCAACATACTTGTTTAGGCCCACTTAATAGTTATGGTTTCGTATTAGTCTTTTCTATTTAATGTCTTGTAATCTTCATAGTTAGTTGAATCTTCATAGTTACTTAATACATATTTTTCAGTATTCATTTGATTTTTACATAGTATTAAGAGCTAGGTCGAAGATGAAAAAAAAAAAAAGGTTCGTTAGGGTTTTTTTAAATGGATGTTTGATTGTTTTTGTTTGAAGAATCGATTAGTTTGTTTTTATTTTTTTTTATCTTGAATCGTTCGGAACAAATCTATTTTATATTTGTCGATCTCAAGATCCTTGGTTTGGACCTCAATCGATAAAATAATAAGATAATAATTTTTTTAAAACCCGCGTATATATATTGGTCCCAACAAAATTATAAATTAATAATTACTAAAATTTTTCATATATATATAAATGCCATAAGTAATTGAAACTTGTACAAATTCATATAATTCAATAAAGGCCATACGTAATTGGAATTTGTTTAATCCCCGCGGTGATATTGGGATTTGGACTCTTTTTGGTTTGCACGTGACCTTTTGTTTGGGACTTTTTGGTAGTAGTTTTTAGTTTTTGGTTACGTCATGATTAGAGCGCTAGGTATCGTTTGGTGCCGTAGGTGGTGCCATGGGAAAAAGTGATGCCACCTCAACACTTTTTTCCCATTGCACCACTTTTGGCTATGACATCAAACCCCCCTCCCTAGCATAACACCAGTTTTTGTGGTGCCGTTGACAATTTTTTTTTTCTTCTTTTTTTTAACAATATATATAAGTAGATTTAATTTCATTAATAGAAATCACATTACATAAATAGAAAAAGACATGAAATTAATCAACAAATTAAACTAAAAGTAAATTTTTATAACAAAAAAAAAATACTTAAATAAAATAAAAAATACACAAAACTTAGCATACTTGTATTGTATCCTGTTTTAACAGATAATAAGTTTGAATGGGGTTGAAATATTACACAGCCCAACTAAATCGTATGCAAAAATATTGCAAAGTCCATTACACTTTTTCCCTATTCATTCATTTCTTACTTATATACTGCTATATACACGCAACCTTATTTATCTTCTTCATCTACCTTCTTCTTCTCAAACCTACAGAGAGAAAAAAAAAAAAAAAAAAAAAAAAATCATCACACAAACACATTGCAACACTAACCACTATCAAAAGAGAACAAACCCACCAAAACAAAAACAAACAAACCAAAAAAAAAACCCTTTGGCGTGGGCTGGTGGCCACGGCGCCAAACCTTACCAGCCCAGCCCCGGTGTGAGTTGTCGCGCCATAGACTCGCGTCGAGCATAATGGCTTGAGCCACCAGCCACTGTACCCGGGCCTCTTAGGATCGGAATTTGATATTATATTGATTATTTAATTAAGATCGGAATTGCGTCTGAACTTTTTGGAGACGTGTCATGATTTTGTCAATTGTGGATTTTTGCTTGGCATGTTTCATTTGTAATTTGCAACACAAAGATTAATAAAAATGAGGCCATTTTAATTTGCAATCACATGAATAAAATATTATCTTTTCTGATTCTTTAATTTTTACTAAAAAAAGAAAGTTGATAAGAATTGGGTTTCTAGGACTGTTTTATTAATTCTGTTTCGGTTGCATCTCTTAAAAATGACAATTAATTCAAGTTTAGTATAAATTTTTATTCCACCTATCTCATAGATTCCAGTCAAAGATTCATAGAATCCAAATTCCATCATTGCTAGATTTGATTTTGATGGATAATGCGCCAACAAAAATGGTATTTTTTTAGAGAATTCGATATGGATGAATATAAATAACTGACAATTTCAAAATAATCCGGGATAGACTCAATGTCCACAATACCTGGATTTAATCAAATACAATTTGAAGGATTTTGTAGGTTCATTGATCAGGGTTTGACAGAAGAACTTTCTAAGATATCTACGTATATTTTTTCAATGCAAAATTGAAATATTAATTCAATATTTTTTCTTTTTAATATTTTCCAAATTTTTGGGGGTGATTCTCGATTATTCTTTTTATTTTTTTTCATTATTTCTATTTGATCTTTTTAAGACATCCAAAAATGAAAATATGGACAATTAAATTGAGACGGATGGAGTAATATTTAATTTGGACATAGTACGATAACAATAATTTGGAAGCTATTGAGTTCTAGGTGATGAAAAATAATATGGTTGTGCGTTGTTTTGACTTTTGGTCATTTGGCTTGATGTATTCTTTAGTTAGTATTGGTATTGATATTAATAGAGGTATCCGTATTAGAATTGGTATCGGCACTCAGTATAGTTTCGGATAATTCTGGTTCTGCATTTGGTTACGTCTAGCTTTGCATATGCTCGATTTTATCTGGTTTTGTTTGGTTTCACATGTGGTTCTGCATCTGGTTCCGCCTGGTTTCATTTGAATATGTTTGAATCTGTCTGTCTACTGCATTTGTTTGCTTGATTCTATTGTTCGTCTACCTATGTTCATATCTCTCTGCTAAATCTGTTTCTGTCTGTCTGCACATGTTCGCCTGAATCTACTCTTCGTCTACCTCTGTTTGGACCTCTTTGCTGAATCTGCATATGTCTATCTGAATTTGTATTTGTCTGTCTGAATCTGCTATATCTGCATGTTCAACTCTCGTTCATCTCTGTAATTATGTTGCTCTGGACACTCCAAATCTGTGTGTTTAGTTTTCACTTTTAGTTTATTTTGAGTATGTCAAACTCCCAATGTTCACAGCTGCAGCATTGTGAATTTGGGGGAAGGATGTTAGCTAGTAAGGCCTATTGGCTCATCCTACTTGTTTAGGCCCGTTTAATAGTTAGAGTTTCATATTAGTCTTTTCTATTTAATGTCTTGTAATCTTTATAGTTAGTTGAATATGATAATACAATGTTTTCAGTATTCCTTTGACTACACCGATATCAGTGCAGACACCTGTTACACTGTGCATATTCGATTTTTCCCGTTTTTAACGTAAAATAAAGAAATCAAAGCTTAAGGTATATTGTTACTTATGGTTCGTCTTGAATAACATGATTAATTGTTGGATCGATATACTTTGACCAAACTAACTATGTAGCTTGTAAGGGCTTAGTAACCTCGGATAAATCCTAAGTTACTAATAATGAAACACTGATATTACTCTATTAAGTATGCGAAAACTACTTTAATAAAGCTAAGAAGAATAACTTAAACTTCAACAATTTTATTAATACTTTGAACCTGCTTGATACACAGATTCACTAACAACCCTAATAACTCTAATATCGTACTTTGTAAATTCTAAATCACGTTTTTCTAATGCCAATCTAGGGGTCCTTTTATAGACATAAGGAGTACCCTAGTCAGTTTACAATTACAATTCTTGTACGACAAGTAATACTAATTCTAAGAATATTCTAGATAAACATAACTATCCATAAACGATATAGCAGTTCTTTAGCTTTGCAGTACTTTGACTTCTTCATTAGCAGTACTTTGACTTTCTTCAGCACTTTGAGTTTTTTTAGTAGTTTGTCTTCTATATCCCAACAATCCTCCACTAACTTGAATTCTACTTGCTTGATTTCAAGTTCCTTTGTATCTTTATCTTTAACATCTTTGTCTTTAAGGAAAGATTGTTTCTTTATCATCAGACTTGTCTTGTACTCTCTGTGCTTGTATTATCATCATCAAAGTAGTCTTTATACGCAATCCTTTTCAGCAATTATTATCAGCAACCTTCATCTTTTCAGCTTCTCAGTAACATATGGCAAATTGTACATCAGATCATAAAGTTTCATATTATTCTCATCACTTCCAGGTGTGTTAACTCCTGTGAGAGGTGAATCATTAAAAATTTAATGGATTTTGATGTCTCTTTACCAAAGCCATTAACTTTGGAGTAGCCAATGTTTAAGTGTGTAAAACCATGGTACATTGATAACCATATGATTTTTAGCAAATCATGAGCTATCAACGGATTTGTTTAGTCTTTACCAAAAGCCGTACCCTTTTGGACTAGTTAGTTCTTGCAACCATGGTGAACTAATTACCATATAAATGGTTTTTTCACAGCCTTTACCACAAGCCATTTTTCTTGTGGGCTAGCCAACTCTTTACTATTGAAGATATGGTGAGTTGATTACCATACAACTTATTGGCAAGTTGTCAACCATCAACGGATTTGAGATATCTTTACCAGAGCCGTTTGCTCATGGATTAGTCAATCCTTTTGTTAGACATGGTGGACTGATAACCTTTTGTAATATTAGTACAAAGAACTTTTACCAAGTGAAATCATCTTAAAAACCATTTGTTGCTGATAACTTTGTTTCAAAATATTTTGCACTTAACAAAAGTTTGCTTATTTTCTATTAAAAAGACTTTTTACTGGTTTTGTGCTGCAAGCAGTACTTTTGTAAAGTACTGTTTGTCCAGCAGTACTTTGAATAAAGTACTGATTTTTCAAAAGATTTATATTATAAAAACCATACCAGTAATTATGCATCATCATCTGCTAACTCTATCCATTTGATGAACAACTCAATCACCGTAAGAGCTGTTTCATTCTCCTCTTCGACTTCCATACTGTGATCTAGCATTCTTCTCATAAGATCTCATGTAAGTGGACATCTTCTTTCTGCTAGCATGTGAATCATGGTCCCATCTTTTAACTCTAAAACATGCACTCCTGATTCTTCAAAGAATCTCCAGCTAGTAATCTCCCAAACTTCTTGGTTATTCCATATTGCATCAGTGCTTGTTTCTTCTGTCTCCCAGATAGTTATAAGATCTCCCAGCAAGACTAAGCCGACTCCAGTTGATGGAATATGCTCAAAATACTCTTGCACTAGTTGATATAGGTGAAACAGATATTCTCTATCAATCAAATACAGTATATCCCACAGCAAATTAAATACTCTAAAGCTTTGATCTTCTCTATGGAACATAAGGTAGTCTCCATCCTTTGATTCTACAACTTCAAATGTAGACATCCTAGACTTCTTTACTGCAACTTCTTTAGACTTAGGATGCTCAAAATCTACAACTCTTAAGTAATTTCTCAGCTCATCAACTGTATCTGATCTCATTTGAATCTTCTTTTATAGCTGTTCATCACCAGTTGTTCTCTTTCTCTTTAAGCTGCTTTTTCTTGCATCCTCATTCTGTTTTTCATCATCAAAAGGAATAATACCAGCCACTTCCTTTTGATAAGCGTCTCTAAGAGCATCATATAGATCTTTCATCTCTATATACTTTAACCTTTGTAATCCAGTATATCCTCTACCCTTCAGATAAGTCATCATAGCATTCCTTTCTTTAGCAATACTTGGTCTTCTTGGTAGAACAGGAACAGGTTGCTTTTCTGGTATTTCAGCATCTAACTCAGCTTGAAACTTTCTAGCAGCTTCCTCATTCTTAGCTACTTCAATAACTCTTATTTCTGCCAAAGTTAGCTTCTTCTTTTTCTTAGTCTCTACCATTTTACCTTTTCCTTTGTCTTTAGGATCCAAAGTAGGTTGAGAAGATGATTGCAAGACTTGAGGTTGTTGTTGTTTAGCACCTGAAATACTAATACCTCTTGGTCTTGACATGTTTTGTAATATCTGAGCAACAGTCTCATTATCACTAGCAGTACGTTCTACTTTAGGTGTATCAGCTTCCTCTTCTTGTAAGACTGTTGAAGGACCAGCTTCTTCTTCAAAGATAAGAGTCCTTGGTGTAATGAGCTCTTGCCTATAAGTTGTAAAACCCTAAAAATCGTAGACGTGTTAAATGACCAATTTGCCCTCAAGCTTAATGATTATGAAAACTCGTAAGCACATCGATCTCATTGAATACGTTAAACACTTTTATTACAAATAAGTTACACAAGACTATGAAAATGAGTTTTCACTTATGTTTACTAGTTATCTTAATATCGCACAATATTAATGTCATTGGACTATATTACATTATTTACTAGATAGACATTTAATTAAAATGTGACAAAGAAACTAAATATGGTAAATATCTAAGTAATGAAAATTTAATTGGTCTCCTAAAAACCCTCCACTAATTCGGCAATCATAACACCCTAATTCCCCTCATTTAAACGCCCCATATAATTCCCATAACTCTCTTTTAATGCATTGATATCTCCTCATTATAACCTCCCATATTTTATTCAATACAAATCACAAAATTAAAAAAAAAAACCTATTTCTCCTAAACTAAAGTGACGGCACCACCTCTCTCTTCCTTATTTTCTGTCGACATTAGGGGACCCAAAGAAGTTTGCATGTGGTGAAGTAGCTACTGTGATCTCGCATGATTTGGTTCGAAGATGGCCTAGTTATGTGGTTGGATTTATGCTGCTGCTGTCGTGGGATATAGAGCACAAAAGGAGTGCTTGATCTACTTGTTTTGACCTCGTCTTTCTTCCTCCTTGTCTCACGCTTCAAAGGTAATTGTTATGACCTTCGTCTCGACTTTTGGTCGTGTGGACTCCTCCATTACGCATGCTTATGTACCAAATAAAAACGTCACATGAAATATTAAAACTAGACTATGTAGAATCTAATGAAAGGCTACGTGAAATCATGAAAATAAAATCCCATGTTTCTTTTGTTATTAACGAGCCTTTAAATCTGCTATTCGAAGCATGTAAAACCTGAATAAAAGAGTGGTTAAAAACGAAGGGGGCGTTGGGTTTAGTTTGGTGTTGATCTATCAAGGGTGCGTAACACATAACTTAGATGATCAAATTTAACAAGAATATGGGAACAAGTAATGAAGAGTGCAAGTCGATTTCGATCATGTTTCTGTAATAAGGTTATACCAGAAAATGAATTGCATGCATGGGTTTTGTGTGGTGTTTCGTTCACGCATACATGTACATGAAATTGTATAATCTATTTTAAACTCATTATATATAAACGTGTGCTTGAATATGTGAGTATATATCGTGCAAGTGTGTATGTGGTTAACTAGGGATGGTATTTTCATGGGTCTCGTGGGTGGCTTGCGTAACACATAACTTAGATGATCAAATTTAACAACAATATGGGAACAAGTAATGAAGAGTGCGAGTCGATTTCGATCATGTTTCTGTAATAAGGTTATACCAGAAAATGAATTGCATGCATGGGTTTTGTGTGGTGTTTCGTTCACGCATACATGAAATTGTATAAACTATTTTAAACTCATTATATATAAACGTGTGCTTGAATGTGTGAGTATATATCGTGCAAGTGTGTATGTGGTTAACTAGGGATGGTATTTTCATGGGTCTCGTGGGTGGCTATTTTTGCAAGCATGATTTTGTAGCAAATGAAATGGAAGTCATAAGTTCAAAAAAAAAAAATGGAAGTCATAAGCCTAGTGAAATTTAACCATAGTCTCATGAGGGTATGTTCAAGGGTCATCGCGGGATTATCAAGTGAGTTATATGGTACATAAAAAGCGTGTCGGGATAGAAGAGTAGGGAGTCAATCATAATACGTAATCACTTGGTCGCAAATGTTAGCCATATAAACCGCGAGCGAGCTTAAATATGTATCGATCTTGTACATGTAAAAAAATGAATCCTGAAGCACATTAGAATCTGTACATGTATATTTCATTTGGTGAATATAAAATCTCTAATTAATTACCTTTATAAACCTTAACTTTTGGTATGTGTCGCATGCAAACCTTGAATTTTATAAATTGACATATAAAGCCTTTATATAAGATATTCATCATATTAAACCTTTAAGTTTACCATTTATCATTTATAACCCCTAAGTTTGGCTAATTAATGATTATTACCCTAAAGTATTTTATTTCGATCTATTACTAAAAATGAGAATACACTTAATAACTCTAAAAATATTAATACAATTTATATAAGAAATAAACCTGTTATGACTTAAATGAACTAATAAGTATTATACGAACCGTAATTCGTGTAGATTCGTTGAAGAAGGCGTGACGATATTTCTTCATGCTTACTTTTACATTCGCTTTCATTTGCTAAGGTACATATATTCTATCCCTTTTCAGTAGAGGTTTCTCATGACTTTCTGATCCCTTGACTTTGTTCGCTTATGATATTTCATTACTATGATTCCTTTGCTATTGACCATCTGATATTGAACCATTTCTATTGACTCCTCTGTTATTGGACCTTTGTTACTGAACCTCTGTTATTGAACCTCTGTTACTGAACCTTTGATATTGGACTTTGATATTGACTGTTGCTATGAACCTTTGAATTGTGAGCTACTGATATTGAACCTCTGATTATGATGACTGACATATTGCTACACTGTGGACCTTTGTTTGACCCTTCAGATTGATACCCGAGCCAAATATTGTTTTCCTAGCCTTGAAGGTAACATGGCCGTGTCATTGATGCACCAATGGCATGACTCTAGTGTGGTTGAGTGATGTTCCACACCGTCCCTTTCTGTTATCTGATTATGAGCTCAATATATATTGTATGGCCACTATTTGTCTGCAGGGGCATCTGGATGCATCCTATATTTGTTTAGTTATCTGATATGTTATGATCTATCTGGTGAATGATGTCGTGTGCAATACGCGTCTTCACAGTCTAGGAGCTAGCTACTCTATTGGTTACTGAGGTCTCCCCTCCTATTGGTTTGGTATTCCGAGGTCACCCCTCCGAATACAATGGCTACTATTGGCGACTATTGCCACTATTGATATTGATTTGTTTTGTTGGCTCGGGATGGATTTCTGACAAACCTTACACTATTGACATACCTATATGGTACCTTCTGTATTCCCTTACGCACCATATTCTATATTGATTATACTTTACCCAGTACCCTTATGTGATTCACTCTACTACCATGATATACATTCCATTGCATTGATCTGTCATACTCTTATTTCGTTACTTCAGATTATCGTTCCATTCACGTACCGGGTTATTATATGATTATTGAATTTGATTATGCGGTTACATGTTCTATGTGATTACTGTTCATCCTGCTATGATATGATTATGATGCGGTTATATGATTTAATTGTTGTTATCTGAATATATGTTATCTTACTGATATATGCGAACCCTGATTGGTCTGGTGATCGTGTTTGAGTGTAATCGTTGATTATCTGTTTATTATGGATACCTCTGTTTAATTATGTTCATGGGCTATGATTATCCATTGGTGTCTTATTGCTAATTGTCGACTTGCCATACTTATATCTGTTATGATACCGTTATGTTATTAACTGTGGGTTATTTGTCTTGTGGGATTGCCATGTTCACTTCCTAATTGTTTTCGCTTGCTTTTAGTTTTCTTGTTGGCTTATTTATATTCTGATTTCCTGAGCTGATTGCATGATATTTTTATGTTGTGTGGATGCGACGTCTGCTATGCTTGATTTGGTTTCAGTGCTTGTATGTTTGTTTGCTTATATGTGATTATATATATGTTATGGATGCGTTGCTTGCTGTGTTCTCCTTAATTGCTGTTCTTTCTGGATATCTGTATAATTTTGTTTCTGCAGGATCCTCATTGACTCATTGTTTCCCTTTCGTTGCGACCTTGTTATCAGTTTCCTTATTTCATTTCGCATATATGATTTTATTAAGCTTTCGTTTTGTTATATCTGTTCACTGGGCTTTTTAAGCTCAGCCGCATTTCTTTTCCTGCGGCAGGTTTTAGGTTTGAAGATGGGCTTTGATGGGCTGAGAGTTGGATTATCTGAGTGGACCAACCCTAGTTACCTTACTATTTGGATTTATTTTGTCGGGCTATTGTTTTGATATTTCATTTTATTATAGACATTTTGGATTTTGTAATTTTCCTTGTAAGTCATTTGTTTATATGACTTGGTACGTTAGTCCTTAAGACTTCCGCTTGTAAAATTTTATTTGTATGTTCTGATATCACACCAGAATGTGACACTTCTACCCTTGTCGGGTTGGGGTGTTCCTTGAAGAGCAGCACCTTGATCATCAGTACTTTGTACACCAGTACTTTGAAGTCCAGTACCTTGATCATCAATACTTTGTACACCAGTACTTTGTACGCCAGTACCTTGAGGCTCAGTTTGCTCAATTTTCTCAGCTTCTTTATCAACAGTATCAGCTTCTTCATAAGTTTGAGCATCTTCATTCAAATTTACTTGTTCCAAATTCCTCCCCAATTAGAATGAAGAATGCTTGTGAACCTTCTTACCTTTAGAAGCCTTCTTAAACTTCTTACCTCTCTTCTTCTGAGACTTGACCCACAGTCTGTGATGTTGAACTAATGGCCATACAAAGTTCTTCAATCTTCTAAACTTGTTGTTCAACTTCATCAGTTGTGCAGCTTGAGCTTTATAATCTTTATTTAATCTCAAAAGCTCCCTTGTCAAAGCATAGTTATCCAGAACTTGACCCTCAGAAGCCATATCTCCCTCATCTCCTCCAGATGTTTGAGACCCATCTGTGGAAGTATAATCATTGGGAGATGATGGTGGGTTGACCTCCGGTTCTGAATCACCATGAGAAATATCTTACAAAGATGCAGTAGGTTGAGAAGCAGTACCTTGTTGTGAAGCAGTACGTTGAGAAGCAGTACCTTCCCTTGAAACAGAAGGCTCATGATCTTCACTTTCAGCAACTTCATCTCTAACAACTTGCACGATCTCCATCATTTGAGCTGTTAATGGTGTATCCCTCCCAGAAAACTTGTCACTCTTTCTAGCCATGAAAGTAAATACCTTGGGTGGAAGGACTACAACAGGTAGCAAGCTAGAAGGTTTAGGCTCATCCTTAAGCTGTTTGTTCAAGAATAATTGAACAAATCTTGGATACTGATTCATGCTAAACAGTCAAGTCTCAACAGACTTGAAACAGCTCAGACACAAATACAATTAAGATCAGAGAATATAGTGAATTCCCGGGTCGTTATGTCCCACGGAGACTCAATGGTGTGTTAAACACTGATTCAGACGATAGAATGATCACTAATGATAGCGATCAGAAAAGATTTGGATATGAATATTACACTACTGAAAAAGGTTTATAAATTAAAAGCGACTTAAATGCAAATTAAGAAAATTAAAAAGATAAAAGATATTAAATAAACGCTATCACTATTTTTAAAGTGATGAACGTTTAAAACTTAAAACTTAAAACTTACGTTTAAATAAAAATAACGTAAACGTACAAAATAAAAAGTGAAACTTATACAATATAAATCCTAAAAATATGAAAAATACATTTTTACAATCCTAATGATAAAAGAAAATTTATAGAAAAGGAAAATTATTTTTAAAACTATTTATTTAATTATTATTAATTAAAAACTAATTTAAACTATTTAATAATACTCTAAAATAAAAGAAAATATGAAATAAGACTAGAAAAATAAACTTAAGACTTAGAAAAATCTAAAATATGATAAAACTAATTTTAAAACTGAAAATATATTTTTCACACTTTTTAAATATTTATTATTAATTTAAAACTATTTAAAACTAATTAAAATGCTAAAAATTACTTTTTAAGCTAAGAAAATTATGGAAAAATACTTTTTATAACTTTTATATTTATCTAGACTTAATAAAAATGAAAACTTATTTTTTGGAACTTTTTCTTAATTATTTGTATTTAAAGCTAATTAAAAAGGATTAAAAACTAATTTAAATAAAGAAAAATAGCAAAACAACTTGGAAAAATCTGAAAATTTCAGGAAAACTATAAAATAATATTAGAAAGCTGGGAAAAATATAAAAACAGGGGCTTGTTTGGCAAAATATGAAACTGATAAGGAAGTGCTTATTGAAATAAGCACTTCAATAAGCAAATGGAATCCAAAAAGCACCAAACCAAAACAGAAGGCCTAATATGCTAAAATAACCAAGATGAAACACAAATCAACAAGCTTAAACCTCTGATAAGCAAGCTAGCACAGATTTGGCTAACTGAGATTATGGCAGAAACAGTTAAAGGGGTATCAACTTCAAGCCAAGAAATAAGCTCTAGAATAAGCTGGAAACATGAAACAAAAACCTGTATCCTACACTAGACCTGGGTGAGAGTATATAAGCCAAAAATTAGACTTGGGTGAGCTCTTATGTGCCAGATGCAAGGTCTGCAAAACCTGCATATTCCCTGTGCAGGCTTGATGCCCTGCACAGGGGATTTGACCCCATCTTCACAAGCTTTTTTAAGGCTTCTAGAAATTTGATAAAAATTTGGAAAATTGCTAATAAGAAACAAGACCAGCCCAGCTTTATAAAACAACAATTTTCATTAAAATTGGCTCAGAAATGAGTGAATGAAAAATCTTTCTTTTTGACCAAAAACTGAGTTTTCAAAGTTTTTGACTTTTTATCAAAACTTAAAAGTTGACTAAAATGGATTTTGAAGCCAATTTGTGAACTGAAAATGGACTTAATAGATGTAATAAACCTAATGCTAGCTTAATCTAGGACATTTAAACACAAAATAAGAAATGGATTTGCAACAAACCCAACAGTGGGCTGCTAAAACAAGTTAAGTTGGATTTTGACTTTTTAAGGTTTAAAGATGCAATATAAAGACAGATATCAGCATATTAGAGATAAACAAACATGAAACAACAGATCTTAACTACTGAATAAACCTATGACACAGATTAAGTAGAAAATCCAAACACCACTGTAATGACTGATATGCAATCAAAACAAAGCTAAATACTGATCTAGCTAGAACCAATGACCAAACTGAGTTTAACTTATCTTATTACAACTAATTAAACACCTAAAAACAACTTGTAACCACAGATATTCAAACAGGCAAAATATGCAATTTGGCTTGAAAATAAAAAAATGAGACAAATACTCACTTGTGCTCAACTGGTGTAGCAGGCTAAAACAAACCCAAAACCAATCTAATCTATGCTAATCCAATCCAATATCAGCCTCTGCATCACCAATTTCCAATTCTGACCCAAGAATCATCACCAGTTGACTTTTGTTGACTTTTTCACAAACTTGTTTGAAAATGATTCCAAAGCTTATTAAAAGCTATAAAAAGCTTAAATGAGCTTATTTGACTACAACATGAGCTGTTTAGAAGATTGAACATAAAGTTTTGAAACTTCAAATTAGACAGTGAACCTTAAACTTGATATTTTATAAGAAAACTAAGATTAATACTCAAAAGCTTAATACAATGGTTCTTTTACTTGAATGTGATACAAGGAAACTGAAATTATAACATTTAAACTAAAACTAAGACATTTTAAATAAAAACGACATTAAGAAAAAAATGTAAAACTAACTACTGCCTTTTAGCCTCTCTCTCTTCCTCTTTTATACTCCCAAGCAGCTTCCACTTGTACTCTGAATAGATCCCACATCAATTTTGGACCATTGGATGACTAGATGCAATTTTAGCCATTTGATCATTTTGGCGCCAAAAAGGACTTTAGCAGTTTAGGTTGAGTAAATGGAGTAAAGGATCATTAAATGGAATTTGGCTCTTTGGTGAGGTGGAGGGGACATGGAGGGTGAGAAATGAGGTGGAAGGATGGTTGTGTTGAGTGATTTCAGGGTAGCAGGTGAAGGGGAAGAAAAACTGGCGCCAATGGGTGTTTGTTTGACCAAGGTTTTGACCGGCTATTATTAATAAGCCAGGGGGTTCAAAAAGGCAAAGGGTCAAGGGTGGCAGGGTCACAAGCAGTTTTGACAGGGGACCAAAAAAGGGTATAAGGTTTAATATTATAGGGATTAAAAGTGCCAAATCTGAAAATCAAAGGACCATAGCTGCCAATTCTGAAAAGTTGCTCAAAGGACTAAAAATGACAAAGTTTAATAATGCAAGGACCAAAGTTGCCATTTTCAGATTTTCCAGGGACCAATTCTGCCAATTTTCAAACTTGGAGGACCATTTTTGTAATTTTCTCAAACTTTTGATATTTTTCACCAAAGGACTAAATTTGACAACTTATGATTTTAAAAGGACCTTTGGTGATTTTTCTTTTGAAATTTTGTACCAGGGACTGTTTTTGACAATTTTTGAAACTTGGGGGACTAAAACTGCAATTTTTGCAAATTTGATATGTTTTTCATCTGAATTTGATATTTTTGCATTTAAAACACATAAAACACTGATTTGTGGTATTTTGATCATTTTGATGTGTTTCTGAGTGTTTTCAGATGATTTTGCAGTTTATATAGTACAAAAATGATGAGTATTTAGACACTCATCAGATACATTAAAAACGGTGAACCATTAGAGATGTGAGATAGCATACCATCTAAAATCATTCTTGAAAAGTTAAAGGGTTGATTGGCAGCTAATCCCACTAAGGCAGAGGCTATATTTGAACCAAATTGTTCCCATGAAGTACTCTTGGGACTTAAGCAATGAAGTAAAACATGGACTAGATACTTCCATTGAGGACTAAACAAGGGTTTCTTAAAAGTTGTTTTAGTGAGAGACCCTTCATACCCAATATCCCTTAATGTATCCCAAAGCACTTGTTTGTCAAAACGAATAGCCCCTTCTTCATCATGAAACAATAAATCTTCTCGAATCGAAGCTTCACTAACTCTAACTATCTTCCCAGCAACATTAGCTTGAATATATGAGTCATGATCTTGCTTATGAGATCTAGCAGTTGCCCAAAATTGTTGAATCCAGGGCTCAATGATGTCGGGTTCAACCAAAAGAGCATAATTAATTGATGATCCAGTGAGGAAATCAATTATGTCTTGAAAAGCGACATTGGATGGTGTCTTATCTAAGTTAGCCACCATGTTATGCTTACTAACTATGTTACGATTCGCCATTGAATGTTGTTATAAGAGAAAATGGTGCGATGCATAGTGAATGTTAAAGAGATATGGATGGATAAGTATAAGGGTGAGAGGGAAAATCGGAGGGTAGTTATTTATAGGTAAGATTAGAAAAATCACAGCCCAATTAATAAAGTTACCATTGTTTGAATTTTACCCCATCTTTTGACCGTTGGAATAGTACGTTGACAAGACTGCAGTGCTTTCCACGTAAGCAATACTTCCAAAACAGTTGGTCATATCTCCTAGGCAATTGGCCTCTACCGCCATTCAAAACTACCGAATCAAGGGTGACTACCAAAGAACTATGCATGCATAAACTTAGAAATAATTGTACGGAAGTAGAGGTAAACACAAACAAAACAATTTAGGAATCATAACTAGGCTAGCACCAAAGGGTGCTTAGCCGCTCATATTAATCATGCAAATCAATTCAATATTCAAAGGTACGAAATACATGAATTGAAAGTAAAAGAAATATAAAACGCTAAAGATTATCGTAATGGAGTGACTTCTCCCTTGGAAACAGCTTCGTATGCACCACTAGACCTGCCTTGAGCTTTTTCCCACGTTCTCAAAGAGTTGTGTGTGGAATGGGATGATTAGAAATGCTGGAATTCGTGGGGTATTTATAGGACAGGTCTGGGTTACGGAGTAACCAATAAAGTAGTTACGTCGTAACCTTCTATTCCGTCGTAAATGCACTAGATCTGCTAGTTACGGCGTAACCTAATAAGTGGTTACGCCGTAGTCTTCAATAAACACGGTTACGTCGTAAGTATCAGCGGCGTGGATCCTCATTTGACCTAATGTAGTTACGTCGTAACCTTTGGGAAGAGTTACGCCGTAACCTCTTGATAAGTTGGTATTCTGAGTCACGCAATAGTTACGGCGTAATGTGAGAGAGGAGTTACGCCGTAACTTCTTCAAAATAGGCATACTGTGATAAATCTTTAGTAATATTTCCATTTCCGCGTCTCTTTAGCTCCAATGCTCGTAATTTACCTGAAAGTGGAAAACAATGGAAAACAAGCGTAAATCCATATAAATGATATAAATAACGAGCATTATCGGGGGAAATTGACACTTAATATTCAGGACTATTTGATGTTATCAAATATCCCCCCACTTGAACTCTACTTGCCCTCAAGTAGACCTTATTAGATAGATTCCTAAAAAGATGTCTCCCAAAGCCTGGAAAATATGAGGTTACAAATCCCTTATGCTAGAATAAAACAAAGCCGAACACCTCACGAAAGGGGAACAAACACTCAAATCTCTCAACTATTCTAAGTGTCAATTTCGGGGTGATCACTCAATCACACAGTAATAACATGTATTCTATCATAAGCTTGGCGGTTACACAAATCTCTACCACTAGAGTTAAGGGCTAAACAATTCTCGAAGGCAATATGGGTAGACACGACAAAGGTTAAGGAATGACTCGTCATTACTAACATGTCACGGCGAAGTGGACAAAATCAATGATACATGACCAAATCCATGGCCAAGACACCAAAGATTGCTCGCTGCATCACCTAGACATGCTTAATGACTAAAGGGTAGGATAAGACATGGGATATATAATTGGTGTAAAATGAAAAACAAACAGGTAGTCTAAATCTATAACCAAGTCATCACCACTTACCGTCCGCCCAAAGTTCAAGTTTAGAAGTCTAGAAACCGGATCATGAAATGCAAGGTAGATGTGTCATTAAAGGACGTCGTGATGGGCACACCGCCTTTTCTTCTTCTGTTGGCAAAACTACTGTTGGGTTTTAGGTTCCTTGGATTTGATGAGACAAAATAAATACAAGAATGAAACAAAGGGACTTAAAGTGAAAGAGATGAAACCTACAAAAAGATGGAAGGACTTGCTTGCAAAAGAAGATTTATTATTTAGTCCTTCGTAGTATTTTGTAAACCCTAATCCTCTAGTATTTAAAGAGGACATGGGGTGTAGGTTTTAAATATAAGTCTTCCATAATGCAGTCTAAAGGTGTGTGTATGTGTAACCTAGACGTGTTCCTATAAACGTCTAGGGTTAGAGTTTGTTTAGTTTAGCCTCAAGGATCTTTGATCCCTGTTACAAGTTAAGTGTAACCGTATTATTCCGATCAAATAATATTTGGGGCTTGGAGTGATTATAAAGATAAACCTTGTGTCAATAACTATGATTTATTTTATTCCGCTGCGTACCAAGTTTATTGTCATTGTTATTGTTAACCCTAGAGGCTTAAAACGATCTCAAGGAGTCCTATAAAGCTCCACAATTGGTATCAGAGCTTGGGGAGCTCGTTACCTAGGGATTCGCAAGGTTTTATTGGTCGAAGAATGGCGAAAAGAAGAAAAAATTCGAAGCTAAAATTTTTCGTATATGTTTCTGCAGCACTGTTTTGTAACGATCACAACTTTTTCGTTAACCGTTGGATCGTGACGAAATTTTTGGTGGACGTTCTCTATATATTCATCTAACTTTTCACCAAAGGGATTTTCGATCTGAGCTTCCAGTAAAAAGTTATTCATTGTCGAAGTTGGCTGCTGAAGGGTTTTCAGAAACTGGTTTAATAATTCGAATTTTTGGGTTTTCATGCATATTCAACTTCTTGAATTTGTGTTACTTGTTCTAATTCTTGATGAAGGTTGTTTATACATTATGTGGTGTTTATGATTCATGGTTAGAAGCAGCTTTCCTAGTGTTTTTACGAAACCACTTCTAGTGTTTTCTGAAACCACTGATAGTGTATTCTCGAAACCACTGATAGTGTATTCTCGAAACCACTGATAGTGTATTCTCGAAACCACTGATAGTGTATTCTCGAAACCACTGATAGTGTTTTTCTGAAACCACTTCTAGTGTTTTTCTGAAACCACTTCTAGTGTTTTTCTGAAACCACTTCTAGTGTTTTTCTGAAACCACTTCTAGTGTTTTTCTCGAAACCACTTCTAGTGTTTTTCTTGAAACCACTCCTAGTGTTTTCTCGAAACCACTGCTAGTGTTATCTCAATTCCACTGCTGGTGTTTCTTCCGTTATTTGTTTCTGCCGATGAGGTTTTGGAATTGAGGGGAAGTTGTACATGTTTTTGGTACTGAGATTTTTGGTGACACACACATGGGATTTTGGTTCGCACACACAAGAAGATTGGTATTTGTTCTTAAAGGTTTTAAAAAGCTCGTTTTTGGTTTTATTGAAGAATTGATTACGAAGGAGGTTATTTATCACTTATTTGAAGGTGAAGTGGAATTACTTGGATACGTGTTTTATCATATCTTAAAAGTATCATACCTGCTTTTAAGATAACTTGTTCGTGCTTAAAGGATGTTGACGAAGACTTGCAAAATCTAGTTTTCATAGGTCAAGGGGTGGATGGATGAAGACCTAGTTGACTATCACTTAAAGGAGTTACATTGTAGTGCTCAGTGTCTCATTGAAGATGAGGATTTTGTCAAGAGATTGCGGTCTACTTATATGGTGTTAGTATAAGTTTGGAGTCACGTGGATAAACAAGACATAAGACACAAGTTTGGGTTATTTTACTTCTTTATCAAATTCGTTATATTTGGTTTTTTTCACTAGTGATCATTACATAGAGCTTACTGATTTGAAGAATAATTTTCATGCATCACTCAAGGGGAAGTTTCTACTGCTTATATTCTCTATTTGTTGATAACAAAAAGGGGAAGAAATATTGGAGTGCGATGGCATGGATTAAAGGGAAGACAAAGGAAGACAAGATTTGTTTCATTTAGGGAGATGTTTACATCTCAACTTCTGCTACTTCGTCTAGGGAAGTTCGTACACGACTTTGTTTGTTTTGTCATCATCAAATAGGGGAAGATTGTTGGGTTTTAGGTTCCTTGGATTTGATGAGACAAAATAAATACAAGAATGAAACAAAGGGACTTAAAGTGAAAGAGATGAAACCTACAAAAAGATGGAAGGACTTGCTTGCAAAAGAAGATTTATTATTTAGTCCTTCGTAGTATTTTGTAAACCCTAATCCTCTAGTATTTAAAGAGGACACGGGGTGTAGGTTTTAAATATAAGTCTTCCATAATGTAGTCTAAAGGTGTGTGCATGTGTAACCTAGACATGTTCCTATAAACGTCTAGGGTTAGAGTTTGTTTAGTTTAGCCTCAAGGATCTTTGATCCCTGTTACAAGTTAAGTGTAACCGTATTATTCCGATCAAATAATATTTGGGGCTTGGAGTGATTATAAAGATAAACCTTGTGTCAATAACTATGATTTATTTTATTCCGCTGCGTACCAAGTTTATTGTCATTGTTATTGTTAACCCTAGAGGCTTAAAACGATCTCAAGGAGTCCTATAAAGCTCCACAACTACCAACTCCAATCTTCAAATGTGACCGAGGTGGCCTCCTCGATACTAATCAATAAAGCTCATACTATAGTGCTCATAACATCGCACTTTAAAATATCATAACTCAATCATTATTATTTATTTATTTATTTATTCGAATCATCATTTTTTTTAATCATAACATAGCATCCCCCCACTTGAGATGAATAATGGGAATTCGGGGGGTCTTCAATGATCTTCATAAATGTTGTTGATGAAAGCGTGATTTCCAAACCTTTCCACTTGAACCTTGAACTTAGGCAAATGATGATTTCACAATCACAAATAAAGACTACAGGGTAGGCTAAGGTGTATAGGTGTAACGAAACAATATATTGGTTTGACAAAATGAAAGGAATGGCTCAGAAGGGTGTATCTAGGGGTATCTTGCACTAAAGGTGAGTGCAACAAAAGGGTTTCACATGAGGGTCGAAAAGTCGAGGTGACTAATCGATAGACTCACAATGGTAGGCTGTTTGGGTGATAATCCTATAATATTGCCTTCTAAAACTGAAAAGTCCAAATACATCGAGCTAACTTAACATACCTCGTCTATGGTCTCGAAATGATGCAAAGGCCAAGTTATAAAGTTTACAAGCTACCGGCACACTCATAATTTGGTGGATTTGGGGTAAAATATTGGAAACGGATAAGGCTAATCTCACCATGTAATGTTAAGGGTTGTATGTGCTCGGCTAAGGTCTAATCTAGTTAGGTTCGGAAAAACATGTCAAAATTTTAAAAATGGCATAATTTTTCAAAATAAACTAGAAAAATGAGGGCAAAATAAAGTTCAAGAGATAATTCTACTCCCGTCCCCCCACTTGAATTGTACAAAGTCTATTTTGTACTAGGAATTAAAATAAAGATGAAGAGAAAGGTAGAATTAGAACAAGAACTTCCCTGAAATTTGCTCCAAAAAGAAGAAGGCCCACGAAAAAGAACCGTGCCTTCGTTTAAGCGTCATGAACAAACTTCAATCCCTAAAATCACAATACCGACAAGCATAATTCTAAAAAGAAAAAATAAAAATGAAAAACAACCTAACTCACTTTCGTAGGAATCACGGTTGCATTTATCGTATGCAACAAGCCTTTTAAACCACTTGGTGTCCCAAGTGGATGAGTGAAGTCTCGTGAGGGTTTACAGGGAACACACCCACAAAGTTCATTTAAAAACTAATACAAGGTTACTGTGTTTTAAAATGAAAGAATTAAAGCAGAGGAAAGTTACGTCGTAACTCCTATGAGGGAGTTACGCCGTAACTGGCAAAACCTGGTATGAGCTGTAAAAGCGAGTAGTTACGGCGTAACCACTGAGATGGAATTACGCCGTAATTGGTAATGCGCCAAGAGTTCTGCTGCTAAAACGTTGGTTACGGCGTAATCACCAAGATGAGTTACGCCATAACTCTGTTCAGATCAACTGCAGCGGCAAATAGTTCCTCGTTTCCTGCAACAATGGTTAGAAAACACAAAACCCAACAGAAAAGAAATAAAAACAAAAGAAAGGGATAATTCGGGTTGTCTCCCGAAAGAGCGCTTTTCTTTTTTAACGAGTCTTTAAGTTAGACTCAGAGCCGCGGGGCTACTATGGGGGCCTTTGAGCTTGCCCCACTTCCTCAATATCTTTCATCAAATTATGCCTCATCCATGCAACATTCAAAACAGTTCGAAGTTATTCATTGGTTTCAACTTTCCGGACTTTACAAAATTTCTCATCCGGTCCCCGGTGGTAACGAGTGAATTCATATTTTTCGACAATAATTGGAGGTGGTATTTTGTAGGGAATCCCCAGGAGTTTGCACCTCCTTTGTTCGTAAGCTTCACCATCGGGATCAGTGAACTCCTCATTTCCTTGCATCTCAAAGTAATCTAGGATCCCCTTAATATCATCGTCATCAGAAGCTGTGTCTTTGAACCATTCTTCATCGAGCAGACTCTCCACTAGAACGCGCTAGCATTCTTCTTTATCATCACTAACCAACTCTTTGTCTTTTTCAATTGTTATCTCACTCGTGTTGTTGAGACTTCCGTTGTTTGAATTTTCTTGATCCATGTATTCCTTCCAAATCTTCTCTTTGGTTAATGTGTCTATATATCCATACTTAATCTTCACCCAACTATCGATTCCAAGGTTGTCCAGCCAAGGCAAACTCGTTCTTTCCTCATCATTGGTTGAGGACCAAAAGAATTCATCCTTTCCTATTCTTTCAGAGCTGCTTCCTCCGTTACACATAACATCATACGGGTTGCATGACGCCCAAAAAATTCCCTAGGAGATTTTACTCTTTCGCACCAGTGACTGTGTAATTTCTTGTTGTCAGTTTCACTTAAATGTTCATTCGTGCATCTTAGATCATTATTAGCCTATTCCTTTTTCTGAATGTGCTCTTCGTAATCAATTTTAAGCTTCTTTAGAAGATTTGGATCGATCTTGGCATCCCCGAATTAAATTGCGTACCAATCTTTAAATGCTAAATCACCGAATCTTATACAATGTCTTTCACGCTCATGAGGGCATGTCCACTCTTCCTTTCTTTCATTGTCTCTGCCATTGCAATACTCGTAGAAGGGGCTGCGTGTAGGCCATGCTCTTGTGGTCTCCTCGTCGGTTATGATGACAGGAGCACACCAGTGAGTTATCAGTGGCTCTTCTTCATCTTCAAGGGAGAGTTTTTTGAGTCTTTCATCATCAGTGTAAGCAGCCCATAAAAACTTGTTATTCTTGATTCTTTCTTTGTCGGACCCTCCATCACAAGTTTCGTTTCTAGGATCACATGAAGCCCATAGGTCAAATGAGTCCCCCTTGGTTACTGGTATAGCCTTGCACCAGTGATATTTTTTTTTAGATGGAGATAAAGGAAATAGGTTAATATCGTGGGACCATCACTAGTTTTCTGGGTCTCCGATTCGCCTACATCAAGGAAGTTGTCTGCCCACATATCCCAGTTATGCCGTAATTGAGTTTCTCGGTTACGGCGTAATTCGTTAGAGCGAATTTCCTCATTACTCTTCATAACCCCATTATCGCTGTCAAACACATAGTTACGCCGTAACTCATTAGGCATGTTATGGCGTAACTCAGATCTGTCGACTGAATCATCCCCTAAATCCGTATCATTGATCTCAACCTTCGAGTTATTATCAGAAAAAATTACCTTACATTCCATAGCTGGTTTAGATCCTTCAGGTTTATCGTCATTCTTCCTTACTTTTTCACTGAGCTTTATCACCATGGATTCAAGGTTTTTCAGAGTTGTGTCGTGCTTGGAAAGGTTTCTGTCAGTGTTTTCCTGGAATTCTCTCAACCACTCATCTTGCTCTTTTTGTTTCTGGGCTGAAGTTTCCAGAAACGTATTAATTGTTTCTTCAAGACTAGGCTTTCTTTTTCCATAAGGCCCATAATTGTAATTTCCACGATAACCATTACTATTTTGATTATCTCCGTAAAATGGTCAATATTCTCCATACTTAGCTTCTTCAATATTCTCTTCGTCCATATGATGACAATTTTTCGTAAGATGTCCTCCTCCACAGATTTCACAACCTACTTGGATGGCATGAACGGTTTCTCTGACTTTCAGCATATCTCGACTGAGATTTTTAATCTTACTAGCGATTGCTGCAATTCCGTCAAAACTTCCGCCTTGGTTTATTTTACTCCCACCGTCGTGCCATTTTTGAGAGTGGTCCACCATTTTTTGAATGGCTTCAAGTGCAGCGGTAGGAGTCATGTTCGGGATAGGTCCTTGATAGTCTAGCATTTGCCTTGTAGTTACGTTAATTCCTTTGTTGAAAATATTGACCTTCTCTTGGTTATTCAGATCATTGGTAGGACACTTATAAAGAAGATCATTGTATCTTTCCCAAGCTTGATACAGTGTTTTGTCGTCTTCTTGTTTGAAATTGTGGATTTCCAAAAGCTGGTTAGAAATCTTCGATGGTGGGCAATATATTTTTGATAAAGTGTTTCTTTAGTAGCGCCCAAGTATTAACTGCCCCGGCGGGCAATCTTTCGATCCATCTTCTGGCTGCTCCAGTAAGAGTCATTGGGAATACCCTAAGCATAACAGCATCATGAGACACGCCCGAAATGTTGAAAAGGCTGGCGATGTAAAGGACATTTTCAACATGCTCATATGCGTCTTCGTCTCTGTTTCCTGAAAAAGGGTTAGCGCGAAGCTCCCTCATAAATTGGTCTTTAATTTCGAAACGAACATCCGCTCCGATTGCCGGTCTTACGAGACCCGGCCCTTGTTCAGCTCTTGTCAACGCCAAATATTCCTCAAGAGTGAGGTCATCGATGTTAACAACTTCCATGGTACCTGAAATCTAGAAATATGATCGTGAGAAAAGTTTAAAATGAAATGAAAGACTTAATATTAATCCTAATATAATTCCTGGTAGCGGCGCCAAAAACTTGATGCAGGTTTTACTGACCAGGTCTTAATATTTATTGTGTCTCGCTATACCTATGGTCTACCCTAATGCACTAACGGGCAGTGTACCCGGTCGTGTGTAGTGTAGTAAATGGTAAAGCCGAGGTCGTCCCAAGAGCTATGTGTGTTGGATTATTACTAAGTCTAATTGTCACAGAATAATGATGGTTTCGATAGGGATTTAATTAATTAAACTACTAATGCAAAATAAAAGCAGATAAATGGGTAAAGGGAAATCAATAGAGGAATAGCGGTGCTAACCTAGTCAATCCTCCTAGCTAGTTATGTCTACGTCTACCTACTTCCAATTACTTCAGGTGGGGTCAAATTCGAGAGGACATCATTTGGTCAATTCGCCCTAACCTATCAGCAAAGATGCCACCACAGGAGAAATCAGGCGCACCATCATAAGTCCTGTTGTTCCTGGTCCCCTAAGCCAAGTCATTAAGTATCGCTACATGCTAGATTCTAAATAGTGAGTACCCGGCCGTTAGGAACTTAGACACTACACCCCCAATTCTTAAGTTCATCCAAATGATAGGTGATCAGTTGGTCAAATCGCACAAGTAGAAAGGGCGTCAGTTGGTCATATCTCCTAGGCAATTGGCCTCTACCGCCATTCAAAACTACCAAATCAAGGGTGACTACCAAAGAACTATGCATGCATACACTTAGAAATAATTGTACGGAAGTAAAGGTAAACGCAAACAAAACAATTAAGGAATCATAACTAGGCTAGCACCAAAGGGTGCTTTGCCGCTCATATTAATCATGCAAATCAATTCAATATTCAAAGGTACGAAATACATGAATTGAATGTAAAAGAAATATAAAACGCTAAAGCTTATCGTTATGGAGTGACTTCTCCCTTGGAAACAGCTCCGTATGCTCCCCTAGACCTGCCTTGAGCTTTTTCCCACGTTCTCAGAGAGTTGTGTGTGGAATGGGATGATTAGAAATGCTGGAATTCGTAGGGTATTTATAGGCCAGGTCTGGGTTACGGCGTAACCAATATAGGAGTTACGCCGTAACCTTCTATTCCGTCGTAAATGCACTAGATCTGCTAGTTACGGCGTAACCTAATAAGTGGTTATGCCGTAGTCTTCAATAAACACGGTTACGTCGTAAGTGATGCAGTAGTTACGGCATATGTATCAGCGGCGTGGATCCTCATTTGACCTAATGTAGTTACGTCGTAACCTTTGGGAAGAGTTACGCCGTAACCTCTTGATAAGTTGGTATTCTGAGTCACGCAATAGTTACGACGTAATGTGAGAGAGGAGTTACGCCGTAACTTCTTCAAAATAGGCATACTGTGATAAATATTTAGTAATGTTTCCATTTCTGCGTCTCTTTAGCTCCAATGCTCGTAATTTACCTGAAAGTGGAAAACAATGGAAAACAAGCGTAAATCCATATAAATGATATAAATAACGAGCATTATCGGGAGAAATTGACACTTAATATTCAGGACTATTTGATGTTATCACCAAGATACGTGTTTTTTAATGAAAAATCTACGAAAAGTATATATAGGTATACAGATGTGACGGCGTCACTTTGTAGTTGTGACATTGTCAAATCGCCATCATTAGGGTTTCATCTTCTGCAAGTTGTCATTGTGACGGCGTCGCTTAGTACCTCTGGTGCCGTCCTGGACTGTTTCCGTTGGTGGTGACACCGTCAGCTCTCAAGCCTTGTAATATTTATGAGTCGCCACGTGTAAAATATTCATCAAATCCTCATGCGAAAAACACAAGTAACGGCGTCACATTGTAGAATGTAACTCCGTCTAGTTCCATTTTCCATACTTTTTTGTGACTTGGTCGTTTTCTTTGTTTCATTGTCTAAATTAGACCAAAACGTGTCGGTTTTCAGCTTTTGCGTCTCTAGTACTCAAAATGTGAAAAGAAACGATTTAAGGCAATAATTGATCACAAATGTACAAGTTTAGAGCTTAAATGACCCCCTAAAAATGCATGTTTTAAATCCTTATCACCAAGATAAGCTCGGATAGCAATTGTAACGAGTGTTTAGAAATTGATTGTGCAATAATCGGCACTACCAAGCTTCGATGGTGACTAAAGAGTCTAATGAGAGTTGAGTTGCCAAGATTTAAGTAACATGTATCAACACAAATGGAAACACTACTTTAAGTGAAGCGTAGGGGTTGCCCTTCGAGTCACCTCCAGCGTGAGAGTAAGTATGTGTATATGAATAATAGTAAGTATCGAGTGTGTGTTAAAGTCTGTCCATACTTGAGTGCTCTGCCAATCTATTTATAGGTGATAGAAATGGGCAGTTATACGTCTCTCGCTAGAACCGGTGAACGTGGAGGAGTCCTGCACTTTTAGGGGATTACAGAGGTTGTGTACCACGATCCCTATCTTGGCTGGAAAGCTTTGACAGGGATCTTGAACGTGGGTTTGACTTGGTCAAAGTTGTTCTTTGGACCAGTCTTCACAATGGGCACACCCCAAGGCGCGTTGTGCTTCGGTTGGCGAATTCCTAAACTGGTAACCATCGTAAAGATAGTTTTACGCCATAAGAGCCTATTCGAAGGCATTTTCTTGTTTAGTGGGAGTAGATCCCAGTGAACTCGGAGGAATAGACTTTGAGCCGATTCGGAGGGTACTTCATCAAGCCCCCCGTCGAAAGTGATATAAACATCTATGAATATATTACATTCGACTTCATAATATATCTCTAGAAAATTGAACTCCGAAAATATTGCGAATAGTTACGTCCCATCCGCTATTAATGCCAACCCACTTGCACAGGCTAATTTGAAATTTAAATAAAGGGTATTGAACGGTTTCCTTCTTGGAGATAGTGAACATCTAATCCACATAACAATCATTTAATTAGTACCTCTTTTTTTTTCTCATCAACCCACACGTGTACGTCTCATATATGCCTCTCGCACCTATAAATACTTTCTCGTTTGAAACCCTAACTTTTACCATATTCACTGTTTTTCCGTTCATTCTGATTAACTACTGCATTTCTGCAACAATTACACACCATGGAAGTCAAATTCACCATCGAAGTTCAAAACTGCACCCTCTCCAAATCCAAATTATCCCAATTGCTCTTTGATTATGACATTCCTCAAGATGTCAACGTTATGCTCCCAAAAAAGCACTAGACTATCTTTTATGCCCCTGATGCGTTTGTTGGTCTTTATACTCACTCCTTTACACATTCGAACCTTAGGATTCCTTTATCAAAATTATTTTGCGAAGTTTTAAACTATTTTAAAGTTCACATCTCTCGATTCAACCCATTTTACCTTGTCAAGCTAACTACCTTTGCCGTTATGTACAAGGCGTATGGTCCCAGTGTAGAGCTTTTAAGAGCTTTCTTCAATCTTTACCCTGGTGGCAAGTAGTTGACCCTTGCCAATAGGCCAGGAAAAGATATTTCCTTGGCTATGATGAAGCCATATACCCATATTGAGGAATGGAAAGGTATTTTTTTTATTGAGAGAAAATTTGTACCTCCAGAGTATCTAGAACTTCTTTCGAACGTTAATCAGTTTGACAAGAAAAAATTTAGGGATCAACATCAATTCCATATGCTAAAGGATCCCTTATATGATCTTATTGTCAAACATCCCATCCCTTGTCAAATCTTTCCGGAGCCCATCTTATACTCTGTGCCATTTCTAATAACTCTCATTGCTTATTTACTTCTGTAGATGATAAGGATTTAAAACTTACGTTTTTAGGGGGTCATTTAAGCCATAAATCGACACATTTTATATCCGTTACTACTTAAAATCGTTCCTTTTCACATTTTAGGTCTTTTGGAAGCAAAATGCTGGAATGAAGCATATTTGGACGAAAAGGAGTGAAAACATAAAGAAAATGGCAAAGTAAAGATCAAAGGCCACTCAGTGCACCTGACTGCGTCCTAATCAAAAGGAGACGCCGTCACTCATCAAGAAATCTGATCAAATTACAAGTGACGCCTCAAAACAAATTCTGGTTCTACAACCTGACGGCATGACGGCTAAACTCTGGAAGGCGTCTCTCTCATTTTCCACATCAGACGTCCAAGAACCAATCTCAGACGACGTCCTTCATAAAGACTGACGGCGTCACACATATCAACTGACGCCATCCCAACGACGACTTGGCCCAAACGAAACCCTAATGATGGCGACTGATAGCATCAAATAGTCCTGAATATTTAGAGTCAATTTCCTCCGATAATGCTCGTTATTTATATCATTTATATGGATTTACGCTTGTTTTCCATTGTTTTCCACTTTCAAGTAAATTACGAGCATTGGAGCTAAAGAGACGCGGAAATGGAAAGATTACTAAAGATTTATCACAGTATGCCTACTTTGAAGAAGTTACGGCGTAACTCCTCTCTCACATTACGCCGTAACTATTGCGTGACTCAGAATACCAACTTATCAAGAGGTTACGGCGTAACTCTTCCCAAAGGTTACGACGTAACTACATTAGGTCAAATGAGGATCCACGCCGCTGATACTCACGCCGCTGATACTTAAGCCGTAACTACTGCATCACTTATGATGTAACTGTGTTTATTGAAGACTATGGCGTAACCACTTATTAGGTTACGCCGTAACTAGCAGATCTAGTGCATTTACGACGGAATAGAAGGTTACGGCGTAACTCCTATATTGGTTACGCCGTAACCCAGACCTGGCCTATAAATACCCTACGAATTCCAGCATTTCTAATCATCCTATTCCACACACAACTCTCTGAGAACGTGGGAAAAAGCTCAAGGCAGGTCTAGGGGAGCATACGGAGCTGTTTCTAAGGGAGAAGTCACTCCATTACGATAAGCTTTAGCGTTTTATATTTCTTTTACTTTCAATTCATGTATTTCGTACCTTTGAATATTGAATTGATTTGCATGATTAATATGAGCGGCTAAGCACCCTTTGGTGCTAGCCTAGTTATGATTCCTTAATTGTTTTGTTTGCGTTTCCCTTTACTTCCGTAAAATTATTTCTAAGTGTATGCATGCATAGTTCTTTGGTTGTCACCCTTGGTTCGGTAGTTTTGAATGGCGGTAGAGGCCAATTGCCTAGGATATATGACCAATTGACCCTAGGTGAGCGGACTGAGACGGGAAGGGTAAGATATGACAAACTGACGACCCTTTCTACTTGTGCGATTTGACCTCACTCTTGAGGAATATTTGGCGTTGACAAGAGCTGAACAAGGGCCGGGTCTCGTAAGACCGGCAATCGGAGCGGATGTTCGTTTCGAAATTAAAGACCAATTTATGAGGGAGCTTCGCGCTAACCTTTTTTCAGGAAATTGAGACGAAGACGCATATGAGCACGTTGAAAATGTCCTATACATCGCCAGCCTTTTTAACATTCCGGGCGTGTCTCATGATGCTGTTATGCTAAGGGTATTCCTAATGACTCTTACTGGAGCAGCTAGAAGATGGATCGAAAGATTGCCCACCGGGGCAGTTAATACTTGGGCGCTACTAAAGAAACACTTTATCCAAAGATATTGCCCACCATCAAAGATCTCTAACCTGCTTTTAGAAATCCATAATTTCAAACCAAAAGACGATGAAACACTGTATCAAGCTTGGGACAGATACACCGATCTTTTTTATAAGTGTCCTACCAATGATCTGAATAACCAGCAGAAGGTCAATATTTTCTACAAAGGAATTGACGTAACTACAAGGCAAATACTGGACTATCAAGGACCTATCCCGAACATGACTCCTACCGCTGCAATTGAAGCCATTCAAAAAATGGCGGACCACTCTCAGAAATGGCACGACGGTGGGAGTAAAAGAAACCAAGGCGGAAGTTTTGACGGAATTGCAGCAATCGCTAGTAAGATTGAAAATCTCAATCGAGATATGCTGAAAGTCCGAGAAACCGTTCATGCCATCCAAGTTGGTTGTGAAATCTGTGGAGGAGGACATCTTACGAAAAATTGTCATCATATGGACGAAGAGAATTCCAGGAAAACACTGACAGAAACCTTTCCAAGCACGACACAACTCTGAAAAACCTAGAATCCATGGTGATGAAGCTCAGTGAAAAAGTAAGGAGAAATAACGATAAACCTGAAGGATCTAAACCAGCTATGGAATGTAAGGTAATTTTTTCTGATAATAACTCGAAGATTGAGATCAATAATACGGATTTAGGGGATGATTCAGTCGACAGATCTGAGTTACGCCGTAACATGCCTAATGAGTTACGGCGTAACTATGTGTTTGACAGCGATAACGGGGTTATCAAGAGTAATGAGAAAATTCACTTTAACGAATTACGCCGTAACCGAGAAACTCAGTTACGGCGTAACTGGGATACGTGGGCAGACAACTTCCTTGATGTAGGCGAATCGGAGACCCAGAAAACTAGTGAATGGTCCTACGATATTAACCTATTTCCTTTATCTCCATCTAAAAAAAAATATCACTGGTGCAAGGCTATACCAGTAACCAAGGGGGACTCATTTGACCTATGGGCTTCATGTAATCCTAGAAATGAAACTTGTGATGGAGGGTCCGACAAAGAGAGAATCAAGAATAACAAATTTTTATAGGCTTCTTACACTGATGATGAAAGACTCGAAAAACTCTCCCTTGAAGATGAAGAAGAGCCACTGATAACTCACTGGTGTGCTCCTGTCATCATAACCGACGAAGAGACCAAAAGAGCATGGCCTACATGCAACCCCTTCCGCGAGTATTGCAATGGCGGAGACAATGAAAGAAATGAAGAGTGGACATGCCCTCATGAGCATGAAAGACATTGTATAAGATTCGGTGATTTAGCATTTAAAGATTGGTACGCAATTTAATTCGGGGATGCCAAGATCGATCCAAACCTTCTTAAGAAGCTAAAAATTGATTACGAAGAGCACATTCAGAAAAAGGAAGAGGCTAATTATGATCTAAGATGCACGAATGAGCATTTAAGTGAAACTGACAACAAGAAATTATGCAGTCACTGGTGCGAAAGAGTAAAATATCATGGGGAAATTTTCTGGGCGTCATGCAACCCGTATGATGATATGTGTAACGGAGGAAGCGGCTCTGAAAGAATAGGTAAGGATGAATTATTTTGGTCCTCAACCAATGATGAGGAAAGAACGAGTTTGCCTTGGCTGGACAACCTGGGATTCGATAGTTGGGTGAAGATTAAGTATGGATACGTGGACACATTAACCAAAGAGAAGATTTGGAAGGAATACATGGATCGAGAAAATTCAAACAACGAAAGTCTCAACAACACGAGTGAGATAACAATTGAAAAAGACAAAGAGTTGGTTAGTGATGATAAAGAACAATGCAAACGCATTTTAGTGGAGAATCTGCTCGATGAAATGAGGAGTTCACTGATCCCGATGACGAAGCTTACGAACAAAGGAGGTGCAAACTCCTGGGGATTCCCTCCAAAAGACCACCTCCAATTATTGTCAAAAAATATGAATTCACTCGCTACCACCTGGGACCGGATGAGAAATTTTGTAAAGTCCGGAAAATCAAAACCAATGAATAACTTCGAACTGCTTCGAATGTTGCATGGATGAGGCATAATTTGATGAAAGATATTGAGGAAGTGGGGCAAGTTCAAAGGCCCCCATAGTACCCCGCGGCTCTGAGTCTAACTTAAAGACTCATTTAAAAAAGAAAAGTGCTCTTTCGGGAGATAACCCGAATTATCCCTTTCTTTTGTTTTTATTTCTTTTCTGTTGGGTTTTGTGTTTTCTAAACATTGTTGCAGGAAACGAGGAATGAATTGCTGCTGCAGTTGCTGATCTAAATAGAGTTACGGCGTAACTCATCTTGGTGATTACGCCATAACCAATGTTTTAGCAGCAGAACTCTTGACGCATTGCCAATTACGGCGTAATACCATCTCAGTGGTTACGCCGTAACTACTCGCTTTTACAGCTCATAACAGGTTTTGCCAGTTACGGCGTAACTCCCTCATAGGAGTTAGGACGTAACTTTCCTCTGCTTTAATTCTTTCATTTTAAAATACAGTAACCTTGTATTAGTTTTTAAATGAACTTTGTGGGTGTGTTTCCTGTAAACCCTCACGAGACTTCACTCGTCCATGATGAGTATGTAAATACTCATCATTTTTGTACAATATAAACTGCAAAATCATCTGAAAACACTCAGAAACACATCAAAATGATCAAAATATCACAAATCAGTGTTTTATGTGTCTTAAATGCAAAAATATCAAAATCAGATGAAAAACATATCAAATTTGCAAAAATTGCAGTTTTAGTCCCCCAAGTTTATAAAATTGTCAAAAATAGTTCCTGAGCCAAAATTTCAAAAAGAAAAGTCACCAAAGGTCTCTTTAAAATCATAAATTGTCATATTTGGTCCTTTGATGAGAAATCTAAAAGTTTTGAGAAAGTTACAATTTAGTCCCTAAAAATCCAAAATTGGTCAAAACTAGTCCTTGGAAATTTTCAAAAATGTCTAAATCAACCCTTGGATTATTAAACTTGGCAAGACCAACCCCTTGACTACTTTTCATAAGTTACATGTTTGGTCCTTTGGTTTTGAAGAATTACACAATTGGTCCCTAGAGTAGTAAATGGATTCAAAGTTAATACCTAAACCTAATAACTACTTAAGTCCAATCTATCCTAAAACCCAAAACCTCCCAAGCCCATTACCCCTTGGTCCAGTCCAATTCTAAACCCGGTCAAAATTATTAACCCTACCCCCTTCTTCTCCTTCCCACTTCCCGCCCAAACAAACACACCCAGACAAACACACCCAGACAAACACACCCACGCACTTTCCCTGACACACTCAACCTCTCTTTATCTCTTCCCCAAACCCACGCTTGTCTCCCCAGTGGACAAGAAAGAATACAGAGAAGAGAGAGAGACGGAGACAGAAGAGACAGAGGAAAGAGGCACGCGTGTTTTGGCTCATTATCTCACACAAGTCACACAAGAGAGAGAAGACAGAGGAGGGGTGGGAGTGATATAAAACAGCCTTTGTAGCCAAGTTATAAGGCATCTAGTTAGTTTTTCTATTAGTTAGTTTTTTTTAGTTTTCATTTTTTTTCCTAGACTTCATGTTTTTGGTCCAGGTTTCACGCTTTAGAAATCTGTTACCATTTTCTTCTTAATTTTAGTTGTTAGTTAGTAGTTGTAATCTTAACTCAAATCTTGTACTTTCTTTTCATTAATGAAGAATTTCCTTTTCAATTTAAATATCCTTTGTCATTCGCAATTGAATTAAGGTTTTCTCTATGTTTAAAAGTCTTTAATTTCTGTCTTTAAACTCATATAAGCTTTAATGAGCTTATGTGCACTCATTGTGGATTAACTAGTTCTTAAAAACCAGTTTTAGCAAATAGTCAACGAAAGTCAAAGTCTCAGAGTCAAATCAGTTCTAGATAAATTTCTGTTTTCAAATTGTTGCAATGTTAAGTTTTTATGTTTGTTTAAGCATTTGGATTTAATTTAAGTCAATTCTCACCAGTTTTTAAAGTTTAAAATACAATTTGGAACTCTAAAAGACTGTTTGGAACAGCCTAGTTCTGGGTCAATTTACCATTTCGACCCACTTTGGGTCTTGCATTAGGCAAGTTAAGAGTCATTTCAAGTTTGCCATTTGATTTTGTTTGCAACTCCAGCTTCTAAGAAAGAATCAATTGTTTTTTTTTTCTCTCGCGTCAAACTGCCACAGCAGCCCCCTGCACCAATTTTCTCAGCTTATTTATAAGCTGTAGACAGATTTTCATGGCCTACCCAAGGGGGCAAAAGGAAGTCAGCCAGGTGTACTCCAAGTTCCCAGAAGCTCAGGTCTCAAACCCCTCTCTAGCTTATCTCAAATAAGCTCTAAAGTGAGCACCTTGGCCCTGTCCACTGCTGCAGCCACAGTAGCTAAGTTTATCTTTTTCAAATTTTTTGTTTCAAGCGCTTATTGGATTAGTTAGTTAGCTTATTCTAGGATTCCGTGTAGTGTATTAGTTAGGATCCGTTTAATTTAGGTAACCTCAAGTGCTTATTTTGGTTGGTTTTTGCTTGTTCCATCATAGTGTGTTATTCCAACTGATTATCTATTTGTTTGGGTCCAATCTGTGGCAACAAGGTGTGTTTGTTTGGTTTCCAACTGCTGTAAATAAGCTGTGCAAACAGCTTCTTAGTTGCTCAAATTTTGTTCTTGGAATATTGGATATGTGAAGGTTAGCTATGATGAATTGATAGGGCCTTTAGAGTTGGCTAGATAGCTTTTAATTAGGCTCAAACTTGCCCCTATAGCTGCTGTTTTTACAGCAGTGCAGCAGCCTTGGTGGTGTTTTAGCTTATTAATGTTTTCCATGCTTTAGCTTTAGGATCCCTCTAGCTTAATGTCCTCGCCAACTGTTTTTTTTTTTCTTTTTTTTTGTAGCCTATTTGCTCATGTGCTAGCTTATTGTGTTTACATCATGCTTATTTAATGCATTGATTCGCTTGTTTGGAGCTCATAAATGGCAATGGGGTGTTTGTTTGTGTTGGTTTGGAACCTGTTTGTTTTTGCTTCTAATTACTATATACACTGCTGAATCTGCTTATCTCTTTTTTTTATTTAGTCCTAGCTTGCTTCTGTCTTGGTTGCCTGTCTTAACTGTTAAAGGGTTGTTTGGCTTGTGTTTTGTCCACAGCAGTGGATGAATAAGCTGATTTGCAGCTTAATTTCAGTGTTTGTAAGTGTAATCCTCTGTAAAAAGGTTGTTATTTTGTCCCTTGTTCAGTTGCAAAAAGAAAGTTAAATAAAATAAAAAAAAAAAATGCAAAACTGACATGGGTGGGACTCGAACCCACGCCACTTAGCTCACAACCAACACCTTCACCAACGCGCCCTTGGGACTTTATTGGTTATCTTTTGTATTATCTAATATATAAGGTGATTAGGCAGTTTGTGGTTTAAGCTCTTTTGAGCTTATTTCCAGCTTATTTTCCAAAGCAACCACCACCTTTTTAATTTTTCTTAGGATCAGTACCCTCTAAAGTAGTTTTTGTGATTTTTTCAGATTTTTCTCAAAGTATTTAGTATTTTTAATTAATTTATTAGTGTTAATTAGTTTTTAATTCGTAATAAATAAAATAAAAGTCAAAAAAATATTCCGCTTTTTCCTAAAATTCTTTTTAGCCATGTAGGATGTAGGAAAATTGTTTTTACATTCGTAGGACTTTTATTTCACAAATTTTACGTTTTATCTTGCGCTCCAGCGTAATTTTTATAAATAACGTACGTTTTCATTTTAGGCCACGTTTTTAGATATTTTAAGTTTACGTTTTAGTTAAAATAGTTTATTTAAGTCATTTTGTTTTATAAAATCACAAAAACATCATTTTTAAAATAGTGATAGCGTTTATTTAATAGATTTTATCTTTTTAAATTTCCTTTAATTTGCATTTAAGCCGTTGTTATTTGTTGGCTTTTCCTGTAGTTATAATAATCCAAATTCTCCTTTCCCGTTCAAATCTCGCGATCACTATACGTTTGATAATCCATTGCATAGCTCGCTGGGACATAACGACCCGGGGAGACTCTATACTCCTCTGATCTTCATTGATTTCGTGCTTGAGCTGTTTTAAGTTTTCTTACGCTTGCGTGAGAGAACTTGACGGTTTAGCGCGCATCAAATTTTTGGCGCCGCTGCCGGGGAGCTGTGCGGCTTATCTTCCGTCTAGCAGATTAGTGATCTGGATATTCACTCTTTGTTCATACCATCCATCTGTATATGTTTGTATTTTCTTATAAAATCAAAAATCCAAAAAGATTTTCAGTCTTTGTTTTTGCATCATGTTTATCCAAAAATCCAAAAATATCCATCTTTACCCTCTCACATCTTTGATTCTTCATCCCTACCCCTCTGAAAACATTTGATTCTTTCTATGTCTTATCCTCACCCTCTTGATTGTCAATGGTGTGGTAGTCCTTATAATGGTGGCAATTGCCCCAGTTGTGGCATGGTGGAGTCAGGAAACGGGTCTGTCTATAACCAAGATCCCTATTCCTACCATAACACGACTGATTTATTCCATCAGCTACCACACTGTGAGACTCAGCAGTTTTACTGTTGTGAGTACTGTGGTGGTTCACATTCCAGTTCTGATTGTCAATCAGGAAACACTCTTGTCTATGAGCAGGTTCCTGATAACGATTATGACTACAACACATACCACTCACAACCACATCAGTTTTACTGTTGTGAGTATTGTGGAGGTCCTCACTTTAGCTCGGATTGTCAAACAAGGAATCCATTTCCTTGTAACAATTACGACTCTTCGTATCAAGACCAACCTCCACAGTACCAAATGATTCAAGCGACTCCTCATGAAACTACGACAGACCTTCTACTGAAGACTCTGGAGTTATTAAAAGAACTTAAGGAGGAGTCAGCTATGTCCTCCCAAAATAATCCAAATGAAAAATCCATCGAAGAATTGTTAGCTGAAGAACAGGCTGCTAAATTAGATTCCCAGATTGCCAGTGAAAACTCTATTAGGGAATTAATTAAAATACAAAAAGCAGCCAAATCTAGCTCTCGATTCCGTTTTATTCCTGATGACAGTGATGATGAGGATACACTTGATATCCTTCAATTCTATAAATATTCATCAAGCTCATCAGTTGATATCCCAGCAGTTGAGATTTCATCTCAAACAACTGCTATCACAACCGAAGCTCCCACTCACTCTCTGAACATGGGGGACGAGCATCTTGACACTGTTCCTGAAAAGGAATCGGACGAATTCATAAAGTCTAGTGTTGAGGACCTTGTCCCAATCCCGAGAGAGTCACAGGGAACCTTTGACCATATGTGTGATTCTCTTTCCCCTCTTGAGTGTTCAAATGATCATTTTGAAACTTTCTCCAATTTTAGCGACGATTGTGCTTCCTTTGGAAACATCGAGTACGTTGAGGCATCACTTCCACAATCTGATGCTGATCCCCTTCTTGAGGAGTTCTCCGGTGAACTCACTCACATCAATCTACTCTTTGATTTCGAAGCCGATCTGGGAGAGACTGAAAGTCTCATTGATAATGATCGTTCACTCACTTCTTACCCCAACAATCCAAATGAGAATGTTGATCACTTTGTTCCCGAAACATTCAAAGCTACTCTCACCAATCCTCTATTTGAATTCGACTCTGAATTCACTTTAATTTCTGAGAATCCACTCTTTGATACTCAGATTGAGGATAGTGATGAGTCTACAGTGGAACAAGAGTTCACAAATTCACATCATGTGAATGATTCTCTTCATGAGGAGTTCGCCGGTGAACTCACTCATATCATGACTCCGCCGGAGTATGATTGCTTGGAGGGCAAAAATCATGATCGGGGGGAAAAGTTCTCAATCATGAGAGTTTGTATTTTTATGACAAATTTTCCAACCCTCCCACCCGAGATGCCTTCCAACCCAAAGAGCTCAACCAATAAAATCCAAATAAGTGCAATTGCACTTAATCCCGAGGAAGAAGATCTAGTTATGATTGTTATCATGATCTTCCTTCTTTTCTTCACCTACTTGGTGACTTCCTCTCTTCTTCACTCGTTCGGGAGTGAGGACACTATCTTTGACCCCGGCATTTTCATTTATCATTTGTGAGCCGGGTCTTCCTCTGTATATCTCATCGGTGTGGAACTTTCACGTGCTTCAAATGTTTGTCCAAACATCTTGAATGAAAGTCCGATGGAGATTGCTTCTTCCACTTTGCTTCCCCATGAACCAATGAATTCGGGGTCGAGTCAAGCTAGCGACTCGGGAATCAAAAACAGTAGCATGCCATATGGGTTTTCACCCATATTTCTGTCTTCTCACCTCTTTCTACCACCCTAGTGTGGGGGGGTTACCCACATGTTATATAAAAAAAAAAAAAAAAAAAAAAAAAAAAAAAAAAAAAAAAAAAAAAAAAACCTTTTCTAAATAATGGCCGTAATATTTCCCTTTTACGTTCTATGTTTCGGCATAACCGCCGGTACTTTGAATATTGAGGGCAATATTCATTTCTAAGTGTGGGGGGGAATTCTCACGAATTTTATCATGTAATTATACCGCCTAATTCCCCCGTTTTTGGCCAAAAATTTTTTTTTTTGGAGTAAGTGTTTTGCACTTACTCATTTGGCTATCAGTCCGCCTTGTCTAATAGACTAAAGGATTGGCTAATCCAGGAGCAAACGGCTCTTGGTAAAGATTTCTCAAATCCGTTTATATGGCTTGCAATTTGCCCAAAATTGTATGGTATTCGACTCACCATATCCTAAAAAGTGAAGAGTTGGCTAGCCCGCAAGTTTATGGCTTGTGGTAAAGGCAGTGGAAAAACCATAATTGGTAATCAGCTCACCAAAGATAATATTGATAATTTATCTAAGAGTTGGCTAGTCCAGAAGGGTACGGCTTCTGGTAAAGACAAAATCAAATCCGTTGAAAGCTGGTGGTTTGCTCAAAATCACATGGTTATCAGTGTACCATGGTTCTTACTTGAACTGAAACATTTGGCTACTCCAGAAGTAATGGCTTTTGGTAAAGAGATTAAAATCCATTATGTTTTCTCAAATCATTGCTAGGGACTAGCAATATCTCAGTGTGGGGGATTGATGAGTATGTAAATACTCATCATTTTTGTACAATATAAACTGCAAAATCATCTGAAAACACTCAGAAACACATCAAAATGATCAAAATATCACAAATCAGTGTTTTATGTGTCTTAAATGCAAAAATATCAAAATCAGATGAAAAACATATCAAATTTGCAAAAATTGCAGTTTTAGTCCCCCAAGTTTATAAAATTGTCAAAAATAGTTCCTGAGCCAAAATTTCAAAAAGAAAAGTCACCAAAGGTCTCTTTAAAATCATAAATTGTCATATTTGGTCCTTTGATGAGAAATCTAAAAGTTTTGAGAAAGTTACAATTTAGTCCCTAAAAATCCAAAATTGGTCAAAACTAGTCCTTGGAAATTTTCAAAAATGTCTAAATCAACCCTTGGATTATTAAACTTGGCAAGACCAACCCCTTGACAACTTTTCATAAGTTACATGTTTGGTCCTTTGGTTTTGAAGAATTACACAATTGGTCCCTAGAGTAGTAAATGGATTCAAAGTTAATACCTAAACCTAATAACTACTTAAGTCCAATCTATCCTAAAACCCAAAACCTCCCAAGCCCATTACCCCTTGGTCCAGTCCAATTCTAAACCCGGTCAAAATTATTAACCCTACCCCCTTCTTCTCCTTCCCACTTCCCGCCCAAACAAACACACCCAGACAAACACACCCAGACAAACACACCCACGCACTTTCCCTGACACACTCAACCTCTCTTTATCTCTTCCCCAAACCCACGCTTGTCTCCCCAGTGGACAAGAAAGAATACAGAGAAGAGAGAGAGACGGAGACAGAAGAGACAGAGGAAAGAGGCACGCGTGTTTTGGCTCATTATCTCACACAAGTCACACAAGAGAGAGAAGACAGAGGAGGGGTGGGAGTGATATAAAACAGCCTTTGTAGCCAAGTTATAAGGCATCTAGTTAGTTTTTCTATTAGTTAGTTTTTTTTAGTTTTCATTTTTTTTCCTAGACTTCATGTTTTTGGTCCAGGTTTCACGCTTTAGAAATCTGTTACCATTTTCTTCTTAATTTTAGTTGTTAGTTAGTAGTTGTAATCTTAACTCAAATCTTGTACTTTCTTTTCATTAATGAAGAATTTCCTTTTCAATTTAAATATCCTTTGTCATTCGCAATTGAATTCAGGTTTTCTCTATGTTTAAAAGTCTTTAATTTCTGTCTTTAAACTCATATAAGCTTTAATGAGCTTATGTGCACTCATTGTGGATTAACTAGTTCTTAAAAACCAGTTTTAGCAAATAGTCAACGAAAGTCAAAGTCTCAGAGTCAAATCAGTTCTAGATAAATTTCTGTTTTCAAATTGTTGCAATGTTAAGTTTTTATGTTTGTTTAAGCATTTGGATTTAATTTAAGTCAATTCTCACCAGTTTTTAAAGTTTAAAATACAATTTGGAACTCTAAAAGACTGTTTGGAACAGCCTAGTTCTGGGTCAATTTACCATTTCGACCCACTTTGGGTCTTGCATTAGGCAAGTTAAGAGTCATTTCAAGTTTGCCATTTGATTTTGTTTGCAACTCCAGCTTCTAAGAAAGAATCAATTGTTTTTTTTTTCTCTCGCGTCAAACTGCCACAGCAGCCCCCTGCACCAATTTTCTCAGCTTATTTATAAGCTGTAGACAGATTTTCATGGCCTACCCAAGGGGGCAAAAGGAAGTCAGCCAGGTGTACTCCAAGTTCCCAGAAGCTCAGGTCTCAAACCCCTCTCTAGCTTATCTCAAATAAGCTCTAAAGTGAGCACCTTGGCCCTGTCCACTGCTGCAGCCACAGTAGCTAAGTTTATCTTTTTCAAATTTTTTGTTTCAAGCGCTTATTGGATTAGTTAGTTAGCTTATTCTAGGATTCCGTGTAGTGTATTAGTTAGGATCCGTTTAATTTAGGTAACCTCAAGTGCTTATTTTGGTTGGTTTTTGCTTGTTCCATCATAGTGTGTTATTCCAACTGATTATCTATTTGTTTGGGTCCAATCTGTGGCAACAAGGTGTGTTTGTTTGGTTTCCAACTGCTGTAAATAAGCTGTGCAAACAGCTTCTTAGTTGCTCAAATTTTGTTCTTGGAATATTGGATATGTGAAGGTTAGCTATGATGAATTGATAGGGCCTTTAGAGTTGGCTAGATAGCTTTTAATTAGGCTCAAACTTGCCCCTATAGCTGCTGTTTTTACAGCAGTGCAGCAGCCTTGGTGGTGTTTTAGCTTATTAATGTTTTCCATGCTTTAGCTTTAGGATCCCTCTAGCTTAATGTCCTCGCCAACTGTTTTTTTTTTCTTTTTTTTGTAGCCTATTTGCTCATGTGCTAGCTTATTGTGTTTACATCATGCTTATTTAATGCATTGATTCGCTTGTTTGGAGCTCATAAATGGCAATGGGGTGTTTGTTTGTGTTGGTTTGGAACCTGTTTGTTTTTGCTTCTAATTACTATATACACTGCTGAATCTGCTTATCTCTTTTTTTTATTTAGTCCTAGCTTGCTTCTGTCTTGGTTGCCTGTCTTAACTGTTAAAGGGTTGTTTGGCTTGTGTTTTGTCCACAGCAGTGGATGAATAAGCTGATTTGCAGCTTAATTTCAGTGTTTGTAAGTGTAATCCTCTGTAAAAAGGTTGTTATTTTGTCCCTTGTTCAGTTGCAAAAAGAAAGTTAAATAAAATAAAAAAAAAAAAATGCAAAACTGACATGGGTGGGACTCGAACCCACGCCACTTAGCTCACAACCAACACCTTCACCAACGCGCCCTTGGGACTTTATTGGTTATCTTTTGTATTATCTAATATATAAGGTGATTAGGCAGTTTGTGGTTTAAGCTCTTTTGAGCTTATTTCCAGCTTATTTTCCAAAGCAACCACCACCTTTTTAATTTTTCTTAGGATCAGTACCCTCTAAAGTAGTTTTTGTGATTTTTTCAGATTTTTCTCAAAGTATTTAGTATTTTTAATTAATTTATTAGTGTTAATTAGTTTTTAATTCGTAATAAATAAAATAAAAGTCAAAAAAATATTCCGCTTTTTCCTAAAATTCTTTTTAGCCATGTAGGATGTAGGAAAATTGTTTTTACATTCGTAGGACTTTTATTTCACAAATTTTACGTTTTATCTTGCGCTCCAGCGTAATTTTTATAAATAACGTACGTTTTCATTTTAGGCCACGTTTTTAGATATTTTAAGTTTACGTTTTAGTTAAAATAGTTTATTTAAGTCATTTTGTTTTATAAAATCACAAAAACATCATTTTTAAAATAGTGATAGCGTTTATTTAATAGATTTTATCTTTTTAAATTTCCTTTAATTTGCATTTAAGCCGTTGTTATTTGTTGGCTTTTCCTGTAGTTATAATAATCCAAATTCTCCTTTCCCGTTCAAATCTCGCGATCACTATACGTTTGATAATCCATTGCATAGCTCGCTGGGACATAACGACCTGGGGAGACTCTATACTCCTCTGATCTTCATTGATTTCGTGCTTGAGCTGTTTTAAGTTTTCTTACGCTTGCGTGAGAGAACTTGACGGTTTAGCGCGCATCAGTCCACTTGGGACACCAAGTGGTTTAAAAGGCTTGTTGCATGCGCTAAATGCAACCGTGATTCCTACGAAAGTGAGTTAGGTTGTTTTTCATTTTTATTTTTTCTTTTTATAATTATGCTTGTCGGTATTGTGATTTCAGGGATTGAAGTTTGTTCATGACGCTTAAACGAAGGCACGGTTCTTTTTCGTGGGCCTTCTTCTTTTTGGAGCAAATTTCAGGGAAGTTCTCGCTCTAATTCTACCTTTCTCTTCACCTTTATTTTAATACCTAGTACAAAAGGGACTTTGTACATTTCAAGTGGGGGGACGGGAGTAGAATTATCTCTTGAACTTTATTTCGCCCTCATTTTTCTAGTTTATTTTGAAAAATTATGCCATCTTTAAAATTTTGACATGTTTTTCCGAACCTAACTAGATTAGACCTTAGCCGAGCACATACAACCCTTAACATTACATGGTGAGATTAGCCTTATCCGTTTCCAATATTTTACCCCAAATCCACCAAATTATGAGTGTGTCGGTAGCTTGTAAACTTTAGAACTTGGCCTTTGCATCATTTCGAGACCATAGACGAGGTATGTTGAGTTCGCTCGATGTATTTGGACTTTTCAGTTTTAGAAGGCAATATTAAAGGATTATCACCCATACAACCTACCATTGTGAGTCTATCGATTAGTCACCTCGACTTTTTGACCCCTATGTGAAACCCTTTTGTTGCACTCACCTTTAGTGCAAGATACCCCTAGATACACCCTTTTGAGCCATTCCTTTCATTTTGTCAACCCAATATATTATTTCGTTACACCTATACACCTTAGCCTACCCTGTAGTCTTTATTTGTGATTTAGAAATCATCATTTGCCTAAGTTCAAGGTTCGAGTGGAAAGGTTTGGAAATCACGCTTTCATCAACAACATTTATGAACATCATTCGAATTCCCATTGTTCATCTCAAGTGGGGGGATGTTATGTTATTATGTTATGATTCAAAAAAATAAAATAAAATATTGAGTTATCTTGATTAGTATAGTTTGAGCATTATTGATTAGTATCGTGGAGGCCACCTCGGTCACATTTGAAGATTGGAGTTGGTAGTTTTGCCAACAGAAGAAGAAAAGGTGGTGTGCCCATCATGACGTCCTCTAATGACACATCTACCTTGCATTTCATGATCCGGTTTCTAGACTTCTAAACTTGAACTTTGGGCGGACGGTAAGTGGTGATGACTTGGTTATAGATTTAGACTACCTGTTTGTTTTTCAATTTACACCAATTATATATCCCATGTCTTCTCCTACCCTTTAGTCATGAAGCATGTCTAGGTGATGCATCGAGCAATATTTGGTGTCTTGGCCATGGATTTGGTCATGTATAATTGATTTTTTCCACTTCGCCGTGACATGTTAGTAATGACAAGTCACCCCTTAACCTTTGTCGTGTCTACCCATATTGCCTTCGAGAATTGTTTAGTCCTTAACTCTAGTGGTGGAGATTTGTGTAACTGCCAAGCTTATGATAGAATACATGCTATGACTGTGCGATTCAGTGATCTCCCCGAAATTGACACTTAGAATAGTTGAGAGATTTGAGTGTTTGTTCCCCTTTCGTGAGGTGTTCGGCTATGTTTTATTCAAGCATAAGGGATTTGTAAACTCATATTTTCCAGGTTTTGGGAGAGATCTTTTTAGGAATCTATCTAATAAGGTCAACTTGAGGGCAAGTAGAGTTCAAGTGGAGGGATATTTGATAGCATCAAATAGTCCTGAATATTTAGTGTCAATTTCCCCCGATAATGCTCGTTATTTATATCATTTATATGGATTTACGCTTGTTTTCCATTGTTTTCCACTTTCAGGTAAATTACGAGCATTGGAGCTAAAGAGACGCGGAAATGGAAACATTACTAAAGATTTATCACAGTATGCCTATTTTGAAGATGTTACGGCGTAACTCCTCTCTCACATTACGCCGTAACTATTGCGTGACTCAGAATACCAACTTATCAAGAGGTTATGACGTAACTACATTAGGTCAAATGAGGATCCACGCCGCTGATACTTACGCCGTAACTACTGCATCACTTACGACATAACCGTGTTTATTGAAGACTACGTCGTAACCACTTATTAGGTTACGCCGTAACTAGCAGATCTAGTGCATTTACGACGGAATAGAAGGTTACGGCGTAACTCCTATATTGGTTACGCCGTAACCTAGACCTGGCCTATAAATACCCCATGAATTCTAGCATTTCTAATCATCCCATTCCACATACAAGTCTTTGAGAACGTGGGAAAAAGCTCAAGGCAGGTCTAGGGGAGCATACAGAGCTGTTTCCCAGGGAGAAGTCACTCCATTACGATAAGCTTTAGCGTTTTATATTTCTTTTACTTTCAATTCATGTATTTCGTACCTTTGAATATTGAATTGATTTGCATGATTAATATGAGCGGCTAAGCACCCTTTGGTGCTAGCCTAGTTATGATTCCTTAATTGTTTTGTTTGCGTTTACCTTTACTTTCGTACAATTATTTCTGAGTGTATGCATGCATAATTCTTTGGTAGTCACCCTTGGTTCGGTAGTTTTGAATGGCGGTAGAGGCCAATTGCCTAGGAGATATGACCAACTGACCCTAGGTGAGCGGACTGAGATGGGAAGGGTAAGATATGACCAACTGACGACCCATTCTACTTGTACGATTTGACCAACTGATCACCTATCGTTTGAATGAACTTAAGAACTGGGGGGTGTAGTGTCTAAGTTCCTAACGGCGGGGCACTCACTATTTTGAATCTAGCATATAGCGGTACTTAATGACTTGGCTTAGAGGACCAGGAACAATAGGACTTATGACGGTGCGCCTGATTTCTCCTGTGGTGGCATCTTTGCTGATAGGTTAGGGCGAATTGACCAAATGTTGTCCTCTCGAATTTGACCCCACCTGAAGTAATTGGAAGTAGGTAGACGTAGACATAACTAGCTAGGAAGATTGACTAGGTTAGCACCACTATTCCTCTACTGATTTCCCTTTACCCATTTATCTGCTTTTATTTTATTCTGCATTAGTAGTTTAAGTAATTAATTCCATATCGAAACAATTATTCTGTGACACTAGACTTAGTAATAATCCAACACACATAGCTCTTGGGACGACCTCGGCTTTACCATTTACTACACTACACGCGATCGGGTACACTTCCCGTTAGTGCATTAGGGTAGACCATAGGTATAGCGAGACACTATAAATATTAAGACCTGGTCAGTAAAACCTGCATCAGCGACCTGACGACGTCACTAGCAAAAGGTGACGCCGTCGCATTTGTAAATCTATATATAGAATTCAATTTTTCTGTATTTGAAGAGGTAGAACTTTGGAGAGCAAACCCTAATTCAGTTGTAGTCCGATTTGGATAATATTCTAGGGTTCCATACCCTATTTTACATCATAAGATAAGTTTGTGTATCTATATTATCATTATCTCTACCCCATGTTTAATTGTATGTGTGTATGCTTGCTTGTTTAACATGAGTAGCTAAATTATCCTTGTGTTTGCTTAGATCTATGAAACCTAGTTGTTAATTATTGTTAGGTTGTCTCTTGTCTTAATTGGTAGACGCTAGAGTAAGGAAAACTGGCTTCTTCTTTAATTGTTGCGAGCTTGAACGTCCTAAATAGCAAAAAAGCTTAGGAGTACACCTATTCCATTCGTTGTGTTTATTGCGTGAGTTGTAGCTTAAGGATAATAGAGTATTCGGGGGAGATACTATTGTACTTGCCAATCCCGGATAGTTTAGAGGAGAGTTACAATTCATAGAACTAGGGAATTAGGCACCCCCATGACCAAACAGAATACAACGCAACAATTAAGTTGAGGATGTGACAATTCAACCGACTAATAAGAGATAACTAGGGAGTAAGAACATCTAACTAAACACATTTTTAATCATCATACGATCACATCTACAATTAGCATAATATATCCACAGTTTAAGTAGTTAATTAGTAAGTAGTAATTAAAAGTAGTTAAAATCGGTAGAAGTACCACCCCCCACTCCTATACCCTGAGATATTTACTTTGCTTTCTAAAAAATAAAAAAAAGACTAAAAAGAATTTCCCTCAACCTCACCTTCACGTCATACATCTCTTTCTAACATATTAGAGAACAAATCAATCCCCTGGGCTTACCCCATACTACACTACAACGATTAGGTACACTGCCTAGAGGGTTGAAAAACTTGCTCATAAAAAAGGAAGTATTTTTGTAACACCCCAACCCGCTAAGGGTAGAAGTATTACAAAATGGTGTCATATCAAAGCATACATAATGAACATAACAAAGCAGCGGAAGTCTTAAATAAATAACCAAAGGAATATCCAGCCAACACGGCTTAAACGTTACATAAGTTCAAAGGAATAATCCAAGACATAAATAAGCATAATCCGAGTCTAAATAATGTCAACATAATGAAGTAGAAACTAAGATGACTAAAGCCATAAGTCCGCATATCCGCTCATCACTCAAACCCATAGCTAAGAATCCCAGCATCTAGCTTAATTACCTGCCGCATGGAAAGAAAACGCGGCTGAGCTTAAAAAGCCCAGTGAACAGATATATATATAACAAACGAATAAATCGAAGGGTAAGTAACGAAGGTAGCATAATCATAAGGTGCAAATGGAAATATCATAAGGCATAACAAAGGATAACGAATAGAAATAGAAATGAAAGGTCAGTCCTCAACCACGAGCCCATATCATATCATACACATATCATATCATATCATAACAGTTGTATCCCGAGGGGTGACCTCGGAATACCATATATAGGAGGGGAGACCTCAAGTAACAATGGAGTGATCAACTCCCAGAAATGTGAAGACGCAGATTGCACCCGATATCATTCACCAGACAGAGCTCCAATCAGATCAAATCCCTCGAAACATATCATATCTAGGATGCATCCATACGCCCCCCAGTGGCCAAATCATATACATATCAAATCATATCATAACATATCATAATAGGGGACGGTGTGTATCATCACTCGTACACACTGGAGTCATGCCATTGGTGCATCAATGACACGGTCAGGTTACCTTCCTGACTAGGAAACATATTTTGGCTCGGGTATCAGACTGAAGGGTCAAAGCATATTCATATCATAAGGGTTCATATCATATTTCATATCAAAGTTTCATATCATAGTTTCATATCGGAGTTTCATATCAAAGGTTCATATAAGTTTCATATCAAAGGGAGCATAGCAAAGTCATAGGAAAGCCCTAATCATGAGGCTTAGAGTACAACGTAACAGTTCAAGCTAATATCGAAAGATGTATAAGAATCACGAGAAACCTTAAGAGATAAGGTCAGAATATCTGTACCTTATTCGAAGCAAAACACAATGAAAGTAAAATCAGGAAAGAAGATCAATCCCGTCGCCCGGAACCTATATGAATTAAATAACGTTCTATAAGAATCAGATTACTCGTTTAAGACGGCTTTCCATTTTTATTAATCTTTCCATTTTAAGTACTTTCTATTTTAGGCAGCTTTCTATTTTAGGCAGGTTTCCATATTTAGCAACTTTTCATAATTAGCAGGTTTCCATATTTAGCAAGTTTCCATATTTAGTAACTTTAGTCACTTATCTAAAGTTAAATAATGAAAATGAGTGTTATTATGATTTAAGGATCATTTATGACAAGTTACAAAAGTTTAGGGTTTAAAATGTCAATAATGTAAAGTATAGGGTTAAAAGTGTAAATATAGCAAGTTTACTCATTTTACTCATTAAATCCATTTAGTTACTATATTAACAAGTTAATCCATCAAGTTTCATAATTTACAAAATAACCCCTTAACTTTATTAAATCATGTAATTACAAAACCCTAGTTTTAGATTATGATTACGTATAGGTTTTAACACATGTAGACTTGATTATCAATAGATTATGCAACTCATATGAGATGTCCATTATAAAGTCGAGACATCCCTTCCAAAATATATATAGTACGCCCCATGTAAAGACCAAAACGAGTTTGTAAATCATTCGTTATCGAATCCATTAATCACATACGTATTCGTATAGTTTCACAAGCTCATTAAACCCTTTATTACCATACATATAAGTCTACATAAAGAAGCACCAAATTCAGTTTTGTATGAATATTATCATGTCATATATCATACGATTTATAGAGATTAAGAATCAATGTTTTATGTACTCTTGTTTTATCATTTCATGTGACAATGTACTTATGATTTTATGTGATATAATCCGACATAACAAGCCCTAGAAATATATCCATGGCCACGAATTGGACAAGAAACAAAGAGAAAGATACGGGAGATGATGATACGTTACCCTAGTAGCGTGTACGGGACAAGGAAACAAGAATCAAAGCACCACGATCAAAACCAAGCCTCCTTGGCTAAAACAAAACCCACGGCTACAATAATCACCCCACGTCCAAGCTTATTTTCGAACCAAACACAATCACCACGTCCACCAATCGATCACACACGATCACGAGCCTCCTAGGAACATTTGTTTGTATGATTTTCGGATGATAATGAAGAAATAAAAATGGATGCCGCCACTATAGGTTAGAGAGAAGAACTTAGGGTTTCTTGGTGTATTTTGAAATGAGAAGGGAAGTGATAAATGAGAGATTAATAAAATTGATTATGTGATAAATGTGGGAGCCTATGAGGCCGGCCATCAAGGGGGGGGGGAAGACCAAGTTTATGACTTTCCAATCTTATCACTTCCAAATGTATATAGTCTTGTTTGTAGTCTAGATTAATTGTGTACATTTTGATATGTTTAATTGTTACTTAGAGTTTAATCATTCATGTTCTTTTAATTAATATCATAAGTTAATTACCTTCATAATGTGTGAATATTATTAATGATATAACTTGTTAAACGATGTTGACGTGTTTCCCGAGTTTGTAAAATTTTAAGTTTGAGGGCAAAATTGTCATTTCACGCGATTGAGATTTTAGGGTTTTACAACTCTTCCCCTCTAAAAGAAAATTTTCGTCCTCGAAAATTAAAAAGGAAACGAAGCAATAAACAAAGACATACCCAATGATGAAAAGAAATGTGGATAACTAGCTCGCATAGAGTCCTCGGTCTCCCAGGTAGCTTCACGCTCTGGGTGATTCTTCCAAAGAATCTTAACAAACGGAATTACTTTGTTTCTCGTGATTCGATCTCGTCGATCTAAAATAGCCTCGGGTTCTTCCGGTAAGGACATATCTGGCTGAATCTGATCCAAAGGATAGGAAACCACGTGTAACGGATGGTAGTTGTATCCCCGCAGCAGAGATACATGAAACACGTCATGAACATGAGATAGCTGAGGAGGTAGAGCTAAACGGTAGGAAACCTCCCCAATACGATCCAGAATCTCGAAAGGTCCGATGAATCGAGGACTGAGCTTGCCCTTGATTCCAAAACGCTTAATACCATGGGACGGCGAACCTTTCAGAAAAACACGATCACCAACACTAAACTCCAGGTCGCGCCTATGCTTATCAGCATAACTCTTTTTCCGTGAACGAGCCTCCTTCAATCTTTCCCTAGCAATCGCCACTTTCTCATTAGTAATCTCAATGAGTTCCGGGCCCTCAATCGAACGCTCACCTACCTCATCCCAACAAATAGGTGCTCTACATTTCCTCCCATATAACAACTCATACGGTGCTCCTTTGATGCTAGCGTGCCAACTATTGTTGTAGGCAAACTCCACCAAGCACAGATACTCATCCCAGTTCCCAGTCCATTCTAATGCACAAGCCCTCAACATGTCCTCAAGAGTCTGAATGGTCCTCTCCGTCTGACCATCAGTTTGAGGATGAAAAGCAGTACTGAACTTAAGACTCGTGCCCCAAGCTTTCTGCAGACTCTTCCAAAACTGTGACGTGAAGCGCGGATCTCTATCGGAAACAATAGCAGTAGGAGTACCATGCAATCTAATAATATCTTGCTGAAAAATCTCTGCCAATCTACTAACACGATAATCTTTCCGGATAGGTAAGAAATGAGCAGATTTGGTTAGTCGATCAACAACCACCCAAATCGCGTCATGTCTTTTCTGAGTAGGAGGCAAACCTGTGACAAAATCCATGGAGATTTCTTCCCACTTCCATGTAGGAATATCTAACGGCTGCAATAAACCACTAGCCCTCTGATGCTCAATCTTAACCTGCTGACAGGTCATACACCTAGCCACAAATGAAGCCACGTCTTGCTTCATACCATTCCACCAGAAATGTTGCTTAAGATCCCGATACATCTTGGTAGAACCAGGATGAATAGTGAAAGGGGAACTATGAGCCTCCGACAAAACAGTTTCACGCAAAGCAGGATCATTCGGAACACAAAGTCGACCCTCATACCATACAACGCCGAAACCATCAACACTGAACTCAGTTTGCTTACCCGCCTCGATATTCTGAACTATAGACCAAAGCTCACCATCATCCTTCTGAGCTTCCTTAATCCGCAATATAAGGTTGGACTCTACCTTCAAGCTCGCCCAATAACCATCATAACCCCGAAAACAAAATTCCACATCCATAAGATCAAGATCGTGAAGGACCCTGGGTTCAATCTCCAAACTAGCAATCATACCCGACTTTCGGCTTAGTGCATCAGCGACCACATTAGCCTTACCCGGGTGATACTGGATGTTCGTGTCGTAATCCTTAAGAAGCTCTAACCATCTCCGCTGTCTCATATTGAGCTCCTTTTGTGTGAATATATACTTTAAACTTTTGTGGTCAGTAAGGATATCACACGACTCACCGTACAAGTAATGCCTCCAAATCTTTAAGGCAAAAACCACCGCAGCCAACTCTAAATCATGCGTGGGATAATTCTCCTCATACGACTTCAATTGCCTCGAAGCATAGGCAATCACCTTACCATGCTGCATCAATACACAACCCAACCCTTTCTTTGACGCGTCGCTATAAATCTGAAAACCTCCGAAACCCGATGGAAGTGTCAAAACAGGCGCAGAAACCAATCTCCGTTTCAACTCCTCGAAACTCTTTTCACGCTCCTCCGTCCATTCAAACTTTTCTCCTTTCCTCATCAATTGCGTCAAAGGTAACGCAAATCGAGAGAAACCCTCAACAAAACGACGGTAATAACCAGCAAGGCCCTGGAAACTTCTCACTTCCGTCACGGTAGTAGGTCTCGGCCATTTTGTGATAGCCTCGACTTTAGATGTGTCCATCTTGATACCATCAGCAGACACAACATGACCAAGGAAGGCAACTTGGCTCAGCCAGAATTCACACTTAGAAAATTTTGCATACAACTTCTGCTGCCGAAGAGTCTCTAATACAATACGAAGGTGCTGCTCGTGCTCAGCCTCACTCTTAGAATACACAAGAATGTCATCGATGAAGACGATTACAAATTTATCGAGGTACTCATGGAAAACACGGTTCATAAGATCCATGAAAACTGCAGGTGCATTAGTCAAACCAAACGGCATAACCAAAAACTCATAATGGCCATAACGAGTACGGAACGCGGTCTTAGGAACATCTTGCTCCTTCACACGTAATTGATGATAACTGGACCTCAAATCAATCTTAGAGAAGAATTTTGCACCTTGCAGCTGATCAAACAAGTCGTCGATGCGCGGGAGGGGATAACGGTTACGGATAGTGATACGGTTCAGCTCACGGTAGTCAATACACAACCTCTTACTCCCATCTTTCTTCTTAATAAATAACACCGGTGCGCCCCAAGGTGAAACACTGGGCCTAATAAAGCCGTTCTCCAATAGTTCTTGTAACTGTTCCTTCAACTCCTTCAATTCGATCGGTGCCATACGGTAAGGAGCTTTAGATATAGGTTCGGCACCAGGAATCAAATCGATGCCAAACTCAACTTCCCTAGCCGGAGCAATACCAGGAAGTTCATCAGGGAAAACGTCGGAAAATTCGCGTACAACAGAAAGACTTTCGATGGTCGGAACTTCAAGAGAAGTATCCTTAATGGATGCCAGAAAACCAAGGCAACCATGCGAAATGAGAGTGCAAGCTTTCATAGCCGAGATGATCTTAACTGACTTAGGCGGTTGAGCACTGTGATAAATGAAATCAGGTTGGTGAATATTACCAAAGATAACAATTCAAGCATAGCAGTCAATGGTAGCCCTATGCAAGGCCAACCAATCCATACCCAGAATAATATCGAAATCAAACATATCCAAAGGAAGAAGATTAGCCGAACGAATACCATCATCGAAACGTAGGGGACAATCCACATATTCACGATCAATAAGCACTTAGTTTTTCATAGGGGTGGAAATAGAGACTCGGTTTAACAAAGGTGTGGGTGTCATATTTAATTTCCTTACTAACGAAGTAGATATCATAGAATGCGTAGCACCGGTATCAAATAGAGTAAAGGCAGAAATATCACCAATATAAATAATGCCGGTAATGGTACCTGGAGTGTTCGCTGCCTGGTCCCGAGTAACAGAAAACACACGGCCCTTAGTCGGAGCTGGTTTGGCCGTGTTTCCCGGAGTAGTCACTTTCCCTTGAGTGCAATCTTTCACCCTATGAGTAGTAGACCCACATGCATAGCAACCACCTGTGGCCTTGAAGCAAACGCCCGAATGGGGCTTACCACAAGTGTTGCAAAGTGGAGGAGGAGGCAAAACCTCAGCGGGCCTCCGCTGATATGACGAACCAGAAGAACGGTCCTGCTGACCACCACGATAAGATTGGTCTCTAACCTGACGTTGACCCCCACCATCACGACCCTGACGGTCGTTTCCCGATCTGTCGTACCTCTGAGAACCATGTGCCCTAGTATCCTGACGCCCACGGTCGTGACCACGGTCATGTCGACCCCTGAACTCCTGAGTCTGGTCCTGTCGACCCCGAGGATGAATACGATCCCCATCCTTGTTCCTCTTGTTGTAGCCCTGCTCCTCATGCAATAACTCGATGTTGCGGGCAGCATCCGCAACTGCAGCCACCTCAGTGTACTCAGTATTAATCACCCTGTCCAATACCCACTTTTTCAACCCCCATTTGAACTTACGAGCCTGACGACGAGCATCTCCAGCAACAAAAGTACCTACAAACCCAACCATCCTCATAAATCGTTGCATATACTCGTGAGAATTTTCCTTATCCAACTGATGTATGGCTTCGTACTCCCTTTCATATCGCAGCTGTTCTGACTTAGGGAAATACTGTTTGTAGAAGATGTCCCTGAAGGTATTCCAAGCACAAGTATCAAGAAAGTTCTCTTCTTTGGACAAGAGATAGGCCTTCCACCAATTTAGGGCATCACCCTCGAGTTTGAAAGCAGCAAGTCGGGTTTTCACCTCATCACCACAACCCAGCACATTGAAAAGCTTTTCCATGTGCGTGATCCAGTCCTCTGCCTCATTAGGTGAAGCTGCCGAGCGAAAAGGAATTGGCTTAAGTTTGTTGAAGCGCTCGATCCATACATGAATGGGTGTAGGTGGGTTAGCACCCCCACCATTATCCCCACCAGAAGAGCTAGCGCCATTCCGAACGTTATTAGTGATGGTAGCAACGATCTCGGGCATAGCAGTGGCCAGAGCGCGTGCAATCAAAGCTTCGAAGTTAGGATGTCCATCCCCGTTGTCATCGCCGTTCCTTCGAGTTTGGACCATCTGAAGAGTTCATTAAACGATTAGCAAGGTTAGGAAAATAAGATGAAGATCATGAACGGAAACGATGATAATGAACCTAGAATCTACCCAAACCTCACCAGTCAAATCTTAAGCTCTACGTATAACGCTTAGGGTCCTTATGTCACAGGTCCTGACTACAAGTCGTAAACCTGGGCTCTGATACCATAATTGTAACACCCCAACCCGCTAAGGGTAGAAGTATTACAAAATGGTGTCATATCAAAGCATACATAATGAACATAACAAAGCAGCGGAAGTCTTAAATAAATAACCAAAGGAATATCCAGCCAACACGGCTTAAACGTTACATAAGTTCAAAGGAATAATCCAAGACATAAATAAGCATAATCCGAGTCTAAATAATGTCAACATAATGAAGTAGAAACTAAGATGACTAAAGCCATAAGTCCGCATATCCGCTCATCACTCAAACCTATAGCTAAGAATCCCAGCATCTAGCTTAATTACCTGCCGCATGGAAAGAAAACGCGGCTGAGCTTAAAAAGCCCAGTGAACAGATATATATATAACAAACGAATAAATCGAAGGGTAAGTAACGAAGGTAGCATAATCATAAGGTGCAAATGGAAATATCATAAGGCATAACAAAGGATAACGAATAGAAATAGAAATGAAAGGTCAGTCCTCAACCACGAGCCCATATCATATCATACACATATCATATCATATCATAACAGTTGTATCCCGAGGGGTGACCTCGGAATACCATATATAGGAGGGGAGACCTCAAGTAACAATGGAGTGATCAACTCCCAGAAATGTGAAGACGCGGATTGCACCCGGCATCATTCACCAGACAGAGCTCCAATCAGATCAAATCCCTCGAAACATATCATATCTAGGATGCATCCATACGCCCCCCAGTGGCCAAATCATATACATATCAAATCATATCATAACATATCATAATAGGGGACGGTGTGTATCATCACTCGTACACACTGGAGTCATGCCATTGGTGCATCAATGACACGGTCAGGTTACCTTCCTGACTAGGAAACATATTTTGGCTCGGGTATCAGACTGAAGGGTCAAAGCATATTCATATCATAAGGGTTCATATCATATTTCATATCAAAGTTTCATATCATAGTTTCATATCGGAGTTTCATATCAAAGGTTCATATAAGTTTCATATCAAAGGGAGCATAGCAAAGTCATAGGGAAGCCCTAATCATGAGGCTTAGAGTACAACGTAACAGTTCAAGCTAATATCGAAAGATGTATAAGAATCACGAGAAACCTTAAGAGATAAGGTCAGAATATCTGTACCTTATTCGAAGCAAAACACAATGAAAGTAAAATCAGGAAAGAAGATCAATCCCGTCGCCCGGAACCTATATGAATTAAATAACGTTCTATAAGAATCAGATTACTCGTTTAAGACGGCTTTCCATTTTTATTAATCTTTCCATTTTAAGTACTTTCTATTTTAGGCAGCTTTCTATTTTAGGCAGGTTTCCATATTTAGCAACTTTGCATAATTAGCAGGTTTCCATATTTAGCAAGTTTCCATATTTAGTAACTTTAGTCACTTATCTAAAGTTAAATAATGAAAATGAGTGTTATTATGATTTAAGGATCATTTATGACAAGTTACAAAAGTTTAGGGTTTAAAATGTCAATAATGTAAAGTATAGGGTTAAAAGTGTAAATATAGCAAGTTTACTCATTTTACTCATTAAATCCATTTAGTTACTATATTAACAAGTTAATCCATCAAGTTTCATAATTTACAAAATAACCCCTTAACTTTATTAAATCATGTAATTACAAAACCCTAGTTTTAGATTATGATTACGTATAGGTTTTAACACATGTAGACTTGATTATCAATAGATTATGCAACTCATATGAGATGTCCATTATAAAGTTGAGACATCCCTTCCAAAATATATATAGTACGCCCCATGTAAAGACCAAAACGAGTTTGTAAATCATTCGTTATCGAATCCATTAATCACATACGTATTCGTATAGTTTCACAAGCTCATTAAACCCTTTATTACCATACATATAAGTCGACATAAAGAAGCACCAAATTCAGTTTTGTATGAATATTATCATGTCATATATCATACGATTTATAGAGATTAAGAATCAAGGTTTTATGTACTCTTGTTTTATCATTTCATGTGACAATGTACTTATGATTTTATGTGATATAATTCGACATAACAAGCCCTAGAAATATATCCATGGCTATGAATTGGACAAGAAACAAAGAGAAAGATACGGGAGATGATGATACGTTACCCTAGTAGCGTGTACGTGACAAGGAAACAAGAATCAAAGCACCACGATCAAAACCAAGCCTCCTTGGCTAAAACAAAACCCACGGCTACAATAATCACCCCACGTCCAAGCTTATTTTCGAACCAAACACAATCACCACGTCCACCAATCGATCACACACGATCACGAGCCTCCTAGGAACCTTTGTTTGTATGATTTTCGGATGATAATGAAGAAATAAAAATGGATGCCGCCACTATAGGTTAGAGAGAAGAACTTAGGGTTTCTTGGTGTATTTTGAAATGAGAAGGGAAGTGATAAATGAGAGATTAATAAAATTGATTATGTGATAAATGTGGGAGTCTATGAGGCCGGCCATCAAGGGGGGGGGGAAGACCAAGTTTATGACTTTCCAATCTTATCACTTCCAAATGTATATAGTCTTGTTTGTAGTCTAGATTAATTGTGTACATTTTGATATGTTTAATTGTTACTTAGAGTTTAATCATTCATGTTCTTTTAATTTATATCATAAGTTAATTACCTTCATAATGTGTGAATATTATTAATGATATAACTTGTTAAACGATGTTGACGTGTTTCTCGAGTTTGTAAAATTTTAAGTTTGAGGGCAAAATTGTCATTTCACGCGATTGAGATTTTAGGGTTTTACAATTTTTGACCCCGAACCCACGCATAAGTAGAGATATATTTTAAGACCTTTATCATGGAGGGAATTAATGGTGAATTTAAGAGTCTCCAAAGGATGCTTCTGAGGATGCTGGCGTAAACTCTCCTTCAGTTTCGGCGAATACTGAAACTCCATTGGCGAATGTGAAGCCTCTTAACTTTTCAGTTCCTTCCTAGTTCGTTGAAAATGTGGTAGAATCAGAGGAGTAATTCATCAGAAAATGATGTTGTTGTGAAAGTTATGCGACATTTGCTGACAGACTGAGAGAATTGAAGACTGGTAAGTCTTTGAAAACTTTTGGAAAGAGGAAACAGGTGGCTCTTAAATCTGCTACAAGTGGAACTCGCCAGAAAACGTAGCAAGCTCCAACTCAGAGGAGCAAGGCCACTCACAAGCCTTTGATTCCTATGCACATTGATGACGATGAGGATAACTTTTATGGTAATTTCGAATCTTTATACTAAATCATGCTTCTTGCCTCCTGTAGAAGGATAATCCTTATGTGTTTTTCATGTATACATATTTTCCCCAAGCTCAAGAGTTGAAGGATTCCTCTGACTATCATTGGGTTGTTTCGCATGTCGCACCCCCTCTTAGAAACATCATCTCAAAGGATTAAGTTTCGAGCAGCTGTGCGATATGCATGACAGATTTTATATGAGGTTGGCTGTTCTTGATAACTCTCTAAATAGCAGGTGTCGCAAGCTTATGACTGCTCTCTTTCCAAAGCAAGAGCCTCCTGTGATGTAATGGATATGCTATACTTGAAGCAAAATGTAATGATGCCCTCCAAGATCTGGAGAAAAATCCTCTAATGATGGACCTCCAAGAAGAAGTTGCTACCCTTTGTAACCAGAATGATAAACTTCACCAAGAGTATAGAAGGATTCTAAAAGATGAGATAAAGTGTATAAATTATGACAAGACTCTTGCAACTCTACATATGAAGGTAGAAGGTCTTAAAGCCGAGAGGAGTCGGTTACAGGAATCAGAGATCCAACTTCTCCAACAAATTAATAATATCAATAAAGACAGAGATGTTGTGGTTTCCAAAGTGGTTTCGTATATTGCCATGGAGCTTGTACGAAGTGATGAGATGGGTTGTGCGGTAGGGGTATTCCTCAATCCATAGGACGAATGGGTATACCTATAAATGCGATGGTATTTTCAGACCGTCAGATAAGGGGTATTCCTCAATACATCAGACGAAGGGTGTTATGAATCTGTTAGATTTGGGAAAAAGACCCGTAGGGCTAAAGGGAATATCTGGTGCTTGGTTCGCAGGCTGCGAGTGTATAAGATCGGGGCAACGGTATACTTGTCCTGGATTAGTAGGTCCTGTGTTGTTGGGACCATGGTTACCCCACAATGTTTGCTGAGCGTATCCCAAAAATGGGTAGTTTGTTCCACTTCCTCCGAAGAGATAGTTTCCCTCTTGGTTTGGATAAGGGAAAGCATTAGGCTAGTGGTATGTCATATTTGGGTAAGGTTGGGTACAGGATTAGCATAACTATTAGTTTGGCTGTTGGAAAGAGGGTAAGAGTTGCTAGGTATAAAGGGTTGAGCATTATGTGAAAGATACGTACCAGAGGGAGGAGGATTACCTCCCTGTTGTGTCGAAGACTGATTACCTCTTTGTCCAAAGGTTAACATTAATTGTAAAGGTTGCCCATTATCGCTTCTTCCTGGATTAGAAGCATGCAGAAGCTGAGGATTGATTCCTTGACTCTCTCTTTCTTCCACCTTTCTTTCCGAAAACCTTCCGCCCTCGTATCCTCCTTTTACCCCCTTGAGGAGCTTCTTCGAATTCCACAGCTCTTCCATGAGATCTTCGGACGGGAGGAGACCCCTTCGTAAAATAGGAGTGACTTCCACATTCCCTGCAGGTCGCGGCTCCATTTCGATTTCTTCGTCATATTCCACACTAGAGTATTCCAATTCTCTTCTCATTTTTTAATTGCGCGTGCATATCCTTTGTTCTGTCATGAGGGAATTTAAGACCTCGTAATTGGCTTCCACAAAGACTGGGCTAATCGCGGGTGTGGGATTAGCAGAAGTCGAGGCTCGGTTGAAAGGTGGAGTACTTCTTGGTGAAGTGACAGTAAATGTGGAGATGGTTATGGGTGCCAAGTTGACCATGTCAGAGGCGTGTAGTGGTGTTAAGGTTGAGAAATCCAGCGGGGGTGTTTCTTCTCTCCCTTTAGTCATGATGGAATAATAGAGTATTTAGTTTAGTGGTTACAAGCTTTAGTTTTAACGAGACCAAATGTAGCGGTCCCACGGATGGCGCCACTGATTCTGCAATAATCGACACTACCAGGCTTTGATGTTGATCGAAGAGTCTGCCGATCGGAGTTGAGTTTCTAGGCTGTAAGTAACACGTGTCAACACAAATGGAAACATTACGTTATGTGAAGCGAAGGGTTGGGCCATGCGAATCACCTCCGGCATGAGAGTAAGTATGTGTATATGAATAATAGTAAGTATCAAGTATGTGTTAAAGTCTGTCTATACCTGAGTGCTTTGCCAATCTATTTATAGGGTGATAGAAATGGGAAGTTACACGTCTCTCGCTAGAACCGGTAAACATGGGGGAGTTCCGCGCTTTTAGGGGGTTACAGGGGGTTGTGTACCCCGATCCTATCTTGGCGGGAAAGCTTTGTGATAAGGATTTAAACGGTACACTTTTGAGAGGTCATTTAAGCCCTTAATTGATCAATTTTGTATCCGTTACTACTTAATTTCGTTCCTTTCACTTTTTAGGTCTCTTGAAGGCAAATTGTTGGAATGACACTTATTCGGATGAAAAGGAGCGAATATACGAAGAAAATGGCCAAAGTCAAGAATCGAGACACTCAAGCTGCTGAAATTGAAGGGGACGGCATCACGGCTTAATTGCGACGCCGTCGCGACAAATCTTGAGACGACTCAGAGAGCAAATTGCTATTTTACAAGTGACGGCATCAGGTTTAAAAGAGTAGGGCGTCGCAACTCAGACGGCCTAGATTTGGATCCCGACGGCGTTAGAGGTTGAAGCCGACGGCATCACGAGCATAAGGTGATGCCGTCACAGAGTTGACGTGGCCAAGATGAAACCCTAATGGCGGCGACCCGACGGCATCACAATTAAAGAGTGACGCCATCGCATATTGTAACTCTATATATAGAATTCAAATTTTCAGTATTTTAGAGAGGTAGTTTTGTGGAGTAAAAACCTAAACCGAACCAAGGTTGTCTTGGGCAGTATCTTAGGGTTTCATACCCTATTTTACAACAAGATAAGTGTTTTACTTCATTAACTCAATTATGTCTTCAATTGTTTGTGTGCATGCTTGCATGTTTTCCATGTCCGGCTAATTTATTTGTGTGTTTGCTAAGATCTATGAAACCTAGGTATTGAATATTGATTGGTTGTCTCTTATCTTAATTGTGATTGACCTAATATTGCGATAGGTCATCTGTTGTGTTTTTAATGCTTGATTAATCTTTGTTGAACCTTAGCTTATAGTTACTAGTGGAATTGTAGGCTAAATATCCAAAGATAACCTTAGTGTTAAGTTTATGAATCCTAGAGATTTCGTAGTCATTAACCTTAGGTAGCTTCAAAGAGTTAGGGATAAACGCATACCCTACGAGCTTAAAAAACACAATGCGTTAAGAATAAGGACGTGACAATTCAACCATCAATAGGAGATAACTAGAGAGTAATAGCATCTAAGTAAACACATCTTTAAATCATCATAAGAGCACACAACAATAGACATAGACTACACTCACCTTAGTTTAGAATAATTAGATAATTAGAGTAATCGGTAGAAATACCAACCCCCAAAATCCAATACCTCGAGATTCGTACCTTTCCATTTTCTAAAAAAACATAAAAAAGAAAAAAAATAATCTTCCTCAACCCCAAACTTAGCGTAGTAATTTCTCACTAGCATTCCTATTCCCCTAGAGAACGATATCTATTGCCGAGGCTTACCCTAACACTAAACTACAACGATTAGGTTTACTGCCTAGGGTGTTGAAAAACTTGCTCGACGAAAAGAAGTTCCTTTGACCCCGAACGCGCGTTGTACACATATCAAGTTTTTGGCGCCGCTGCCGGGGAATAGAATAGCTAGTTAGATTTCCACCTCGTTTAGGTTTCCTTGCTTGATTCCTATCAAGTAAGCTTTTTTCTCATTTTTAGATTCCTTGTAGTCTATCCCCCTTCTTTGTGTTTGTGTTCGTAAAACCCTTTTCATTTGTCGCTATGGCAAGTAAAGTTGCATTTGAATCATTAACAAATGAGGAACAATTGAATTTCGCAGATTGGATTGCTTTTTATTGTACTAATGAATTTGTGAGTGATCTTAGAGATATCCAAAAGGAGACGGGTGTAAGGTTGGATGGATTTGATAAATTTTTTGCTTGTGTGGCTTCTATTCAATGATCATTGTTAGAATCAACTCCTTTTAGTGAGATCCTCTGGAAATTTTTTGAGAAAAGCCTCCTAAGTATAAACCATCAGTTGTCACAACTTGAGGAAATGGATAAGGAGAATTTATCCAACCTTAGGCATCATGATAAAAAGACCTAGTTTTTAAGAACATGGAACCTAAACCCGAACAAGATTGTGAGATGGTTATAGTTGAACTACCTAGTTGCATGCGTGGGATAGATTTCACCAAAACATATGACCGCGTGAGGAATCCTTTAGGCAAATAGAACATAGTGATCAACTTTTTGAGAATGATTCTTATGAATCGGACCAAGAATTTGAAATGGCTAAAGAAGGATTTGAGATACTTAGGAGTGTATTTGGGTTAGATCATACTAAAACACATGATGAACTTTTAGGAGATCTAGATATAATGGAGAATGAGGTGGAAAATCCAAGCCCACAAGCCCTACCATCACTTGAGGAACACACATTGCCTATAACTTACCCGGAAGAAGTAGAAGAGACTATAGGAACCCCGATTGATATAGAACCTTTGGACCAAATGCCACTAGATAATGTAGGTTTAGATGCTTGTTGTCATGACCTCTCCCTTAGTCTTAAGGAAGTTCCTAATTTTTATGAACCGGAGCCTCAACCAAAATCCTTACCCAATTTTCCGTCTTTAAATGTGAATCTTGGAATTGAATTAGGCCCCAATCTACCCATCAAAATAAATAGTCTAGGTAGTTGCTTGATAAAGGTGGTAGACTCTAGGCCATGTAGAGTGGAAGCTAATATAGGAGTAACTCATGACCTTACACACTTATATCACCCATTCATGGGTGATAACAAGAAACATTATGGGTTAAACCGGGTTTATTAGGTCAAGATGGATCCTTAACTAAGAATCTTTTGAAGTTAATAGAAGATGATCCATTTTTAGGAAAGAGATTTGATTCACCCGCTACACCAAAAGAATTAGGTAAGGTTATAATGAATGGAGCACACTCCTTTGAGCATATAAATCACCCATCACCCTCTCCTCACATAGCAAATTTCCACCCTAAAGGTGTGTATCGCTACTATCACCCGAACTTAAGCTTAAGTGTAGAAAAAACTTCCCTTTTATCCGTTAAATAAGGGTAGAGTCAAGCTCGTGACTCGAACAAAAACAAGCGCTTCTTGGGAGGCAACCCATGCTTAATTGTTTGCTTGTTTGTGTGTTGTATATCTTTTATTGAATGTTTATTCTCATGTTTAAATTTGTAAAAATGCTTTATTTTGTCTTTAACCTCGTCTTAATTACATATAAAGGTAGTTTACATAAGGGATAAGTGTAGGGAGGATTGCACACGTTTTCAAAAAGAACGTGAACATGAGAATTACGATTATTTAAAAGATATACATGTGTGTTTGTTCGAGTCAAATGCTTGTATCGAGTCATAATGGATGTTTTGCAGGAAATTTTTCCAGATTCTAAAGATATAAATTTTCCAGAATTTTTTCCAGAAAATCGCAAACCAGTTTCTATCAGGATAACCTGACGGCGTCAGGAGGAGTAGAAACTGCTTACTACTTTTTCTCGTTTTCTGAGCTACTTATAAATTTTTGGAATTTTCCAGGTCTTAATTTTCCAGAAAATCTGTAAACAACCATTCCACAAGCATTATATCCTAGTTTAGTAAAGTCATATATATTGTTATCACCGATTTTACGCGAAGGTTTTGTTTGTTTCTTCAAGTGTGCAGGTTTTATTTATCAAGAAGAAGATACATAAGATTGGAAGGAGCTTTTTACAAAAGCACTCTTCTTGAAGAAAGATTTAACCACTACTTCACACAGATCCTACCGAGCAAATTAGGGGAGTACTAAAATCAGGGGAGTACTAGTTTCTTTCGTTTTTAATTACCTTCCATTATCATAACTTTGATACTTTCGGGGAACATTGGGGACAATGTTCAGTTTAAGTGTAGGGAGGGAAAATAAAACGGGAACTTTGAAACTATGCTTATCCTTGACTATTTGCCTTGTCCAATTTCATTTGTGTAATAAACCATGAGAAATATCGGGTAGGGTAATTTTGGCACCAAATTTAAATTTTTTCATGACATGTAGGAGTGGACCATTAAAATTTTTGTATGACTAGCACAAAAACCATTTACCACTTAAATTCCACCCAAAATGTGAGGATCGCTGTTAGAAATTGGAAATTCCATAATGAAGTGTCGGTCACCCCAAATATAATGTAGCATAAGGTAGCTCGTAGACATATCATTATTTACGTTGTTTTGTAGTCAATTAGTTAGTTGTTAGCTTAGTTATTAGTCTAGTGCAACACCGTGGAGGAAGGACGGGTCTTTACCCACTGTACGCCTGATCCACAGCCCGACAGGAGGGCGTTTAGCTTGTAACTATAAATACCCTTCCCACTAAGGGAAGGGTGGTGCTTCTTTGATAATCTAACTTTTCACATTTTGTTTATCTCTCTAGAACACCCTCTCCTCTCTTCATCTCTTTAAACATGGCTCTCTTGTTTAATCATAATCCTAGACCACCCGAATCATCTAAACAATATAAAATATACGATCCTACAATTGGTATCAGAGCCAGGTTTTGTTGTTTTTGGTGATTCAAATGGTTTTTGAGCAGTCTTGCATTTGATTCTTGTATGCGGTTTGCAAGTTTTGTTGCGGTTTGATGTTGTTTTGATAAGTGTTGATGCAGTTTTGATGTTACGCGTTGTTGTTTGTGGAATCCGGTTTATTACTGAGTTTACATGGTCAAAACAGATTTTTACATGATTTATTAGTAGTTCTGTTGAAGTCATTTAAGTTGATCCAAACAGTTTTTATAGTGAATCTGCCAGTTAACATGTTGGTGAATCTGTTTTCTTTAAGCAGTTTTGCCAGTTTTGAAACTATTTTTACACTTATTCCATGTTGCGATTTGTGGTCTTTTGGTTGATGCGGTTTAGCCATACTGGTGTCATTCATCTATGCGACTTGTCTATAAATCTGTCAAGATTCAATGTCTGGGATGCGAGTTGTCACATTTTAATTGATGCGGTTTATTAAATTGCATGCAGTTTGACTTTTGAGTCAACTGCGACTAGTCTATATCAGATCAATAAGTCAAAAGCTAGTTGTGGTTGTTTGACTGTTGAGTCAAAAAGTCAAAAGCAACTTGTGGTTGTCTATATCAGGTCAATTTGTCTAAGTGTAAATTGAAGCGGTTTGTCAGGGATAAAAGCATATGCGATTTGTGTTTGATGACTGGTATGCGATTTGTTGAAGAGAATATGCGGGTTGCGTATGCATTTTGATGCAATTTGCCAATAAAACTCGCGGCGATTTGTGTATAAAGGGTTGATACGTGTTGTCGTCTAATGGAAGAAAGGGGTTTGTGATTGATAACATCAAATAGTCCTGAATATTAAGTGTCAATTTCCCCCGATAATGCTCATTATTTATATCATTTATATGGATTTACGCTTGTTTTCTATTGTTTTCCACTTTCAGGTAAATTACGAGCATTAGAGCTAAAGAGACGCGGAAATGGAAACATTACTAAAGATTTATCACAGTATGCCTATTTTGAAGAAGTTACGGCGTAATTCCTCTCTCACATTACGCCGTAAATATTGCGTGACTCAGAATACCAACTTATCAAGAGGTTACGGCGTAACTCTTCCCAAAGGTTACGACGTAACTACATTAGGTCAAATAAGGATCCACGCCGCTGATACTTACGCCGTAACTACTGCATCACTTACGACGTAACCATGTTTATTGAAGACTATGGCGTAACCATTTATTAGGTTACGCCGTAACTAGCAGATCTGGTGCATTTACGACGGAATAGAAGGTTACGACGTAACTCCTATATTGGTTACGCCGTAACCCAGACCTGGCCTATAAATACCCCATGAATTTCAGCATTTCTAATCATCCCATTACGATAAGCTTTAGCACCCAACTCTTTGAGAACGTGGGAAAAAGCTCAAGGCAGGTCTAGGGGAGCATACGGAGCTGTTTCCAAGGGAGAAGTCACTCCATTACGATAAGCTTTAGCGTTTTATATTTCTTTTACTTTCAATTCGTGTATTTCGTACCTTTGAATATTGAATTGATTTGCATGATTAATATGAGCGGCTAAGCACCCTTTGGTGCTAGCCTAGTTATAATTCCTTAATTGTTTTGTTTGCGTTTACCTTTACTTCCGTACAATTATTTCTAAGTGTATGCATGCATAGTTCTTTGGTAGTCACCCTTGATTCGGTAGTTTTGAATGGCGGTAGAGGCCAAATGCCTAGGAGATATGACCAACTGACCCTAGGTGAGCGGACTGAGATGGGAAGGGTAAGATATGACCAACTGATGACCCTTTCTACTTGTGCGATTTGACCAACTGATCACCTATCGTTTGGATGAACTTAAGAATTAGGGGTGTAGTGTCTAAGTTCCTAACGGCCGGGCACTCACTATTTAGAATCTAGCATGTAGCGGTACTTAATGACTTGGCTTAGGGGACCAAGAACAACAGGACTTATGACGGTGCGCCTGATTTCTCCTGTGGTGGCATATTTGCTGATAGGTTAGGGTGAATTGACCAAATGCTGTCCTCTCGAATTTGACCCCACCTGAAGTAATTGGAAGTAGGTAGACGTAGACATGACTAGCTAGGAGCTAGGTTAGCACCACTATTCCTCTATTGATTTCCCTTTACCCATTTATCTGCTTTCATTCTGCATTAGTAGTTTAATTAATTAATTCCCTATCGAAACCATCATTATTCTATGACAATTAGACTTAGTAATAATCCAACACACATAGCTCTTGGGACGACCTCGGCTTTACCATTTACTACACTATACACGATCGGGTACACTGCCCATTAGTGCTTTAGGGTAGACCATAGGTATAGCGAGACACTATAAATATTAAGACCTAGTCAGTAAAACCTGCATCAAGTTTTTGGCGCCGCTGCCGGGGAGTTATATTAGGATTAATATTAAGTCTTTCATTTTAAACTTTTCTCAAGATCATATTTCTAGATTTCAGGTACCATGGAAGCTGTTAACATCGATAACCTCACTCTTGAGGAATATTTGGCATTGACACGATGCTATAATGTTACGAGTTTTCCCTATTTCTCTTACGGGAGCTGCGAAAAGATGGGTCGATCGATTACCTGCAGGAATTGTCAGCACTTGGCCTATCTTAAAAAAGTATTTCATTCAGAGATACTGTCCTCCTTCGAAGACGGCTAAGCAATTGGAAGAAATTCATAACTTCAAGCAAGAGGGTGGTGAAACATTATACCAAGCTTGGGAAAGACACAACGAATTGTTATACAAGTGCCCTACTCATGATCTCAACAGCCAACAAAAGGTGAACGTCTTCTACAAAGGACTGAGCATCTTTTCAAGACAAATGATTGATTCTCAAAGACCGATTCCTAGTTTGACACCTACTATGGCTTTAGAAACTATTCGAAGAATGGCAGACCACTCTCACAAATGGCACAATGAAGGAAGCAACCGAAGTAAGAGTGATGATATAGAAGGCCTTGCAGCAATAAACGACAAATTAGAAAGCCTTGGGAGAGAAATGAAGAAGCTCAAAGAAAATGTGCATTCCATTCAAGTTGAGCGAGATAGGACTCGTCCTTCTAAAGAATGTTCCTCCAATGAAGAGGTAAAAAGGATCGGAGAAGTGAACTATGGAAAAGAATTCCTTTTCAGCAGCTACAAAAATTAGGGACCTAGGTATCGTGAAAAATCCCCTGGGTTCTACACTAGAATCAACAATAATCCTCCTAAACCTAGCCTTGAAGAAATAATGCACCGGCACATCGAAGAATCTGCAAAAAAGGGAGATAGACTCAAGGAATGGATGGTCAAAGTAAAGGAGGACACCAATATGAACCTACGTAACCAAGATGCTGCAATTAAGAACCTCGGAATACAAATTGGGCAATTGGCTAAGAACTTCGAAACAAGTAATGCTAAAGCCACCTCCTGCAAGGCCATATTTGCGCAAGATAAAGCAAAAAAGGAGCAATGCACATGCTCTATCACTAATGATCTCTCCGGGATTAACTACCTAAGAGAGGATGATTAAGTAGAAGATGATGAGTTCCTGCCATGCCAACTTCCTGAAAAGCTGCAATACCAGGAAAGTTTTCTTCTCCCTTACATTATTGGTAACATTAAAATTCCCGCATTAGCTGATTTAGGGGCCGGGGTTAACCTTATCTCTACCACTTTATTTGAAAAAATCAAACTTACCAATTTTAAAGGAAACAACTATTATGATTGAAATGGCTGATTCCTCTAAGGCTGTACCGAGGGGAATTGTGAACAATGTGCTTTTAAAAATTGAAAACTTTTTCTTCCCCACCGATTTTGTAGTTATTAACATGGGAAAGCGGGAGGCTTACAACTTGATTGTTGGAAGACCTTTTCTGGCTACTTATAGGGCTCAAATTATGGTTTTTGAAAAACAAATTTCCTTGGGCACTGAAAATGAACGAATAACTTTTAGTATGAAAGAGCATTTAAATCCAAAAACTGAAAATTCTAATAATATTGTTAATGTTCAATCGCTGAATCCCACTCTACACTCTAAACCTATTACTGGTAATTGTGAAGAAAGTATTGATCATTGTAAGCAAAAACAGGATGAAATTATCCAAAGCATTGAGGAAACTCTGAATCCAAACAAACCTTTTTGCAACTCGATGTCAACCAAAGAATGCGAATCAGTATGGCCACCGTTTACTGGTCCTAAAAAATGTGAAAGAAAAGCGGATGAATGGATCTACCCTCATAAGGGAGAGAATCATGATGTTGAATTAGCATTGGAAGATTGGTACAAATTAAAACTTGGAAGCTCGAAATTTATTAAGGAACTGGTTAAGCAGTATGGGTGCAATCATCTCACTGACACCATAGGCGGAACAAGATCCAGCATCAACATTACTGATTGTATTATTACTAAAGATGATGACCGAGGAAAATCATGTGATAAATGGCTTTCACATAAGTTGGGAACAATTGGACTCAATAATTCTACAAGAAAAAAAAGGCTTGATAATTGGATGAATGAATACCAACGAATGATGGAAGTCGGGGATGTCCAAAGGCCCCCATAGGAGCCCCGCGGCTCTGAGTCTAACTTAAAGACTCATTAAAAAAGAAAAGTGCTCCTTCGGGAGACAACCTGAATTATCCCTTTCTTTTGTTTTTATTTCCTTTCTGTTGGGTTTTGTGTTTTCTAACCATTTCTGCAGGAAACGAGGAACTATTTGCTGCTGTAGTTGCCGATCTGAACAGAGTTACGGCGTAACTCATCTTGGTGATTACGCCATAACCAACGTTTTAGCAGCAGAACTCTTGACGCATTACCAATTACGGCATAATTCCATCTCAGTGGTTACGCCGTAACTACTCGCTTTTACAGCTCATACCAGGTTTTGCCAATTACGGCGTAACTCCCTCATAGGAGTTACGATGTAACTTTCTTATGCTTTAATTCTTTCATTTTAAAGCACAATAACCTTGTATTAGTTTTTAAATAAACTTTGTGGGTGTGTTCCCTGTAAACCCTCATGAGACTTCACTCGTCCACTTGGGACACCAAGTGGTTTAAAAGGCTTGTTGCATACGCTAAATGCAACCGTGATTCCTACGAAAGTGAGTTAGGTTGTTTTTCATTTTTTCTTTTTAGAATTATGCTTGTCGGTATTGTGATTTCAGGGATTGAAGTTTGTTCATGACGCTTAAACGAAGGCACGGTTCTTTTTCGTGGGCCTTTTTCTTTTTGGAGCAAATTTCAGGGAAGTTCTCGCTCTAATTCTACCTTTCTCTTCACCTTTATTTTAATGCCTAGTACAAAAGGGACTTTGTACAATTCAAGTGGGGGGACGGGAGTAGAATTATCTCTTGAACTTTATTTCGCCCTCATTTTTCTAGTTTATTTTGAAAAATTATGCCATTTTTAAAATTTTGACATGTTTTTCCGAACCTAACTAGATTAGACCTTAGCCGAGCACATACAACCCTTAACATTACACGGTGAGATTAGCCTTATCCATTTCCAATATTTTACCCCAAATCCACCAAATTATGAGTGTACCGGTAGCTTGTAAACTTTAGAACTTGGCCTTTGCATCATTTCGAGACCATAGACGAGGTATGTTGAGTTAGCTCGATGTATTTGGACTTTTCAGTTTTAGAAGGCAATATTATAGGATTATCACCTAAACAGCCTACCATTGTGAGTCTATCGATTAGCCACCTCGAATTTTCGACCCCCATGTGAAACCCTTTTGTTGCACTCACCTTTAGTGCAAGATACCCCTAGATACACCCTTCTGAGCCATTCCTTTCATTTTTTCAACCCAATATATTGTTTCGTTACACCTATACACCTTAGCCTACCTTGTAGTCTTTATTTGTGATTTAGAAATCATCATTTGCCTAAGTTCAAGGTTTGAGTGGAAAGGTTTGGAAATCACGCTTTCATTGACAACATTAATGAAGATCATTGAAGACCCCCCGAATTCCCATTGTTCATCTCAAGTGGGGGGATGTTATGTTATTAAGTTATGATTCAAAAAAAATAATAAAAAATGATTGAGTTATGATATTGTAAAGTGCGATGTTATAAGCACTACAGTATGAGCTTTATTGATTAGTATCGAGGAGGCCACCTCCGTCACATTTGAAGATTGAAGTTGGTAGTTTTTCCAACAAAATAAGAAAAGGTGGTGTGCCCATCACGACGTCCTCTAATGACACATCTACCTTCCATTTCATGATCCGGTTTCTAGACTTCTAAACTTGAACTTTGGGCGGACGGTAAGTGAAGATGACATGGTTATAGATTTAGACTACCTGTTTGTTTTTCATTTTACACCTATTATATATCCCATGTCTTATCCTACCCTTTAGTCATGAAGCATGTCTAGGTGATGCAGCGAGCAATCTTTGGTCTCTTGGCCATGGATTTGGTCATGTATCATTGATTTTGTCCACTTCGCCGTGACATGTTAGTAATGACGACTCACCCCTTAACCTTTGCCGTGTCTACCCATATTGCCTTCGAGAATTGTTTAGCCCTTAACTCTAGTGGTGGAGATTTGTGTAACCGCCAAGCTTATGATAGAATACATGCTATGACTGTGCGATTGAGTGATCACCCCGAAATTGACACTTAGTATAGTTGAGAGATTTGACTGTTTCTTACCCTTTCGTGAGGTGTTCGGCTTTGTTTTATTCTAGCATAAGGGATTTGTAAACTTATATTTTCCAGGTTTTGGGAGATATCTTTTTAGGAATCTATCTAATAAGGTCTACTTGAGGGCAAGTAGAGTTCAAGTGGGGGGATATTTAATAACATCAAATAGTCATGAATATTAAGTGTCAATTTCCCCCGATAATGCTCGTTATTTATATCATTTATATGGATTTACGCTTGTTTTCCATTGTTTTCCCCTTTCAGGTAAATTACGAGCATTAGAGCTAATGAGATGCGGAAATGGAAACATTACTAAAGATTTATCACAGTATGCCTATTTTGAAGAAGTTACGGCATAACTCCTCTCTCACATTACGCCGTAACTTTTGCGTGACTCAGATTACCAACTTATCAATAGGTTACGGCGTAACTCTTCCCAAAGGTTACGACGTAACTACATTAGGTCAAATAAGGATCCACGCCGCTGATACTTACACCGTAACTATTGCATCACTTACGACGTAACCGTGTTTATTGAAGACTATGGCATAACCATTTTTTAGGTTATGCCGTAACTAGCAGATCTAGTGCATTTACGACGAAATAGAAGGTTACGGCGTAACTCCTATATTGGTTAAGCCGTAACCTAGACCTGGCCTATAAATACCCCATGAATTCCAGCATTTCTAATCATCCCATTCCACACACAACTCTCTGAGAACGTGGGAAAAAGCTCAAGGCAGGTCTAGGGGAGCATACGGAGCTGTTTCCAAGGGAGAAGTCACTCCATTAGGATAAGCTTTAGCGTGTTATATTTCTTTTACTTTCAATTCATGTATTTCGTACCTTTGAATATTGAATTGATTTGCATGATTAATATGAGCGGCTAAGCACCCTTTGGTGCTAGCCTAGTTATGATTCCTTAATTGTTTTGTTTGCGTTTACCTTTACTTCCGTACAATTATTTCTATGTGTATGCATGCATAGTTTTTTGGTAGTCACCCTTGATTCGGTAGTTTTGAATGGCGGTAGAGGCCAATTGCCTAGGAGATATGACCAACTGACCCTAGGTGAGTGGATTGAGACGGGCAGGGTAAGATATGACCAACTGACGACCCTTTCTACTTGTGCGATTTGACCAACTGATCACCTATCGTTTGGATGAACTTAAGAATTGGGGGTGTAGTGTCTAAGTTCCTAACGGTCGGGCACTCACTATTTAGAATCTATCATGTAGCGGTACTTAATGACTTGACTTAGGGGACCAGGAACAATAGGACTTATGACGGTGCGCCTGATTTCTCCTATGGTGGCATCTTTGCTGATAGGTTAGGGTGAATTGACCAAATGCTGTCCTCTCGAATTTGACCCCACCTGAAGTAATTGGAAGTAGGTAGACGTAGACATGACTAGCTAGGAGGATTTGCTAGGTTAGCGCCACTATTCCTCTATTGATTTTCCTTTACCCATTTATCTGCTTTCATTCTACATTAGTAGTTTAATTAATTAATTCCCTATCGAAACCATCATTATTCTGTGACAATTAGACTTAGTAATAATCCAACACACATAGCTCTTAAGATGACCTTGGCTTTACCATTTACTACACTACACACGACCAGGTACACTGCCCGTTAGTGCTTTAGGGTAGACCATAGGTATAGCGAGACACTATAAATATTAAGACCTGGTCAGTAAAACCTGCATCAGTGATAAAGCTTGCGACTTGGACTGAAAAGACAAATTGAATCAAACATTATTCCAAAGAACACATAAATCATACATCAATCTATGGTCTATCTACATCAACACATCACATATAGTTCATCAATCTTCATACAACATAAACTGGAAAATTAAAACGAATCTATGGCTACATCAACAACTTTCAAATTGAATCTCAAATTTGTTCAGGCTATCAATGATTCTACTAAACCTCAAAGGTCCATAACCCGATTCAATGCATCACAGATCCATAAAGAAAAAGCATTGTGATCTCAGTTTCGTTTCATTTTGTGTACGGTTCTCAAAACACATAGATCTTACAAGATCTATACACAAATGAAAATATACCTCATAGATCTATCTAGAGTCTGAAATCTAAACGAACTGATAAATATGAATCTTAAGATCTCATATTTTTGTGGGTTGAAGATATTTTTAATACCCTACACTGATCCGTACAACCCCATCAATATCTTCATAGATCTAAAAACTTTTGTTACTATCCAAATATAAAGAAAAGAAAATAACAATTATGTTACTTCTTGTTCTTAGGTTCGGTTTAGTTATCACACAAAACATAACTTGATGCTTGAAACTTTGTTGTTTCATTAATTCATAACTGGTTGTAAGATCTCTGCTTAAGTCTACTCGTGGCATTCAAGATGCATCAAGATTTTTCAAAATCTTAACTCACGATGGACTTTATCATCATTGATCAATGTGTTGAAGTTTCTCTTCAATTGTTTTTCGAAACAGAAAGAATAGAGCTATAACTATATCATTATCCTCTTATTCTTAGGTTCGGATATTAAAAACAAAATTAGAAATCAATTTGAAAATAAATCATTCGATTAATCCTACCAATACCTGGAATTAACCTTATAACTGTGCCCTTTGTCACACGCCAACCCTGTGGCTTTGATGTCCTCGTAACCATCCCTGTGGCTAGACGAGATGATTCAAGATGAAGAAAGGGAGGCTTACTTTTCTTGTTTTTGAGATGGCAACTGAGTTGGTGTGAATACCAGATGGGGGCGTATTTTTGAAGATTGAGAAGTTTTAGGGTTTGTGAAAATGGGTGGAGCGTGTATTATGTGTGTTAAATACCCTAATTATTAGGGTTATATCTCTGGATGGTTTGTTGTTATGATATGGACATGGGCCAGATACTGGATGATTGGATTGGGCCGGATATTGGAGTGTTGCTTTACCTGGATATGGACATTCGGTGTAAAGTGGTGAAATGACTTGTTTCACGTGGGCCGGATATTGGATCACTGGAATCTCTCGTTGGCGTGTACTAAGAATTTTGTTATCCTAAATGTTTAAATTTGGATATACATAGCATTTATTGTGGTATAAAGTTGATTGTTTGGTCATTCAAATTTCACAAGAGATACTTATTCACGGCTTGATTTTGTAATTGCTCTTTATTTGGTTCAAGGTTCTTATCCGGTATTATTGATGTCGTATGGAAGTGACGGCTCAAACGGCTGTAAAATGGACTTGGAGCCTGGTCAAATTCTTAGCAATTAGTTATATGTCAAAGATATCGGAATGCATGAGACAACCATTGCAAGAATTTACATTGACCAGATAGGATTGCATAGTTATTTGGATCGGGTTGGAAATTATTGGATGACAAGATTTGTTGATGATGAGATTTGATGAGAGTTGATGAGATTCATTGTACTATGAGGTTTGATACTTTGGTGTATACTTTTTCACAAAGAATATTTTGTCACGGCTTGAATTGTTATTGGAACTTGGTTGACTACGGGATTGTTTGTACGGTATTTCTTATCTGAACTTGAAGTGAAGTTTTCCGGGCACATTTACTTATTTCGTCTTCTTTCTTTCTACCCTTCTGCGAAGATGACTTGTTTGGGCGTTTATTGAGTGTGATAAAGACTTGGCTATTTAGTTACGGTTGTGATTCTTTCTCGCTTAACCCACAACGTAGCTATCACTTCGGTGTCTCACGAAGTTGAGGATATGTCAAAAGGTTTTGTACATTGGGTACACCGTTTCTTTTTCACGAGGATTAGTACAAGCTTAAGTAACATATCTGGGGAATTTTACGTCATGTTCAAGTTTGGTATATCGGGCTTATTTCTCCATGTGGTCATTGCTATAGCTGATAGAATACGTAAATGGTGTGTTTACCAAAGTGTTCAAAGGATGAGATGTGATCAACAATTCTCAAGTTATATTCGACACCACAGAATGTCAAGGATACTTCACAGTCTAAGCAAAATATTTTAATAATCGTCAACGTCAGTCATGGTTTTTCAAGATGTTTGCTTATGACAAAAACTCTTCGTGATAATGGTCGTACAAGTTAATGATGCTTCCGAAAGTTCAAAACCATCATGGGGGAGAAACATGTACTTTGTTTTACGGTCAACCTCAGGGGGAAGTAGTGTATACTACTCGACTTAGTATGGTTTGTGAAGTTGTCTACATATGGGTAAAGAATTGTTGATGATGTTGGAGAATGAACTGCTGATGTACCGCTGCATGTTCCCCTAAAATAGATATTCACCATAACCAAAGTTGTCATAACACATTCAAGCTGACATTGTTTACGGTTTTGTCTTGATTTTGTAAAATCCCTCGAAAGAATCTATTTCTCGGTTTAAATCATAGACTTGTAAAATCCCGTGACAATGGAAACATCCTGGTAATAGTAAAGTGCATTTCCGGATCTATCTTATGGTTATTCTTGGTTTTGTAAAATCCCGCGAAAGAAACTATTTCTCAGTTTAAACCATAAAATTGTAAAATCCCGTAATGATGGAACCATCCTGGAGAAAGGAAAGTGTATTTCGGGATCTTATATGATGCTGGTGCTACGGTTTCTGCTTCAAAGAAAGGATAAAAGGGTGTACTTCATGAATTGGGTGTTTGTTTGGATTGTCCTGATGGCCGTTTGGTAATTACTGGGTTTTACGGGGTTATGTGCTTTTAACCATCGTCGGGATGAAAACCATTATCATAGTTCACTTAAAACGTCAAAGGAGGCTAGATTTGAGTTCTTAACCAGAAGATGTGACAACGGGGTTGATTCACTATTATTTATTTGAGGTTGAAGTGAAATATCAAGGGCGAGTGTACTTAGTATCTGAAGGTATCAGGGATGGTTGGATGAAGATTCTTCAAGATCCTTGTTCGAGCGTATTGTCAAAAACGAAGACTTGGAAATCTAGTTATTGTTGGGTCATTTTTTTCCTTTTCTTTTACCACTTGGGGGAATTGGGCTCTTACCACCACAAAATAACTATCACTTTAAGGAGTTACGTTGTGGTGCTCAGTGTCACATTTAATTGTGGATTTTCAAGAGGTGATGTACGTCTTATACTTGATGGTTGGTTGGATAAAGAGTATAGAGTACTTAGAGATTCAATGGAGGATGAAATCTAGGCACCGCTCTTTGTTACATATGTACAAGTTTAAGTCACGAGTTTGGGTTAGTTTACTTCAGGGTCAAATTCATCATACTGTATTTTCTCCATCAGCTGTCACGACAAAAAGCCTACTGAATGATAAAGGGGTTGATTATAAGTTTGCCAAGAGTAAATGAAAAGAGAGAGATTATGACGTTTGAACACAATAGTTCAAGCCTCGTACTCTAAAGAAAAGAAAAGTATACGTCTCAGTGCGCTTTATCTTTTAAAGAAGAGAAATCTTCTTATGACGTTTGAACACAACAGTTCAAGCCTTGTTCTCTAAAGAAAAGAAAAGTGTACGCTTCAGTGCACTTTATCTTTTGAAGAAGAGAAATCTTCTTATTATGACCATTCTCGTCAACATGCTTCATGCTTTTTCCATGCGCTTTCATTATCAAGTGAACCGGACTAACGTTGATTGTTTTCTTATTCCACTTGCTCAATTATAATGACGATGGCGACATCATATGCTATCTTTGAGCGTGAGAAGTGTGAATAGAATACATTTGGATGATTTTCACTTATTCAATCAAGAATGGCAACTCCGTATGCAATTCCTGAGGGGGAGAAGAAGTGTGATAACTCTACATGTTGAGTTATATTTGAGAATATATGGTCAAACAGCTCCTAACTCATGTAAGAACCGAGCTTCTTCTTATCGGATCATCTTCACATGGAGTTTTCTTCTAAGAGCCATTGGTTGACATCTTCTCATGGACTGATGAGTTTAACGGCAAAGTGCTTCCAGTTGCGAGGCTGATTTCCTTGATGAACATCTTTCTGTTCTTGTTTGACTAGGAGGGATTTGATTTAAAGGGATTTGCTATATACAAGTTAACGGGAATGCATGTGGTGACAAGAAGATGTTAACTTTCTATTCCCTATTCGGACAATCTTGAAGAAGGTCGAGTCTACAGTCTGTTCTACATTTTTCTGGTGCATGTTAGAAGACTAAAGACGAGCTGCATTTAACGATCTAAAGACTTCTTCTCAATTCAAACATTCATCATAAAGATTGTCGGGTTAGGGGAGAGCACTAATTGGGGGAGAGTAAAATGTCAGATTTAATCCCCAATTAGACTTGCTCGCATTATTCTTCAGCTAGTTGATTCTCACAGATACATCTGAGCTTATGATGTTCTTCTCAATAGATTTCGAGTATTTGGGCTTATAATATGTTGCTGATTCTGAAGTGTCAAAACTAGCAAGAGGGAAGGAGACACACATCTAAACACAAAGCGAGTAAAATTGATGAACTTAATTCTTCTAAGTGATTGAAGATATCCCGGGAAGACAAATATCATGAACGCAAAGAAACTCAAGGTTTTACTCATCAAGGCTTTTAGTGTTATTATTCCAACTACGTGGGGGGAAGTGATGTAAGAGAAAGTTTCTGAAGATAAAAGAGGTACACAAGTGTGTGATGATTTTGATGTTATCGCAATCATCAGGGGAGAAAGAATTGTGTACATTGGGGGCACTCAGCTGTTTCAATTAAGGGCTTAATCAGTGATTCTGAGATATAATCACTTATTCCGGAGTTGACATCCGCAGAGATAATTAGTGATTCAGCATGCTTCTTCAGTGTTATCGATTATTCTTTCTTTGGACATTCAGGTACTTCGGGTTCTTGAGCTTCATACACTTTTTTCAGGGGAGAGAAAAGTATTCATTGGGGTTATTCTTTGGCTATCGGACTTAATCTGCTACTTTGATGTTATAAGTTTCTCTGTCTTTTGGTATACGTGTATTCGGGTTCGTGAGCTCTATTCTAAGAGACTGACTGCATCAATTCATTTACTTGGGGGAAGTGGTTTTTTGACAACTTTTTGGTATGGACTGCTTCAGACTTTAGTGGTTATGAAATGTGAGAAGGTTATTTATGAGTGGGATGATACGTTGATGTTCTTATTGATGAAATAACCCCGAACGAAGAATCAATGATCATTCTTAAAAGGAGCAGCAAGATCGATGATAATGGTGTGCTTCTTTGTGCACCTGGCTAAGGGAAGCTTGAAAGAAAGCTTTGATTCTGCTCAGCTAAAGGATTTTTGGTTTGGGGGGGGGGGAAGCTGCAAAAGTCTCTCTTTCCAACGACTCATGTTCTATCTTCTATTCTGGAGCCTCGGAAGCTTTGGTGGTGAAAGTTTAAGAGATGGCGAATTCTATCTTCTACGACGTGCTATTCGATATCCTTATCTCGGTACTCGTATCATCATCTTCTTAAACTATATCATCTACTTTATCTTTGTAAATATTTATCAAAAAGAAAATACGAAAATATAAAACCAGCAAAACAAAATAGAAAAATATAAAATCAACAAAAACCCATAAAAATCAGAAAATTTGAAAAATACCAAAAATATGTTTTTCTCAAGACATGTCTTCTGGTATCGATAACATCTACGGTCTTAGAAATATCATTCAACAATGGCACGGGACCATAGATGAAGTTCGAGCAGAAGGTGTAAATATTCTTTTCAAAACATGTCTAAAAAAATGGCTTGCAGTTACTTCAAACTGTGACCCGTGCTTAAACCATGGCTTGCTATTATTTCAGATAGCAACCCGCTCTTCAAGAAAGGAAAGTGATATGCTAAACCAATTTTCAAATATTTCGTGCACTTATCCTAAAACAAAATGAGGAAAGTATGTCGAAGGACTGCTGTTCCTACTCAAATATTTTTTCTTCTAAAATTCTTCAGAAAAATATTTGTTGTGTTTCAAACATGGTGGTAAATGAGTTGCTTGAAAATCAATCAGAATCATTATTTTCAAAAACTTGCAAAACCCAATCAATGACTTCAGCATGGTTAAAACTTTTCATAAAATGAGTCATTGATTGAGGGGGATAATGTTTTCAAATTTATATCATCTAACGAGCTTATATAATCATCCTACGTGCTTAACTGAAAAACGATGTTTGCCTATGTTGAAGGACTAGGAATCTAGGATATGATTGTTAGGATTAGATGACTATAGTTTGATAAACACAAAATCCCTATGCCTTTGTATGATCTGATTGACATGTTGGATTGACTTTTATTAATCGATTGTTGTTTGGGTGATGTCGACCACCATATATCTGTCCACTAACGTATGCAGATAAAATGGTATATAAGAGTGTTCCCGATCCGGATCCCACAAATGAAGATGATTGGATGCCGAAAAGAAAGGGTAACTATTTCTTAGGTCGACAAATGAAGAAACGAAGCTTAATTAGATCTCCATGGAGAGTTGGCACGATATATGCAACTTAAGAGGTCTCACTGCATTTGCAGCTGGTTTTCTTGCCCTACAGCAAAAACAACAAAAGCAGCTCAACTACCTAACGTATCTTTGTGCAGGATAAGTAGTGATGATACCATTTTTAAACAATTTTGAAAATATTGTCTTGAAAATGGAAAAATATTGTTTTGAAAATAGACTGAACTCAAATTTTGGAAATCATCCGGACTTCATTGTAAACATAAGTCACTCAATCAACGACTACGGTCATTGATTGAGGGAGAGAGTGATTTCAGACTCAAGTATTTTCAATCGAAATTTCTTCATAAAAGTCCGTTTTGTACAACATAAAGTGGTGATCTAAAGATTTAATGTTATGTCATGGTATAATTTTCTTTAAAACTCAAAGATCTTATAAAATGAAATCTTTTATGTTCTTGTTTGATTGTGAAATTGTTTTATTTTACTTAAAGATCCCTTAAAAACTATCATACCTGACACTAACAATCTTTAATGTCTGTAATTGGTCCTCATTAGTCAATTTCAAAATTTAAATCTTGCCACGTCTTTCCCCAAAATTTTTCTAAATGATTTAAATCAATTGGGATCACAAATCTCAAATGGTTTAAAATTTTTATCGGGGGAGAGATCGTGATTTAAATCTCAAATCGGTTTTAAAGGGTGATTGTTTCAAAAGCACTCCTTCCTTCATGTGCCAAACGATTTCAAATACATGATGCACATGATTGAGGAGGAGCATTTAATCTAAAACCAGAAGAGTATTTAAACAAGGCCACATTTTCTCCCATGTTTTCTAAACCTTATTGAATCACTTGGGATCCAAAATCTCAAAGGGTTTGATATTTTTGATCGGGGGAGAATTTGTGATTTAATGATGAAATTTGATAAATGATGATCGATTTGATTTAAAAGTGCATGCTGCTCTCCCATATGTGCTAAACGCTTTCGAATCTCGAAGCACATATTGAGAGGGAGCATTTCATAAGAAAATAAACTTTCAATGTACAAAGATTTCTATGTTTCAACATATGTACCTTGATTGATTTTCTAAATGGTTTCTTAATGGCAGTGTAATCGTGGAAGTACTTCAAAAATCTCTTTCCTCTATGTGTTAAATGATTTCAAATAACCAACGCACATTTTGAGGGGGAGAATTTACCAAGAAAATCAAATGGCTTTTTCCACGGAAATTGTGATCAAGAAAATATTTCAAAGAAATCTTGCCTCCATGTGCTAAACAATTTCAAATCATATGCACATGTTGAGGGGGAGCATTTCTAAATGATCAAAACAATTAAGGTACAAAATGCTTTGATAATATCTCACAAGTACCTTGATTGATTTTCCAAATGATTTTTCAAGTGGTTTCAAGAAGGAAAGAATTGTACCAAAAGACAGACCAAATTTACTTTATGCATGATGTGATAAGGATGGTTAGGTTAGGTATTCGTTCCCATGATCCTGCCAGAACCGGAGGGATCTACCCAGGGACAATCCACTAGATAGTGTAGAAGTCCTTAGGTATATTAAAAAAGGACAAAAATGAGAATATGGGAAGAGTGTGGAGTGAGATAGAGCTAGAACTAGAATAAACCAAACAAGGTTCTAGTATTGAAGTCTCGGTAAGCACTGAAAGGGTTGAAGAATGAAAAATAAATGAATGAGAAAAGGGTGAAATGAAATAGCCCTCCAATAATTCAACCTTAGGGCAGTAACCGGGTTCAATACATATGCTACTGGTGGTTACCAAGGTAACGCCAGTATTGAAGACAAGACGTCATGGACCCAGTGACGCACTGCACTAAACTTCCCAAGCTACTTAAGTTCCTCTTAAAAGGGCTTGTTTCATTCTTACGGGGAACCTACATTATCTATCGACTTTCTCTTAGAGATTGTTGATATTGAAGAAGGAGACCCTCACCCTAGTCTCCGGCATAAGAAAACAAAATGCACAATTGAGTCTAGAGCCAAGAGATCATCGACAATATCTCATTAGGACACAAAATTAAGGAAGACTTGCTGTTTCACACAATGTGGAAAGTAAGTATATATTGAGAGTCCTACGCATTATCCTTGTGGTATTGCCAACATCAAACAAGCTCTTGGTCGGTGACATGTGAGATCTTTTCTAAAGATCAAACTTGTGACAACTGGATAGAAACGATGGGGCAATTCACTCGTGAATCAACCTTGGTCCAGGAAATGAATTGACGAATACTTTTGAAAAAACCGTTCGATGTGCAAATCTTCTTTTCTCTAGCACATCGAATGTGCATTCATGTTTTCAAACACAAAAAGTATCTCTGATTGAAAAAATACTTTTGGAAAAACCGTTCGATGTGTGAATCTATTCTTTTCTCTAGCACATCGAATGTGTACTCTTTTTAAATACAAAAAGTATTTATGGTTGAAAATTGATCTTTCTCATAAAACCTTCGTCGTATTGCAAAACTCTTTCTTCTAAGCAATACGCGATTGTTTTCAATTAAATTTTTCATCAATCAGTGAATCTCAGATCGCTGGTTAACTCACTCCGTGTTGTCTTCTTTGAGACGTTACGATTTGAGAACAACTAGAGCAGCTGCGAAACCCTGTCAAGGAGATTCTTCAGAATTATACCTGATCATAGGCAGTACTTGTACTAATCAACGGGGAACCGTGGGCTTTGTACCTCAATTCAACAAAAGTGATCAAAGACACTTTCGTGTGTTTTATTGCTAACTGTTGTTTGCAGGTACATTTGGACAGTTGCAGCTGATCAGAATTGAGAAGTCAATCAAAAGCCGCATGCTCACAACATCCACACTTAATTAAAGAAATCATGACAAGTGCTAATCTACATGACCTAGCTCTGATAGCTGCAAATATCATGAAACAGTAAAGCTTCTGCTACTCTGATGAAAAGATGTCATGATCTAGAAAGTGTGAGCATGTCGGTCCAAAAGTCACAACATCACATGAAGGCAACACAATAAAGGGTGATCCAGAGATATTTTGTGCCTAATGATCTCAAAGAAAGCTCGAAGATCATCAAGATGTGGATCAGTTCAAAGACCTCCACATAAAGTACAAAGCAGTCGGACTTTGAAGAATCACTGCTCAAGCACAAAGAATGCGGAAATTTAAGAATTGAAGTCTACGAGCTCAAAACTGAAGATAAAATAGAATGCTAGGATGCAAAATGTAAATCATGGGGTGACCTCCCTTAGGGGGATATTGTTAGGTATTGCAAATTCCATAATGAAGTGTCGGTCACCCCAAATATAATCTAGCATAAGTTAGCTCGTAGACATATCATTATTTACGTTGTTTTGTAGTCAGTTAGTTAGTCGTTAGCTTAGTTATTAGTCTAGTGCAACACCGTGGAGGAAGGACGGGTCTTTATCTACTGTATGCCTGATCCACAGCCCGACAGGAGGGCGTTTAGCTTATAACTATAAATACCCTTCCCACTAAGGAAAGGGTGGTGCTTCTTTGATAATCTAACTTTTCACATTTTGTTTATCTCTCTAGAACACCCTCTCCTTTCTTCATCTCTCTAAACATGGCTCTCTTGTTTAATCATAATCCTAGACCACCCGAATCATCTAAACAACATAAAATATACGATCCTACAATCGCCCTTAGATTTGTAGGAATTAAAGCATTCCACTTTAATGCTTCGAGTGTGTACCGGTAGTATAATAGATTCTAAAACTTGTTTTGTGATGCATTCCAAGATCGCTAGTAAGACTACACTTGTGTAGTTAGGAATAACTAAATGATAAGAGGCATTAGGATAACCCTTGTTTGATACCCGTAATATAATTACTTCTTCCACTTCGGTTGAGTAATTCCCCCACACTCTTGCGTTATACTCATCTTTAGTACACGATACCCCTAGTTAACCCCTCAGAGCCTATCCTTTTTGTGGTTCTCGTGATGTTTCAGTTTTCCGGAATATCAATGAAGAGCATTGTTTACAATCCACCCCCAAATGTACACCCAAATCGCCTTAGCCTACCTTGTATGCACTCACTTTTAGTGCATTATTGTTATCATACTAAACCCTTAGTTCGATTATCTAGTTGCTTGCATAAGTTGCTAAGCCGAGTCATATCCTTTGTACCCAGTTTTCAGACGATTGGGACTCATGGGAAAAGTTAAAGTTTATGAAATGACGGGAAGGAACGTTAAATTCAAATTCCCTTTATTTGCGTAATAATGTACTCCAAGTGTTTTTATCTTTTTAATTCGGGTCAAATTAGTGTTAGAGTGATAAAAACTCAAGTGTAGGGATGTGCCTATAAATCCCTATTATTTTGATGTTATCGTAGAGGATGGTAGAGTAAAAGTGTATGTGAAAAAAAATGAAAAAAACATACGGGCTACCATCCTACATCTATCTTTAAATTTATGTTTGTTTGTTTCAAGTTATCTAGAGTTTAGAGTGTCGAGTCTTGGCTTAGCAACGACATTCTTCTCATGCTTGTAACATAAAGAATTTTGACTTGCCACCACTAAATCACCTATCCCACCAAACCCTTTGTTTTTCTAACGTAAGCCTAACGTTACAACCATTTAAAAGACCTCTTGGATAGTTTTTCTTAGGTTCTTACGCCAAAGAGATGGAGGTTTGATCTAGTCTCAAGCCTATGGTAATCTATGTACTAGGACCGGTTTATGAGTGTTTATCTTCCATTTCCAACTTGATATATTTCATATACACCCGAGAGATGAGAGTATCCAAACACCAGTTGTGAGGTGCTAGTATGTAATTTCCATGCTTGTTATGACTTTTGCGGGGCTTATATGTGTAGTGAATCGTTCTAAACTAATGCTTCAAGACCCTTAACTTATAAATTAATTGGCTAAAAGCACATTTGCTTGAGGACAAGAAAATACCAAGTGTAGGGATATTTGATAAGGATTTAAAAGGTACACTTTTGAGAGGTCATTTAAGCCCTTAACTGATCACTTTTGTATCCGTTACTACTTAATTTCGTTCCTTTTCACTTTTTAGGTCTCTTGAAGGCAAATTGTTGGAATGACACTTATTCGGACGAAAAGGCGCGAATATACGAAGAAAATGGCCAAAGTCAAGAACTGAGACACTCAAGCTGCTGAAATTGAAGGGGACAGCGTCACGGCTTAATTGCGACGCCGTCGCGACATATCTTGAGACGACTTAGAGAGCAAATTGGTATTTTACAAGTGACGGCATCAGGTTTAAAAGAGTAGGGCGTCGCAACTTAGACGGCCTAGATTTGGATCCCGACGGCGTCAGAGGTTGAAGCCGACGGCGTTACGAGCATAAGGTGACGCCGTTACAGAGTTGACGTGGCCAAGACGAAACCCTAATGGCGGCGACCCGACGGCATCACAATTAAAGAGTGACGCCATCGCATATTGTAACTCTATATATAGAATTCGAATTTTCAGTATTTTAGAGAGGTAGTTTTGTGGAGTAAAAACTTAAACCGAACCAAGGTTGTCTTGGGCAGTATCTTAGGGTTCCATACCCTATTTTACAGCAAGATAAGTGTTTTACTTCATTAATTCAATTATGTCTTTAATTGTTTGTGTGTATGCTTGCATGTTTTCCATGTCCGGCTAATTTATTTGTATGTTTGCTTAGATCTATGAAACCTAGGTATTGAATATTGATTGGTTGTCTCTTATCTTAATTGTGATTGACCTAGTATTGCTATAGGTCATCCGTTGTGTTTTTAATGCTTGATTAATCTTTGTTGAACCTTAGCTTATAGTTACTAGTAGAATTGTAGGCTAAATATCCAAAGATAACCTTAGTGTTAAGTTTATGAATCCTAGAGATTTAGTAGTCATTAACCTTAGGTACCTTTAGGGATAAACGCATACCCCATGACCTTAGAAAACATAACGCGTTAAGAATAAGGATGTGACAATTCAACCATCAGTAGGAGATAACTAGGGAGTAATAGCATCTGACTAAACACATCTTTAAATCATCATAAGAGCACACAACAATAGACATAGACTACACTCACCTTAGTTTAGAATAATTAGATAATTAGAGTAATCGGTAGAAATACCAACCCCCCCCCCCCAAATCCAATACCTCGAGATTCGTACCTTTCCATTTTATAAAAAAACATAAAAAAGATAAAAAATAATCTTCCTCAACCCCAACCTTAGCGTAGTAATTTCTCACTAGCATTCCTATTCCCCTAGAGAACGATATCAATTCCCGATGCTTACCCTAATACTATACTACAACGATTAGGTTCACTGCCTAGGGTGTTGAAAAACTTGCTCGTCGAAAAGGAAGTTCTTTTGACCCAAAACGCGCGTTGTACGCGTATCACTTTGACAAGGATTTTGAACGTGGGTTTGACTTGGTTAGAGTTGTTCTTTGGACTAGTCTTCATGAAGGGAACACTCCGAGGGGCGTTGTGCTTCGGTTGGCGGATTCCCATACTGGTAACCATTGTAAAGATAGTTTTATGCCATAAGAGCCTATTTGAGGGCCTTCACATGTTTAGTGGGATAGATCCCAGCAAACTCGGAGGAATGGCATTCGAGCCTATTCGAAGTGTACGTCATCAGAAATCAATAAAGAAATGTAAACAATTGTTCAATGGCAACAAATACAATCAAGAATCTATTCACACGATGCAAGATTCAAAATTGAGTTGTTAATGGAAATGATAGGTTTGTTATTATGGAATGACTTTAGAAAGATTACAGATAGAAAGGAGTCTTACAAAATACAAGTTGATTCTCAAAGAATGAACGAATATTGCCTTTTATAGGCTAAGATAAGTGGTAACAGATTTTGGCTCTAACCATTTGAATATTTGCACTTAAGCCCCTTGACTTTATATTGTGACTTTAAGCTCCTTTTTACTTTGGCTCGTAACATATATAGAGATTTTCGATCACTAATCTATACGAGTGAATTAGGTTTAAAATTCAAATTTTTTTGAGAAATCAAGAGTGGGAAGATTTTGATTGAGCCTCAAAGGATTTCTTTTCATCCAAGCATGTTTTGTTTAGGAATTTCTGAATTGATCGGTTCATGTTACGTACATTGTTGACTGTTTGGAGATTGGAAGTCTTATATATGGTATGTTTTTTGAACGACCTTGATTTTATTAATTAACTATTTCAGCAAGAATACCACTTTTAGTGATGGTGCAATTTGTTCTTTTTTGGCTGATTTAACAACCAGTGTTACTGTTTTGAATCAAGATTTAGATCAAATCGATCCTGATGATCTTGAAGAGATAAATCTTCAATGGCAAATGGAAATGTTGACTGTCCAAGCAAGGAAGTTTTTGAGAAGAATTGGTAGACAAGTTAAGTATGATGGTCAAAGGAGAGTTGGATTTGACAAGAGCAAGATGGAGTGTTTCAACTGCAAGAAAAAGGGACACTTTGCTAGAGAATGTAGAGCTCCCAAGAGGATTGGTGAAGGTTACAAGAAGATCACTGAAGAACCAGTTCCTACTTCTGCTTTGGTTGCTCAAGATGGACTTGGTGATTATGATTGGAGTGATCAAATTGAAGAAGGCCCCAATGCTGCTTTTCTTGCCAGTGAAGCTTTTAAAGAGCATAACTTTGCTCTTATGGCTTATGCATCTTCATCTTCTGCTTCAGATTCTGAGGTATCTAATGATTCTAAAAATTCTACTTGTTCTTATAAGTCATGTCAAGATAACTTAGAATCTTAAAAAGCTATTACTGAGAGTTTAAGAAAAGAAGTAGAAAGACTTTCACTAGATAACTTAGGTTATAAAGTTGGTCTTGAGAGAGTTGAAGAGAAACTTAAGTTTTGTATCAAATGTGAGTTTGAGTATGTAGATAAAATAAACATACTAAGTGGTGAAATTGATCTTAGGGACAGAGAAATAAAAGTGCTTAAAGAGAAATTGGAAGAGGCAGAAAGTGTAAAACAAGAAGCCCTAGTAGAAAAAGAAAAACATGTTGTTAGGGTTGCTAAAACACAATATGCTTCTGATCTAGTAAATAAGCCAATTGGTCAAAAATTATTCAAGGAGGGTACTGGTCTTGGATACAACAATATGCCACCACCCTCTCTGATGAAACATGCACCACCTTAAAAAGAACTGTCATTTAGTAGTGAATTCAGTTTTAACAAACCTGTAGAAAAGATTAGTAAGACTGAAACAACTAAGATAGGTTCTGATAACTCATCTGATGCTCCTACTATTGAAGATTGGGAATCAGACTCTGAGGAAGTCAGATCTGAATCAACACAGTCTGAGAAGATAGAAAATGTTAATAAAGTTGATTCTGAACAAGCCAACCTTGTGCCTAGATTTGGAGCACCAATTTCTAGGAAAGTTGAAGACTACAAGGAGATACCTAAGGAACAGATGAAAAGATACATACCTAGGGGAAATCAAAGAAACTTCAATGGACTAATTTCAAATAGATTAGGAGATGAGTTTCAATGTGTTAAGAAGGCTTGTTTTGCATGTGGTAGTTTTGAGCACTTACAGAGAAACTGTTATAAAACTCAACCACTAGTTTGGAATCATTGGAGGAGGTTAAATCATCAAAACTTTTTAAAGAAAACAATCCCTCATCCTAACAAAAATATGATTCCTAGGGCAGTGTTAATGAGGAATGGTAAAACAAGATCAATAATTACTGCTGCACCCAAATGGGTTCCAACCACTGCTAAGCAAAATGTAAACACTGCTAAGCAAAATCAATCCACTGCTAAGCAGAATATCACCACAGATACAAAAGAAGTTTTAAAAATTCCAAAGGTGATAACTGACACAGTGGTTGGAAACCATTTTTATGATGTTAAGGCCTCAGCTAGCTGGCAATGGAAGCTTAAGACCAAGGTTTTACATCATGTCAGTTGTGCATCAATGGACCTAAAGAAATTTGATTATGTTGATGCACAGGGCAGACCAAAGTCAGTATTGGCTTGGGTCCACAAAAGGAACTAACTTGTTTAAATTCATGTGCAGGGCAATCTACAAGATGAGCTAAAAGACAAAGGAATTTTTGATAGTGGTTGCTCTGGGCACATGACTTGGGATGGGAGCAACCTGGAGGATTTTGAAGCTTTTGATGGAGGATACGTGGCATTTGGCAATGATCCAAAGGGAGGAAAGATACTTGGCAGAGGCACAATCAGAACTGGGAAACTAGACTTTGAAAAAGTCTATCTGGTACAGGGATTAAAGTACAATTTATTCAGTGTTTCTCAAATGTGTGAAAAGAAAAACTGGGTACTTTTTGGGGAAACTGAGTGTATGTTATTGTCATCTGATTATAAAAAAATTTCTAATGAGAAATTTGTGCAGTTAAGGATACCTAGGAAAGAGAACATATATTGTTTTGATCTTAAAGATGTAATTCCTAATAGGTCCTTAACCTGTTTATTTGCTAAGGCATCAGTTGATGAGTCAACAATGTGGCATAGAAGGCTAGGTCACCTTAATTACAAAACAATCAATAAACTGGTAAAAGGCAACTTATTGAGAGGGTTACCTTCTAAGGTTTTTGAGTGTAAGGAACTTTGTGTGGCTTGTCGAAAAGGAAAACAACATAGATCCTGTTGTAAGACCAAATCTGTTAACACCATCACACAACCACTGTTTATGCTTCATATGGACTTATTTGGACCTACCTTTGTTAAAAGTTTGAACCATAAGCAGTACTGCCTAGTTATCACTGATGACTATAGTAGATTTTCTTGGGTATACTTTTTGGCTGCTAAGAGTGAGACTAGTGAGATCCTCAAGAGTTTCATTACTAAGATAGAAAATCTAGTAAACCACAAGGTCAAGGTAATCAAATGTGATAATAGAACTGAGTTTAAGAATGATGTGATGAATCAGTTATGTGTAGCTAAGGGTATAGAAAGACAGATTAGTGTTGCTTGAACACCACAACAGAATGGTGTAGCTGAAAGAAAAAATAGGACACTAATTGAGGCTGCTAGGACAATGTTGTCAGAATCTAAGCTACCAACTACCTTTTGGGCTGAAGCTGTAGGCACTGCATGTTATGTGCAAAACAGAAGTAAGGTAGTGAAGCCCCATAACAAGACCCCCTATGAGCTATTACATGATAGGAAGCCAATGATTGCATTCCTAAAACCTTTTGGGTGTCCTGTTACTATCTTGAATACCATAGACTATCTAGGCAAGTTTCAAGAAAAAGCTGATGATGGATACTTTTTAGGCTATTCTTCCAATAGCAAAGCCTTTAGAGTATACAATAGGAGGACTAGGATTGCTGAAGAAAACTTACATGTTAAGTTTAGTGAAGAGACTCCTAGTGTTGAGACCAAAGGACCAGACTGGTTGTTTAACATTGATATGGTAACCAAATCTATGAATTATGAGCCTATCATTGCAGGAACTTCCACTAATGTTAATGCAGGTACACAAAAGGATTCTGATGCAGAAACAATTTCTAAGGAAGCTGATTCTCCAAAGGAGTTCTATTTGGTTAAAAAGTGGAAAGCTAGTTCTGTCTCACCCATCATTGATAAGTAAGGTTCCACTGATGATGATGCCTTGAATTCTGGAAGCAAAGTTGATCATCATCAAGATAAGGATGAGTTGTTAAAATATAACTCAGTGTCGGTAGAAGAAATTACAAGGAAGAAAAGGCATTCTGAAAGCACTGCTAAGCCAAATGAAAGCACGGCTAGGTATAATGAAAGCACTGCTAAGCCAACTTCTACCATTGCCAGTACAAGTGAAACCCCGGCTGCAAATAGTGATGATAGTACTTACTTTGGACCAAATACCAAGCCATTATTTGGTAAAGAGGAGTATCCACATGATCCTGACATGCCTGCTTTGGAAGAGATTGATACTCCTACTGATGATGAAGACATGGATGATTTCTTCAATGCTGATTTTACTAATTTGGAAACTGTCATTCATGAAAGTCCAATCACTACCAAAAAGATTCATAAGATTCATCCCAAGGATCAAATACATGGAAATTTGAATACACCAGTTCAAACAAGAAGCAAAGTTCAGAACACTAAAACCTTTCCTGGACAAGGTTTCTTTGCAAGGTCACTTCACAAAATAAATAGTCACAAAGAACTGCAAAATTGCCTGTTTACTTGTTTTCTGTCTCAAAAGGAGCCCAAGAGATTTGAAGAAGCTTTGTCTGAAGAAGGTTGGGTTGAATCAATGCAAGAGGAGCTTCTATAGTTTAAGCTTCAAGAGGTTTGGACATTGGTTGACCTTCCTAATGGAAAGAGGGCAATTGGGACAAAATGGGTGTTCAGAAATAAGAGGGATGAAAGAGGGATAGTGGTAAGGAACAAATCAAGGCTGGTTGCTCAAGGATACACACAAACTGAAGGCTTGGATTATGATGAAGTATTTGCTCCAGTTGCAAGAATTGAGGCTATTAGATTATTTTTAGCATATGCTTCATTCAAGAATTTTGTGGTGTATCAGATGGATGTTAAGAGTGCCTTTCTATATGGCACAATTGATGATGAGGTTTATGTTTGTTAACCTCCTGGTTTTGAAGATCCTGATCATCCTGACAAGGTTTACAGGGTGAAGAAGGCTATGTATGGGTTGCATCAAGCTCTTAGGGCATGATATGAGTGCTTGTCTACTTATTTGATGGACAATGGCTTCAAAAGAGGGTTGATTGATAAGACTTTTTTCATTAGGAAGCACAAGGATGATATTTTACTGGTTCAGGTCTATGTAGATGACATCATTTTTGGCTCAACAAATAAGGAGCTATGCAAGGATTTTGAGAAACTTATGCATGATAAGTTTCAAATGAGTTCTATAGGAAAACTTACTTTCTTTTTGGGGCTACAGGTTCAACAAAGGACTGATGGTATTTTCATTAGTCAAGACAAGTATGTAGCAGATATTTTGAAGAACTTTGGGTTTCAGGATGTAAAGAGTGTTAGTACACCTATGGAGACTCATAAACCACTTCTACCAGATGATGGAAGTCCCAAAGTTGATTTGAAGTTATATAGGTCCATGATTGGATCTTTGATGTATCTCACTGCATCTAGGCCAGATATAATGTTCTCAGTATGTATGTGTGCAAGATTCCAAGTCACACCCAATACATCACACATGAATGCTGTTAAGAGAATCTTTAGATATCTTAAAGGTCATCCTAAAACGGGCCTTTGGTATTCTAAGGATTCACCTTCTGATTTGGTGGCCTACACAGATAGTAATTATGCTGGTGCTAGTTTGGATAGTGATAAGGTTTTAAAAGGTACCTTTTTTAGGGGTCGTTTAAGCCCTTATTTTATCACTTTTGTATCCGTTATTGCTTAATATCGTTCCTTTTCACTTTTTAGGTCACTTGAAGGCAAAATGCTGGAATGGCACTTATTTGGACGAAAAGGCGCGATTATACGAAGAAAATGGCCAAATTCAGAATCGAGACACTCAAAGCTGCTGAAAACATAAGGTGACGGTGTCAGGTGTTAATTGTGACGCCGTCGGAGGATCTTTGTGACGGGACAGAAGCCAAAACTCCCATTTTCAAGTGACGACGTCAAGTTATAAAAGAGTAGGCCGTCGCAACTCAGACGGCCTAGATGTAATCCAGACGGCGTCAGAAGCTGAAGAGGACGGCGTTACAAGCATAAGGTGACGCCGTCGAAAGTCTAACGTGGCCAAGACGAAACCCTAATGACGGCGACACGACGGCGTCACAAAACATAAGGTGACGCCGTCGCAGATGTAATATTATATATAGAATCCGAGTTTTTCAGTATTTAGTGTGTAGTCTTTTGGAGTAAAAACCTAAAACGAACCAAGGCTGTCTTGTACAGTATTTTAGGGTTCCAAACCCTATCTTACACCAAGATAAGTGTTTTACTTCATTAATACAATTATGTCTTTGATTATTTGTGTGTATGCTTGCATGTTTTCCATGTCCGGCTAATTTACTTGTGTGTTTGCTTAGGGAATATGAAACTTAATTATTGAATATTGATTGGTTGTCTCTTATCTTAGTTGATTAATGATCTAGTAATGCGATAGGTCATTCGTTGTGTACTTAATGCTTGATTAAATCTTTGTGAACATTAGAATATGACTCCTTGAGTAGTTGTAAGCTAAACCATCCAAAGAGTTCCTTAGAGTAAGAGTTTATTATCCCTAGTGGGTTTTGTAGACGAGACCCTTTGGTAAGTTCAAAGAGTTAGGGAGAAACGCATACCCTACAACCTTAGACACACAACGCAACTAGGAATGAGGATGTGACAATTCAACCACCAATAGGAGATAATTAAGGAGTAGTAAAACCTAAGTAAACACATCTTTAAACTATCATACGAGCACACATTAATTAGACATAGACTACATATACCTTAGATTAGATAATTAGATAAGTAGAGTAATCGGTAGAAATACCGAGCCCCCAAATTCAAACCCTGAGATTCGTACCTTTCCATTTCATAAAAAATATAAAAGGATAAAAAATAATCTTCCTCAACGACAACCTTAGCGTAGTAACTTCTCACTAGCATTCCTATTCAGAGATTTTAGGAGGAAAGTATTGTTGGTGTGATGAAGTATGTGAGTCTAATGTTATTAAATAGAGGTTAAGATGGAATCAGGAAATAAATGAGGGGAAGGTGTAAGTGGTTGAGGAGTAAATGTAGTCTTTTGACTTTAGGAAATGATTTAATTACAGAAGTTGACCATATTGACTTAGAATTTAGCACTTTTGGCTAACCACTGCTAAGTATATGGAACCACTTCTTGTTTTATCTAACCACTGCTAACCTTAACCATCTTTTTAGTGTTTGGTTTATGTTTATGATATGCAGGTATGAAGGATTGTTGTACATTAGAGCTTTTGGAGATTTTGCTGATTAGTGATAATATATATATATATATATATATATATATATATATATATATCTTTTGTAATCCTTCATATTTTTGTATGATATCACTATTTTTGACAAAGATTTGATTGCTGTAAATCTTGGTCAACTGATTGGAGTGTAATTTTGTATCCACTGCTAGAGTCTTTCAAACCACTTATAGTGGTGTTCAAACCACTGCTAACATATTGCTGTTCTTGGATACTTGAGGGGCTGTTTGGTAACTTTGGTGCAAACGCATATATATCCCCAAATCACTGCCAGATCATTTAATTAATCTTCAAATCACTTCCAATTGGCGCTTTACATAAAATCAAACCACTTTCATCTGTTTAATTCACAAATCCCACATCATTAACATCACCCATCACCATGCCGAATCAATACTCCAAATCCCATAACCTAGTTGCTAATCTGGTAAAAAACAATCGATCCAAAGGTTTTCATGAAATGATTGATTTCCTTGTTCACAGTCCTATTCACTTTGCCTTGACTGTAGCACCCACCATCCTTAAGGCCTATGTACATCAATTCTGGGGAAATGCTAAGCTTAAGGAGATAGATGGAGTCGAAGTTTTTAGTACTGTTGTGGATGATAATGTGATTTTGGTTGATGAGGAGATCATTCGAGGGGTTTTGAAGTTGGATGATGCTGATGGTGTAGTTAATCTTTTTGATGCTGAGATCTTTGATGGTTTAGAGAGGCTAGGATATACTAGACGGGATGATAAGGTAAAATTTTTTAAAGGAATGTTTTCTCAACAATGGAAGTTTTTGATTCATACCTTGTTGATGTGTATGAGTAATAAGACCATTGGATTTGATGACTTTCCCTCCAAAATTGCTACTGCTATCATATGTCTATCTGAGGGGAGGAAGTTTAATTGGTCTAGGATGATTTATGATGGGTTTGTGCAGAATATTAGGAAGAAGGGTAAATATTATTTATATCCAAGGTTTGTGCAGCTTATTGTAGAAAGTCAAATAGAGGAACATGTTGAGCATTCTAGGGAGTATGAAGTGCATTATATGCTTCCTAAGGTCTTTGCACATATGAGATATCAGAATCCTAATTTTCAAATAAGATATGTTCCCTTATTCCCACATATGATTTATTTGCCTGCTATTCCTGAGTTTGATGACGGTCTTGAATCCCAATCCATAGAACCTGAACCCACTGCTAGTACACTTGAACCCACTGTTAGTGTCTCTCAACCCACTGTTAGTGAATCTCAACCCACTGCTAGTGCAACTGAACTCCCTATTAGTCAACCTCAAACCACTGTTAAACTCATTTTGTGGACTAGGAGAAGGAAGGGCACCAAGCTACCTCAGGCTGGTGTTAGTGGTGTTGTTCATGAGGTTGTCACAAGTTATGGAGGTGACATGATTGGAAGGGCTTCCACTACTGATTCATGCTTAGTAGCTGGTCAGGACAGTGGAAACATCATAAAGACCCAACCTTTGGCAACTCCTAATGTGGAGAGTTCCTTGGAAACACAGGTGGAGGAATCCCTAGCCAACTGGCTCACTCAGGGTGCATAGATGATCAAGCAAGGTCTGATGCTATGTTTACTTTATCCAAGGATTCACCTCTTAGAGCAGTTAATACAGCTCGAAGTGATGAGGATAGTTTATGATAGATCTAAGACACTCTCCTTGTGTCAATGATATTTTGTATAATATTATCAAGCAAGCGGAATTTAGTTAAGTAATACTTAGAAGACGAATTATATGATGTAATGAGAATGAACACAAAACTCAAGCTCCAATATTATTAATGAAATAATACGAGTGATCTAGACTTATCACTAGGGTTACACCTTGAAGCTTTCGTAGGTAATCTTGTAATGTAATACGTACCTAAGACAATAACCTAGGATCTCCTTTTATACAACAAGGAGTCCTTTACAAGATAAGTATAAAGTTAACATAATAGAATATACACACAATCTATTCTATACTTATCTAGACGCGTTTAACCTTATCATAAACTGATAGCAGTGGTAATAAAGAACTTGCAGTGGGAATACGTTTCCACTGCTAGTGTTAAACCAAGCAGTGTAAACCACAACTATCCGTGGTAACGGATTATTCCCAGCAATCCTCCCCTAAACTTATGATTTCTCTTCAAATCAATAAGTTTCTTCAATATGCATTAACTTCAAGGATTTGGGGAATTTAATCAAACACTTCACTTCTTTTCTCTTAGCTTTTGAATAGCTCTTGAACATTGATCTTGAATCCTTTGTAATAATGCTCTGACCTTCTCATTATCTTCATTGACTCTTATGTGTAAGCTTAACATTACTGTAAGAGCTCCAGCTCTAAGTGGATATTCTTTCTCAGCAAGCATGAAAAAGTCTTCTCCATTAGCTGTAGAGACATGATGAACTTCACATGAATCATAATAAAACCATTTTGTACCAAGACATGTGAATAAGGTTTTCCAGTAGTCATCATCAGCATTTGGTTCAAAAAGCCTTCTAAGATTTACCCATAACTGCATCTCCTTTGTATCTTTGAGATCTTGACCATTAAACCTTTCTTGAACTAATTTCCATAGTGTATTAAGGTCATCTCAGTCAAAAGCTTTAATAAGATCTTCAAATGTTATGAAAGATGAAGTTTCTCCTCCCAGCCTTGTAATCTTCCATGTTGAAGCAAGATTGCTAGCAGTGTAAACTTCCCAATCAATGATAGGATGTCGAATTTGCGTTGGTTCTGGATAAAAATCTCTGTCTTCAATCACAATCATTTCAGTCATTTGATCTTTAGTGAACTTCTCAGTAGGAATCTCCTTCTCAGTAGACTTTGTATGATCTTCATCAACCTTAGTCTTTTTAATAGTTTGAGAATCACTGACTTTGGCCTTTCTCTTCAATCTAGGAAATATTCTTTTTTCTTCTTCAGAACCCATTAGAATAAAAGATTTATCTTGTTTCACAGTTCTGTAGCAACTTGATCATCAGACATTCCTTTAAATTGATGCCTTTTCCAGTTACCAACATGACAACAATAAGTCTTCATATATGCAAGTATTTGTGCCTTGGTTGGTTGTCTTTGTTTCTTCTGATTCTTCTTGACTGAACTGATTACATTATCAAGTGCTTGATTGTTCTTCATTATGATAAAATCCTTCAACTGAGCTGTTCTTTGTTCCTCAATTAAGGATGCATCAGCAACTAGGTCAATTGCCTTTTTCTTGAAATTCTGGATTATTAGCTACCAGAAACTGAATATCTTCTTCAGTAGGAACATAGCTAAACTATGGAGCCTTTTCTTTCATAATTGTAAGTTGAACAGTGGAAATTGAATCAGTATCTTCCATTCTGTCCAATCTTTTAGCTTCCAAAAAGCTTGCAACTTCTAGTTCTTGCAATCTTTTCTTTTCAGCAACTTTCTCAGCAATTTGATCTTCTGATATCTTCTCAGCAAATTCTCTATCAAGATCAATCTGAACTTGTCTTTTCTTTGAAATCTTACTTTCAAGTTGCTGTACATCTTCCATAACTGCTTTACCCTTGTTTGTCTTCAATTTATCAAATTCTTCACTTGCAGTGGCAAAAGTTGGCTCTGCAGTGGAAATAAAATTAGTTGCAGTTTGAAAAATGTCTTGATCTTCAAGTTGCTCTCCATGAGTTTCAGTCTCTTTTGCTCCTTTACTTGAATCTTCTTCATCTTCAAAATCAATTTTCCTCCCCTCAGTGTCAGAACCTGTTTTCCTCCCCTGTTTGGAGAAATTTCCCAAATCTTGATCAGCTGAATCACCATTAGAAGGTGAGGATGAAGATGAAATCACCATCTTTGCAGTCTGCCTGTGCTTTTTCAACCTCTGCATCTCTTCCTTTAAGGTCTGAATCTCTGTCTTTAATAATTGAACATCCTTGGCATGGTTCTTCTTAACAGTAGCCAAGTCTTTTTGTAGAAACTCAACCTGCTTTGCTAATTTGGTACACAAAACCATCAATTCCATTTGGTTGCCACTGCCCTCAGCACTTCCAACTGTGTTACCTATTGGGAGAGGTGAATCATGGGGCAAAGGTCCAGATTCATCCATAGTAGGACTAGGTGGAAGTCTAGACCACCACTGCTTGTTCCTAGACCAAAAGGTTCAGAAACTTGATGTGTTGTCATGAGAGAAGTTGACTGTTTTGACCTTCTCTCATAGGTTCTTGAAACTGGTGGTGTATAATCAATGTTAGGAACATTAATTATGGGTGTGTTTTGGTCAGTGGATATTTTAGCAAGCATTTGGGGTAGGAGAGGTGTAAAAATCATATTGCCATCTTTATTCAAATTTTGAAAAACTTTAGGCTTTAGGCAACTGATTTGATAAACAGTAGTGTGAGGTTGCAGTTAAAACTCATTAAGCACAGCTTGCACAAACCTTGGATACATTAAAATTTTGGTTTTACTTTGTACATTGCCTTTCATACTTGTAAAAATATAATTTGACCAATTGAAAATCCTATCAGTAACAAGACAAACCAAAGGATAAGCCATGGTTGAACTAAATTGCTCATAAGCTGTTTTTTTAGGACTAAGGCAATGTAACAAAGTATGAATCAAAAATCTCCATTGGGGACAAAAACCACTCTTTTTGAAAGTAGCCTTTTTGTCAGTGGTATCATACCCCATGGATGATAAAGTATCATGAATTTCAGACATAGGTAATGTGATGAGACCATTGAGATCATCCAAGTGAAGTACTCTCCTCAAAGATGCCTCAGTAACATCAATGGTTACCCCATCTACAGTGGCTCTGAGAGCATCCACTATTTCATGTGCATCTCCAATTTCAAGTGTTATGGACTGAGCAGAAGTCCAAAATTGTTTGATTTGAGAGATATAGATGGTGGGTTTGAAAAGCAAAGCATATCTTATGTGAGTGGTATGAAGAAAATCCACAATCTGATGAAAAACAGGGCCACTCTTCTCGTTAGACTTTTGTAGGTAGGCCACTAGGTTGTGCTCATCTGCAAAGTTCAAAGATGCCATAGAAACTTTTGATGAAAAATATTATTATGTCAGTAAGAATTGAAAGAATGACTAGCCAATTGAAAAAGAAAGATATATAGGGTTTAGGGTTTATAATTATTGCGCAAGTAAAATTATCTTTAGAAAGTATTTATAATTTGGAAAGAAGATAATTTACTTAAAATTTTAACCCTATATATATGACAATCAGTGGTTACTTTCAACGGCTAGTAAAAAATAAATTACTGACACAATTAGTTGTAACGGCTAGAACAACAGTGGTAAAATAACACTGTCAGTGGAAACTGTGAACTAGCAGTGGTAATTTTTTTACAAAAATTTCAAAGAGCAGTGGGAAATAAAATCGTTAGAAAACAATACTGCTCCCATTATAGTTTTTAGCAAACTATCAGCTATCAACGGATTTGATATGTCTTTACCATGAGCCGTTTGCTATGGACTAGCCAACTCTTAATCATAAAGAATATGGTGAGTTGATAACCATATAGTTTTTGGTAAACTATCAACCATAAACGGATTTGTCAAGTCTTTACCAGTAGCCGTTTGCTCTTGACTAGTTGATTCTTATGTGTATTAGACATGGTGAATCAATAACCATTTGATGTGTATCTCAGATATACACCTTTTAACTCCAACTCCTCATCAAAACTTGATATACAAACTCATACAAGATGAGAATAACCAACTTGGTATATACCAAAGTTACCTTTAACCAAACTATTTCCCAAGCAAAATATCTTCCAAAGTCAACTCAATAATATCTATATTTACTCTTTTACCTACCAAAATAAGAAAAAGGTAAATATCTTCATTAAATAACCCTTCAACCGACTTTGTCTATATAAGGAGACTTGGCTTAAGATAAACTTAATCAACTTTCATTCAAACACAATAACCCCAAAACCATAAGCATGAGCAATCCCACCAACACAATCAACATCTCTTCTGACTTAGAAGAAGAGTATATAATCGAATTAGAATTATCTTCAGAAGTATCAGGATGGTTTGGATACTTTCCACCAGAGACTGGGTCTTCATCCAAAAGATATACCAAAGAAACTGCTAAGCGAAAGCCTGCAGCTAAGCCTGCATAATCTCTTGAGTTCTACTCCGATGCATCAGATGATGATGATGCAAATGATGAAACCTATTCCATGGCTAAGGAGTTGCCAAAAGCTCTTTCAATAGCACTGGAAACAGCCATCTCCAATATGAAGCAGATATCCAATCCAACAAGACCTGCAATGCTACCAAAACCTCCTCAACAGATTCTTGGGCTTCCATGTCCAATAATGCAATCCACCTTTGAGAACAAGAGAAAGAGAGCCCAGAAGAATAAACATGAGTATGTGGACAAGGGCAAGAGACCAATGGAATAGCTGAAGTCAGATGAAGAATATGCTAGGTTTCAATCTTTTGTGTTTAGTTTTACTAGGAGTACTCTTGATTGTAATGAATTATTTGCTAGTAATGAAGTTCCTCTGTTTTTCCTTTTTCCACTAAAAGCATGTTACCACTGGTTGCAATAGAGTTCCCACTGTAACCAAATGTCAGTTGAATCATCAGTGGATAACTTAGATAGGGTCTAAATAACCTAGAGCAACAAGTCATCAAAGAGTAACAATTTAATTGTAAACAAGGAATTCTTCAAACTGCAAATCACTAATCATAAATACTGGAATCACTATTATGTTGGCAATGGCTAATATATTGAAAGAATTAAGCATAGCAGTGGATATACTCAAAAAAGTCAACACACAAGCATTGATACACTTTCCAAGAGTACAGTACTCCAATTTACTCCTCAACTACTTGCACCGTCCCCTCATTAATTTCTTAAATCCAACTTAAAATTATAATAAAAAAACCATTCAACACAAATCACTCAAATCACATACTCCATAACTTTCACTCTCAAAACAAAACCATGAGTCAATCAAGTCCAATCAATCTCTTTTCTAGCAGTTCATCTGATAGTTCCTGGGATGATTTTGTTTTGAAAAACCCTAGGAGAGTTGAAAAAGAGGAGTATGAGAAGGTTGTATCCAAGAAGAGAAAGCAGTCACTTGCTCTTTCAAATCCTTTTTCTGCTGGACCTTCATCACTACAACCAGAGCCTCAGGATGCAACAGTCAAAGAAGATAGCTCAGAGATTAGCTCCTATGTGTCTCCATATGTCACAGATGATGAGACCTCTAGAAGAGTCCTGAGTGTTCCTCCTCTTGCAGCAGTAGCTCCTTCTGAAGAGCTGCAATCATCACATTCACTACCATTGCTACCAGCACCACCAACAACAGTTCCTTCATCATCCTCACCACCTACTGGTATAGTGGTGATGGGTTTAGCAAGCCCTAGGGTGTATGACTGGATTAACATGCGTGGAGCTCCTAAGGTGATGCCAAGCTGGGGCTTTTCCAAGAAGCCATAAAGGATGAATGATGGGTAGGAAGAGGATGGGTTAGGAAACATGTGTTTGGGGTTGGTTGTTGATAGTTGTAGTCAGTTGATGCAGTGATGTTTGTACTCTGTTCCTCATGGATGTAGTTTTACTGTGCTTTCAGTGCAATTTTGTAATAAAAATAATAATCCATGTTTTCTTTTATCATTAGTGTTCCTGCATCACACATCTCAATCCACTAACTTCATTAACAAAAACTGACAGACAGTCTATTAGTATGCACAAAATCAAAAGAAAATACTTGTTGCCAGTCATGTGCATTGAACACCCATAATTTGTAAATACAAGATCAAATCATTTAGTCCTTGGATGTTCCTGCACATAAAAGTAAAGAGTTAGTTTCTTTTGGGGACCCAAGCCACGATTGACTTGGATCTGCCTCATGTATCAGTATAGTTAAATCTATCAAAGGTCATTGATACACCATTAGGATTGGTTGTAGAGGTGTTTCCTTTAGGTTTCCATTCCCAACGTGCTGAGGCCTTCACAGCATTTCCCATGTCCCCTTTTTCTTGTTTAAAACCCTTGCAGTGGTAACTTTTGAATGAGCAGTGGAAACTGCTGGTTTCTTTTTAGGTACCCACTGTTGGTTATTGTTAACCTTTTTAGCTTGAAAGGTCCTTTTTCCTATTTGTGCAGATTTTACAAAGCTTGTTTTGGTATTTGCACTTTTAACAGGTGATTTAGGGTGAGCAGTGTTAACAGTTTTTGCAGTGGCAAATATTTTGAGGCCACTTCTAAGTTGAACTGCTCTTAGGACCATTTTGCAATTAGAACTAGGGTGTACATTATGTTGATATTTGTTAGACTCCACCCTTTTGTTCCCATAGACTACCCTTCTCCCAACATGATAGTCACAATAAGCATGTAAATGATCAAAACTACCATAGATATAGCATGCTTTATTGTTCATCATAAAATCACTACCTAGTTGTTGAGATTTAACATGATTCCAACTCCTCTGGTTACCCCTAGGAGATGTAGGCTTGTTCCTATACATCTCAGCATACTTTACAGTTGGTCTAGGTTTATTAACAGGTTTCCTAGGTTCCTCTCTAACAGTATTAGCAACTTTTGGGATAGTAGCCTCTACATTCTTTTTAACACTCTCATCTACAACAGATGAGTCACTAGCACTCTCAAAAACATCATTATCAAGCTTACTCTCTTCCTCACTCTTCACAACTGTGTCTTTTAAAGGAGCATATTCTCTTTCAAGATCCTTAAAATCCTCTATACTTGTATGAGCTAAATCTATACCTGGAGGTGAATGAACACCCCTTAGTGGTGGAGGCACAGTATTATAACCCATACCAGACTTAGCTTTATTATATATTTGAGCATTCCAAATTTTATCAATTGACTTAGACTGATGATAACATGTGTCTGTAGTTAAATTGACATTTTCAATTTTCTTTTGAAGTTTTTCAAGCTCCTTTTGGTATGCTTCATTCACAGCAGTTGTATGTTCTACCTCTCTCCTAAGAAGAATCATATCATCATTATAATTTGACTCATTTGCCTGATAATGCTCTATTTGTTTTTCTAAAACTGCCATGGCTCTCCTAAGATTAGCCACAGTATAATTAGCAGTGTATAACTCTTGTCTTTCATTAGAATATAAATCATTAAGTCTTTCAACTTCTTTAGCAGCCCTACATGTTTTAGAGCAACATTCAGAGTTTTGTACCTCAGAGTCAGAGAAAGCCATAAGAGCAACTTCAGCAGAAACAAGAGCAGCATCAGTGTGTTCTTCTTCAAGATCATCAGCCATGAAACTCCAATCATAACTCACACCATTAATAGCCAACATTGCCTTTGGTTCTTCCACAGTTGGTCCCTTCTTTTGCTTGTACCATGTAGACCTGTTGTCCTTGGCCTTTGGTCTTCTACATTCTCTAGCAAAAGGTCCAAAATTGTGACAGTTAAAGCACTCCACTTTCTTTTTATCAAAGCCTACAGTATCATCACCATTAATGTGGATAGGCTTGCCAGTCTTCTTGTAGAATTTCTTAGCCCTCATGCTAAGAAGAGCTATCTGCCATTTTATATCCATCTCCTCCAAGTCATCTTCATCGATTTGCTCTATGTCTTCATGAGTTAAGAGAGAGCCATCAACTTGTGTGGAGATAAAAGCATAAAAGGTAGGATCTCCAATACTAGCAACCTTCTTCTTTGATCCTGCAGTGGCAATATTTACATTGCCAGTGGAAACTTTAGAACCTACAGTGGCAATATCATCATCACTTTCATCTTCAGAATCATCACTGTCAACAGAATTTGACAACAATGCCAAGCTATTAGAGCTTGTACCAAGTTTCCCTACCTTCTTCAACCTTTGCTCAATAAGTTTAAAGTTGTTGTAAAGATCATTGAGCTTCATTGTTTCTATGTCTGTTTTGTTTTCCCAGACAGTAACATTGGTTTGAAACTCTGAAGGCAAACTTCTTAGAAACTTCAAATTGAGGTCTTCCTTTTCTACCTCAATTCCAAAGACAGTTAGCTGTGTAACAATCTTCTGAAGTTTGGTGAAAATGCTATCAAGTGAGTCATTGCTTGAAGCAGAGAAGTTTTCATAACTTTGCTTTAACAATGTCTTTTGAGTCTTCTTTGTAGCATCATTACCACCAAACACTGAGCAAATCTCTTCAAACAGTTCTTTAGCAGCCTTGAACTTGCTGAATGCAATAATCTGGTCTCTAGGAAGAGTCATCAGCAACAGACTTCTAGCTTTAAGATCATTCCTCTTTTGAGCTTTTTCAGAATTTGATTCAGGCACAGAAACTTTCACAACATCTGTGTCACCAACTTTTGAAGTAGTGGTCACAAATTTGAAGGAATCACCAAGTTGAATGATCTCCCATAGAGCATAGTCCTGTATGAGGAAGTATTGCTCAATCAGTATCCTCCACATCTCAAACTCATTAAGCTTAAGCTTAGGGAGTCTGGGTGTAGAAGAAGAGTTTGATAGATTGTTTTCCATCTCCATTGAATTGAGTGAGTGAGTCAAGCTAATTCCTTGGATCTTCTAAAACAAAATATCATAACCTTCGCTCTGATACCACTTGATGGATCTAAGACACTCTCCTTGTGTCAATGATATTTTGTATAATATTATCAAGCAAACGGAATTTACTTAAGTAATACTTAGAAGACGAATTATATGATGTAATGAGAATAAACACAAAACTCAAGCTCCAATATTATTAATGAAATAATACCAGTGATCTAGACTTATCACTAGGGTTACACCTTGAAGCTTTCGTAGGTAATCTTGTAATGTAATACGTACCTAAGACAATAACCTAGGATCTCCTTTTATACAACAAGGAGTCCTTTACAAGATAAGTATAAAGTTAACATAATAGAATATACACACAATCTATTCTATACTTATCTAGACGCGTTTAACCTTATCATAAACTGATAGCAGTGGTAATAAAGAACTTGCAGTGGGAATACGTTTCCACTGCTAGTGTTAAACCAAGCAGTGTAAACCACAACTATCCGTGGTAACAGATTATTCCCAACAGTTTGGAACATGCAACTGAATTGACGGATCCTAAACTGGTACATGATGACTTTTCCAATAAACCACCTCTCGGACCAGTTAACACAGGTCGAAGTGGGGAGGATATTCTTGAACACTTAAATGAATTGACGGCTAAATGTACCAAAATGGAGGACACAATCTCAAGTCTTCAAGAGTTAGCTGTGTTTCAGGGTAAAGAGATTAGGAGGTTGAAGCACAGAATGTTTGTGATGGAGAAAGTGAGGAGACCTGGGGTTGCTGTTTTAAGAAAAGTGAGGAAGTTGAAAAAGAAGGTGGACTCCTCTCCAGCTGTGAATGTGGAGAATGTACCCAAACAGGGGAGGAGTGAAGGCATGAATTTAGGGGAGGCTGTAGATGTGCATATGGATGAGGATGTGGATAGTGGAGATCAAGCAGAACAATTTGTGGTATCTGATAAAGATGGGAATGAAGCTGTTCTTGAAAGTTTGAAGACTGTGGTAGAAGATAAGGTGATGCAGGACACAACCACTGACAGTGTGTCTGCAACCACGACTAATGTTCTTGAAACCACTGCTGCAGTTTCAAATAAGGTAACCATAACCACTCCCACTTTAAACTTACCCACTGCTATCATAACCACTTCTACAATTGTCACAACCACCTCTGTATCACCACCTAAATCAAAAGAAGTTGAGAATGAAGTTGCAAGTACATTGATCAATCTAAGAAAAACCTCAGCTAACCCTACACCCATCATTGCACCTGTTCCATTATCTCTTAAATCTACTGTACCTAAACCCTTAGGGAAAAGTTTGACAATTGGTGAACCTTTGAAGAAGAAGGTAGTTCAATCAGACATAGGAAAGGGAAAAGGAATAGCTGAACCAACATTGAAGTTTAAGAATAAACAAGAATAGATTCCTTATGATGAAGAGTATACAAGAAGACTGCTAGCTAAAGAAAAAGCAGCTTTAGAGAAAGAGAAGCAAGAAGAAGAGGAGGCTACTCAGAAATGGTTAGCTGAATGGAATGAAACACAAAACTATCTTCAAGCTTCTAATAACATACATAATGAGTATACTACTCAAGAATGGGCATTGTTATCTGTTGACGAAAGAGCTAGAATTTTGGGTGAATGGGCAAGGAGGATCAGTAAGGAGAAGAAACAAGTTCAAAGGAAGAAACCTCCTACAAAAGGTGAGATGAGAAATGTAATGATGAAGATTATCAAGAATTCAGGCATACATATTCCTGAAAATCTTAGTAAATGTTCATTTGAGAGAATTCATGAGCTTTATCTGATGTGTATGAGGATTAATAATGATGATTTTATTCTAATGAATTCTGAAAGAGAAGACGAGTGGATTAAAAGTAGTCAAAAGAGAAAATCTGAGATTCAGGAGACATCTGGTTCTAAAAGAATGAAAGAAGTGAATACAGATGGTAATAAAATTATTTCTTAAACATTTGAGCTTAATGGAAGTGAAGGATGTTGGAAAATTCAAATAGTCAGTAATGAAGTTTCTGATTTTGAGAAATTTTCACAGATCCTTCAATATCTGGATAGAAATGATTTGATGAATCTTTGGAAGCTTTACAAGAATAAATTTGGTGATGTACATCCAGATGACTATCATGAGAAAATGGTTTATCATTACTTGAAGATCTTGTTTGAACCTACCCATGATGAACCTGAATGGAAAGGACTCTACAATGGTCAAGTTACAAGATGGTTTTTATATCAATCTTGTGGAGTTCATGTGTTAACTGTTTCTGGAGAAGTTATTTATATGCTTGTAGAAGGTGATTATCCTCAACTGAATAATTATCCAGGAGTTATTACTCAGATGGTGAAGCCTGGTGGTTTAAAGATGCTGAAGCCCTATGATGATCAAGCATACAGTTTGTTGCTAAAGTATGAGGAAATTCTTAAAACTGGTAAGTGTTTGGATACATCCTCCAATTCAGGTGTTTTGAGCTTAAATGAAACTTGAGAATTCTATTTGAATGTATCAAGTTTAGGGGAGGATTGTTGGGTTTTAGGTACCTCAGATCATGAATTATTCTAAGTGTTGGAACCACGGACAAAGTTAATGAAACCACGGACAGAAGAATGAATCCACTGCTGAAGTTAAACCGCGGCTAGTAGTAATATAGAACCACTGCTAATGTATTGTAAGCATTGCTAGTGTTGTTTAGTCGGTTTAATATTTTGTATTAGATAAATATGGAAAAAATATTTATCTTGTAGGTTACGTATTGTATTATGTAAAGGACTCCTTAGCTTATAAAAGGAGGTCCTAGGTTAGATTAGATATACGTGTGTTTTGCTATATCTAAGGTCGATACAGTTCAAGGTTGTAAAACCCTAATACTGGTTAGAGTATTCGTATTAATAATAATATTGAGGTGTTGAATGTTTATTGTTCTTCTTCTTAAGATTAAGTATTAAATTCCGCGTAATATTAAATAAGTATTTGTTAAGTCAGTTTCTATAAAGGATTGTTTGTTCAACTGGGATCAACAAACATCGATATTTAGTTCAAAATGTTGACATATTTAGTTCAAAATTCTGGAGTTTGGAAGCCACCATGACTTTAATACATTTTGTATAAATTTCTAGGCTTTGGGAGCCGCCAAGACATTTGACACACTTAGTACAAATTTCTGGACTTTGAGAGCCATCAAGACATTTGACACATTTAGTACAAAATTCTGGACTTTGAGTGCCATTAACACTTTCACAACTTCAATATCTGGAAAACATACTTCCTAGATTCAAAACTTTATGAAACCTTCCAGAATTCATTAACACATCGTAAACATTATTTTCATACATAAACTTTGTCATAACAACTCGCGAAAACATGCTTTACAAATTGACGGGTGGTATGCCAAATACCCATTTGACCCGTTTCAACTTAACTTTAACATACTTTAAAATCATTAAATGACTCTTAACCATTAAATGACCCTTGCTGGGGTCCCGCTCACCTGGTTTACTTCCAGAACAGTTTTCCCACCAAAATTCGTCCCTTTTCCTAAACGTTGCAACCCTTCCCGCCAACTGCTTTTAACCGATTTTAACTAACTTTTGGTTATGGTTTTTTCTTATTTATTGATAACTTACAGAACATAATAGATATAAAAACTTTCAGTTTATTGCTTTGATTTCTCGTGCCTTAGAAACAAAGTGTTGTTCTATGTCTTATCTAATTGAGGATTTTGTGATACCCGAGGCATATAGGGTCGAAATACTTCAATATGAAAGTGATCTATACACGATTCAGAGAACATATCATGATTATTACCACCCACAAATACCCAAATTTTAACAAAGATTGAAGTATTTACTGGTTTTAATCGTGATGGATTCTGTGAAAGATTTGACGACAAATTTTGGAAAGTTGGACAAGTTTGAGGGCAGTGATTTCAGACGTTGGCAGAAAAAGATGCACTTCCTTCTCACAACTTTGAAGGTTGTGCATATTGTGAGTGCCCCCATGCCAAAGTATGTTGAAGATCAGGAGATGCTAGAACAGACGAGGACATGGATGAAGTGGAAGAACGATGATTACATATATCGAGGGCACATCTTGAATGGTATGTCTGATGCTTTATTTGATCTATACCAAAATGTGGAATCGGCCAAGGAGTTATGGGATCAACTTGAATCAAAATACATGGCAGAAGATTCTTCTAATAAGAAGTTTATGCTTAGTAATTTTAACAATTACAGCATGGTTGATACAAGGCCTGTGATGGAACAATATCACGAACTCATTTGAATTCTGGGACTAAAGAGTTTTTGCCATCACATTTCTCTATGAAAGATATGGGGGAGGTGGATGTAATTCTTGGAATAAGAATTAAGCCTGAGAAAAAGGGTCTTACGATTACACAATCTCACTACATTGAGAAAATTCTCAAGAAGTTTAATTGTGAGGGTTGTGGTCTAGTTTGCACTCCCATGGAAGCATGTACTAAAATGAAGACCCACTTGGGTAAACCTATGAATTAACTTGAATATTCTAGGGCCATTGGATGTTTGATGTATGTTATGACAAGCACAAGGCCGGATATTGCTTATGCTTTCCGTAAACTGAGTAGATTTACTAGTAACCCTAGTTATTATCATTGGGAAGCAATAATTAGAGTGTTCAGGTACTTAAAGAAGACAATGAACTATGGTTTTTCTTATGTCAGTTTTCCTTCGGTTATTGAAGGTTATTCTGATGCAAGTCGGATAACCAATAGTGAAGATCATACTTCTACTACTGGTTGGGTATTCTTGCTAGGTGGAGGTGCCATTTCATGGGCTTCTAAGAAGCAAACTTGCATTACTGATTCGGCATAATGGTTAAAGAGCCTCATATATGAGATACCTTTGTGGCCAAGACCAATATCTCTATTTCTATACATTATGATGGTGCTGCCACTTTGGCTAAAGCATATAGCCAAATTTACAATGGAAAGTCTAGACACCTAGGTGTTAGACGTAGTGTACAAGTCGGCTATCGAGGATGGAATTAGACTCCATTTAAATTTCTAACTGTGAGATACCCAATTCCCTTCTAATACAACGTTAGAAGCTGAATTCAATGTGGAAGGCTTACAATTAAAGATTGGAACACATCGTATCATCCCAAGGTATGTGTTTAGACTGCAAGTGGGTTAGGTTGAAGTTTATCTTCTTAATAGTTCTTTTGAAAAATTGCATTGCAAGTGCAAGACTAAAGGAACTACCTATGTGAGCATGGAGTGTCGTCGCTTCAAGAAGCTAGGACTTGGCTTTCTATATGCTCATGAAGGATATGGGCACAAGGCTTTGTAATAGTGTCAAGTATATGTACATTATAAACTTGTAGAAATTTATGTGTATATTATCTTCGATTATTCAAACGAGCTGATGGGTTCAATCCATGGGACACCCTGATTCTCGAATATTTGGAATGCGTAATATACTATGTGAAAATTCAATCTCTAAGACATTTTCATTTATGCATGAGTTTGGTTTGTTATGTTTATTTTAGTAAGTCAGGGATTACACTAAAATGGGAGAGGAATGTTGGTGATTTTAGTGTCATCATTTATATTTTATGTAATTGTGATTTACTTGAGATCAAGGGCTTAATTAGGTTTAGCTTACAGTCGAGTTAGGAGGTGCGGAGTGCACACTCGTCCTAGCTAGCTTGATGCCGCCACGAACAAAGAGCGGGGGTCAAGGAGGTCGTGCCTCCTGCGGGGTCAAGGGGCAGAGCCCCTTGCTGGGGTCCCGCTCACCTGGTTTACTTCTAGAACAATTTTCCCACCAAAAGTCGTCCTTTTCCCAAACGTTGCAACCCTTCTCGCCAACTGCTTTTAACCGATTTTAACTAACTTTCGATTATGGTTTTTTCTTATTTATTGATCTCTTACAGAACATAACAGATATAACAACTTTCAGTGTATTGCTTTAATTTCTCGTGCCTTAGGAACAAAGTGTTGTTATCTGTCTAATCTAATTGAGGATTTCGCGATACCCGAGGCATATAGGGTCGAAATACTTCTATCTGAAAGTGATCTATACACGATTCAGAGAACATATCAGGACCCGTTTGGTTTGTGGGTTTACTTTGGGTTTGACCCCACCTCATTTTTATTTGTTTGGTATGATTTGGGTTTGGACTCAATCTCAAATATTAAAGAGTAAGGGAAAGTAAGGAGATGTGGGAGTTTTTATGACAAAGAGTGAGAACCATATAATTTTATCTCTATCTCTCTCCTATTACATTTTTATATAAATAATTTATAAATTTCATTTTAAATATATAACAATTTTTAAAAAAAATTCTCTCTCTTACATTAAATAGAAATCCAAATCATAATTCTAAACCCACCAACAAACCAAACGGACCCCATAATTATTACCACTCACACATACCAAAATTCTAACAAAAAGCGGGGCACAATTTGGAATCACCGGGCTATTGGAGGTCCTTAAAGCGGAAGATGACGACTGACGAGTACGTATTCAGATATCAAGGTTGAGTTGGTTCCAAGAATTTAATTTGCATGCATGCTTGGGTACGTAAGTCTGTCTTCTGTGTCTAGTTAACGTGGGTTTTGGCAACTCCCGTAACGTCATAATAAATAGTTTCATGTTTTTACAAGTGGTGGAGTATGCATGATTCCTCTTTCCATATGCATTTTAATAAACTTGTTTAGCATTTCTAATTTAATAATCTATGTTGTATTATTATATTAGTGTTGCTATGTCATCATATCTTTCTACTTATTTTTGTGAAGGGTAAAATTGGCTGGATATCATTTAAATCTTTTGAGGACGACGGAAGTCGTCGCTAAAAGCTCTACTTGTCGTCTTAGTCATCGCCAATAAGTTGTCACCATGTCCCTTTCGTTAATTTGGAGAAGACGGTCAAAACGTTTTAGCGATGATGCTATATGTCCTAGATTAATATTCAAAACAAGGTTTTTAAGATCGCGATCTTTTTGGATAAAAAAAAAATCGTGATCGTAAGATCAGATCGCGATCTTACTTATGATTATTTTTGTTTTTTGTAAAATCATGATCGTAAGATCAGATCGGGATTCCAAGATCTTACTATAATGTTATTTTTTAATGATCTTTGTAATATTATTCAAATCTACAAATTATTATATATTATAAACACGAAATTATATAAATATTTTATGGAAATATTGTCTAAATTATGAATATGAAATGTTTAAGAAGAATCATATGTTGTTTTTTTAAATTATATAAAAACATAAACCATAAATTTGTAGTTTTTTAGTTTGCGGTTCGAAAAAAGTAAAATCGAATTGGAGCAGATCTTAAAATCCTATGGTCAAGATGGGGATCCTATAAGATCTTAAGCTTGTTAAGATCCAAAGTAGTATCTGAATCGTTTTTACTTTGTAAAATCGTAAAATCAAAAGATCTTAAATTAGCATTTCCAGATATAAAAAAACTCTTATTGAAAACACGAAGATTAGTAAGAATTGAAGATGTATGCAATTACCTAACTGGTAATACCAAAACTATGTCCACATCTTAACTACAACGATACCGGGTAAAGTTAAAATAAAATAACAATTATTCGATAGAACATTTTATTTATTTTTTATTTATTTATTTATTTTTTTTAAGGGGTTCTTAAAAAATTTTAAAAAAATTGCATAAGATCGGATATATTGATGTATAAAAAAGTTGTGAAATTTTTTTTTCTTAGTTTGAGTTTTTATACTTTTTTTTTTTAATGAAAAAAAAAACGAATTTTGATGCGTAAAGTTTTTTGATGCACAAAATTTTCAATTTGTTTTAGTTTGATGCGCAAATTTATTTTGATGCAAAAAATCAAAAAGTTTGGTACAAAAACGAATTTTTGATGTACAAAAAACGATTTAATGCAAGATCAATGACAAACAAATAAAATCAAAAGAACAAATAAATACATCTTAGCCATCCATTTTAATTTCATCCAATGGTAGAGATCAAACCAAAAAATAACAAAGGAAGGGCAAAATTGTCATTCTAGCTCATTTAATAAAAAAACCCACTTTTCACCTTTTTTTTAAAAACAACATATCTTGCAAACGGTAAATCTTCAAACTACTAAAATTACACCATTGCGACGAGAATTAAATCTTCTTTATATAGATATGCACTTTTATATACTTTCGACGAACCTTTTTTTCAAAATTTCCATCCATGAGAATCACAAGTGATTCGTAAAAATATCACATGTGATTCTATTTTTGTTGTGATTCATGTATAAATCACACGTGATTCTGTTTTAATCTAAAAATGAGTAAATCACACATGATTCTGATTTTTGTTGTGATTCGTGTATAAATCACATGTGATTTGTTATTTTAAAAATCACGTGCTATTTTATAAATTACAAAATGACATGTGATTTTAGCCGCTCGCAATGTCGAGTCAGAAACACAGTTTACCAAAAACAAATCACGCGTGATTTTAAAAATCACGTGTGATTTTATAAATCACGTGTGATTTTATAAATCACGTGTGATTTTATAAATCACATATTAAAAAATCACGTGTGATTTTAGCCGGCTCGCAATGTTGAGTCGGGAACCCAAGTTTTAAAAAAATATATATATATATATATATATATATATATATATATATATATATATATATATATATATATATCACATGTGATCTTCAATATCAAATCAACTCATTTCTTCATTTTATAAAACAAATTCGTGAAATCACATGAGATTCTATTTTTTTATTTTTTTTTGTTATTAAAAAATTGTAAATCACGTTTGATTTACTCTTTGATGTTATACTCATGTGCAAATCACATGTGATTCGTGTGTAAATCACATGTGATTCTTGTGTAAATCACATGTGATTTTATTTTAATCTGAAAAAAACAAATCACAAAGTGATTTGTAAAATCACTTATGATATTTTATTACAAAAATCAGGTGTGATTTTATAAAACACATAAGTTTCAATCACATCAAGTCCTTTTTCATCTTCCCACATCTACGAAATAAAAAAATATTATCATTTCAACCCTACAAAAGCTTTACATTTTCACAAAAGAAAAATTTGCAAAAAAAAGGTACGAATACTGTAGGATAATGTATAGTACCAGAAATAAGTATTCTTCTTTAACCATTAAAAACAATAGCTTTATTATCATCATAAGCTACACTACATTCACCATTTTGAAACCAACCCATTTGAGATAACACCAAGTAGACAAGTACAACTACCACCATCAACACCATTACCCATCGACTCTCACTAGCACAACAACCACCATCAGCACCATCCACAGACTCTCGCTAGCTTCATCAACAATCTCAATCTTCAAAATCCTATTACTAAAATTACTATCGATCATTAAATGCAAATCCAAAATCACCGTCACCACCACGAGATTCGAGACTATTAGTGGTGTAATATGATGCAACGTCCATTATTGCTGTTCGTGGATCCAATAGATCTGAATTTGTGCCTCCTCTCATGACGGTTAAAAATTTGGGATGTGAATGAACCCTAATTTTATAAAAGTTTGTTGTTGGAGGAGGTGAAATGGATGGATAGATGCATTTTGAGTAAAAGGTGTTTTTGATGTTTGGTAGGTGATAAAGAGAAAGGAGTCTGTTTGTATTAACGGTGGAGTGATAAATTACAAAAACGCCCCTATGTGTTTTATTAATTTAAGTTAATGATTAAATCCAGCCATTTGATCAAAATTAAATCAATGGTCATGATTGGTTGATTTGTTCTTTAAATAAATCTTGTTCTGCATTGAACTTTTGTCAATGCACAAATGTATTTTTTCATAATGTTTTTTGAGAAAAAGTATCCACTTTTAGAAAAACTTCCTTCACAGCTTTTTATACACTAACAAACCCAATCTTGTGAAATTTTTCAAAAACTTTCATTTTAAAAAATTTATGTCATATCCTTCTCACGAATATTTGTTGTTTTGTTTGATCTCTACTCCAAACATACTTATTAAGTAGTTTAATAATCTTAAACTCACCAATCTCCCATTCATCTAATGACAAAATATTAACCAAGACGTGTTTAGTTAAGAGCGATAGGTGTAGTGACGAGAGCTAGCTCGCCACTCTGACGTGGCTCTCGCCACCCCTCGCCATCTTCTCTTCGCTACACCAAGATCCCTAGCCACTCTTCATCATTTGTTGGTTCGTCGTGCAGACGATGAAAGAATTGTTGTACGGAGTAGCAGGTTTTTTTTTTTTTTTTTTTTTTTTTTTTTTTTTTTTTTTTTTTTTTTAGTGTTTTTGTGTTTGTAAATAAAGTGTGTGTGTGTGTAGTGTTTGGGATTGATTTATATTTTTGAAGAAAAAGTTAGGTGGTGCCTTTATTGATTAAAGAAGATGATGTGCAAGTGATTTTTTTTTTTTTTTTTTTTTTTTTTTTTTTTCTTTTTTTTATTATTTTTTTTAAGGGGGGGGGGTCTTTATAAAGTAGTCTGGATGTGAAATGGAACAGTACAAATAAAGTGGGTTACAATTTAAAGTTTGTTTGTTTTTTTTTTTTTTTTTTCTTTTTTTTTTTTGTGTTTTTTATGTGTTAATTTGTAATTTTAATTAAATGAAATGGATTTAGTGTATTTGAAAAATGAAAAAAAGAGGTGATGGAACCGAAATGAGTAATGTGTTACGATAAAAGGGGGTTGTATTTGTTGTTTTATTTGATCTTTACCCAAACATACTTATTAAGTACTAGTAGTTTAATAATTTTAAACTCACCAATCTCCCATTCATCTAATGACAAAATATTGACCAAGACGTGTTTAATTAAGAGCGATAGGTGTAGTGACGAGAGTTAGCTCGCCACTCCGACGTCGCTCTCGCTACCCCTCGCCATCTTCTCGCCGCCACACCAAGATCCCTTGCTACTCTTCGTTATTTGTTGGTTCGTCGTGCAGACGATGAAAGAATTTTTGTACGGAGTAGCAGTAGTTTTTTTTTTCGATCTATAAATCAATTTGTGTTTTTGTGTGTGTAAATAAAGTGTGTGTAGTGTTTGGGATTGATTTACATTTTTGAAGAAAAAGTTTGGTGGTGGCTTTGTTGATTGAAGAAGATGATGTGCAAGTGTTATTTTGTTTTATTTTTTTATTATTTTTTTTTAATTATTTTTTCAAATTTTGCCGAGAAATGGGCTTTATAAAGTGGGCTAGATGTGAAATGCAGTAGTACAAATAAAGTGGGTTACAATTTAAAGTTTTTTGTCTTTGTTATTTTTATGTGTTATTTTGTATTTTTATTGTGTTTTATATGTGTTAATTTGTAATTTTAATTGAATGAAATGAATTTAGTGTGTTTGAAAAATAAAAATAAAAAAAAAAAAAGAAAAAAGAAAAAAGAAAAGAAGTAGTGGTACCCAAATGAATAAGTTGTGTTGTGTTATGATAAAAGGGGTTGTATTTGTTGTTTTATTTGATCTTTACCCCAAACATACTTATTAAGTAGTTTAATAATTTTAAACTCACCAATCTCCCATTCTTCTAATGACAAAATATTGACCAAGACGTGTTTAATTAAGAGCGATAGGTGTGGTGACGAGAGCTAGCTCGCCACTCCGTCGTGGGTCTCGCCACCCTTCGCCATCTTCTCGTCGCCACATGATGTGCTTACCGTGTTGCAAGTTTTATAAATTTATAAACACGATTTAACCGTCTAATACTATAAACACATACGAGCAAGTATACTCGTTCGCGATAGCAAAGGTGGGTAAGTCGAGATCGTCCCAAGGGATTTTATGTTTGAAATTGTTTTTAAAAGATTGGTAGCAAGAAAGCTTTGTCAAGGCTTCCTCAAAAAGTGATGTTATAGTGAAATTCAATAACAAGAAATATATATACTTGTGTGTAGTCTATAGGCAATCATAGTAAGTGTTCATGAAGGCTTGGTGTAAACTCTTGATGTGATGCACAAATCATAAGCAAATGATTTCCAATCATGGTTTATGTTTGCAAAAATCATTCTAAGAACAAAAACATATAGGTAATCCTTTCGGTCCTTATCCTAATGATTATCCTTTAGAAAATCCATTTGTTTGTAAAATGTTCTTATTAAACTCGTTCATACGAATCTTTCGACCTTTCGTGATGAAAATGTTTCTAGTCTTGTTTTAATAAGTAAACATGGTGGTTGTCAATCACCATATCCCCATACTAGTTTGTCACTTAACTTTTTGGAATAAAACACAAGAGAAATCCTTTCGGTCCTTTTTCTTAAAACATGTTTTACCAACAAATCAAACAAGACTAGTATTTTTCAACTCATTTAAACAAGATCATATATACATGCATCACATATGAGAACACTAGTGTGATTTCCTACATCCTAACACACAAGTATATCCAAAAACTACTCCATGATTATAATAACAAAACACAAGAAATAACAAAGTAATTCTAATAACACAAGAGAATAGAAATACATAACAAAGTTCTTAGAATACCTAAACTTTTGCAATTATAAGAACTAGAAATCGTGGCTTATAGCAACCACACGCCTCCAATCACCTAGATTAACCGTATAACTCCGAATAACCAAAACAATGGATGAGAATTGCTCTCTCCAACCTCCTGGACGTTTTTCAGTGAATACTAGACTTTTGGGATGAATAAAATGGCTGGTAATAGTTTTGGTGTAAACTATCACACTTTGGGTTGTGTCACACCTAGTAAACTAAGTCTAGGTTCAATATATAGCCAAAGAGACTTTACTAACTGGCCAAAAACATTCCTAACAAGTTAATATCAAGAAATGATTGGCCTCCAATGATTATGGGGAGTTAAGGCAACATTAAATGCGATTTTGTGTAACTCCAGTCCATGCAACCGGATCGGTTACGCGTGCAACCGGATCGGTTGCGCGTGCAACCGGATCGGTTGCGCTTGCAACCGGATCGGTTGCGCTTTTGACCATTTCCCAACCGGATCGGTTACGGGTTACGACCGAACGGTTGGATGCTTGCAGTTTTGACTTTTGTTGACTTTCTTGGTTTGCGCCTCTTTCTTAGTTTTCGCTGATGATTTTCAAGATGAAACTTGATCTTTCCTTGCTGTAGATACTTAGAAATCATTGCGCCTCCTAATCATTGAGTCCAAAAGCTTCCTTGCTCGACTTCCTTCCTTGGGAATTCTCCAAACGTGCATAAAACTTCGTTTCTTCATCATTTGTGATACCTGGCTACATATACATACACAATACGCATCTTTTACACTTTTGCAACAATTATGAGTAAATATAGCCGAATAACATGCACAAAACCAACAATAAAGCAACTAAAAATATGTTCATTTTAGGCGTTATCACCACACCAAGATCCCTCGCCACTCTTCGTTATTTGTTGGTTCGTCGTACAGACAACAAAAAAATTGTTGTATGGAGTAGCACGGATTTTTATTTATTTATTTTTTCGATCTATAAATCAATTGTGTTTTTGTGCGTGTAAATAAAATGTGTGTGTGGTGTTTGAGATTGATTTACATTTTTGAAAAAAAAAAGTTAGGTGGTGGCTTTGTTGATTGAAGAAGATGATGTGCAAGTGTAACTTTTTTTTTTTTTTTTTTTTTTTTTTTTTTTTTTTTTTTTTTCGGGGGAGAGGGGTGGGAGGGGAGGGGGAAATGAGCATTACAAAGTGGGTTGGATGAGAAATGCAACAGTACAAATAAAGTGGGTTATAATTTAAAGTTTTTTTTGTTTTTGTTTTTTTATGTGTTAATTTGTATTTTTATTGTGTTTTGTATGTGTTAATTTGTAATTTTAATTGAATGAAATGAATTTAGTGTGTTCGGAAAAAAAAAGGTGGTGAAACTCATTTGAGTAAGTTGTATTTTGTTATGATAAGAGGGGTTGTGTTATAGTAATGTGGCACCCTTGAGCCCCAAATGAGTAGAAAACTCTACTCACCACACCTAAGGCTCTAATAGTTTACAAAAGCATAATGATCATAAAATATTTCATCTTGCACTTAATGCATCCATTATAGTGATTTATGAAAAGGTTTAAGAAATTTTGAAGAGGTCTATTATCTTGTTAACTATAGTAAAATATATTTCATTTTATGTGGAATGAAAAGGTCTAACAACTTGAACCTTTTTTAAATTTAATATATTGGCGTTTAGTAAGATTTTTATAAAACTTTAAGAAGTTTATACACAGTAAAGAAATGTTTATAAGAAAAAAAAAGTTTACGAATTAATAATATAAGATGTCTTGGTAACAAGCGATATCATTGTTTTGGAAATCCACGTTTTTAGTAACTAAAGTATTTATTTAAATTTCAACGACTTCATTTGTTTGTGATTATTTCATTTTGTTACTTTTAGTAACAAGCGATATCATTGTTTTTGAAATCCACGTTTTTTCTTCGTTATTATCTCAAAATAACCTGAAATTTCCTTATATAAGGGGGTCTCTAGATAACAAGTAGAGCACCAACCCAGTCTAAGATCATGGCTTCTTTTGGCTTGTCCACTCTTCCTACTACTCCTCCTCCCAAAAAAACTAACAACTTCTCTCGTTCTCCTTTATTTTCCAGAACTTCATCCCATCGCTTCCAAGTTTCATGCAACACTCCTAAGGGTGATAATAACAAAACCTCTGAAACCTCAAAACTCATTTTACCCAAAACGTCACTAGACAGACAATATATCGACCGAAGAAATGTGCTCCTAGGGCTAGGAGGCCTCTATGGAGCGGCTAACTTGACGGCTATTCAATCGGCCTCTGCTGTTCCCATCCAAACTCCAGATAATATTGCACTTTGCGTTGCTGCAGGTGATGGAATACCTAACATGGGTGAAGCTGTAAGGGGCGTTGCTTGTTGCCCTCCACTATTGTCACCACAAACGTACCCGGTAGATTATGTCTTGCCTACGAACCCACCTATGCGTACTCGACCAACAGGGCAAGCAGCATCTGCTGATCCTGCTTATCTCGAGAAGTATCGTGCTGCTATCGCGGCAATGAGGGCGCTCCCAGATGACGACCCCCTCAGCTGGAAGAGCCAAGGTAAGATCCATTGCGCTTACTGTAATGGTGCTTTCACTCAAGAAAAGAGTGGCTACGAAAATTTAAACCTTCAGATTCACAACAACTGGCTCTTCTTTCCTTTTCACCGATGGTACATCTATTTCTATGAGAGGATATTGGGAAGTTTGATTGATGATCCAACTTTTGCTTTGCCGTACTGGAACTGGGACCATCCCGACGGTATGGCAATTCCTCCAATGTTCGAAGAGGCTGTGCTCAACCCTAACCCTCCAGACCCCACCAATCCCGGCAATCCTAATGCCAAATTTAATCCTCTGTTTGATGCTTACAGAAATCCCTTGAACTTTAACCTCCCACCGGGTATTGTTAATTTTGCAAGGATTCCTAGTACTGATCCAGCTGAGGTAACTGAACAAAATCTATACACCATGTATAACCAAATGATGACTAACGCTAATAAAAATGGCTTCTTTGGTGGGGAAATGTCGGCTGGGGATAATGGCGTGAATGAGGGTGGCTCGATAGAGGCCGGGGTTCACACTTATGGGCACGTATGGGTAGGAAACAATAGAATGGGGAACAATGAGGACATGGGGAACTTCTACTCGTCCGGGTATGACCCTGTATTTTACAGCCATCATGCCAACATCGATCGGATGTGGAGTCTATGGAGAGAAATAGATACTGTGAATAACAAAGATCCAGACTCCAATGACTGGAGAGATGCATCATATGTGTTTTACGATGAGGGCAGAAATCTTGTGCGTGTCTACAACAGGGATTGTCTAGACACTACCAAGATGGGGTATTCTTTTGCAGATTCCCCAATTCTCTGGACATCTTATTCGCCGACTGCACATGCTCCTGAGTCGCACATTGCCACAAATTCCATTGGAAAAGTGGACAAGGCGGAAGACGTGAAATTCCCAGTGACATTAAACAAGACAGTCAAGCTTCTGGTGAAGAGACCCGCTATAAACAGAACCAAGAAGGAGAAGAGTAGAGAAGCCGAGGTGTTGATCTTAAGTGGAATCGAATATGACGGCACAACGACTTTCAAGTTCAATGTGCTTGTCAATGACGTGGAAGATGGATCAAATATCACTCCGGCTAATAGTGAGTTTGCTGGTACATTTGAATCGTTGCAGCATGGTCTCGGAAGAGCCATGAAAATGAAAAGTGGGGCACAGTTTGGAATCACAAGGGTATTGGAGGACCTTAAAGCTGAAGATGACGAGTACATTTTGGTATCCTTGGTGCCAGTTGAAGGCGCCGATAATGTCAGCATTTCCGGTATCAAGATTGGCCTTTTCCCAAGAAAATGATGTAGTTGGTTGGAGTGTCACTTTTTTTTTTTTTTTTTTTTTTTTATTGTTGTTGTTGTTAATTAATCATGGTTTCCGGCCTTTTGGCCGACTAATCCATGAGGTTTGGTAAGTCTGTCTCTGTCTGTATCTGGTTAATGTGGGTTTTCGCAACTCTGTTAATCTAAGAATAAACGTGTTTAATGTTTGAAATGGTGTGACCATCAAGTATGCATGATTCTTTGCTTGCTTTTGTATTTCAATAAACTTATCAAGTAATCTATTTTGGGTATTAATCTTTGTTGTTGATTGATATTGGCATCAATTATCGTATATCTATTTTTTACAGCAGAAAAACTGGCTCAATAGACATTCCCTACTTAAGTTTTGTTCATAAAGAAAATGGAAGTAATGTAAAGTAAACAATTTTCTCTCACTTCTGAGAGAAAACAATTTACTTCCAAATTTTCCCATTTTTACTTCCTTTTCTTTTATCAAAAAACTCAAGAACATGAAAAAAATTTGTTTTCTTTCATTACTTTTCATTTTCTTTATAAAACCAACTTTAGAACACATCGTAAATGTCAATGACACAATAGTTGTCAGTAAAGGTCCAAAACTTTTAACTTGTTTTCCAATGGGCAAATCATCTGAAAATGTACTTAACTTGCCACATTTTCTCTTTGTATGCATCTTTCTTTTTTTTCTTTTTTTTTTTTTTTTTTTTTTTTTTTCACATTCTATCACTAAACCTGCATTATTAGTCCTTTGTGTGTACCCGTTACCTACAAAGCCTGCATCGTTAGTCCTTTATACTAACGGCCGTTAATAAATAACTTAAATTTTGGTTATGTTACGCTAAACTTGCATAGTTGGTCCTTTATACTAATGACTGTTAATAAATAACTTAAAATTTGGTTTTCTTACGTTTTTGTCCGTTTTTCCACGTTTTCGTTAGTTTTTGCATGTTTTCGTCCGTTTTTCCACATTTTTGTCTATTTTTACACGTTTTCATCTGTCTTTACACGTTTTCGTTCGTTTTTACACATTTTCTTCCGTTTTTACACGTTTTCGTTTGTTTTTGCACATTTTCAATCGTTTTTAGATGTTTTCGTTTGTTTTTACACGTTTTCGTTCGTTTTGGCACGTTTTTACACATTTTTGTGTGTTTGTATACGTTTTCATCCGTATTTACACGTTTTCGTTCGTTTTTGCACGTTTTCGTTTGTTTTCCATGTTTTTGTTTGTTTTTGCGCATTTTCGTTCGTTTTTACACGTTTTTATCTGTTTTTGCATGTTTTCGCCCGTTTTCCACATTTTTGTCTGTTTTATGCGTTTTCATTCATCTTTACACGTTTTCGTTTGTTTTTTCACGTTTTTCTCCGTTTTCCATGTTTTCGTTCGTTTTTACACGTTTTAAACGTGCAAAAACAATTGAAAACGTGGAAAAACGGACGAAAACATGCAAAAACGAACGAAAACGTGTAAAGACGGATGACAATGTATAAAAACAGACAAAAACGTGGAAAAACGGACGAAAACATGCAAAAATGAAAGAAAACATGTAAAAACGAATGAAAACGTGCAAAAACGGACGAAAACGTTTAAAAACGGAAGAAAACGTGTAAAAACGGATGAAAACGTGTAAAGACAGTGACAAAAATGTGCAAAAAGGAACAAAAACGTGTAAAAACCAAATTTTAAGTTATTTATTAACAGTTGTTAGTATAAAGGACAAACGATGCAAGTTTAGCGTAACATAACCAAATTTTAAGTTATTTATTAACGGCCGTTAGTATAAAAGGACTAACGATGCAGGCTTTGCAGGTAACGGGTACACACAAAGGACTAACAATGCAGGTTTAGTGATAGAATGTGAAAAAAAATAGATAGATGCATATAACGAGAAAAAGTGGTAAGTTAAGTACATTTTAAGGTGATTTGCCCTTTTCCAATTGCATCTATTGTTTCAATAAAAAAAACGAGTCACTATTGTTTCAATAAAAAAACATTGTATAGTAGTGTTAGATCGATACTTTTACAAAGCATAGATTCATAAACATTATTGGCACTATTTCACAGTTTGAGTCAATAGTACGTTCAGAAGGTTATATAAGAAATTTTATGCTCTTTAATTCACCTTCCTGGCAAACTATTCTCGTCACTTTGGTAGTCATTAACTTCTTTGATACCCATTATGTTTACAACTAGTTGTTTGAAAGTAATGTCGCTTCATGTTATAATTCTAACTACACTTGCGGAAAAATTCACTTCTTTGCGAAGCGTTAGTCGACACCAAACAACGATGCATGGAACAGGGGCGGTACCCGAATTTTTTTTAAGAGGGGGCAAAAGTTACAAGTGGGTAACAGGTCGGGTCATGTTAGTAACTCGACCTTTGTTGCTATAATGAAATCAATTTTACTTTGAATGAAAGTGAATTTTTTTGGTATTTGCTTGCATGCGAGAACCACAACTAAGAATTAATGATGATATGCACGATATTTAGCACATACATACTTTTTTTAATCAATATTAACACAAAGTAGTTGAAGGACAAACCTTCACAAAAATCTATAGAGTAGCGAAGAATCGAACATTATATCTCAACGAAAGTGTAAATGTCTTTAACCGCTTGACTATTGGTATGTTTGGCGCAACAGGCTGAGGCTGGGGCTGGGGCTTGGGCTTGGGCTGAGGCTGGGGCTTTTATTATAAGCCAAAGTTGAAATTTGTATTTTTGTAAACTTGTTTGGCAAATGGCTTAAGCTTAGGCTTATTATTACAAAATTACTAAAAATGACATAATTACATGAGTTTTTATATATGTTAGATATTTTTGTGGATAAATAAGTAATTTATTGTTCAAAAGCCCCGGACTAAAGTTTTTAGCCCTTTTCATGGGGCTAAAGTTTTAAGCTTTTTTTAAGGGCGTATGATTTCATAAGCCGCATGACAAACGAGACTTATTTTAAAAGCCCAAGCCCCATAAGCCCTTCCCCAAACACAACCTATGATGCAGTTATTGGATAAATTTTCACCATTATACTATTTACTCATTTATGGAGGCAAAATGAAAATCACTTATCATCTTCAAAAATCGACATTATTCGAGTAAATTTTGCGAAGGCAGTTACCTACACTGCCCCTATTGTGGTACCGCCCCTGCACGGAACCAATGTTTTCTCACATATACATGGAAGTTACTGAGTATTGCGTTTTTTTTTCACTTACATAACTAACCTTATGAAACACGATATTTAGGACGTTGAATTTCTAGAAAGTATACGTACCCACTTAATTTATAGAACACTACATTTAGGTTACTTAATTGAAAATTATTTGTTTGTGTCACTCATGTTAACACTAAGATTATCAAATAGTGATCTAAACGTCATTTTGTTCAAGTCCAGTGACTCACGTAAAAAAATAAAATAAAACAATAGTTCGTTGTCTTCGTTAAACAAAAATCGTAAAATACGTAAATTGAACTCCGTATATTTCAACCCCCAATTTAAACCTTTTGAGAACAGTTGTAGCAAATCAAACAGATATACAACTTGGCAAGCTAAGTTTATATGATTCCATTTATTTTTCTCCAAAGACTTAATTGAATCAACATTATAAATTAAAACAACATTCAAAGTGCGGTAAAGTTTGCTGGTTCAATGTATATATTATTATTTAGTATTGAACACTTTGAAAAAAGCTAATACGTTAACCTATCATTGTAACTAAAAAAAAACTTAATTAATATTCGTATATTACTAAAAAGAGAGTATGCATAAGATATACATTATTTTCTATCAACCTTTTAACAAAAGTCAAAAGGGATTAATTAATACATGATTTCCTAAGCATAATATTTTCTTAAACATCATGTTTTCTTAAACGGAATCAGTAATTGAAATGTATGTTATGATAATTTCAAAACGTGCTTATATATGCAAAAGATTTTCAAGAGGTTCGTGGTCAGTTTAAACGTTAGTTTTATTTATTGTCTTTATAGTAGTTGCTCATACGATTGGTTTTTCTTTCTTATTTTAGTTTAGGTTTTAAGCACTGTATGTGTGTTTGGTTTATCGTTTTCGGCTGAGTTATGTGATTCACCCACACCCGGCTGTACTTAAATATTTTTTTTTGAGTAATAATATTTTACCGTGGTTAACTCTTTACTCAAAAAAAAAGATAATAAAAATAAAAATAAAAATAAAAAAAAATAAAAAAATTCAGAGGTGTTTATGACATGCATGAACATCAGTAAGATACTGTATTATTTTTCATTTATGACACTCGACTAACATGTGTATGTAATCCTCAACACTACTTATGTTAAATGGAAATTGGTAAAAATTAAAAAGAGTATCATGCTCGTTTGCTGGTAAAGTGAGAAATGGAAATAGCCGAATGTGATTTTGAGTTTTCGGTCGTGCTTGTGAGTTGTGTGAAGATCCAATAAGTTTGGTAAAGGAGAGAGATTATGTCCGATTAGATGCGTCAGATCTTTTAAAAGATTCGTTGGGTGTTTTGGATTCGTTCTCGTTTTGAGTGAATTTGTGGTTTTTGAGTTAAACGAGCAAAGTTACATATGATGTGCATTATTTTGTATTTAGTTTTTCGAATTATGACAATTTACCAATTGCATCGCAAGGTAAATACTTGGGAACTAAGTATTTCAAATTGTCAAGGCTACTTCATTGTGTATATTTTTTTAAACATGTTGGTTTAATGTTTAGAACACAATCATGGACAAGTAGACTCGATATTATATCATCAACATAAGTATGTGTTGTGATCTGATGTATATCCTTTTAGTCTTGGAAAAGGATATCCTTTTAGTCTTGGAAAAGGATATCATTATTCTCATACCAACCGAGTGAGATTGAGTATGTAGATTCAAAATGATATCTTTGATCATAGATTTGAGTTATGATTTGATATTATCTTTTAACTAGGCAAATAATGAGCCTGATTTTGTGCCCATACTCAAAACTTGACAATTAGATAAGATAATTATATCAATCATAATTTAATTAATGAGTTGTGTAACCTTTCTCAAATTATGACGTCACTAATTGATTATTTACGCCATTTAATATTTCCATTTCAAGTATATTTCTTTTTACGAATAACCAGTTAAGCTCACTCGCGTGCGTGCGTTAAACTTGAACCAAACGTGAGAAATAACCACTCTACAAATTTCTAAGCATGTTATATTATTTTTATGATATAAAGTGAGTTATAGCCAATTCGAATCATTTTTACAATTTATGTTACTTTTATCAAGATCGGTATCGTCAAAAGCAATTTAACACTTCCGGTTTTAGACTTAATGTACATACATCTACTTACTTGGTCTTTGAGCTTGTATGAAGATTCTAGTTATCAAATCTCTTGCCATTTCACTATCTTCTTCAACAATAAGCCTTGAAGATAACATAACTGATGCGTGGGTTCGGGGTCGAGAAAACCTCCTTTTCTACCAGCAAGCTTTTCAACCCTCTAGGCAGTGAACCTAATCGTTGTAGTGTTGTATGGGGTAAGCCTCAGGGATTGATTTCGTTCTCTAAGAGAATAGGAATGCTAGAAAGAGATATATGACGAGAAGGCGGGTTGAGGAAGATTCTTTTTAGTCTTTTTTTTATGTTTTTTAGAAAGCAAGGGTAAAAATCTCGGGGTATATGATTGGGGAGTGGTACTTCTACCGATTTTTCTACTTTAACTAATTATCTAATTAACTACGGATAGATTATGTTTAATTGAGGTGTGCTCGTATGATGATTAAAGATGTGTTCACTTAGATGCTATTACTCTCTAGTTATCTTTAATTGGTCGGTTGAATTGTCACTTCCTTTATCTTAATTGGTGTGTTGTATTCCGTTTGGTCGTACGGTGGTGCCTAATTCCCTAGTTCTATGAATTGCAACTCTCCTTTAGAATACCCGGGATCGGCAAGTGCAATACCATCTCCCCCGAATACACTACTATCCTAAAGCTACAATTCACGCAATAAACACATCGAATGGCCTAATGTGCACTCAAAGGCTTTTTGCTATTTAGGACGTTCAAGCTCGCAACAATGAAAGAAGAAGCCAGTTTTACTTAATCTAGCATCTACCAATTAAGACAAGAGACAACCTAACAACAATCAATAACTAGGTTTCAAAGATCTAAGCAAACACAAGAATAATTTAGCTAGACATGTTAAACAAGTAAGCATACACACAATCAATTGAACATAGGGTAGACATAATGATAAATTGGATAAACAAACTTATCTTGTGATGTAAAATAGGGTAGGGACCCTAGAATACTGTTTAAGTCGAACTACAACTGAGTTAGGGTTTGCTGTCCAAAATTCTACCTCCTAAAATACAGAAAAATCAAATTCTATATATAGATTTACAATCACGACGGCGTCACCTTTTGCTAGTGACGCCGTCAGGTCGCCGTCATTAGAGTTTCGTTTGGGCCAAGTCATCGTTGGAACGGCGTCAGTTGAGATGTGTGACGCCGTCATTTTTCAGTAGCGACGTCGTCTGAATCTTGGATCTTGGGCGTCTGGTGTGAAAGTTGTGAGTGACGCCTTCCATAGTTTAGGCGTGACGCCGTCAGGCTTTAGGACCAGAAATTCCTCTGAACCGTCGTGTGAACTTTTGATCAAGTCTTCTATAGAGGGACGGCGTCGCCCTTTGGTTGGAACGCCGTCAGGTGTGCTGGAGTGCCTTTGATCTTGACTTTTCTATTTTCTTCATGTTTCCGCTCCTTTTCGTCCAAATATGCTTCATTCCAGCATTTTGCTTCCAAAAGACCTAAAATGTGAAAAGGAACGATTTTAAGCAGTAACAAATATAAAATGTGTCGATTTAAGGCTTAAATGACCCCCTAAAAACGTATGTTTTAAATCCTTATCAAATATCCCTACACTTGGAATTTGCTTATCCTAAAAAAAATGCGCTTTTGTCCAATCAATTTGTAAGTTGGGGGCATGAAGCATTGGTTTAAGATAGTTTACAATAAGTACAAGCGCTACAATAGTCATAACAAGCACGAAAATTATATACTAGCACCTCACAATTGGGGTTTGGATTCTCTCATCTCTCAGGTTTATATGAAATATAATATGAATGGAAATGAAAGATAAACACTCATTACCTGACATAGTACATAGATTACCATAAGCTTAAGAATAGATCAAACATCCACCGCTATGGCGTAAGCACCTAGGAATAACTATCTAAGATGTCTTTACAAGGGTTGTAACGTTAGGCTTAGGGTAGGGAAGTAAAGGGTTTTGTTGGATATGGGATATTTAGTGGTGGCGAGTCAAAAATCTTAAGTTACAAGCATGTAAAGCGTGCCGTTGCTAAGCCAAGACTCGACTCACTAACACTAGATAACTTGAAAAAAAACAAAAATATAAATTAAAAAAAAAAACATAAACATAAAGATAGATGTAGGATGGTAGCCCGTATGTTTTTCTCTCTCTCTCTCTCTCTCTTTTTTTTCATACCTTTTTACTCTACCATCCTCTACGATAATATCAAAATATAAGGGATTTATAGGAGCATCCCCACACTTTAGTTTTTATTTAACTAAACTAATTGACCCGATTTGAAAAGATCAAAAAACTTAGAGTATTTAATAACGTAGACAAAGAGAATTTGAATTTATCGTTCTTTCTCGTTACTCCATAAAATATTACTTTAACCCATGAGTCCCAATCGTCCCAAAACTGTATACAAAAGATATGACTCGACTTAGCAACCATGCAAGTAACTAGATAATTGAACAAAGGGTTTAGTAGTGATAACAATAATGCACTAAAGATGAGTGCGTACAAGGTAGGCTAAGGCGATTACATTTGGGGGTGGATTTTAAACAATGCTCTTCATTGATATTCCGGAAAACTGAAACATCACGAGAACCGAAAAAATGATAGGCTCTGAGGGGTTAACTAGGGGTATCGTGTACTAAAGATGAGTACATCGCAAGGGTGTGGGGTAATTACTCAACCAATGTGGAAGATGTAATTATAATACAGGTTTCAAACAAGGGTTATCCTAATGCCTCTTATCATTTAGTTACTCCTAACTACATAAGTGTAGTCTCACTAGCTATCTCAGAATGCATCACAAAACAAGTTCTAGAATCTATTATACTACCGGTACACTCACTAAGCATTAAAGGTGAATGCTTTTATTCCTAAAGATCTAGGGGCGAACCTCACATTTTTGGGGTGGAATTTGAGTGGTAAACGGTTTTTGTGCTAGTCATATAATTCCTATCCATGAGACGCTTTATTAAGACTAAAGCTTAGCTCGTAAATGTCATAAAAAATTTTAAATTTGGTGCTAATTACCTAGGACAAGATAAATAATCAAGTGAGTGAATAGTTTCTAAGTTCCTGTTTTATTCTCCCTCCCTATACTTAAACTGAACATTGTCCCCAATGTTCCCCGAAAGTATCAAAGTTATGATAAAGGAAGGTAAGTAAGGGAAAGAAACTAATACTCCCCTGATTAGCTCGGTAGGATATATGTGAAGTTGCGGCTAAATCCTCTTCCAAGAAGAATGCATAAGTAATAAGCTTCATCCAATGTGTGTTTCTTCTTCTTGTCCAATATAACCTGCATACTTATACGAAAACAAATGAAATCTTCACGTAAAATTGGCGGTAAAACTATATATGACACACAACTACACTAGAAAGCAAGTAAGATATAATGCTTGTGGAATGGATGTTTGCATTTTTCTGGAAAATTAAGAATTGGGAATTTCCAAAAATCACAAATTACACAGAAAACGAAAATGTTATTTTGTTTCTACATTGCCTGACGTCGTCTAGTGTTAATCCTGACAAAAATTGGTCTGCTGCGTTTTTCTGGAAAAATTCTGGAAAAATTACCTCATTAAAACCTGAATTTTTTTTTGAAAAACATCTATTATGACTCGATACAAGCATTTGACTCTATCAAACACACATATACATCAATTCCAATTATTGTTAATCTCATGTTCATGATCTAAAAAAAACATATATGATCTTCCCTACACTTATCTTTTTGTAAAATACCTTTATATGTAATTAAGACGAGGTTAAAAACAAAATAAAGCATTTTCACAAAGTCTAACATGAGAATAAACAATAATAAAAATGATATAAACATACAAATTGAAAAATAAAACAAGCAAACAATTAAGCATGGGTTGCCTCCCACGAAGTGCTTTTCTTTATTTATGAGTCTTGTAGCTAGACCCGAAGTCGTGCTCCTACGTTGTCTCATTTTCCAAAACAATATCTTCATCGTTGATTAATTCGTTATTGTTTATTTGGTAATGTTTCACATGTTGTCCATTGACGGTAAATTCTCTCCCATCATTGTCTATCAACACAACAGCTCCACCACTCATTGCCCTTTTTACCAAAAAGGGTCCATACCACCTTGATTTGAGTTTCCCCGGGAATAATCTTAACCTTGAATTATATAAGAGTACCTTATCTCCCTCCACAAACTCCTTAGGACTCTTTATTCGTTGATCATGCCATCGTTTCGCTCTTTCTTTGTACATGATTGAGGACTCATAGGCCTCGAGTCTTAGTTCGTCTAGCTCTTAAAGCTGCAAGAACCTATTTGACCCTGCCTCAGAATAATCCATGTTACAGGCCTTAAGTGCCCAATATGCCTTTTGCTCAAGCTCAATAGGGAGATGACATGCTATTCCGTACACTAAGCGAAAAGGGGTTTGTTGGGAAATAAGCTTATTGGAGTTAATACCTATTTAAGTAAGAAGTTAGTACTGATAGTGTTAAATGATAAGTACTAACTAGTTAGTACTGATAGTGAGAAAGTTAGTACTGATGGCGTTAAGTTTGTACTGATGTAAGTATGGAATGTCGTGTATGAGTTGTAACAGCATATCTTCTATTCTAATAGAAGATATGATATACTTAGTCTATAGTTATCTCTGTAAGAGATCTCCTTAGTGTATAAAAGGAGATCTCAGCTAGGTTAAATACATATACATTCTAGCCGTCTAAAAGTAGAGCTTCAAGGTTGTAAACCCTAGTACTAGGAGAGTACTCGTATTATTCATCAATAATATTGAAGCATTTGGTGTTATACTGTTTTGCATTATTCTTCTAAAATACATTCAAGTAGATTCCGCATACTTGTGTCTATTCATAACAAAGTTTCTCATTGTTACTTTGGATCCATCCAAGGTAACCAACACGTATACAAGCTAAGTGTTCTAGATTCAAGGTTTGGGACTTCACAAGTGGTATCAGAGCTTGTGTCCTGAAGCTTTGTTTTTAGAAGATCCTGTGTTGACAAATCTGAAGAAATGGATTTCGAATCAATGAATTCCAATGCTGTTAACAGAGTTCCTAAGTTGCAGCCACATGAATATGAACTCTGGAGAATACACATAGAGCAGTACTTCTTGGTACTTGATTTCAAGCTGTGGAACATTGTGCTCTATGGAGACTCTTACAAATGTACTGTCACCGAGGAAGTTGCTGGTAAGACTGTTACTACAGTAAAAGGTGATCCAATCATTAATGAAGAATTGGCTCTGGTAGGCAATGATCTCAAAGCCAAAAGTCTTTTACTTATGGCAATACCTGATGATCATCAACTCACCTTCAACAAACATAAGGATGCTCAGAGTTTGTTAAAAGCCATTGAAACCAGATTTGGTGGAGATTCTGTCACCAAGAAAACTCAGAAAACTCTTTTGAAGCAAGAATTTGAAAACTTCACTGCTGGTGCAACTGAGTCCATTGACTCAGTTTATAATAGGCTTCAAAAACTTGTTAGTCAACTGGCAGTATTGGATGTGGAGTACTCCAAGGAAGATGTGAACCTCAGGTTTGTTAGAAGTGTTCCATCACCTAAATGGGACACTCATCTCATTGTGTGGAAGAACATGCCAGATTTTGAAACCATGAAGTTGGACAATCTGTTCAATAGCTTTAAGGTGATTGAACAAGACATGAAAAGAAGAGCATCTGCATCTTCCAGTTCTGGGTCTCACAACATTGCTTTTGTGGCTCATCCTGTCACTAGCAATGATTCTGATAGTTTTAACTTTAGTACTCCTAGTACTAATCTCAGTACTGATGGTCCTATAACCACTGCAACAAGCATTAATGAAGGCACAATCTATGCCTTCATAGCTGAACAGAGTCATGGATCCCAGATCACTCATGATGTTCTGAGACAAATCTATGAAGATGACATGGAGGAGATGGACATAAAATGGAACATTGCCCTGATCAGCATGAGGGCAAAAAGGTTCATGAAGAAAACGGGAAGGCAGATTAAGATAAATGATGCAGATGTTGCTGGGTTTGATAAAGGAAAGGTTGAATACTACAACTGTGCCAAACTTGGGCATTTTGCCAGGGAATGCAGGAACCCTAGGAACAACAGAAAGAATGGTGATGCTGACCACTCATCCTCAAAAGCAATGGTGGCTGTTGATGGTGCTGGATATGATTGGAGCTTCATGGCTGATGAAGAAGAAAGCCCTATCAACATGGCTTTGGTATCTGAGGTACTTACTGAAACAAATTGCTCAGATACATGTATTCCTTTAAGCAAATATTTAGATCTAAAAGACAGGTTTGATAATGTGTCTAAAGAACTTGCTGAAACCAACTATAACTTAGCAAATCATAAGAGAGGTTTAGCAGTCTTAGAAAAACAAGTTAAGCACTATAAGGAAAATGAGTCTTTGTATAATGATGCAACTGCTGTGCTTAATAGGGGAATCTCTTTTAAAAATACTACCATAAGTGTGTTAAAAGAGGAATTAGAGAAAGTCACTCAAATCAAAGACAATATTGAACTAAGTGTTGAGCAACTTCAAGACACACATCACTATAACTCTGAAAGAGTTGACAAATTTCTTGAAAAAGCTATTATTGGTAAAGCCACATCTGGTATGGGTTATAAGTCTTCACCACCTAATTATAAGAAAGCCCAACCACCATTCAGGGGTATTCCTTCACCACCTGGTTTAGACCTTGCACACACTGGATTAAAAGAGTTTCAGGAACCCACATTTGTCCAAGGCCCCATAATCAAAAGTATGTTTTCTGAAAAGTCTGATGAAGTGTTTGAAAGTGCCAGTGACACCTCCTTACCTGAGGTATCTATATCTGAAAATACAAAGGCAAATGTAGGGTGTAGTGAACAAAAGCAAGAACAAGCCTCTAAACCTGTAAGACCAATTGACAAACCAGTAAGGACGCCTATAAAATATGCTGAGTTATATAGAAACAGGCCATCCACTCCTAGAGGTAATCAAAGAAACTAGAATTAGTTAAAATCTGAGCAACTAGGAGATGAATTTGTCATGTATAATAAGTCTTACTTTGTGTGTGGAAGTTTTTCTCATCTGCAGGATAAATGCAGAACCCAACCCTTCATAACCCCAAGAGCAGTTCTTCTTAAAACTGGCATAAAACCTTTGAATAATTCAAAGTCAGTTAATACTGCTAGACTACAACCTAGAGTATTTGGTGAAAGACCCAAAAGAAACTTTTCAAAGTCACCATCTATTTCACCAAGGCCCTTTAATGCTAAAGCAACACAAAACTTCAAATCCTACGATGAACAGATAAAGCAGCACAAACCTTCAAAGGTTAATACTTTTGTACCAAAAGTTAATACTGATAGTGTTGGATCGATGTACTTTAATCAAACTAACTTAAACTAGCTTGTTAAGTTTTAATAACCTCAGATAAATCCTAAGTTATTAACAAAGAAACACTGAGCAATCTTTATTAAGTACGCGGAATTTACTTAACAAAGCTAAGAAGAATAACTTTTATTATAAACTCTAAATCTGCTTATTATGCAGATACTCTAAACAACTCTAAGATTATCGAACTTCTCTCTAAAACACTAAATAACTTGTTAATTCGTAAACTCTAAAACTCATAAACTCGTACTTCTCTAAGGCCAATCTAGGAGTCCTTTTATAGGCTCAAGGATATCCTAGTCGGTTTACAATTTGTATTCTTGTACGACAAGTAATCTAAACATAGAATATTCTAGAGTTACAATACTTTCCATAAACGAATATAAGAGTTCTTTTGTTCTTGCAGTACTTTGACTTCATAGTGCAGTACTTTGACTTTGTCTTTAGCAGTACTTTGACTCTTTGACTTCTTCTAGTACTTTGCAGCTTACAGTACTTTCATATCTTCAGTACTTTCATATCTTCAGCATTTTCATATCCCAACAATCCTCCCCTAACTTGAATTCTACTTGCTTGACTTCAAGTTCCTTTTGTGAATATATCTTTAACAACTTCATCTTTAAGAACAGATTGTTTCTTAGTCCTTGGATTGTATCTTTGTAGTGTCTGTGCTTTGTCAAAGTATCTCTTAGAATTATTCTTTCACAGCAGCATCCAGCAAACTCCATCTTTTCAGCAACACAGCAACATATGACAATTTGTACATTAATTCAGTTAAAGTTGCATTCTATTCTCATCACTTCCAGATGTGTTAACTCCTGTGAGAGGTGAATCATTGAAAACTTAATGGATTTAGATCTCTTTACCAAAGCCATTATCTCTGGAGTAGCCAAATGTTTTGGTGTGTAAGACCATGGTACATTGATAACCATATGATTTTTAGCAAATCATCAGCTATCAACAGATTTGATTTGTCTTTACCAAAAGTTGTACCCTTCTGGACTAGTTAGTTCTTCTATCTAATGGTGAACTAATTACCAATAATGGTTTTTCCACAGCCTTTACCACAAGCCATTTTCTTGTGGACTAGCCAACTCTTCACATTAACTGATATGGTGAGTTGAATACCATACAACTTATTAGCAAGTTGTCAACTAAAAACGGATTTGATATATCTTTACCAGAGCCGTTTGCTCATGGATTAGTCAATCCTTTTGTAACCATGGTGGATTGATGACCTATAGTTACCATCTCAAAATCCATTTATTTCACTTAACCTTTGTTTCAAAAAATTTGTTACTTAGCAAAAGATTTTATTCAAAAATCACTTAACTGGTTTAAAAAGCTGCAAGCAGTGCTTTGATTAAAGTACTGTTTGATCAGTAGTACTTTGAATAAAGTACTGATTTATTAAAAATAATTTATTCAATTAAGTTTCATACTAGTTTATTCATCATCTTCAGCAACGGTAGTCCAGTTGATAAACAAATTGATAACCATGCATGCAGTTTCATTATCCTATTCTACTTCCATTCCATGCTCTAGCATTCTTCTCATGAGCTCAACAGTGAGAGGGTATCTTCTTTCTGCAAACATGTGAATCATTGTCCCATTTTCCAGCTCTAGAACGTGTACTCCAGATTCTTCAAAGAATCTCCAACAAACAATTTCCCAGCTCTCTTGATTCTTCCAAATATCATCAGTGCTCTCTTCTTCAGTTTCCCATGCAGTTATGAGATCACCATGTAAAACTAAACCAATCCCTTCTAATAGATTATGTTCAAAGTAAGCTTTCACCACATGATATAAATAGAATAAATCTAATCTATCTATAATGTGCAGTAAGTCCCATAGCCTATTGAAAACTTTGAAGCTTTCATCTTCTTTATGAAAAATCATATAATCTCCATCTTTGGATTTCACAACTTCAAAAGCACTAATCTGTGATCTGTTCATCTTCATGTCATCATCTTCTTTTGAATAATCAAAATCTACCACTCTGAGATAATTTCTTAATGCATCCTTAGTTTCAGATCTTAATTCAACTTTTTCTTTCTTTGAGAACTGAACATCTGTAACTTCAGTTTTCCTTTTTCTTTTTAAACTCTTCTTTCTTTCAGCTTCAGTCCAAGTAGCTTCTTCTCAAAAATCTTTAATGCCTGCCACATCCTTCTTATAATCCTCCCTAGCAGCATCATACAATCTTTTCATCTCAAAATAATTAATTCTATGCAATCCTTTATACCCTTGACTTTTAAGATAAGCCATCATAGCATTTCTGTCTTTAGCTTTATTAAGTCTTCTTGGCATAAATCTAACAGGAACAGGTGACTGTAATGGTTCAACAGCTTCAACATCTAATTCATCTTGTACCTTTTTAGCTGCTTCTCTATTTTGAGCTTCTTGAGCTTCCTGAGCTTCTCTATCTTTAGCATTTAACTCTTCTTGAATCTTTCTAGCTGCTTGTTCATTCAAAGCATCTTGAGCAGCTCTTAACTGTGCTAAAGTTGGTTTCTTCTTCTTAACTTCTACCAAAACACCCTTTCCTTTATCCTTAGGATCAATTTCAGGTTGAGAAGTTCTTTGTTGTTCTTCTTCTTGTACTTCTCGAATAGTAACTCCACCTCTTGGTTGTGATAAATCTCCTAAAATTGTAGCAATGAACTCATCATCACTTGCAGAATGAATAGGTTTGAGAATAGCTTCCTCCTCTTGGAAAACAGTTGAGGGACCAACAACTTCTTCATGTGTAGTTGTTGAAGGACCAGCTTCCTCATCAAAGTCTAATACTCTTGGAGTTATTACCTCTTGTCTGAAAGTACTTTAAAAACCAGTACTTTGTTGTTCAGTACCTTGATCATCAGCAGTACTTTGAACTTGAACTTGCTCATCAGTATCTTGAATGATCTTTTCTTCAGACTTTTTTGAACTTTCAGGTTCATTTTCTTTAACCATATCTTCTTTCAAGTTATGTTCTTCTAAATTCCTCCCCAAGTTGACAGAAGATGGTTTATGAACCTTTTGATGTTTACTTGTCTTGGACTGCCTTTGTGCTTTCTTCTTTGATTTGACCCAGATACGAAATTCTTTAATCAAAGGCCAGACAAAAGTTTTTAGCCTTCTAAATTTTAACTTCAATTTCTTTATCTGTTTGGCTTGAACCTTATTAGTCTTTTGCAACTTAACTATCTCCCTTGTTAAAGCATAATTATCCAAAGATAAACCTTCACGAGGTATAGTATGTGGATCATCACCTTGAATTTGTGAATGTTCCTCTGATTGAGAAACAGGAACAGATCGGTGTGGAGATAGAGAAGGTGATCCTGCAATGTCTTCTTGAACCTCAGTACTTGGGGAAATAGTACCCTGTGGAGATGCAGTACCTTCGTGAGAAGCAGTACTTGCAGATGCAGTACCTTCGTGAGAAGCAGTACTTGCAGATGCAGTACCTTCAGATGCAGTGCCTGCAGGTACAGTACCTTCAGATGCAGTACTTTCACTTGCTGCATCATCTTCAACATCAACTCTAACAGCTTGAACAACTTCCATCATAGAAGTAGTTAATGGTGTATCTGGACCTCTGAATAAATCACTTCTTCTTGCCATAAAAGTAAAAATCTTGGATTGTTGAACAATAACAGGCAATAAGTCTGTAGGCCTAGGTACATCAGCAAGTTGGTTGTTCAGAAAAACTTGTACAAATATGGGATACATTAACCAGTTTGAACCATGATTGATGTGAGAAAGCATGCCATCGAGAATCAGCCTTGAAAAATTAAAAACACGATCTGTAGCTAATCCCACCATAGCAGATGCTATATTAGACCCAAACTGCTCCCAAGAAGTACTTTTAGCACTAATACAATGTAACAAAACATGTATTAAAAACTTCCATTGAGGACAAAATAATTGTTTCCGAAAAGTTTGTTATGTTAAAGACCCTTCATAACCAAGATGCCCAAAAGTTTCCCAAATCAACTCCTTAGTAAAACGAATAGCCCCATCATCATCATTAAACAACAAATCTTCTCTAATGGAGGCTTCAGTAATCTTCACAGTTCTTCCAGCAACTGTAGCTCTAATATAAAATTCTTCATTCTCCATATTTTCCCTTGCTGTAGCCCAAAATGCTTGAATCCAAGGTTCAATAATATCAGGCTCCACTAAAAGAGCATAACTGATGGGCGACCCAGTTAGATAATCAATAATATCATGAAACGCCTCATTATCTTCAGTCTTGTCTAAATTGGCTACCATATTGTGTTTTGAAACAGTAGGTCGATTCGCCATTGGTGATTATTTAAGCACAATAAGCATTGAAATCGAATAAGAATGAGAGAAATATAGAAACGATGCTAATGTAGTAATATGAGAGGGAAAATCGGAAATTAGTTATTTATAGGTGAGATTTTTAAAAAATCACTGCCCAAAATAAAAACAACCGTTAGCATTAATTACCCCTCAATATAACCGTTGGAACAATACTTTAATACGACAAACAGTACTTTCCACGTATGCAGTACTTTCCCAAAGCAGTACTTTCCAAGCAGTACTTTCAGGAAAAATAGTACTTTGCCAAATGCTTCTGTATATTACAAAGATCCTCCCCTCAAGCAATACACAGGACTATACTAACACCTTATAGTCCTCCCCTCAAATGTAACTCAGTAGTTAATCATGCCAATACTCACCACCAATTGATTGAATCTTGAAACATCAAAGCCTTTGGTGAGTAAATCAGCTACATTATCATCTGTGTGAACCTTAACCACATTAATGAGACATTCTGTGTCAGTGAATAACACAGGATGCTTTTTATCACAAATTTGAGAGACTGATAACAAGTTGAACTTAAGCTCCTTCACATATCTAACATTCTCAAAGTCGATAAGCCCTGCTTTGATAGTTCCTTTGCCAGTAATCTTTCCTCCATTGGGATCATTCCCAAATGCAACTCTTCCTCCACTAATATTTCTAAAATCAGACAAGATCTCTTTGTCTCCTGTCATGCTTCCAGAGCAACCACTATCCACAATTAGATGATCTTTAAGCTCCTCTTCTGGGTTGCCCTGCACACAAAGAAAAGAGTTAGTGATTTTTAGGAACCCAAGCCATTACTGACTTGTGTTCCCCTTGTAGAGTTACAAACTCAAATTCTTTGAGTATGTAATTCCCACTATCTTTCAAATGATGATCCAGAATTATCTTTTGATCTTTAGCATGTGGATTTTCAAAACTTTCTGGTTTTTCAACATAAATCTCTTTTACATGATTATTAGCTTTTTCTTGTGTCACAAAAACATCAGATTCACTTTTGTTGAAAGTACTGTGTGTCCCTCAGCAGTACCTTCCCTCTTAACCCATTCTGGTTTAACACGTGGTTCCTGTGATTTAGATCCCCTATGTGAATTGTAATACCTTCTAGGTTGATAGTGAGATCTCCTAGGATTCCTATTCCAAGTAGTGTGATCAGTACCTTGTTTCTGAGCAGTACTTTGGAAAGTACTGTGAGATACTGAAGGTTTTGAAAAAGGTCTTCTCTGATGTGGATATCTATGATCTGGTGTGAAGTTTCTGTGATTAACCCTATTTGTATTATTCCAAACTGGTTTGTTCTCTCTAGGTTTCTGGTTAACAGTCCTATTCTTTGAAAATTTCCTAAGGTATTCTGAATGATGTTCACAATACTTGATTAAATGATTAGGACTAAAACACACAAAACATAGTTTTTCACCCATACTACCAATATGACTTCTTCTATGTCTATGACCAAAACTATTGTGCCTTCTAGGTGAATGATTAAACCTGTTTTGACCAAAGTTATCCCAAAAAGGTTTAGCAGTACTGTTTTGAAAAGGTTTTGCAAAAGGTACTGCTTGTGAAGCAGTACTTTGATTTGAAGGTACTGCTTGATTTTGAACATTATTTTCAACAACTTCTTTGGGTTTATCAGACCTAGTTTGAGCAACAAGCTTCTTCCTAAACTCTAGACTTTCTACTCCAAATCGAGAAACATCAGGTCTTATGGGTTGATGACTAATGGGATGTGGGACAGCATTATATCCCTTGTCTTTCTTATACTCAGGAGGTGGTTCACTTATTGAGCCCTCATTACTAGATGTATCTACGTAGTTAATGAGTTCATCATCACTAGTGGTTATGTCCTCAAAATCACTTACATCCTGATCACTAGGTTGGTTTTCTTCTATGTTATCAAAGTTCATACCAAAACCTAATCCAGTTCTAATGTATGCTCTTCTTTGTTTTTCAACATAAGTCACATGTGACAGACCATATTCATTCCAGGCAGCAAACTTTTCTAACAGATCATCTCTTTCCTTAGTTAATTTCTCAATTTCAGCAATTTTACAGTTTAGTTTCTATTCACTAAGTTTTAACTGGTAATCCTGTTGTTCATACTTTTTAGCCCAAGCCATTTCATTATTTTCATGTGTTATTATTTTAGCTTCCATGGACTCTAAAGTAATTTGATAACCAGCCACTTCAGATCTAGCCTTAACACAATTATCTCTTTTAATCACATAACTGTTAAGTAATTTATGATAAAAATCATAACAGTTGGAGCATACCTCAGAGATAGGAGACTGAGTTGGTAAAGTAGCCACCATTGCAAGAAGAACAGGATCATCTTCACTTTCTTTGCTCCAATCAAATTTTCCAAAGCCATCATCAGATTCCAAAGCAGCATGTTCAGGTTCTTCATCAAAAACAGTACTCCAGTCCAATGCTTCCACTGTTTCTTCAACTGCATCTTCCACGGCTACCATACAATAAGTCACTGGTTCATCATCAAACTCTTCACTCCAGTCAACTTCTGATAACTTCTCTTGAGCAACTAAAGCCTTTGTTTCAGTAATTGAAATTTCTTTGAGCTCAAGTTTTGGCTTCTCAGATGTTCTGTTTGCTTGATACTTAGCAAATCTGCACTCCCTTGCAAAGTGTCCAGTCTTTTGACAATTGAAGCATTCAATTTTTGATTTGTCAAAAGTGATTCCCTGTTTTGGCTTGAAATCAATGTTTTTTCCTGTTTTCTTCATGTACTTTTTGATCCTTGCAGTGATCATAGCAACTTGCCACCTGATATCAATTTCTTCAAGTGCATCTTCTTTAATCTGTGCTAGATCTTCTTCATAAGTGACAGGTAAACTGGCTTGTTGTGCAAAGAAGGAGCACACAACTTCATCTGAGTGCAAAGTGGTAGGTGGTGGGGCCTGCTGAGCATATGAAGGGGGGTTGTAAACAGCAGTACTTTGAGAAACAGTACTTTGAGGAGAAGCAGTACTTTTGATTAAAGTACTGCTCTTCTTTTCAGATGATAGAAAAGCAATACTGTGAGACTTGGAATTTTTTTGACCACTCATCTCATGCTCATTCACTTTTAGTTGATGATAGAGATCATCAAAATCCATGACATCCAAACCTTGTAGATTAGCATTCATTGTAGCAATCACATGCTCATACACTTTCATTGTAGCAATCACATGCCATGTAGATGGCAAACTCCTTAGAAACTTTAGATTAGCATTCTCAACTGACACTTCTGCCTTGTATAACTCCAACATGTTGAGGAGATTTTGAAACCTATCATATGCAGCATCAAGACTTTCTCTTTCACCTACTATGAAAGTTTCAAACTGTTGCTTCAGCAAATTTCTGTGCATCTTTTTAGAGGCTTCATTCCCTCCAAATCTGGTCTTGAGAGCAGCCCAGAGCTGCTTAGCATCTTTAGCATCATGAAATTTGAGAAGATGACCATCTGGAATGGCAGATAAGAGAATGTTTAGTGCCTTTTCTTGATTCCTTAGGGTTGCTGCTGGTAAGACTGCCTTTGGTGCTATTGGTTGTCCAGGAATATTAATAGGTTCTGGAACTACTTCATTGCCATTAACAATTACATTCCATAGAGCATGGTCTGTAATGGCAATATACTGCCTCATCTTCATGCACCAGAGATCATATTCTACCTTCTTGATTATTGGAATTCTGAGTGAGGTGATTGAGGGTGGTGGAACAGCTTCAGTCGACATCTTGAATATTGTTGAAGTAGGGTTTCTTCCTAGTCAGAGTTTCCACACAAGCTCTGATACCACTTGTTGGATCGATGTACTTTAATCAAACTAACTTAAACTAGCTTGTTAAGGTTTAATAACCTCAGATAAATCCTAAGTTATTAACAAAGAAACACTGAGCAATCTTTATTAAGTACGCGGAATTTACTTAACAAAGCTAAGAAGAATAACTTTTATTATAAACTCTAAATCTGCTTATTATGCAGATACTCTAAACAACTCTAAGATTATCGAACTTCTCTCTAAAACACTAAATAACTTGTTAATTCGTAAACTCTAAAACTCATAAACTCGTACTTCTCTAAGGCCAATCTAGGAGTCCTTTTATAGGCTCAAGGATATCCTTGTCGGTTTACAATTTGTATTCTTGTACGACAAGTAATCTAAACATAGAATATTCTAGAGTTACAATACTTTCCATAAACGAATATAACAGTTCTTTTGTTCTTGCAGTACTTTGACTTCATAGTGCAGTACTTTGACTTTGTCTTTAGCAGTACTTTGACTCTTTGACTTCTTCTAGTACTTTGCAGCTTACAGTACTTTCATATCTTCAGTACTTTCATATCTTCAGCATTTTCATATCCCAACAGATAGGCCAAAAGTTAATACTTATAAGCCTAAAATGAAAAATAATGGTTCAAAGGTGAATGCTGCTGTGGGAAACAAGAGTCATGCTGTTAAGCCCTCAGCTTGTTGGGTGAGAAAGGCCACTCACCCCAATAGTGCATCAGTTACTCTTCAAAAATATAACTACATTGATGCACGAGGCAGATCCAAGTCAGTAATGGCTTGGGTCCCCAAAAGGAACTAATTCCCTTTATTTTGTGTGCAGGAACATTCCAACAATAAAAATGATGATCTTGGCTATTCAGACAATGGATGTTCCAGGCACATGACTGGAAATCTATCTTACCTTTCAGACTTCACTGATTTTAATGGAGGATATGTTTCTTTTGGAGGTGGAATTGGTGGAAGAATTACTGGTAAAGGCACAATCAAGACTGGTAATTTGGACTTTCAAGATGTGTACTATGTGAAAGAACTCAAATACAATATGTTCAGTGTGTCACAAATGTGTGACAAGAAGAATTTTGTTCTGTTCACAGATACTGATTGCTTGGTTTTATCTCCTAAGTTTAAATTGCCCAGTGATGATCAGGTTTTACTTAAGTTTCCTAGGAAAAACAATCTTTACTGTGTCAATATGAAAAACATAGTGCCCAAAGATAATCTTACATGTTTAGTTGTTACAGCTTCTTTGGATGAATTATGTTATGGCATAGAAGGCTAGGTCATGTGAACTTTAAGGTTATAAATCTTTTAGCTAAAAACAACCTTGTAAGAGGTTTACCATAAAAAAAGATTTGAAAATAAACAGACCTGTAGTGCCTGCCTCAAAGGGAAGCAGCATAGAGCCTCTTGTAAGCCCAAGGTTTTTAACTCTATCACCCAACCACTTCACATGCTGCATATGGACTTATTTGGCCCCACTAATGTTAGCAGCCTGAACTTTAAGAAGTATTGTTTGGTTGTGACTGATGATTTTAGCAGATTTACTTGGGTTTTCTTCTTGAACACTAAGGATGAGACCAGTAAGATCCTTAAGACATACATTATTGCAGTAGAAAACCTAGCTGATAAGAAAGTTAAAATCATTAGGTGTGATAATGGTACAGAGTTTAAAAACCAAGTGATGAATGAGTTCTGTCAACTTAAGGGTATTAAAAGAGAATACAGTGTAGCTAGAACTCCTCAGCAAAATGGGGTTGCTGAAAGGAGAAATAGGACATTGATTGAGGCTGCTAGGACCATGTTAGCAGATTCCAAGCCACCTACAACATTTTGGGCTGAGGCAGTTAATACTGCTTGCTATGTTCAGAACAGGGTACTGATTGTGAAGCCTCATGGCAAGACTCCCTATGAGTTATTTTTAGGTAGAAAGCCCACACTTGAATTTCTTAAACCTTTTGGGTGTCATGTATCTATTCTCAGTACCATTGACCAGTTAGGTAAGTTTGATGGAAAATCTGATAGTGGATATCTGGTTGGCTACTCATAGAATAGTAAAGCCTTTAGGGTTTATAACTCTAGAACCAGGAGGATATAGGAGAATCTGCACATAGAGTTTCTTGAGGATAAACCTAGTGAATAGGGGCAAGGACCAAAATGGCTTTTTGATATTGATATGCTAACGGAATCTATGAATTATGTGCCTGTTTCTGTGGATTCTAACAATGTTGCAGGAGAAAAGCAAGGTCCTGATGTAGATTCTGATGATGAAGATGACTGTATCCTGTTGCCCATTTGGAAAGATAGTTTTGCTGGAAGCACTTCCTCAGGGGAGGCAAACAAAGAAGTTGATCAGCCATTAAAGACCACTGAAGGAGGGGTAACAAATGAAGATGATACAGTGATAGACCCTCAAGTAATCAGTATAAATGTGGTTAATACTGACAAGCCACAAGTTAGTACTGATGATCCAGAATTTAGTACTGATGGTTCCCATTCCATTCCATCAGTCAATACAGAGGTTCCTGATCCCCATGGTGAAGCTGATGAGATTGATTTGACAAATATAGCTTCATCTTATGTTGTTCCTTCTACACCACACAGAAGAATCAATCAGGATCATCCTTTGGAAAATGTCATTGGGGATGTCAATGCTGAAAGAGCTACGCGATCTAAAGTTTAGCATAGTCAGACTGGATTCTTCAGTGCCATCTATGAAGAAAGAAATCATGGTGCCTCACAGTCATGTCTCTTTGCCTTCTTTGTTTCTCAAGAAGAACCAAAGAAAGTCTACAAAGCTCTTGAAGATGAATCTTGGGTAGAAGCAATGCAAGAGGAGCTTCTTCAGTTCAAGCTTCAAAATGTATGGGTTCTGGTGGATCTTCCTGATGGAAAGAGAGCAATTGGCACTAAATGGGTTTTTAGAAACAAAAAGGATGAAAGGGGTGTGGTAATAAGGAACAAGGCTAGACTGGTGGGTCAAGGGTATACACAACAGGAAGGAATTGACTATGATGAGGTCTTTGCTCCAGTAGCAAGGATTGAAGCTATCTGCCTATTCCTAGCCTATGCATCATATAAAGACTTCACAGTATACCAGATGGATGTGAAGAGTGCCTTCATTTATGGAAAGATTGAAGAGGAGGTATATGTCTGTCAACCTCCTGGCTTTGAAGATTCCAACTTTCCTGACAAAGCTTATGATGAGTGTGTAAATACTCATCATTTTTATACAAAATAAACTGCAAAATCATCTGAAAACACTCAGAAACACATCAAAATGATCAAAATATCACAAATCAGTGTTTTATGTGTTTTAAATGCAAAAATATCAAAATCAGATGAAAAACATATCAAATTTGCAAAAATTGCAGTTTTAGTCCCCCAAGTTTCAAAAATTGTCAAAAATAGTCCCTGAGCCAAAATTTCAAAAGAAAAGTCACCAAAGGTCTTTTTAAAATCATAAATTGTCATTTTTAGTCCTTTGGTGGGAAATCTAAAAGTTTTGAGAAAGTTACAATTTAGTCCCTGAAAATCCAAATTGGTCAAAACTAGTCCTTGGAAATTTTCAAAAATATCAAAATCAACCCTTGGATTAGTAAACTTGGCAAGACCAATCCTTTGACTACTCTTCATAATTTACAGATTGGGTCCCTCATCTTTCAAGTTTTTACATATTTGGTCCTTAGTGTTACTTATTCTACAAACCAACCGGATCCAATAAATAAACCCAAGCCCAATATTTAAACCCTTGGCCCAATCCCTTTACCCGGTCCATGACCCAACCCGACAACCCACGTTTTAAATAATAATACCCGCCCCCCTAAGCCCTGTCTTCCCCGACCATTTTGTCTGCACCTCCCCCCTCCTCAAGCTTCACCAGCCACCCTACTTCACCCATTGTCTCCCCCCCACCTCACCTAACAACTCAAACCACATTAAATACACCTTCTTCCCTGTCCAGGATATGGAAACCAAGTTTTCCCGCCAAAACCAATCCAAAGGCCAAGAATGGTTCTGCTCATCCAATGGACAGAAAAGATGGTGGGATTAATTCAGAAGAGAGAGAGGAAGCTGTGGGAGTATAAAAGAGAGAAGAATGAAGCAGTTAGGAGTAGTCATGAGTTAGTTTTAGTTAGTTTTTAGTTTAGTTTCTTAACACTTTTTTATTGTATCTTTAATTTATCAGTTGTTAATTTCAGTTATTCGTATTCTCATTTTCACTTTCTGTAATTCCCAATTTGAACTCAATCTCACATTTTAATCAAATTCAGTGTTGGTTCTATTCTCACAGCTTTTAGAAATCTTGTTACTATTCTTTTGTTTATGTTCATTACTGTTGTGTTAGAGTAATCAAATTAAATCCAGTTTGTAATCTCTTTTTTTTTTATTTGTGAAATTCCTTTATTGATAAAACTGCATTTTTAATTCCAAGACTTAGTTAATTAGTTTTCAAAACCACTACTGTTAAATCTGCTCTTAGGGTTTACCTTTAAGCTCACATAAGCTAAGTAAGGCTTATGTGAGTTTGTCATTGATTTTATCAGTTTCAATCTCATATTTCAAGAAAGAGTCAGCAAAAGTCAATTTGCAAATTCATTGTTAAAGTAGTTCTGGAATGCTGATTTATACATGGATATGGGTTAAAATGGAAGCTGACATGGGTTGATTTTGAGTTTGATATGGTTTGTACTTGGGTTGTTAATGGTACTGTGCTGATCTACAAGCCAAAGTAGCAGGATAACTTGTAAGTTCATTTCTGTTCTAATGTCTAAGACTAGTCACCATTGATGCTTGCTTGTGCTTAAGATTGTGTAGTTATTAATTCTAATGCCTGCTTAGTTGGTTGTCCTCTTGTCTATCATTATTAGATTGAATGCTAGGTACTGTCATTATCTGAACAATTAGGAGTTGGTTTAGTTGAGTGTTAGTTTTGGTTTCATTGCTCATTTGGTTTGTTTATAGTCATTCGTACTTGTTCCAGTTTGATTCATAGTGTAGATCTAATTTTTGCAGTGTTAGACTTGCAAATCAGTCAAATAAAGGGTGTTTGGTATAAGGTAGAGTTTGAAGTTGTGGTGTTTATTTGTGGTTGGACTCAACTGTTGTAGTAGCCATAGGTAATAACTTAGTCAACAATGCCATTTATTTGCACAATAGAACAGTGGAAGTCAACATAGGTATGAATCTGTCCTTGTTGTCTTGTCAAGTAGCTGTGGTGTTAGCGTAGGAAAGGAATAGGTTTAGATCTTGTATTGTCAGCTTATTCAAGTTTCAGCATAGCTTAACTTCACATCTAGATTACATTGGAAGTGTTAGAAATTTAGTTAAGTCAAACATCACATCTGTTCTTGAAAGTCAAAAATGTGTCAAGATCAGTGTTTCTTCAAAACTTGCAGACACTGCATAGTTTTCATTTCTAGTAGATAGGGTCTAAGCTTTGGTCTAGCAGTAATTTAGTTGGTGGTCTTGAGGTCCACAGTGTTTGTTCCCACATAAGCTCCTTAGACGAGCTTGTGCATAAGATTCAAAGTAGGCACATTTGCCCTGAGCGCTGCATGCCCATTTGTGAACAGATCTTGCAGACCTGTCCACAAGCTCATAAGAGCTTGTGAATAGCTCAATTTTGGTTTACAAGCACCTACCCAGGTCCTCTTGAGGTTCCCATTTTGTTTTTCCATTTTCTAGCTTGTTAGGTGCCTTAATTTTAAGTTGCAAGCTATGTCCCTAAAACTGTTTTCAGCATTTAAATCAAATAAGCTAATTCTTTGCAAACTGTGATTTTGAGGTTAAAAGGAGTTGTGGTAAGTTGCATTTGGATAATCTTAGCATAGTATAGCCTTTGTTTCAGTTTTGTAGCTTTTGGTACCCATTAGCTTATTTCAAGTGCCTATTTCTAATCAACTTGCACATCAGTTTCATAATCGTACACATAAGGACCTGTTTTTCTAATTTTCCTAGCCTCTTAATATTATTGTAGAGTTTCCCTGAAATTTTCAGATTTTTCTCAGCTGTTTTACTATTTTTCTTGATTTTTATTAGTTTTTAGCACATTTTAAATAGCTTTTAAATACAAAAATTAGAAAAAGGTTCAAAAAAATAAGTTTTCATTTTTATTAAGTTAAGATAAATATAAAAAGCCAAAAAAGTATTTTTCCATATTTTTCTTAGTTAAATTTGTATTTTTAAATATTTTAATTAGTTTTTAATAGTTTAAAATTCATAGAAAATAGAAAAATAATCAGAAAATTACAAAAATAGTTTTGAAAATTCTAATTTGGTATTTTAGACTTTTCCATTTCATAATTTTATTTTTCTAGCTTTATTTCCTATTTTCTTGTATTTTAGATAATTATTTAATAGTTAAAAATAGTTTTTAATTAGATAATTAGTCTTAAAAAATAATTTTCTTTTTCTATAAATTTTCTCATATCATTAGGTTTGTAAAAATGTATTTTTCATATTTTTAGGATCTATATTGTATAATTTTCACGTTTTTATTTGTACGTTTACGTATTTTTAAACGTAAGTTTTTAGTTTTAAGTTTTAAACATTCATCATTTTAAAAATAGTGATAGCGTTTATTTAATATTTTTAATCTTTTTAATTTCCTTTAATTTTCATTTTAGCCCTTGTAGTTTATGTCCTTTTTCCGTAGTTATAATAATTCCAAATTCTCTTTTCCGTCCAAATCTCCCGATCACTATACGTGAGGTGATCCATTGCACAGCTCGCTGGGACATAACGACCCGGGGAGACCCTATACTCCTCAGATCCTCATTGATTTCGTGCTGAAGCTGCTTTAGGTTTTCTTACGCTTGCGTGAGAGAACTTGACGGTTTTGCGCGCATCAGCTTACAAAGTTCAAAATGCACTCTATGGTCTGCATCAGGCCCCAAGAGCTTGGTATGAAACCTTAGCCAAGTATCTTTTGGGCAATGGCTTCAGAAGAGGGAAGATCGGTCAGACTCTATTCATCAAGAATATGAAGAATGATATCCTATTGGTGCAGATTTATGTTGATGACATTATTTTTGGCTCGACCAGGCAGGATTTGTGCAGAGAGTTTGAAAAATTGATGCATGATAGGTTTCAGATGAGTTCCATGGGTGAACTCACCTTTTTTCTTGGGCTACAGGTCAAGCAGAAGTTAGATGGCGTATTTATTAGTCAGGATAAATATGTTAAGGAGATTTTGGTGAAGTTTGGCTATGAACATACAAAGATTGCAAGTACTCCTATGGAGCACAACAAGCCATTACTTCCAGATGTTGATGGTGAAGAAGTTGATCAACATCTCTATAGGTCCATGGTTAGATCTTTGATGTATTTGACTGCCTCCAGACCAGATATTATGTTTGCTGTGTGTACATGTGCAAGGTTTCAAGTCTCTCCAAAGCTTTCTCACTTGCATGCAGTTAAAATAATCTTTAGATATCTGAAAGGCCATGCTCAATTAGATCTTTGGTATCCTAAGGACTCTCCCTTTGATCTGGTAGCTTACTCAGATAGTGACTATGCTGGGGCAAGTCTTGATAGGAAGTCAACCACTAGAGGATGTCAGTTCCTTGGTGATAGGTTGATTTCATGGCAGTGCAAGAAGCAGAGTATTGTGGCAAACTCTACAACTGAGGCTGAGTATGTAGCTGCTGCAAGTTGCTGTGGTCAAGTTCTGTGGATTCAGAATCAGATACTTGATTATGGGTATAATTTCATGACCACTGTCATCTATGTTGATAACAACAGTACTATATGCATTATAAAAAATCCAGTTTTCACTCTAAAACTAAACACATTGAGATAAGACATCACTTTATAAGAGACTGTAATGAAAAGAAATTAATTCAGGTCGAAAGGATTGATACTGAGTTTAATGTTGCAGATCTTTTAACAAAAGCTTTTGATTTGGGAAGATTTTAGTACTTGGTGACAAGTATTGGAATGCTTCATCCATAAATATGTTTTATCTCTCTCCATTTTGTAAAGTTTTGTAAACTGGTGGTTAGTACTGATTGTTATCAAGTTAATACTGATTGTGTAAAGTTAATACGAATTGGCAAAAAAATGTCTTGGATTGTGTTTTCTTGGTTTTGGACTGACTTTTCAGGTATTACACAAGCAGTATGGATATGATTTGGTGACTGACTGTTACAGCAAGTGTGATTTCCTCTATTATGCTCATTTTAATGCAATCACATGTTGAAACTTGCTGTAACACTGGATTCTTTGATGCCAAAGCAATATGTGGCATCCTGTGGTATAAAAGAACATGAATTGATGGTTTCAGTTAGTCAGATTCATTTTGTACTAACTCACTCTTTGCCATTCTATCTGTTTATAGATAGTGGGATAAGCCTAAGGGCATCTGGCTTAGAGAACATCGAGCAACCGTGAATCCAACACTTGTGTTGGAGGTAACACCTGCCACGAGCTGGAAACCCTGTCAGGACGGCCCTTTTAATGGGTCTATCCATCACAGGCAGTGCTGTGCATTGAAATCATTGGTTTTCATCAAACCAGAGGCCATGTTAGGCCGACCTTGATTAAATGTCTGTCATCACATTTAATCCCTTCAAAATTGGGGTTCAGTATTATATTTTCCAAATTATGAGATAATACTGATGGGTACAAGTTAATATTGATGGTTATAAGTTAGTACTGATAATCATTGTTAGTACTGATGAACTAGCCGTTCGTACTTATTCCAAAAGTCTGTTATGCAATGATTACTTTTGAAATAGCATTGTTACTGCATGTTTCCTTATAAAAGGGTTTCCTAATTGGTTTCTCTTCACTTATTACCATTAATCTTTATAAGGCGGTTCAACACATATTCTCTAAATCTCTATAAATTGCATAGCTTTCTAATTGTTTTCACTACATAACAATACATGCTTTTGCGACTAAATCCCACCTTTATAACCCTAACTATATTCATCCATGGCTCCTCTTGATTTTGTTGACAAACATAATATGGTGGCATGCTTGGTATTGCCAGAAGGACATGATGAATTTGCAGAGATTGTAGCTTTCCAAAACCATAGCACCATCAGGTTTGCTCTTCTTTTAAACCCTACAATCTTATGTACCCCTGTCAGGAAGTTTTGGCAAACTGCTATTGCCTCAACAACTGAGGAAGGGGTACAACAATTAACTGGTACAGTGGATGGCACTAGAATTGTTATTACTGAAGCATCTTTAAGAGAACATCTTCATCTTAGAGATGCTGAAGGTATTAGCACTTTTCCAGTCACTGAAATCATTCAACAACTCTCATTGATGGGGTACAGGCATGACAATACTATAAATTTTCACAAAAGCCAGTTTTCCCCACAATGGAGGTTTCTTATTCATACCCTCTTACACTGCTTGAATCACAAAAGGACTGGTTGGGATGCTTTTCCTACCAGCATAGCCACAACCTTGATTTGCCTTGCAACAGGCAGAGTGTTCAATTTTTTAAATTATATCTTTGAGGGTATGCTTAAAAATGCTGTTAGTAAAACCAAGTTTCTGATGTATCCCAGGTTTATTCAAATGTTTTTGGATATTCAGAAACAAAACCTACAACCTCATAAAAACATTTATCCATCAAAAGTACTCACAACCAAAGTGTTTTCCAATATGTTAAAGGCTGTGGTAGGGTATAGTGGGGTTGTAGTGCCATTATTTCCTAACATGCTCATTGCAGAGGGTGAAGGACCATCAAGTACAGGTGGCTCCCAACACACACCCACAGGTTCTGAACATTCACGATCTTAACAAACTTCATCAACCACTAGGCACACCGGACAGGAGGGTGGGACAGCTCAGCCCCATTCTTCTCCTAACCTTGTATCAAATGAGCCTATCCCAGGTGATGAAGGGGATAGAATGGTGAGGGCTGCCACTACTCACACAGGCTTAGCAGCTAGTGAGGAAAGTGGTAACATAAATAAGACCCAATCCATGCCAACACCTAGTAAGCAATCACAGGGTGGACCCAGGAAAAGGCCAAAAGGGGGGGGGGGTGTATCTGCTTAGGCTAGGCCTAGGAGTGCATCTCAAATGCCCAATGACCCACCTCTCTCAAAAGGTCACACAGCTGGAAGTGGTGAGGGCAGTTTGACACTTGAGAATATGACGGCTTTGTATAGGTTCTTATGTAGAAAAGTGAACACACTGGAGCTAGCACTGGATGAACACAAGAAAGCTGCATCAAAAGTTCATACCAGAATGCTACTAAAGATGAAAAGGCTAGAACATCAAGTTAAATTGCTTTTCAAGCCAACTGCAGAAGCTTCTCCAGTCACTACTTCAATCACAAGGAAGGCTAAGTTCATTATCTCCAGTACATCTTCAGAGAATTCTTCCAAACAGGGGAGGAGTTCTGATATTCAGAGTAGAAAGGAATTTGGTCAATGGCAGGGTGGTCAAGACTTTCAAAGTCCATTCCTTGATGATGAAGAAGATGTTCAGACAACCAAACATGCAGAAGAAGTGCTCAGTACTCCTACATATACTATAAGTACTATCCCAGTTAATACTTATAGTGTTGTAGTTAGTACTGATAGCACTAGAATTAGTACTCCTAGTGTTCTGCAATCAGAACTATCTCCTATCCTTCAAGTTGCTGCTGAAATACAACAAACAACAACAACAACAGAGGCTACTATCATCACCACTACACCACAAGAAGACACTGATGAAGAGAATAGGGAAAAACATGCAGTTCTGGGACTTCAAAGCTTGAAGAAGTCAGTTCCTATCTCTCCAACTTACAAGAAGCCTCCTGTCTTGTATCTTAGAAAGAAGACAAAACCAGCAGCATCCAAACCTAAAGAAAAAGGAGTCACCACCAAAGAAGGAAGTGCTCCACCATCTCCAACCTCCTCTGCTCCAAAGATTGATCCTAAAGACAAGGGCAAAGGCATCTTGGTTGAGGTACCAAAGGAGAAGAAGGAACTTGAAAGGATGAATGAAGAGGTAGCACATAAAATTAAAGTAGATTGGGATGAGGAAGAACTGCAGAAAGAAGCTGCAGAAAAAGAGAAGAAAAAGATGGATAAAATTAAAGAAGATTGGCAGACTTGGGATGAAATGAGAGCTAGAGTTGAAGCTGCTCAAGAGGTGCACCAGAAGCTGCAACAGGATCAAGGAAAAAGTGCTAATGAAGCAGCTCTGATGTTCAGTGAAATATTGGCTAGAAGACAGAGCCAATTCAGACAGCAAAGGGAAGTGGAAAAGGCTTCAAAACCTCCCAACAAGAGTCAACAAAAGATGTACCTGTGCAAATATATTAAGTATCAAGGTGAAGATAAGAGAACACTGAAGCATCTTAATCAACTGCCCTGGGAGACTCTTTAAAAGCTTGCTGACAGAACCCAAAGAAGATTTCTGGATTTTACACCTATGTCAGATGCAGATTTTACTAGAGAGTCACAAGTTGCTGATCCCATTATAAGTTTTAAAAGACCATCTGAAGAAGGAGGTTCTTCATCTGCACCTAAAAGACTGAAAGCAACTGAAGATGAGGGTGGACTTACAGAAGAGGAGCTTAATCAGATGATGATAATTGAATCCCCAGAAGATGCACTATATTCAGAACCTATTAACACTAGGTATCCAGTCCTTGGCTAGGATATCTACACTGAAGATGGAAAAAGACATTGGCAGATTCACAGAGCAGGTGGAAGGACAAGTGCTTACTTGTATCTGGTAGATCTGTTTGCATTTATTGATAGGGATGATTTGCTGAAGCTATGGGAATTGGTCAAAAACAGATTCAAGAATAGAGATCCAGATAATGACAAGGATATGGAATTACTGTTTGAGTTGTAGAATATATTTGAACCTAACCCAGCTGGAGAACAATGGAAGTATCAAACTGGTGAGGAAGCACTATCTTGGACATTGCTAGATTCATGTGGACTACACTTGGTTACTACACGTAATGGGACATACATCTACATGCTGGTTGAAAGAACTTACCCTCTTGCCCTTGGAACACTTCTGGAAATGCTTACAGCAGGGTTAAGGATGGGTAATGCGGTTGATATGGCTAAGGAGTTGTTGTTGAAGATCTATGACCAGGCTGGAAGACCTAGCAAAAAGTAAAGTTTGGAAGAATCCTCAAAGACTAAAGAAAACTTGTGATTCTGAAACCCAATCACAAGTTTAGGGGAGGATTGTTGGGAAATAAGCTTATTGGAGTTAATACCTATTTAAGTAAGAAGTTAGTACTGATAGTGTTAAATGATAAGTACTAACTAGTTAGTACTGATAGTGAGAAAGTTAGTACTGATGGCGTTAATTTTGTACTGATGTAAGTATGGAATGTCGTGTATGAGTTGTAACAGCATATCTTCTATTCTAATAGAAGATATGATATATTTAGTCTATAGTTATCTGTATAAGAGATCTCCTTAGTGTATAAAAGGAGATCTCAGCTAGGTTAAATACATATACATTCTAGCCGTCTAAAAGTAGAGCTTCATGGTTGTAAATCCTAGTACTAGGAGAGTACTCGTATTATTCATCAATAGTATTGAAGCGTTTGGTGTTATACTGTTTTGCATTATTCTTCTAAAATAAATTCAAGTAGATTCCGCATACTTGTGTGTATTCATAACAAAGTTTCTCATTGTTACTTTGGATCCATCCAAGGTAACCAACACGTATACAAGCTAGGTGTTCTAGATTCAAGGTTTGGGACTTCACAGGGTTGTTCCAGTGGGCGTTTTATAAGCCGTTCTGAATGACCAGAGCGCCTCATCTAGTTTGAATGACCAATCTTTTCTATTTTGGTGGACCCTTTTTTTGAGTATTCATTTTAATGCCCTATTTGTGTTTTCCACTTGCCCATTTGTTTGGGGATGATATGCCGTAGAGAACCTGGGGGGAACACCATACTTCTTCATTATCTTTTCCATTTGAGCATTGCAGAAGTGGGTCCCCTTGCCACAAATTAATGCCTTGGGAATCTCAAATCGCACGAAGAGTTTCTTGAGAAAATGAATGACTACCCTTGCATCATTGGTTCTAAGGGCTTGTGCCTCCACCCATTTGGACACATAATCAATGGCGACCAGAATGTATTCATTCCCTCCGGATGATGGAAAAGGCCCCATGAAATCGATACCCCAAACATCGAATATTTCGCAGACTTGGATGTAGTTTTGGGGTGCTTCATCTCTTCTCGAGATGTTCCCCGATCGTTGGCATGCATCACACGTCTGAACTAATCTTCTGACATCGCGGAATACTGTAGGCTAGTAGAATCCGGCATCGAAAACTTTCCATTCCGTAAAATTTATACCGTGATGCCCCCTGATTGTCCCGCATGACACTCTCTCATAATCTAATCAATCTCCCTACCTGCAACACAACGCCGGATGATCTGATCAGGACACATGCAGAATAGAATGATTTTGTCCCAAAAATAATATTTCAGCTCAGTGAAGAATATCTTCTTTTCTTGCCTAGTTATATGATTTGGTAAGACCCTACTGGATAAATAGTTAGCATAATCCGCATATCATGGCTCAACAACCTTAACGGACATCAGCTGCTCCTCAGGGAAGGAGTCACGAATCTCGTCATTGTTTAATTTTTCCAAGTCCGGGTTTTCCAACCGTGAAAGATGATCAGCAGCAAGATTTTCAAGCCCCTTTTTATCCTAAATTTCAATGTCGAATTCTTGGAGTAATAGAATCCATCTAATAAGTCGGGGCTTTGCATCTTATTTGGAGAACAAGTATCGTAAGGCGGAATGATCGGTGAAGACAATAGTTTTGGAGAGAACGAGATACTGTCTAAATTTATCGAAGGCAAAAACCATAGCCAGAAGCTCTTTTTCAGTGATTGTGTAATTTTCTTGCGCCACATTCATTGTCTTGCAAGCATAGTAAATTGGCTGAAAATGTTTCTCTTTTCTTTGGCCCAAAACAGCCCCTACAACATAATCACTAACATCGCACATGATCTCGAATGGTTGAGACCAATCAAGAGTAACCATTATAGGAGCTTGGGTAAGATCTTGCTTCAAGTGGTTGAATGCGTCCTTACATTCCTCTGAAAAGTCAAAAGGTGCGTCTTTGACGAGAAGTTGTGTCATTGGTCGGGCAATTTTTGAGAAGTCCTTAATAAACCTCCTATAAAAGCCCGCATAACCAAGGAAGATTTGGATAGCTTTAACGGTTGTAGGATATGGAAATTTGGATATTGCCTCTATCTTGGCCCTATCGACCTCGATCCCATTCCCGGAGACTTTGTGTCCCAAGACAATCCCTTCTCTTACCATGAAATGGCATTTTTCCCAGTTCAGGACTAGGTTAGTTTCTTCACACTACGTTGGCATATTCCTAAGGTTGGACAAACAAAGATCGAAAGAATTTCCAAACACCAAGAAATCATCCATGAAAACTTCCATGCTATCTTTAATCAATTCATGGAATATGGCCATCATACATCATTGAAAGGTAGCGAGAGCGTTACATAGCCCAAAAGGCATTCGTTTGTACGCAAAAGTCCCGTAGGGGCATGTGAAAGTATTTTTTTCTTGATCTTCAGGGGCAATAGGGATTTGGAAGTACCCTGAGAAACCGTCAAGAAAGCAGTAGTACTCATGCCCAGCTAACCTTTCAAGCATTTAAATGATGAATGGTAAAGGAATGTGATCCTTTCGGGTGGCATCGTTCAATTTTCTATAGTCGATACACACACGCCAACCCGTAACCATTCTTTGAGGAACCAAATCACCCTTTTCATTCATTAGAATATTCATTCCTCTCTTTTTTGGGACCACTTGGACTGGGCTGACCTAGGGGCTGTCTGAAATGGGGTAAATTAAACCAGCATCAAGGAGCTTGATGACCTCTTTCTTTACCACTTCTTTGATATTGGGATTTACTCTTATTTGAGGTTGAACGGTGGGTTTGTAGTCTTCCTCCACAAGAATTTTATGAGTGCAAAAAGTAGAGTCAATTCCCTTAATGTCAGCAACACTCCATGCGATCACTCCCTTGTACTCTCTTAGTACTTCCAAGAGCTTCCTTTTTTGTCAAGGGGTTAGGGAGGAGCTTATGATTACAGGGAGTTGATCTGCTCCTTGAAGGAAGGTATATTCTAGATGACTTAGGAGATCTATCATTTCCAAGGTAGGAGGTTCCTTAATTGATGGTTTTAGCTTATTTTTCGGCTTTGGAGGGTCAAGAGGCTCAATTTCCTCCTTACCGGATAGAAAGAAACGGCTCTAACCATCTCATTTTCTTCCTCTCCGTCATCGTAAATAATGCCATTGTTGACATTCATAACCCGTCTACCAAATACTCATCTACACAACTATCAACTTCATCAGCAAATTCATCAATTTCTTCAACAAGATATATGGGATGATCATAAGAGGAAGGGCATCTCATAGTGTCCTTGATATCCAAGGTTAAGCTCTCGGATCCTACTCGTAAAGTAAGTTTGCCATCATGAACATCAATAATGGCGCGAGCCATGGCTAAGAATGGCCTCCCAAGGATTATTGGAATGAAGTCATCCTCCTCCATTTCTAAGATCACGAAGTCTACAGGAAACCTGAATTCTCCTATCCTAACCAGAACATTTTCGCAAACCCTAATGGGATATTTGATTGATCTGCCCGCAAGCTGAATACTCATTCTAGTTGGTTTCAGCCCTGAATACCCAAGCTTAAGAAATAAAGAGTGAGGCATCAAGTTAATACTTGCCCCAAGATCTGCCAAAGCATTTTTTATAGAGAGTGCTCCTATTGAGCAAGGAATGGTGAAACTGCCAGGATCTTCTTTCTTTTTGGGTAGGATTTTCTGGATAATAGCTAAACATTCTTATCCTAACCATCACTAACCCTTCAAGTTTCTTCTGATTGGAGAGTAGTCTTTTGAAATATGTGCTATGTTTAGTAAGATGATAGAATGCATCGAGAAGAGGGATGGTGACAACGGCGTCCTTGAAGTAAGAAAACAATTGTCAGAAAACAATCTTTTATTGTCTTCTTCGGCCTTTTGGTTATTTAGACGCGAGGGGTAAGGTATTTTTGTAAGAGCTGAACGTTGGACGGGTGTAGATGACTGTGGAGTAGGGTTGTGAGAGGTTGAAGGGGGTTCAGGTGCTCTCTCCTTGTCTGCCCCAGGTTCACGGGTTGTGGGGTTTTGAACGGAGTAGGGTGGATCTTTGGTAGTGGTTCCATATCGAGTGGTTATAGCAAAGGTTGGATCATGTTGGATTGGATCGGGTTCGCTTATCCTTTTGTGGAGTTCGGCGAACTGGCCTTCTAATTCAGCCTGTTGCTCTTCAATGAATTCTTCAAGACCCTTTAGTAGGATTCTATTTTCCATGGTGAAATGCCCGAGCTCTTCTTCAAAGGTATCACGGGTAGCGTACTTGGGACCCTCTTCCCCCTCATCTTTTCATTTTAGATTACCTCAAAGTGTGTAATCATTGTTCTGATAAAATATTAGGAGGGAAGGGTCATCATAGATTTCATGGTTGGAAATGAGAGCTTGCTCATGGCATGTATTGTCGTCACAATCACCGCCCTCATGCGGCCCTCCACAAATGTCACATATAAGGTATGGATTAACCAATCTCTTAGGTTCTTGTGACTTTGTGAGGTATACAAGCTTCTTTTGTGCCCTCTTCATCTGATCGTCGAGAAATAGTGGGTTTTCATATGAGGCAGCTGAAACATTCATCATGGTTGTTGGATTATTCCAAGTGTTGTCTTGGTCTTGGACATACTCCTCAATGCAATCCCATCCTTCTTTCGTGCTGAGGGTTGGAGATCCTTCTGCCGGTCGAGAAGTCAATCCCTTTTTGGTCTTAACGGGAGACATTATCATAAAAGATTTGAACAAGCAACCAAAGGTTGATACATTGTGTGGGGCTTGTTAGACAAGATCTTTGAAATGAGTCCAGGAGTTAAAGATAGATTCTCCATAATGAAGGATTTCACTCCTGATGGTTGCACTCCTTCAAGGAGGAAAGAACTTTTTGGTGAACTTGGAAGTGAGTTGCTCCCAAGTGAAGATAGACTTTGGAGGCAGCTTGTCGAGCCATTCTTTAGCCTTTCCTTGAAGAGAGAATGGGAAAAACTGGAGTCTAGATGTCTCCTGAGAGGCTTTGTCAGTATAGATAGTATCCACAATCTTCAAAAATTGTTTAATGTAGTGAATTGGGTTCTCGCTGCATGATCTGTGAAATTTACATGTATTCTGGATGAGCCAAATATTGGTTGCATGCAACATTTCATTGATTTGTTCGGATGGATAAACATTGGCGCTAGGAAATCCAGACGAGGTAGGAGAGGAATAATCCTTGAGGATTTTGATTTTAGGTCCGTTGATGGGTTCATTGACAGGAGTGGCGGGAACTTCCTCACTATGTATGCTTAGATTATCATTAAAGAAAGCTTCATGAGGATTGGGGGAATGTGTGGGTTCTTCATCGGCATGGCTTCATCAAAATCAATGGTGGTTCCTTGTGGTTCTAACTCACGGAGGGCTTTTCTCCGTATATACAATTCTGTCTCGAGTTCGGCAAAGGGTTCAAGGAGGGTTTTGGTGGAACTACGGGTCCTGAGTTATCGAAGGGTGTTAGTGGGGGGAACTGGTGGATCTTTGTTTGGTGGATTATCACCCATGGTGAAAAGTGACAAGGTTACGAACAAAAATACGAAGAAGGGGGATAGATTACAAGGTAGCTAATGAAAAAGAGAAAAAATCTCACTTGATAGGAATCAAGCAAGTAGACCTAAATGAGATAGAAATCTAACTAGCTATTCTATTCCCCGGCAGTGGCGCCAAAAACTTGATGCGTAGGTTCGGGATCGAGAAAACCTCCTTTTCTACGAGCAAGCTTTTCAACCCTCTAGGCAGTGAACCTAATCGTTGTAGTTTAGTATGGGGTAAGCCTCGGGGATTGATTTCGTTCTCTAGGGGAATAGGAATGCTAGAAAGAGATATATGATGAGAAGGTGGGGTTGAGGAAGATTCTTTTTAGTCTTTTTTTATGTTTTTTAGAAAGCAAGGAGAAAAATCTCAGGGTATATGATTGAGGGGTGGTACTTCTACCGATTTTTCTACTTTAACTAATTATCTAATTAACTATGGATAGATTATGTTTAATTGTGGTGTGCTCGTATGATGATTAAAGATGTGTGAACTTAGATGTTATTACTCCCTTGTTATCTTTTATTGGTCGGTTGAATTGTCATTTCCTTTATCTTAATTGGTGCGTTGTATTCCATTTGGTCGTAGGGTGGTTGATAAGGATTTAAAAGGTACACTTTTGAGGGGTCATTTAAGCCCTTAATTGATCACTTTTGCATCCGTTACCATTTAATTTCGTTACTTTTCACTTTTTAGGTCTCTTGAAGGCAAATTGCTGGAATGACTCTTATTCGGACGAAAAGGCGCGAATATACGAAGAAAATGGCCAAGTCAAGAATCGAGACACTTAAGCTACTGGAAAATAAAGGGGACGGTGTCACTGCTTAACTGCGACGCCGTCGCGAGACATCTTGAGACGACTCAGAGAGCAAATTGCTAATTTACAAGTGACGGCATCAGGTTTAAAAGAGTAGGGCGTCACAACTCAGACGGCCTAGATTTGGATCCAGACGGCGTCAAAGATTGAATCTGATGGCGTCATGATCATAAGGTGACGCCGTCACAGAGTTGACGTGGCCAAGACGAAACCCTAATGGCGGCGACCGACAGCGTCACAATTAAAGAGTGACGCCGTCGCATTTTGTAACACTATATATAGAATCCGAATTTTTTAGTTTTAGAGAGGTAGTTTTGTGGAGTAAAAACCTAAACCGAACCAAGGCTGTCTTGGGCAGTATCTTAGGGTTCCATACCCTATTTTATAACAAGATAAGTGTTTTACTTTATTGATTCAATCATGTCTTCAATTGTTTGTGTGTATGCTTGCATGTTCTCCATGTCCGGCTAATTTACTTGTGTGTTTGCTTAGATAATATGAAACCTAGTTATTGAATATTGATTGGTTATCTCTTTTCTTAATTGTGATTGACCTAGTATTGCGATAGGTCATTTGTTGTGTTAATAATGCTTGATTAGTCCTTGTTGAACCTTAGCTTATAGTTACTAGTGGAATTGTAGGCTAAATATCCAAAGATAACCTTAGTTTTAAGTTTAAGAATCCTAGAGATTTCGTAGTCATTTACCTTAGGTAGCTTCAAAGAGTTAGGGATAAACGCATGCCCTACGACCTTAGAAACACAACGCGCTCAGAATAAGGACGTGACAACTCAACCATTAATAGGAGATAACTAGGGAGTAATAACATCTAAGTAAACACATTTTTTATCATCATAAGAGCACACAACAATAGACATAGACTACACTCACCTTAGCTTAGTTAAATAGATAATTAGATAAGTAGAGTAACCGGTAGAAATACCAACCCCCCAAATCCAATACCCCACGATTCGTACCTTTCAATTTCTAAAAAATAAAAAAAGATAGAAAATAATCTCCCTCAACCACAACCTTAGCGTAGTAACTTCTCACTAGCATTCCTATTCCCCTAGAGAACGATATCAATTCCCGAGGCTTACCCTAATACTATACTACAACGATTAGGTTCACTGCCTAGGGTGTTGAAAAACTTGCTCGACGAAAAGGAAGTTCCTTTGACCCCGAATGCGCGTTGTACGCGTATCAAGTTTTTGGCGCCGCTGCCGGGGAATAGAATAGCTAGTTAGATTTCTACCTCGTTTAGGTTTCCTTGCTTGATTCCTATCAAATAAGCTTTTTTCCCCATTTTTAGCTTCTTCGTAGTCTATCCCCTTTCTTCGTGACCTTTGTTAGTAACCTCATCCCTTTTCATCATTGAAGCTGATAATCAACCACCACTCATCAACCCACCACCAAATGACCTGCCAAGAGGCTGTACTCTTGGTGAATACTCGAGACCAAGCCACCTAGGCTATAGAAACACCATTGAGCTTCCCGACCAAGCCCAAACTACGGCCCTGTGATCCGACACCATCCGGTTGGTGCAAAACAGATGTGCATTCCATGGACTTTGTTCCGAAGATCCTAATAAGCATCTTAAGGATTTCCTTAAAATCGTCGATTCCATCGACCTTGATGCTACTACTCGGGAGACCATGCATCTGCGTCTCTTCCAATTCTCTCTACGGGACCAAGCTAGTAATTGGCTTGAGCGACTTCCCGCCGGCTCCATCTCAAGTTGGGATGATCTCACCTCTCATTTCCTTGCTCAATTTTTCCTACCGGGGAGGACTACTAAGCTTATGAATGAAATCTTGATGTTCCAACAACGTCAAGGTGAATCTCTCTACAAAGCATCGATTCGATTCAAGGACTTACTCCATAGAGTCCCTCATCATGGCATTGATCTTTGGCTTCAAGTCCAACTCTTCTATGATCATGTCAACTTCCCTACTAAGCGATCCATTAACCAAGCGGCCGGTGGAAAACTTAGTGATCTCGCCGCGGAAGAATCGTGGGGTATAATAGAGGACCTTTCTCTCTATGACAACGAAAATTGGAATGACCCCCGTGAGTTGCCCAAAACCGTAAAGGCAATCTCCTTGCCTCCCATTGACTCACAATCTTCCGACCGTAGGATGCTAGAGCTTGAATATCAAGTTAAATTCCTAATGAGCTCCTACAAAAATCCTAAGTCTTCACAACAAGTGAACAAAATCACTCTACCTTGTGAATTGTGTAGTGGTTCCTACGATCTCGAGATTGCACAAGACTCTCTGAACAAGCTTTTGCGAACTACGCCTCCACGCGTACTGACGGAGCGGGAGAGAAGTGGTACACTTTCAAGCCCGAACAAAAAAACTTAGGAAACTACTATAACCCCTCATGGAGGAATCACCCTAACCTTAAGTGGAACCAAAATTAAAACCCACCCCCAAGCTCATCTAGCCCACCTAATAGGTTCAACCCTCCAAACACCGGGAACCCCACTAGTCTTGAGGCAATTGCGTCTAGATTCATGTCATTTCAAGATACTCGATTGACTAAGCTTGAAGCCGATTTCAAGCAACGACAAAACGAGATGAAAAAAAAGATTGACGCCCTCCTAAAAGCCTTCAACGACCGGAAAATTGGAGCACTCCCAAGTGATACTATAAATAACCCAAAAGTGAGTTCAATTTCATCGACTTCATGTTCTTGTTCACCATGGGAGAGTGCACATCCATGCCCATCACACCCAACGATCCAGTCGGTAAACGCTATCAACAAGGGTTCCAAACAATACAAAATAAGGTACCAAGGCCCCGCACCATTGGTAAAACCTACTCTTGAGAAACCCATCATCCAAGAACCCAAACCTAATCTAGAGGAGGAGTACAAGGAACTCCATCAAGAAAAATCGGTTCTTGAATTCTTAGCTCATGCACCTTACTATAATGCTTTAAAAGAAAAATATGAGCTAGAACTTAAACTTGGAAAACATGGGTCCGCGTTTGTGCAAAATAATTTACCTAAGAAGTTAGACGATCCTGGGCTATTCACTCTTCCGTGTAGGCTTGGAACTTCCAAACCTCTCGATGCTCTAGCCGACTTAGGATCATGCATCAATCTTGTTCTGTTGTCCCTCCATAGAAGCATTAACTTAGGTAAGATAGAACCAACGAAAACCATCTTAGGCATAGCGGACGATAGTATTGCATATCCGGTAGGGATAATAAAAGATTTGGCAGTGCACGTAGGAGAATTGACTCTTTTGGCGGATTTCCATGTGCTAGACATGAATAAGGACCCGACATGCCCATTGCTTGTGGGAAGAGGATTCTTAGCTACCGCTAGTGCCATCACTGATTGTAAGATGTCCAAAATAGTGGTAGAAGAAGGGAGTGCTAGGTCAATTTAAGATGTCAAAAAGCATACTTACTACAAAAAAGAGGAAATCTCACATGAGATTAGGTTGGATAGAGCACAATCTAGATATGGACCTTGGATTAACGACTTCATAGGTCCCCAATGACCTTTCTATCTAGATGAAGCCTTTGCTAGTCAAGCAACTTTCCATGAAAAAGAATTGGCTAGGGACATGGAAGTGAACCCGTTCGAGGACGCCTTAGTATTTAGGAAGATGACCGAGTTCCTAGGAAGCTTGCCCGTCAACCTTGTCATGAATAAGTGGAAAGTTGAGAGCGATAAGCCTAAGCATAAGTGGAATTGGGATAGACCTCCTAGTGATGGTAATGGAGAGTGGCACATTAGGATAACGATCTATGACCCCAATAGAGACCATCATGAGGAAGAAGGTGACGGTAATGAAGTAACGTAAGGGCACGACTTCGAGTCTAGCTACAAGACTCGTAAATAAAGAAAAGCGCTTCGTGGGAGGCAACCCATGCTTAATTGTTTGCTTGTTTGTGTCGTATATCTTTTATTGATTGTTTATTCTCATGTTTAAATTTGTAAAAATACTTTATTTTGTCTTTAACCTCGTCTTAATTACATATAAAGGTATTTTACATAAGGGATAAGTGTATGGAGGATTACAATTATTTAAAAGATATATATATGTGTGTGTTTGTTCAAATCAAATGCTTGTATCGAGTCATAATGGATGTTTTGCAGGAAATTTATCCAAATTCTAAAGATAAAAATTTTCCAGAATTTTTTCCAGAAAATCGCAGACCAGTTTCTGTCAGGATAACCTGACGGCGTCAGGGTCGCAACCTGACGGCGTCAGGAGGAGTAGAAACTGCTTACTAATTTTTTCTCGTTTTCTGAGCTACTTATAAATTTTTAGAATTTTCCAGGTCTTAATTTTCCAGAAAATCTGTAAACATCCATTCCACAAGCATTATATCCTAGTTTAGTAGAGTCATATATATATATATATATATATATATATATATATATATATATATATATATATATATATATATATATATATATATATATATATATATATATATATATATATATATATATATATATATTGCTACCGCCAATTTTACGCGAAGGTTTCGTTTGTTTTCTTCAAGTGTGCAGGTTTAATTTATCAAGAAGAAGATACATAAGATTGGAAGGAGCTTTTAACGCTAACACTCTTCTTGAAGAAAGATTGAACCACTACTTCACACGGATCTTACCGAGCTAATCAGGGGAATAGTAGTTTCTTTCATTTTTAATTACCTTCCATTATCCTAACTTTGATACTTTCAGGGAACATTGGGGACAATGTTTAGTTTAAGTGTAGGGAGGGAAAATAAAACGGGAACTTTGAAACTATGATTATCCTTGATTATTTGCCTTGTCCAATTTCATTTGTGTAATAAACCGTGAGAAATATCGGTTAGGGTAATTTTGGCACCAAATTTAAAAATTTTCATGACATGTAGGAGTGGGCCATTAGTCTTAATAAAGTGTCTTATGGATAGGAAGTTATACGTATGACTAGCACAAAAAAACCCTTTACCACTTAAATTCCACCCAAAATGTGAGGATCGCCCTTAGATTTGTAGGAATTAAAGCATTCCACTTTAATGCTTCGAGTGTGAACCGGTAGTATAATAGATTCTAGAACTTGTTTTGTGATGCATTCCGAGATGGCTAGTAAGACTACACTTGTGTAGTTAGGAATAACTAAATGATAAGAGGCATTAGGATAACCCTTGTTTGATACCCTTAATATAATTACTTCTTCCACATCGGTTGAGTAATTCCCTCACACCCTTGCGTTGTACTCATCTTTAGTACATGATCCCCTAGTTAACCCCTCAGAGCCTATCCTTTTCGCGGTTCTCGTGATGTTTCGGTTTTCCGGAATATCAATGAAGAGCATTTTTTACAATCCACCCCCAAATGTACACCCAAATAGCCTTAGCCTACCTTGTATGAACTCACTTTTAGTGCATTATTGTTATCATACTAAACCCTTAGTTCAATTATCTAGTTGCTTGCATAAGTTGCTAAGTCGAGTCATATCCTTTGTATACAGTTTTGGGACGATTGGGACTCATGGGAAAAAGTTAAATTTTATGAAATGACGGGAAGGGAACGTTAAATTCAAATTCCTTTTATTTGCGTAATAATGTACTCCAAGTGTTTTGATCTTTTCAATTCGGGTCAAATTAGTGTTAGAGGAATAAAAACTCAAGTGTAGGGATGTGCCTATAAATCTCTATCATTTTGATGTTATCGTAGAGGATGGTAGAGTAAAAGTGTATGAAAAAAAAACAAAAAACAAAAACAAAAACAAAAAAAACATACGAGCTACCATCCTACATCTATCTTTAAATTTATGTTCGTTTGTTTCAATTTATCTAGAGTTTAGAGTGTCGAGTCTTGGCTTAGCAACGCCATTCTTTGCATGCTTGTAACATAAATATTTTTGACTTGCCACCACTAAATCGCCTATCCTACCAAACCCTTTGTTTCCCTACCGTAAGCCTAACATTACAACCCTTTAAAAGAACTCTTGGATAGTCTTTCCTAGGTGCTTAAGCCGAAGCGATGGATGTTTGATCTAATTGTTAATACAAATAAGCCGTAAAAATGTTTATTTATATTTTACGATCTTCTAATGTTTTGTCGATAACAAACGTAAAATCATGTTAACGAAACAAATAAAATACGTAAATGTTTTGAACTAATAGTGTCTAACATATTCACACTTTCACATAAAACACTAAAACAAGTATAAGTGATTTTATGATTTAGTAATACATATGTACAACAACTAGTTTTTACATATTTGGGTAAAATATACACATAACTAGTATGTAGTATATTGCGTAATATAAATGGGTAGAAACTTAAGTATCACAACCCATTGGGCAAATACATTGAATGTAGTTGGGTACAACCCAAAGCCTATGACCCATGGAGCTTGAACCATAACCCATTGCATGACATCATGCTTATATCATACATGGATAATATCCATAACCCATGGATCAACCCATACCCAAGTGACCAAGTGCATTGCACTCAAAGATACATTGTATCTAGCTAAAGATCCATGGTTCAACCCATGACCCATAACCAAAATACCCATGCATAAAAGGGAGCGTCTCACGGATCCCTAGCTTAACGCTAGACGAATCTCTTTAGGAAGGGATCCGTGGGATCCGGGGAATAGTAGAGTTTTTCTTCTATAAATAGTGAGCCATTTCTTCATTATTTCTCACCCCTTTCTAACACACTTTCCCCCTGATTTTAAAACTCACTAACCTCATATCCAAAAGATCTATGTTTGTAGTTTTGTTTTTGTGTGATCTTCTAGGTTCCTCTTAAAGGCAAGATCACCACCTTTGAAGTCGAGCAAGCTCAAGTCCATGAGTTGCCATGCTTCCTCATCATCAAGTCTACCGAAGTCTTCTTGTTGATGATTCCTTTATTTCTTCTAAGAAGTGTAGTGTTGAAGACATTAGTGAAAGAATGTCTCAAGGGTCAAGACGAAGACATTAGTGAAAGGTGTCGATCGTCCATATTGTAGGCATTAGTGAAAGGTGCCTAGAAGCCAAGTTACAAGACATTAGTGAAAGGTGTCTTGAAGATCCACAAGACATTAGTGAAAGGTGTCTTGAAGATCTAGCTAAAGGCATTAGTGAAAGGTGCCTTAGATGTACATTCGATATGGTGTGTTTCGATGTACAAGATAGACTAGTACTAGATCCAAGGATTTTGATATCCTTGATGATGTTGTAAAGGAGTTGATCTCCTTTGGGATTAGTCGTTGGTGTAGTGTTGGATAGTAGTTCCTCCATTGCAATAGAACTAGGTGCTTAACCTAGTACCTAATAAAGGGTAGGCGAAGTTGTGTAGGTGTGGTTCACCTTGGAGTGAAAGAACCCAGTGGTTAGCCTAGCACCGTATAAAGGGTAGGCGACGTTGTGTTAGGTATGGTTCGCCTTGGTGTGAAAGAACTCGGTATTTAGCTTTGTACGAGAAAAAGGTTAAGCGACGTTATGAAGGCTTCTCCGCCATAAGGAGATTGGTGTAGTGTTTACGAACTCTCGAGTAGGTGACTCGGGGAGTGGAGTAGGGCAAGGAAGGTGTCCTTGTAGCCGAACCACTATAAATACTTGTGTCGTGGTGATGTGCTTCTTACTCTTTATCTTTCATTACACGTTTATATATCTATCTATCAACGTCCAACATAAACAACCAAATAGATTGACATAAGTCGATCTAAATATTTAAAAGGAAGTTTTAAATTGGTAAAACTATTCAACCCCCCCTTCTAGTTTTCCTCAATTGGCATCAGAGCTTCGTTACCAAGTTTCTTAGAGTATGTTGTACTTTAAAAACTTGATACGATCCGTGTATGTTTGAAAACTACAAAGAAGGATTTTTCAAAGTCATGTTTTAAAAATCATTATAATGTTTATTGTTGGACAATGATAGAATGGTCTAATATTTTCCATGTTAAGTATTCTCCATACTTGGATTTGGGCATCCTAAGAAGATCATGAAGAATTTCTCTAAATATATCTTTCCCTAAAAAGAATATTTAGCAAAGGATTGGGGTATCTTAGAAGATTATGAAGTATTTCGCGTCTATGTTTTCTAAAACCATAAAAAGAGAATATAGCAAATGTATGTTTTCTTAGTTACAATTTTTGGTCAAACTTTTGCTAAATTGCTTGTGGATAAAATGGTGATATATGCTTCTATCTTATAATAAGCATAATATGAAAACTGTTTTAGTGATTTTTTTTCTTTGAAGTTTTGTTGTTAGATATCTTGTTAATCAAGCTTGAATAAAGGTAAAAATGGGTAATATAACTTCACTAAAAAGTCTACAAAGATTAAACCTTTTCGTCGGGTCAAAACATGCGTTTTTGTAATTCTGTGTTAGATCCGCGGATCCCTCAGTTTACACTGGACGAATCCCTCAAGCAAGGGATCCGTGGTACAGAAGACATTTTTTGTCTGAATTTAAAAAATTCATAACTAATTAACCATAAGTCGTTAAAAGTCGTGCCACCTATCGTTTTAAAGGTATTTGTGTCTACTTTCCTTTAAAAATGATTTCATAAACTGATTCAAATCAAAAATTTACAGAATCATTGATTTATAATAAAAAGTCATTTTTCGGTCATAACCTTTGCACAAACTTTTGATCTAATTTGAGACGGATGTTTTCATATTTGAATAACAATGTGTCCTCTTTTGAATTAAGGTTTTGAACATATTTATAAAAGAAACTAATCAAGCTTGGTATACATGTTTATATTTAACACAAAGCGATGAAAAGAACTTTCGTATGCTATGCTAAATGATAAATTGTCTTCCTTGCATTACTTGATTATTTGCTTATCTCAAAAAACTTTTGTGCTTGTTAGATTGAATAACATATGTGGTTTTCTTACCTTGCTATTCATTCTCTTACTTATCGATTTAGTAATACTCTACTAATCAATGTGCTATTTGAAGGAGTGTTTGGGATAACATTAAGTTGTGTCAAAAATGTTAGTTTAAATACTTAGATAAGTCATATAAGTTGAAAAATGTTTAAAGCATGTAATACACTAATTGGCTTTTTGATTGAGTTTGTCATGTGTTCAACATAAATGTTTTATGTACTTATATGATTTCTTGATTTCATATTTTCTTGTATCGTTTTCTAAGAACAACAAGAATGTACATCGGATCATAACCTACACTTGTGTTGATGATGTACTCTCCCGTTTTCGTTTTCATGATCACTTTCCAAGCTTCATAGTAGGATTGAAAACTTGATTATTTCATCCGATATACTCAAGTAAATTATTTTGCAACGCAAATATAATTGTTCATATCCGAAAGTCCAAACTCGAGCTTTCCAACAACATATGTTGAACTAGCTCATCCAACCATTTTTTGTTCATCATATGGACAACTTTTAATTCTTTCTTTAACATGACACCTTCGTCACCTTAGTTGTTTCAAGTATAATATTAATAAAAACGAAGCAAAGTATCATCATGGTTACTCTTTGATAGGACATTGTAGGAATATAAATTTTCCTAACTTAAGAATGAATACTGGAGAAATCATTGCACTAGAAACTCAATTTAACCTAACGGTTGAATTGCTTCCTTGATAGAAGTTGGGTATGTGGAATCGCCTGTAAAAAGGGTCGTGTTTTGCCGTAATTGAGCACCGCTAGTAATAGTCTCATATTCATTCTCTCACTTGAGAAATTTATACTCATATGTTTTCCTAAAGTAAGTTTACAATGGAAATACTTTGCATTGTCTTAGGATTACTAATCAAACAAGTTGTAAAATTAATTTTTCTTTTAGTTAATCACAACCACTTGCCTCATCAAGCGATTATCTTGCTTTGATCGAGAAGAGCTACAATACTTCAAGGATGAAGTTCATTGTATGCTAATCATCATCCATAATAACTATACTTAGTTCATTACCTTCACTAAACCAAAACAACCTTCTAAACAATTCACTGTCTTAAGAACGCATATACATGTGTCTCTTATTTTTCAGCATACCTTGCATGCCATTGTTAATACAAACGATTTAATAATCTAGATCGTAAATATGTTTTGAGCTTCTTGAACAAGTGCTTGTTAAGTTTGATAAACCTCTATGTTATTTGTGAGCTAGATTTCATATTAATTGCTTATGTGCTATTCTTACATGCTCTCATTGCTATGTTTTACATGTATACCTATATGCTTGCTGTAAGAAATCATTAGTTTCAAAATTCGATACATAAAGCAAATTTATGCAACCATTCTGTTAAGGAAATCTGTCTCAGACACCGGATCCCTTGGTTATAACTAGCCGGATCCCTCAAATGAAGGATCTGTGGGATCCGAGTGGACAGAGGTGCATTTTTAGCTTTCTTGCATCAATCCAACCTTCCATTCTTTATTGGACTAGTTAAACATGATACTTTAGGATCATTTATATCTTCCTCAAGCTCAGTATGTCTCACACTTACTCATAGCTAACTTAGGATCACATTAAAGGTGCTTTTGATTTATCACTTCACCAAAACTCACCATATTTCCACTCCAATGCAATTACAATCATTATATTCCAAACATGTCCTTAGATCACTTCACACTAAGCTAGACATAGTGCATTTCAAAGATGAGTAAACTCATACTCACGCATAACTCACTTAGATCACACCCAAGAAGCTTGTAGATCTATCATCTTACCTAAACTCATTACTCTTCCGCTTTTAAACTCACTTGTCATTTCTCACATGATCCCTCATATCTAGCTTTGGAGATCTTTCGATTATGGCAAAATTGATCATAATCAACCTTACCTCAAAAATTGGTCAATGTTGATCAAATTCTAGCTCTTCCATCTTAAAACCTTTAGGATCTTCTCCAAGACATTATCCTAATTTACTATCTGATCACTAGGATCATTTATCTCCATTTGACACCATCAAAATCTTTAGTGTCATCCTTGTTCATTCATTGGTACTCATGAAGGTTCCAGTTTCTTCCATAAAAGGCAATCATTTGCTACAACACTTATTACTCTTAAGTATTCAAGCACCTCTTCATTTAAGACACTTAGATGAACTGAAACACACAAGAAGAAATAGGCATTAGACCTTACAAGCATCATTGCTATCCTTTCTTAGCTCCTGATAGACGGATCCCTAGGATTAGCCTAGGCAGATCCCTCATTGGAGGGAACCGTGGGATCCGTATGACAGGTTATGTCAACTCTAGCTAAAACAATCATTTCAAGCTCATCTTGTGTTGGGTTTTTGGTTCCTTGGATCAAGAATTAGTCTAAGTGTTGGAACCACATACAGTGTTGATGAAAACACGGACAGAGGAATGGATCCACTGCTGAAGACAAACCGCGGCTAGTAGTATTGTGTAACCACGGATAATGTAATGTAACCACTGCTAGTCTTGTATAGTTGGTTTAGTATTCTGTATTAGATAAATATGGAAAAGATATTTATCTTGTAGGTTACGTATTGTATTATGTAAATGACTCCTTAGCCTATAAAAGGAGGTCCTAGGGTAGATTAGAGGTATGTATGTTTTATATCTAAGGTCGATACACTTCAAGGTTGTAAAACCCTAATACTGGTTAGAGTATTCGTATTAATAATAATATTGAGGTGTTGAATGTTTATTGTTCTTCTTCTTAATATTAAGTATTAAATTCCGCGTGATACTTAATAAGTATTTGTTTAAGTCAGTTTCTATATTAGATCGTTTGCTCAACTGGGATCAACAAGTGGTATCAGAGCTTGTGATCTAGAAACTGAAACCAAGAAGAAGCTTTGTTACGTTCTGTTTAAGTAAGTTAAGATGTCTGACGAAACACACATGGTTACTGCTTCCAAGGTGCCCATGCTCAAGCATGGAGAGTACCAAATTTGGAGAATGCGAATAAGGCAATACATTCGCATGGTTGATTATGCTCTCTGGGATGTTGTGGAAAAAGGTGATACTCTTCCTAAGAAGGGTGAGAATGGCAAAGATATATCCATTGTTAGTGAGATCGACAAGGCTAAGAGAAAGATGGAGATTAAAGCTCATAGTATTCTCTCTATGGGAATACCTAATGAATATGCTTTGGACTTTGAAAAATATGAGTCTGCTAAGGAGCTTATGGATGCTATAGAAACAAGGTTTTCTGGTAATGAAGCTACCAAGAAATCAAGGAAAAATATGCTCAAGCATCAACTTGAAAACTTCACTGCACTGAGTAGAGAAAAACTTGATGGCACCTATAACAGACTTCAAAAGCTCATCAGCCAACTGAAGTCAGTGGACTACAAAGTTGCTCAAGAAGATATTAATCTACAGTTCATCAGAATTTTATCACCTGACTGGGCTATGCATACTGTTGTGTGGAGGAACAAGGATGACTTTGAAAAGATGACTCTAGACAATCTCTACAACAACTTGAAGGTATATGAGTCTGAGAACAACATTGCTGGTACATCTTCAACTAGCCAAAACATTGCTTTTGTTTCCACTAATTACAAGAGTTCACAAGATGTATCCACTGCTGCCTATGGAATAACCACGGCTATTGCAAACAATACCACTGTTAGTGATAATGTCAGTGATGGTGCAATTTGTGCTTTTCTGGCTGATTTAACTACCAGTGTTACTGTTTTGAATCAAGATCTAGATCAAATTGATCCTGATGATCTTGAAGAGATTAATCTTCAATGGCAAATGGCAATGTTGACTCTTCAAGCAAGGAAGTTTCTGAGGAGAACTGGAAGACAGGTCAAGTATAATGGTCAAAGGAGAGCTGGATTTGATAAAAGCAAGATAGAGTGCTTTAACTGCAAAAAGAAGGGGCACTTTGCTGGGAATGTAGAGCACCTAAGAGGATTGAAGGCATCAAGAAGACTGCTAAAGAGCCTGCTCCTTCTTCAGCATTGGTGGCTCAAGATGGTATAGGTGATTATGACTGGAGTGATGAAATTGAAGAATGCAGCTTTTCTTGCTAGTGAAGCTTCAAAAGAGCATAACTTTGCTCTTATGGCCTATGCTTCATCTTCTGGTTCAGATTCTGAGGTATCTAATGATTCTAAAACTTCTACTTGTTCTTTTAAATCGTGTCAAGATAGCTTAGAATCTCAAAAAGCTATCACTGAGAGTTTAAGGAAAGAAGTAGAAAGACTGTCTCTAGATAACTTAGGTTATAGAGTTGGTCTAGAAAGTGTTGAAGAAAAGCTTAATTACTGTATTAAATGTGAGTTTTAGTATGTTGATAAAATAAATATACTAGGTGGAGAAATTGATCTTAAGGATAGAGAGATTAAGATGCTTAAAGAGAAACTAGAAAAGGCAGAAAGTGTAAAGGTAGAAACCCTAAAAGAAAAAGAAAACCATGTTGTTAGGGTTGCTAAAACACAGTATGCTTCTGATCTAGTAAATAAGCCAATAGGTCAAAAATTGTTTCAGGATGGTACTGGTCTTGGTTACAATAATATGCCTTCACCATCTCTTATGAAACATGCACCACCTACTAAAGAACTGTCATTTAGCAGTGAATTTAGTTTCAATAAACCTGTAGGTGAAACTAGCAATGCATCACCTAAGATAGGTTCTGATAAGTCATCTGATGCTCCCATCATTGAAGATTGGGAATCAGATTCTGAGGAAGATAGATCAGAATCAACACAGCCTGAGAGGATAGAACCTGTTAAGAAAGTTGATTCTAAGCAAGCCAACCTTGTGCCTAGATTTGGAGCTCAAATTGCTAAGAAAGTAGTAGAGTACAAGGAAGTACCTAGGAAACAGATGAAAAGATACCTACCTAGGGGAAACTAGAGAAACTTCAATGGACTAATTTCAAACAGGTTAGGAGATGAGTTTCAATGTGTTAAAAAGGCTTGTTTTGCATGTGGTAGTTTTGAGCACTTACAGATAAACTGTTATAAAAACAGACCACAAGTTTGGAATCATTGGAGGAGGGTAAATCATCAAAACTTTTCAAAGAATACAAACCCTCATCCTAACAAAAACATGATTCCTAGAGCAGTGTTAATGAGGAATGGAAATACAAAATCAATTGTTACTGCTGCACCCAAATGGGTTCCAACCACTGCTAAGAAAAATGTAAGCCCGACTAAGCAAACTGTAAACACTGCTAAGCAACATATCACCAATGATTCAAAAGAAGTTTTAAAAATTCCAAAGGTGATAACTGACACAGTGATTGGAAATCATTTTTATGCTGTAAAGGCCTCAGCTAGTTGGCAATGGAAGCCTAAGACCAAGGTTTTACATCATGTCAACTGTGCATCAATGGACCTAAACAAATTTGATTATGTTGATGCACAGGGCAGACCCAAGTTAGTATTGGCTTGGGTCCACAAAAGGAACTAATTTGTTTAATTTCATGTGCAGGGCAATCTACAAGATGAGCTAAAAGATAAAGGAGTTTTTGATAGTGGTTGCTCTGGGCACATGACTTGGAATGGGAGCAACCTGGAGGATTTTGAAGCTTTTGATGGAGGTTATGTGGCATTTGGTAATGATCCAAAGGGAGGAAAGATACTGGGCAGAGGCACAATCAGAACAGGGAATTTAGACTTTGAAAAGGTCTATCTGGTACAGGGACTTAAGTATAATTTATTCAGTGTTTCTCAAATGTGTGATAAGAAAAACTGGGTACTTTTTGGTGAAACTGAGTGTGTGGTGTTGTCACCTGAATTTAAGATGCCTGATGAGAACTATATACAGCTAAGGGTACCTAGGAAGGAAAACATATATTGTTTTGATCTTAAAGATGTAATTCCTAATAGGTCCTTAACCTGTTTGTTTGCTAAAGCATCTGTAGATGAGTCTAAGTTATGGCATAGAAGGCTAGGTCACCTCAATTACAAAACAAGCAATAAACTGGTAAAAGGCAACTTAGTGAGAGGGTTACCTTCTAAGGTTTTTGAGTGTAAGGAACTGTGTGTGGCTTGTCAAAAAGGAAAACAACATAGAGCTTCTTGTAAGACCAAAACTGTCAACACCATCACACAACCACTGTTTATGCTTCATATGGACTTATTTGGACCTACCTTTGTTAAAAGTTTGAACCATAAGCAGTATTGCCTAGTTATCACTGATGATTATAGTAGATTTTCTTGGGTATACTTTTTGGCAGCTAAGAGTGAGACTAGTGAGATCCTCAAGAGTTTCATTACTAAGATAGAAAATCTAGTATATCATAAGGTCAAGGTAATCAGATGTGATAATGGAACTGAGTTTAAGAATGATGTGATGAATCAATTATGTGTGGTTAAGGGTATAGAAAGACAGTTTAGTGTTGCTAGAACACCACAACAAAATGGTGTAGCTGAAAGGAAAAATAGGACACTAATTGAGGCTGCTAGGACAATGTTGTCAGAGTCTAAGTTACCTACTACCTTTTGGGTTGAAGCTGTAGGCACTACATGTTATGTGCAGAATAGAAGTAAGGTAGTGAAGCCTCATAACAAGACCCCCTATGAGCTGTTACATGATAGGAAGCCAATGATAGCATTCCTAAAACCTTTTGGGTGTCCTGTTACTATCTTGAATACCATAGACTACCTAAGCAAGTTTCAAGAAAAAGCTGATGATGGATACTTTTTAGGCTACTCTTCTAATAGTAAAGCCTTTAGAGTATACAATAGGAGGACTAGAATTGTTGAAGAGAACCTACATGTTCAATTTAGTGAAAAGACTCCTAGTGTTGAGACCAAAGGACCAGATTGGCTGTTTAACATTGATATGCTAACCAAATCTATGAATTATGAGCCTATCATTGCAGGAACTTCCACTAATGTTAATGCAGGTACATAAAAGGATTCTGATGCAGAAACAATTTCTAAGGAAGCTGATTCTCCACAGGAGTTCTATTTGTTTGAAAAGTGGAAAGCTAGTTCTGTCTCACCCATCATTGATAAGCAAGGTCCCACTGATGATGATGTATTGAATACTGGAGGCAATGTTGATCATCATCAAGATAAGGATGAGTTGTTGAAAGATAACTCAGCGTCGGTAGAAGAAATTGAAAAGAAGAAAAGGCACTCTGAAAGCACTGCTAAGCCAAATGAAAGCACGGATAGAAATAATGAAAGCACTGCTAAGCCAACTTCTACCACTGCCAGTACAAGTGAAACCACGGTTGTAAGTACTGATGATAGTACTTTCTTTGGACCAACTGCAAAGCCATTATTTGGTGAATAGGAGTATCCACATGATCCTAATATGCCTGCTTTGATAGAAATTGTTACTCCTACTGATGATGAAGACATGGATGATTTTTTCAATGCTGATTTTACTAATTTGGAACATGTCATTCATGAAAGTCCTGTTACCTCTACAAGGATACATAAGATTCATCCTAAGGAACAAATACTTGGAAATTTGAACACCCCTGTTCAAACAAGAAGCAAGGTTCAGAACACAAAAACCTTCCCTGAGCAAGGTTTCTTTGCAAGATCACTTCACAAAAGAAATAGTCATAAAGATCTGCAAAATTGCTTATTTGCTTGTTTTCTATCTCAAAAGGAGCCCAAGAGAGTGGAAGAAGCTTTATCTGAAGAAGGTTGGGTAGAATCAATGCAAGAGGAACTTCTTCAGTTCAAACTTCAAGAGGTTTGGACATTGGTTGATCTTCCTAATGGTAAGAGGGCAATTGGGACAAAATGGGTGTTCAGAAACAAGAGGGATGGAAGAGGTATTGTTGTGAGGAACAAGTCAAGGTTGGTTGCTCAAGGATACACACAAACTGAAGGCTTGGATTATGATGAAGTCTTTGCTCCAGTTGCAAGAATTGAGGCAATAAGGTTATTTTTAGCAAATGCCTCATTAAAGAATTTTATGGTGTATCAGATGGATGTTAAAAGTGCTTTTCTGTATGGCACTATTGATGAGGAGGTTTATGTTTGCCAACCTCCTGGTTTTGAAGATCCTGATCATCCTGACAAGGTTTACAGGGTGAGGAAGGCTATGTATGGGTTGCATCAAGCTCCTAGGGCATGGTATGAGTGCCTGTCTACTTATTTAATGGACAATGACTTCAAAAGAGGGTTGATTGATAAGACTTTGTTCATTAGGAAGCACAAGGATGATATTTTACTGGTTCAGGTTTATGTAGATGACATCATCTTTGGCTCAACCAATAAGGAGCTATGCAAGGATTTTGAGAAGCTTATGCATGATAAGTTTCAGATGAGTTCTATGGGAGAACTCACTTTCTTTTTGGGGCTGCAGGTTCAACAAAGGACTGATGGTATTTTCATTAGTCAAGACAAGTATGTAGCAGATGTTTTGAAGAAGTTTGGGTTTCAGGATGTGAAGAGTGCTAGTACACCTATGGAGACTCAGAAACCACTACTACCAGATGATGGAAGTCCCAAAGTTGATTAGAAATTGTACAGATCCATGATTGGATCTTTGATGTATCTTACTGCATCTAGGCCAGATATAATGCTCTCAGTATGTGTGTGTGCAAGATTTTAAGTTACACCTAATACAACACATATGAATGCTGTTAAGAGAATATTTAGTTACCTTAAAGGTCATCCTAAACTGGGCCTTTGGTATTCTAAGGATTCTCCTTTTGATTTGGTGGCCTATACAGATATTGATTATGCTGGTGCTAGTTTGGATAGGAAATCTACAACTGGAGGATGTTAGTTTTTGGGAAGTAGACTAATTTCATGGCAGTGTAAAAAGCAAACTATTGTGGCAAATTCAACAACTGAAGCTGAATATGTGGCTGCTGCTAGTTGCTGTGGTCAAGTTCTTTGGACTCAGAATCAATTGCTAGATTTTGGGTACAACTTTATGCATACTAAGATTTACATTGATAATAACAGTACAATTTGCATAATTAAAAATCCTGTTTTACATTCTAGAACTAAACATATTGAGATAAGGCATCATTTTATTAGAGATTGTAATGAGAAAAGGTTGATTCAAATGGTAAAAATCCATACTGATTTCAATGTTGCTGATCTTCTCACTAAAGCTTTTGATGTGGGGAGGTTTCAGTACCTTGTTGTTAGTATTGGAATAATTAATCTCTAATTCACAACTTGTTTTGTAAAAGTTTGTATAAGTATTGGACAGTTATTATGTGATCTTAGTATTGCTATTCTTGTTTCTAACCATTGATAGTTATGTTCAAACCACTGCTCGTTGCTTTTTGTTCCCACTAACCATTTTACAGACAAAAGAAAGCTAACTACTGATGCAAAAGAAGTATTGAAGTTCAATTGTTCATTCATTCAAGAAACAGTTTACAGCTTACAGCTTACAATTAACTTCAAGTGCAAATAAAAGATCAGTTCTATACAAGATTTCCTACACCTACACTAGCCCATATCATCTATTCCAAAAGCTAGTGCTAAGCATGACCAGTACGACGAAGAAGCTGAAAAGGATGGATTGATGAAAACGAAGATGATGAAGATGAATGCAGCAGATGGGTTTTGATATGAGAAGTCTTCAATTGACCCATCTACTCGTTCCACCATAAAGCATCACTCCATCTTCCTTTTACCCTTTCCCTTACCGATATGAGACTCTTTTATTAGCCGTCAATTCATTAATTGAGATGTGTGTTATTTGGGGCGTGAGACTCTTTTATAAGCAAAAGTAAAGGTATTAGTGAGTAAATGAGAGGAAGGTTTTAGTGGATGAGAAGTTAATAAGGTCGTTTGACTTTGACTACGAATTAATACTGGAAGTTGACCAACTTAGCTTTAGCATTGGCTAACCATTGCTAGTGTTATGGAACCACTTCCATGTTTTGCTAACCACTGCTGACACTTATCTTCTCTGTGTTTGGTTTATTTTGGTGATGTGCAGGTATGAAGGTTTGTGTACATTAGAGCTTTTGATTTGGAGATTATTCTTTGGATCTTTGGAGCTTTTGTGATTAAAAAAAAAGGTTGTGTAATCCTTCATATTTTTGTGTGATATCACAAATTTTAACACAGATTTGCTTGCTATATCTGATGGTCAACTGGTTGGAATGCAATTCTGTATCCACTGCTAGTGTTTTTCAAACCACGGATAGAGGCTGTAAACCACTGCTAGCATGTTGCTGTTTTTTGGATACTTCAGGGGCTGTTTGGTACATTTGCTAACAACACATTATTTCTCCCCAAATCACGGACATATCATTTAATTGATCTTCAAACCATTTCAACTTGGCGCTCTCCATAAACCCTAATCACTTTACTTTGCTTAATTCCTTAATCCCACCACACTTACATCATCAATCACAATGGCGAACTAGTACTCCCAAACCCATAACCTTGTTGCTAACCTGGTAAAAAACAATAGATCTGAAGGTTTTCATCAAATGACTGATTTCCTTATTCACAGTCCTATTCACTTTGCCTTAACTGTCACACCAACCATCCTTAAAGCCTACATACATCAGTTCTAGGGGAATGCTAAGCTTGAGGAGGTAGATGGAGTAGAGGTGTTTAGTTCTATTGTGGATGAGAATGAAATTTTGGTTGATGAGGAGATCATTAGAAGGGTTTTGAAGTTTGATGATGCTGATGGTGTTGATAATCTTTCAGATGTTGAGATTTTTGCTGGTTTAGAGAGGTTAGGCTATCTACACAGGGGTGAAAAGGTAAATTTTTTTAAGAGTCTGTTTTCACCTCAATGGAAGTTTTTAATACACGCCTTGTTGATGTGTCTGAGTAACAAGACCACTGGCTTTGATGACTTTCCTTCTAAGATTGCTATAGCTATTATATATTTTTTTGAGGGAAGGAAGTTTAATTGGTCTAGGATGATTTATGATGGTCTTGTGCAGAACATTAGGAAGAAAGGAAAATATTATTTATATCCTAGGTTTGTGCAATTGATTGTTGAAAGTCAAATTGAAGAACCTATTGAGCATTCTAGAGAATATGAAGTTCATTATATGCTTCCTAAGGTGTTTGCACATATGAGGAATCAAAAGCCAAATGTTCAAATCATAGATGTTCCTTTGTTCCCACATATGATCTCTTTGCCTGCTATTCCTGAGTTTGCTGAAGGTCTTGAAGCCCAACCCTTAGTACCTGAACCCACTAATAGTGACTCTCAAACCACTGCTAGTATACCCCAAACCACTGTTTGTACACTTTCAACAACTGTTAACCCCATTGTGTGGACTAGGAGGAGGAAGGGCACTAAGCTACCTCAGGCTAGTGCTAGTGGTGTTGCTCATGAGGCTGTCACAGGTGGTGGAGGTGACATGATTGGAAGGGTTTTCACTACTGATTCATGCTTAGATGCTGGTCAGGCTAGTGGAAACATCATTAAGACCCAACCTTTGGCAACTCCTAATGTGGAGAGTTCCTTGGAACTTAACACAGGTGGACGAATCCCTAGCCAACTGGCTAATACAGGGTGCATAGATGATCAGGCTAGGTCTGATGCTATGTTTTCTATATCCAAGGATTCACCTCTTGGAGCAGTTAACACAGCTCGAAGTGATGAGGATAGATTGGAACATGAACATGAATTGACGGATCCTAATTTGGTACATAATGACTTTTCCAATGAACCACCTCTCGGACCAGTTAACACAGGTCGAAGTGGGGAGGATATTCTTAAACTTTTTAATGAATTGACGGCTAAATGTGCTAAAATGGATGATACAATCTCAAGTCTTCAAGAGCTGGCTGTGTTTCAGGGTAAGGAAATTCAGAGGCTGAAGCATAGGATGTTTGTTTTGGAGAAAGTAAGAAGACCTGGGGTTGTTGTTTTAAGGAAAATGAGGAAGATGAAAAAGAAGGTGAACTCCTCTCCAGCTGTGAATATGGAGAATGTACCCAAACAAGGGAGGAGTGAAGGCATGAATTCAGGGGAGGTTAATGATGAGCATATAGAGACTGATGTGGATAGTGGATATCAAGCAACACAATTTGTTGTCTTTGATAAAGATGGGAATGAAGCTGTTCTTGAAAGTTTGAAGACTGTGGTAGAAGATGAAGTGATGCAGGACATAACTACTGATAGTATGTCTGCAACCATGGCTAGTACTTTTGAAACCACTGCTGCAGTTTCAGACATGGCAATTGTACCCACTGCTATCATAACTACTTCCACAATTGTTACTACCATCTCTGTATCACCATCCAAATCAAAAGAGGTTGAGAAAGAAGCTACAAGTACACTGATCAATCTAAGTAAAACCTCATCTAACCCTACACCCATCATTGCACCTGTTTCATCTCTTAAATCTACTACAAACAAACCCAAAGGTAAAAGTTTGATTATTTGTGAGACTTTGAGGAAGAAGGTGGCTCAACCAGACATTGGTAAAGGTAAAGGAATTGCAGAAACAGAGTTGAAGTTTAAAAGTAGAGAAGAACATATTGCTTATGATAATGAGTTTTCAAGAAGTATACAAGCTGCAGAGGAAGAAGCTGCAATGAAACAAAAGCAAGAAGAGGAGGAGGCTAGTCAGAAATGGTTAGCTAAATGGTATGAATCACAAAATTATCTTCAAGCTTCTAATCAAATACATGATGATTATACTCCACAAGAATGGGCATTGTTAGATGATGAGGAAAGAGCTAGACTTTTGGGTGAATGGGCAAGGAGGATTAGTAAAGAAAAGAAGCAAGTTATAAGAAAGAAACCTCCTACAATTTCACAGATGAGGAATGTACTGATGAAGATTATTAAGAATTCAGGCATACGTATTCCTGATAATTTTAATAAATGTTCATTTGAAAGAATTCATGAGCTTTATCTTATGTGTATGAGGATTAATAATGATAGTTTCTGTCCCATGAATTCTGAAAAAGAAGATGAGTGGAATAAAGGTAATCTAAAGAGAAAATCTGAGATTCAGGAGACATCTGGTTCTAAAAAACTGAAAGTGAATGAAGATGGTAATCAAATTATCTTTTATGAGTATGAGCTTAAAGGAAGTGAAGGATGTTGGAAAATTCAAAGACTCAATAATGAAGTTTCTGAGTATAATAAATTTTCACAAATGCTTCAGTATTTTGATAGAGATGATTTGCTGAATCTTTGGGAGCTTTATAAGAATAAATATGGTGATGTGCAACCAGTTGATTATCATGAGAGGATTGTTTATCATCACTTGAAGATTCTGTTTGAGCCTACTCATGATGAACCTGAATGGAAAGGACTCTGCAATGGACAAGTTACAAGCTGGTTTCTATATCAAACTTGTGGAGTTCATGTCTTAACTGTTTCTGGAGAAGTTATTCATATGCTTGTAGAAGGTGATTATCCTCAACTGAATAAGTATCCAGAAGTTATTACTCAGATGATGAAGCCTGGTATTATCAAGATGTTGATGCCCTATAATGGTCAAGCTTACAATTTGTTGCTGAAGTATGAGAAAATTCTAAAATCTAGTAAGTGTTTGGCTACATCCTCCAATTCAGACGTTTTGAGTCTAAAGGAAACTTGAGAATTTTGTTTGAATGTATCAAGTTTAGGGGAGGATTGTTGGGTTTTTGGTTCCTTGGATCAAGAATTATTCTAAGTGTTGGAACCACGGACAGTGTTGATGAAAACACGGACAGAGGAATGGATCCACTGCTGAAGACAAACCGCGGCTAGTAGTATTGTGTAACCACGGATAATGTAATGTAACCACTGCTAGTCTTTTACAGTCGGTTTAGTATTCTGTATTAGATTAATATGGAAAAGATATTTATCTTGTAGGTTACGTATTGTATTATGTAAAGGACTCCTTAGCCTATAAAAGGAGGTCCTAGGGTAGATTAGAGACATGTATGTTTTATATCTAAGGTCGATACACTTCAAGGTTGTAAAACCCTAATACTAGTTAGAGTATTCGTATTAATAATAATATTGAGGTGTTGAATGTTTATTGTTCTTCTTCTTAAGATTAAAGTATTAAATTCCGCGTGATACTTAATAAGTATTTGTTTAAGTCAGTTTCTATATTAGATCGTTTGCTCAACTGGGATCAACATTTTGTTAATTCAAACACTCTATCTCATCTTAAATGAGTTCCTAGATCAGTACAACTCTGAAGTTGACCCTTGTGCATGTTAATCATCACATTCCAATGTATTTTTAGTGGCTTAAGTCTTTAATGCACTTGCCAAATTCCTTGCTTTATAAACCACATTGATAGGACTCCTAAAGTCATCATCTTCATCCTCACTTTTAGCATTCACAAACCTCTTTGAATCATTTCATCATGAAGAAAACTCCAAGTAGCAACTTATCCACCAAACACCACCATACCTCCTAAGCCAAACAATATCATCTCCACTAAACCATCACCATTGGTTCCTAGAGCTATTTCTTTTACATCTCCACTATCATCGCCACAACTCTACAATTTAGAGGATTTGCCTCCTAGGCCGTCTCATCCGCCTCCGCCAACAACATTCTCCTCATTAAGAGGAATAATGATACAAAATCAAGGTGTTGAGTCAACACTTGCTCCGGATTCCTTTTTGCCGTCACCATCTTATAACCCCATTTGGATTATGAGAGATCATCAACCACCCAACTATATGGAAGTTGACACTTCTTTACCACCACCATCTTTCTTGGTCGAGCCATTCTCAAATGCGCCTCCACCAATACCTCCGTCGTTTGAAGCTCCACAAGCCGCTTCACTTGATCCTTCGCATCAAGCCATTTCATTTCTTCCACCACCACTACCTAGCCATGACAAATATTGCTATCATTGTCAACATGTTGAAAGTTTGATACATGAAGTACGAGAAGACCAACGTTTCATGTTCTATCATCTCCTCGAATGTTTCGACGAGATTAAACCTAAAAAAAACTTGAGCTAGAATATTTTAGTGGTGTCCTAGCATCAAGAGATAGTTGGTCTAGAAATTCCTAGTAATGTATTCTTTATTTTCTTAGTTTTTAGAGTCATAACTCTAGTTTTATTAAATGAAATTACATGCTACTTGTTATATTTCTGAGTATATGATTACGTTGTATTCATATCTCACTTTTGTGATAACATTACTTGTTATATCACCATTGCTGAAATTGATCATCACTATACGGATCCCTCAAAATTGCATAGATGGATCCCTACTAGGAGGGAACCGTGGGATCCGTGAGACAGAAAACTATTTGTTTTACTAACTTGGATCACATATGCAGGAAATTGTGCATTATACTTGTTTTCTAACCTTTGTTTTGTAGTTATTCAATTAACACATGAAGAATTTGACACCCTAAAGCTAGGGGGAGCTTGGTGTCAAAACAATACATTGCAAATTACTTGCAATAATAGGATTACACTTCATGACATCCCTTTGCAAAAATTGCAATCATCAAGGGGGAGCAAATTCGTCACATAGACGAAATCTTTTGCAAACTTAGTTGCAAATGAACTAGCTTAGTATTACTTTCTTGACGCCCTTACATATGGATGGACTCGTCAAGGGGGAGTAAAGACGAGATCCTTTCCCATTACTTGCTCTCTTTTTTTTTTCTTTCACATGTTTTTCTTTAAAACAATGTGTTGCTTTCTTTCAAAGCTCTTTTTGTTTCGACAAAAAGGGGGAGAAGAAAGTAAAACTACAAATTCAAACTTTTACAAATTTTAGATTTTCCTTAAAATAACTTTATGTTTTGTCATCAACAAAAAGGGGGAGATTGTTAATACAAATAAGCCGTAAAAACGTTTATTTATATTTTACGATCTTCTAATGTTTTGTCGATAACAAATGTAAAATCATGTTAATAAAACAAATAAAATACGTAAATGGTTTGAACTAATAATGTCTAACATATTCACACTTTCACATAAAACACTAAAACAAGTATAAGTGATTTTATGATTTAGTAATTGATGATGTACCCTCCGAGTACCTCGAAGGACACTCCTCCGAGACGTGTCGAAACCCTTCTATTCGAAGGTCCAAGTTAGGATTCTAGAATATCCATAGGCGTCAAACCATTCGTTATCACAAAGGTTACCTTAGGGGAATTCGCCATTCGAAGCCCTAAGCCCTTCGGGGTATGGCTGACGAAGAAGCATTGGATAGGACAACCTCCTGACTTGGTTAAACCCATGATCTCCCTCTCTCTCTTGGCTTCCTCGTCAAGTCTGAGAACATGGGTCACTAAACCCTAGTGGTTACCCACAATCATGGGACGCCCCCATGATCTCTGACATTCATGCAGAAGTGCTCTCAACCCTATTTCATCCACTATAAATAGGTTGGACGGGCAATGGATTATGGTATGCTCATTTCACACTCATCTCTTTACTTACACACACTTATACAACCATAACTCATACTTACTCTCACGCTAGAGGTGGTTCGCAGGGTCATACCCCTGCATAATCACTTAATGTAGTGTTTCGTATTTCTTATTCTCAGGTGAAAGGCAAGTCTTGGATGGAACATACACCCCTCATACCTTTGATCATCATCGAAGCCAAGTAGTGCAATCTATTGTACAATCAGTGGCGCCATCCGTGGGACCACTACTATTAGTCCCGTAATCACCCAGTCCTAAAACCCTAACCGACTACACTACATTTCCGGCATGGAACCAGGAAGAGAAGATACACCTCCACCAGGTTTCTCTACCCTAGTCCCTCTCAACACAACTAAAACCGATAATCTCGCCCCCATAACGACCTCAACCTTTACCACACGATCTCGTTTGGAAACTACTCCCGTACATCACGCCTCAACATCCGCTAATACTATTCCAGATATTAGCCCCGCCTTTGTTGAGGAAAACTTTGAAGCCTTGGATTCTTTACTAAGGGATCATAAAAGACAGGTTCGCAACACTAAAATGTGAAGAGAGTTGGAATACTCCAGTGAGGAGTATGATGAAGAGATTGAAATAGAGGAAAGGCCTCGACCTGTTAGAAGGGGGCGCTCGGCCCTGCGAAATGGTTCTCCTTCCATCAGAAGGCCAAACGGAAGGATGGTAGGCTTTGAAGAAGGACCCGGAGGAGATCTGGGAAGAAGGGAAAGAATGCAAGGTGAGAGAAAGAGCGAGAACTCCAACGGAGGAAGCAACCCGGTAGGGAACGGAGGGGTAAACCTACCCCCTCTCCTAGCGTCCCATTTAGGAAGAGAGGGGATGGGGGCTCCAGTACCCCCCTCATATGTTTCGAGTGTCGGAGGCCGTCCTCCATACTCAGGCATGAATCAGTTACCCCCTCCGGGAATGAACCCCTACCTACCTGCTCAAACCTACAACACTTACCCTCCGAATTGTTCACTCCCCAACCAGAATTACCAGAAAATGCCCTATGGACATGTTCCTATGCAATCGATGGGTGTAAACCCTTCGTACCAAACTTCTACTATTTACCCTACCTACACACAGCCATTTCCTAACCCGTATAATCCTACACCTGTTTATCCACCTCCATACAACCCATACTATGCCGAAGCCTCTAGAGCTTGCACACCTATCGTGAAGTGGATCGAAGACTACCCCCTACCTGATGGTGTAAAGATGCCTACTCATATAGGCACCTACGATGGGAAAGTGATAACTTCCTCCACTTATTCGAAGGCGCTATCAAGATGCAAAAGTGGGTCATGCCCGTAGCATGCCACATGTTCACTTACACGCTCCGAGACTCCGCGAGAATATGGTGGAATGGACAGAAGTTGGGAAGCATTGTAAGTCTAGACGACCTCAAGGCTAAGTTCCGATCACACTTTAGCCAATAGAAGAAGTACACCAAGACCCATGTAGCCGTGCACACCATCAAGTAAAGGGACAACGAAAACTAGGGCCTTCGTTACGAGGTACACCGATGAAACTTTGCAAATTCTATGTTTGCACGAAGATCAGAGGATCTCAGGTTTTGTACATGGCCTTCGGATGCGAAGCTTGGTGGAATTCCTATCCACCGATCTTCCCACTACTTATAAGGCGCTGATGGAGAAGACTTACACTTGGATCGAGTCCAAAGAAGTAGCAGCAAACGGGGCTCCGATAGAGCAAAAGGAAGCTTCTGACAAATTCTCTCGAGGGTCCTCATGGGAAGGATCCAAGAACAAGAAGAAGAACAGAGACCGCTTCACTCCATACAACAAAGGTTCGAAGCACGGACTCTTGGCGAACTTAGTCAAATCTCCCAGGGAGATTCTGGCTACCGAGAAAGCCGCAAAGTCCTTCGATCCACCACCTCGGATGACAGCACAAAGCAAAGCCAGAGACATGTCCAAGTACTGCCATTTCCATGAAGACCATGGACACGACACGAACAACTGCAGAGAACTAAAGAAGCAGATCGAAGAGGCAGTGCGGTGCGGACAGTTAGCACATCTGGTTAAAGGCATCAAAAAGGGAAAGGACAAGTTCTCCGACACCCAACTGGGTGAATGGAAGGGGAACAAGAAGGAGGCTACGCCCACAGAGGCTCCGATACTAATGGTGCACAGGTACGATCCAACCTTGAAAAGGAAGGAAGCAGACGGGGAGCTGGGAAGCATAAGGGAAATAACCTTCCCTTACATCTTAGGGCAGACACCTTCGACTGGGCCCGTGGTCATCAAGGTACGAATCTCAAACAGGGAGCTAAATCGAGCATATATGGATTGTGGAAGCTCCTGCGAGATCATTTATGAGCATTGTTTCCTAAAGCTCAAGTCATCCATACGCTCACGAAGGGTGGACTCGAAAACACCACTGGTAGGGTTCTCCGGCGAACACTCATGGCCCCTGGGAGAAGTACCATTGGAAATCACTATAGGCGAAGGCCCCTTATCCAGCACGGAAACACTCACCTTCATTATAGTCAGGTCAGACTCTCCTTATAATTTGTTAATAGGGAGAACAGCTATGCAAAAGATGGGCATTGTTGTTTCCACCATACATGCTGCTATTAAGTTCCAAACCCCCTTCGGAGTAGGAACTGTTCATTCTAATTATGGGGCGGATAAGGGTGTATATGGTGTCAAAAAGATCAAAGAAAAATCAGAGGAGCCTCCGATAGCAATTCTAAGCTGCACAGATGCGGAGGTGCAAGTTGTAGTTAACCCTAGCTACCCCGAACAAATGGTGGTAGTAGGAAAGCAACTCCCGGCGAATTTCAAGGCGAAGCTCACGGAACTGTTGCGGACTAACCTTGATGTTTTTGCTTGGAAATATTCTGACATGACAGGGTACCAAGAACATTGCTGATAGACGGACAGTCCTTCGGAACGGAGCATAAACTCAATGAGTAAAAACACATTGAGCCGATAAAACAGAAAAGGAGGAGCCTAGCCCCTGAAAGCAATGCAGCAGCCTGCAAAGAAGTGGACGAACTCACACAAGCAGGCATCCTAAGAGAAGTTAAATACCAAACTTGGGTAGCCAACCCAGTAATGGTCAAAAAGAGTGACGGAGGGTGGCGCATGTGCGTTGACTTCACTGACATCAATAAAGCATGCCCGAAAGATTGCTACCCCCTACCAGAAATTGACTGGAAGGTAGAATCCTTGGCAGGCTTCCAGTTAAAATGCTTCTTAGATGCCTACAAAGGGTATCATCAGATCCAGATGGCAAAGGAGGACAAAGAAAAGACAGCCTTCTACACGAGCAAAGGTGTCTACTGTTACAGAAAGATGCCCTTCGGATTAAAGAACGCAGGGGCCACTTACCAACGTCTCGTAGATAAAGCCTTCAACAAACAAATAGGCAGAAATCTTGAAGCATACGTTGACGACATGGTTATCAAAAGCAAGACGGAGGAGGACCTACTCCTTGATGTACAGGAAACCTTTGACCAACTTCGAGCGATTAACATGAAGCTGAACCCTAAGAAATGGTCCTTCGGTATCGAAGATGGACAATTCCTAGGGCATTTGATCACTAAGCAGGGGATAAAGGCTAATCCCTCCAAGGTCAAGGAGATTTCAGATCTCCAAGATCCAAAGTGTCTAAAAGATGTGCAGAGCCTGAATGGGAAGCTGGCAGCTTTAAGCCGGTTTTTGTCGAATGGGGCTGACAGGTCCCTACCATTCTTCAAAACACTCAAGGGATGCGTGGATAAGAAAACTTTTCAATGGAGTCAGGATGCTGAAGCTGCCTTTCAGAAGATGAAGGAGTTCATCAAAATCCTTCCAACACTCACAGCCCCAATCAAAGGCGAAGTGTTGTTCATGTACTTAGCATCCTCAATGGAGAGTATTAGTGCAGTCCTTATGGCAGAACGAGATAAACGACAAATCCCCATTTACTTTGTCAGCAGGGTCCTACAGGGGGCAGATATCAACTATCCAACATTGGAGAAGTTAATACTAGCCCTAATCTACGCAGCAAGGAGGCTCTGACGCTATTTCCAGGCCCATCCAATCACAGTCTTAACCGACAAGCCACTCAAACAGATCTTGTCGAAACCCGAAAAGTCTGGAAGGGTGGCTAAATGGGCTATTGAATTGGGAGAGCACAAAATAGAGTTCAAGGGACGAAACTCTATTAAAGGACAAATTCTCGCAGACTTCTTGGCAGAAACACCTTCCAAGCCTGACGTAAGAAAAGAAGAGCCCAAAATCAACCTCACTCAAGTACAGGCTAACTGGAAGCTTTATACAGACGGAGCATCCAGCTCCGATGGTTCTGGAGCAGGCCTAATGCTGGTCAGCCCTGACGGGAAGGAGCATAAATATGCTCTTCATTTTGAGTTCGAAGCCACCAACAATGAAGCGGAGTATGAAGCGCTGCTAGCAGGCCTCCGACTGGCTAAAGATATGGAGGTCAAAGCTCTCGCTGTTTTCGTAGACTCCCAATTGGTAGCAAACCAAGTGACAGGCTCCTATGAAGCAAGACAGCCCGTCATCAAACAGTACTTGGAAAAAACAAAGGAGATGCTGGAGAACTTCGACTCCTACACCATCCAGCATGTTCGTAGGAATCAGGACAAGAAGGCAGATGCACTAAGCAAGCTAGCTTCTATGGCCTTCGCTCATCTCACTAAAGAAGTACTTTTCGAAGTCCTTCCTAAAAGATCCATCGTTCGCAAGGAAGTTGCAGATGTGGTTCACGAAGAAGGAGAGACATGGATGACTCCCATCAGGGAATACTTGATAAGTGGTCTTCTCTCTGAAGATCCCAAGCTAGCAAGGAAGGTTCGGGTTAAGTCCCCGCAGTACCGGCTAATAGGGGAAACCCTATATAGAAGGTCATTTTTATCACCTTGGTTAAGATGTGTGGGACCCAAGCAGGCTACGAGCATTATCTCTGAAGTCCACGAAGGATCCTGCGGCCTCCATGCAGGACCCCGCTCAGTTGTCTCGAAGATAATGAAATTGGGCTATTACTGGCCTTCGATGTACAGGGATGCAACATAAATCATTCTCAAATGTGAAGCTTGTCAGATACACTCAAATGTTCCAAAGATGCCGAAGCAGGACATGACAAGTGTGACATCCGCATGGCCCTTCTCTCAGTGGGGCATCGATATCGTAAGACCTATGTCTATAGCTCCCGGAGGAGTCAAATTCTTGCTGGTAGCAATCGATTACTTTACTAAGTGGGTGGAAGCTAAACCCTTAGCCTCCGTAACAGGGAGACAGATCGAGAAGTTTGTATGGGAGCACATTGTGTGCAGATTCGGAGTGCCCCATATAATCATATCTGACAACGAGAAGCAGTTCGCCGAAGGAGTCTTCTACGACTTCTGTCAAGGGCTCAACATAAAGCAGTCTTGGTCATCCGTCTACCATCCAACCTTATGTATCTTCTTCTTGATAAATAAAACCTGCACACTTGAAGAAAACAAACGAAACCTTCGCGTAAAATCGGCGGTAATAATATATATAAGACTCTACTAAACTAGGATATAATGCTTGTGGAATGGATGTTTACAGAATTTTCTGGGAAATTAAGACCTGGAAAATTCCAAAAATTTTATAAGTAGCACAGAAAACGAGAAAAAAATTTATTTGTTGTTTTTACTCCTTCCTGACGCCGTCAGGTTGCGATCCTGATGCCGTCAGGTTATCCTGACAAAAACTGGAACAAACACACATATATATCTTTTAATTAATTGAAATTCACATGTTTACGTTTCTTTTGAAAACGTGTGTAATCCTCCCTACACTTATCCCTTATGTAAAATACCTTTATATATGATTAAGACGAGGTTAAAAACAAAATAAAGCATTTTTACAAATTTAAACATGAGAATAAACAATCAATAAAAGATATATGACAAAAACAAGCAAACAATTAAGCATGGGTTGCCTCCCACGAAGTGCTTTTCTTAATTTATGAGTCTTGTAGCTAGACTCGTAGTCGTGCTCCTACGTGACTTCATTACTTCTACCTTCTTCCTTCGCTCTCCCTTCGTCAAAAGGGCGTAGACGTTGTATGCTTACCGTGGACTCCTTTCCAACGTCGTCTATTATGGTGACGGTTCTATCCTTTAGATTGGTTTCCATTACCGAAAAATGCCCAAACCATCTTGGTTTGTTTCTACCTCGTAATGCCCTTATTCGTGATTTGTATAAGAGTACTTTTTCTCCCTTCAGAAATTCCCTAGGGTCCCTTTGTGTTTTTGGTATCAAAGTGGGATTATTTCCTAACTTTTTATCGGGCTTCCACAATGTTGCATGCAGTCCTTGAACCATAAAATCTCTAAGCCCTTTTTCCCAATCGCTCATTTTCTTCTTAACCACATTGCTAGGGACTTGTGGACTCTCACTCGTGATCCTTTACATGATCTTAAGAGGATACCTTGGAAAAACGGGTATTCTAGATTACCCTTTTTCGCTTTTAAGTATCATGATGCCCTCCCCGCATTTGATGGTCGTTTTGGCGGTGGCCAGAAATGGTGTCCCAAGAATGAGTGGCATGTTTCTATCTTCCTCAACATCTATGATCATAAAATTTACCGGGTAAACGATATTAGCCACTTCTATTAAAACATCCACCGCGATTCCTATAGGGTAAACATAGGTGTGATTAGCTAAGGAAAGTCTAAGATCGGTCTTGCCTAGCTTCTCCCTAGTCAGCTTATTATAGATTGATAGTGGCATTATGTTCACATCAGACCCCTAATCAGCTAGGGCTTTATATTATCAATATCACCTATGCTACATGGTATTACGAAGTTCCCTGTGGTGTCTTATTTTTTTGTTACTGGTTTTTTTAGAACTAGCTCATATAGAGGTCCCATAGGCAGGGCGTCATATGCTTCTTCTGTTATTTTTCCTTCAAGGGCTTCCCTAAGAACCTCATTGTACCTAAAGTTGTTCACTTGGTTTGCAATAGTTTTTTTGTTAATTTCGTGCTTCAGGTAGTACTCAATGGTCTCGGGCTCATTTTTAGGTTCAGACTCCTCCCTCTTGCTTTCCTCAGTTTTCTTCACCTCACCCTTTTCATCCTCAGGCATAATGGAAATGGCGTTAACAAACGAAGTGGGGGGATAATCGTTGCTTCTCACTAGTATCTTTTCGGGAACTTTTGTCTTGGTATATTCTTTTACCAGGTTTATCATTTCCGTCATTTTTGCTTGCATTTCTTCTCTTTGCCTATAAACTTCCTCTTCAAATTTGGCTAATCTCTCCGTATGAGCTGCCATGTACTCCCTCATTTGTTCCTTAAAGCTTGGTGAGAGTGGTATTGGGGAAGCAGAACGGAAGCGCCTTTCGGAATTGGGGTTTTGCTCACGGCTTGGGGATTCCGAAAGGGTGTTGGGTGGTTGGTGGAATTGGTGGAATTGACTACTTCTCGAGGGATTTGTATGGGAGCTCTTCTATGCCTTTCCATCAGATAATCAATCCTCCTCTCAATAGCACTCATTTGCTCCTCGGTGATGTCGGAAGATTCAAGAGGAGTTGATATGGCATTAACCAATTTAACAGGGGTTTCAGGAGATTCATTCCAATCTTAGTGGCTTCAATCAGCAAGCTCTTCTATAATATCCCAAGATTTCTCTGCATTAAAGTCGCTGAGCCTTCCACCGGCGGCTTGATCAATGGATCGTCGAGTGATGAAATCGATATGGTCATAGAAGATTTGGATTTGAAGCCAAATATCAATGCCATGATGAGGGAGTTTACGGAGTAGGTCCTTGAATCGAGTCCATGCTTTATAGAGAGACTCGCCTTGAAGTTGTTGAAACGTCAAGATGTCTCGTCTAAGTTTAGTGGTTCTCCCCGGTGGGAAAAATTGAGCAAGGAAACGAGAGGTGAGATCATCCCAACTTGAGATGGAGCCGGCGAGAAGTCGCTAAAGCCAATTACTAGCTTGGTCCCGTAGAGAGAATTGGAAGAGCTGCAGACGCGTGGTCTCCCGAGTAGTAGCATCAAGGTCTATGGAATCGACAATTTTAAAGAAATCCTTAAGATGTTGATTAGGATCTTCGGAACGAAGTCCATGGAATGCACATCCGTTTTGCACCAACCGGATGGTGTCGGATCGCAGGGCCGTAGTTTGGGCTTGGTCGGGAAGCTCAATGGTGTTTCTATAGCCTAGGTGGCTTGGTCTCGAGTATTCACCAAGAGTACGGGCTCTTGGCGGGTCATTTGGTGGTAGGTTGATGAATGGTGGTGGGTTATCACCTTCCATGATGAAAAGTGATAGGCTACGAACAAAGGTCACGAAGAAGGGGGATAGACTACGAGAAAGCTAAAAAATGAGAAAAAAGCTTACTTGATAGGAATCAAGCAAGGAAAACTAAGTGAAGTGGACTTCTAACTAGCTTTTCTATTCCCCGGTAGCGGCGCCAAAAACTTGATAACGTTACACGTGTCGTTCGGGGTCAAAGGAACTTCCTTTTCGTCGAGCAAGTTTTTCAACACCCTAGGCAGTGAACCTAATCGTTGTAGTATAGTATTAGGGTAAGCCACGGGAATTGATATCATTCTCTAGGGGAATAGGAATGCTAGTGAGGAGTTACTACGCTAAGGTTAGGGTTGAGGAAGATTATTTTTGTGCTTTTTATATTTTTTAGGAAATGGAAAGGTACGAATCTCGGGGTTTGGATTTGGGGGGTTGGTATTTCTACTGATTACTCTATTATCTAATTATCTAATTAATTAAGGTGAGGGTAGTCTATGTCTAATTAATGTGTGCTTGTATGATAGTTTAAGAATGTGTTTACTTAGGTTGTATTACTCCTTAATTATCTCCTATTGATGGTTGAATTGTCACGTCCTTATTCCTAATCGCGTTGTGTGTCTAAGGTCGTAGGGTATGCGTTTATCCCTAACTCTTTGAAACTACCAAAGGGTCTCGTCTACAAAATCTCTAGGATTTATAAACTCTAACTCTAAGGTACTCTTTGGATGGTTTAGCCTACAACTACTCTAGGTGTTATAGTCTAAGGTTCGCAAAGATTAATCAAGCATTAACTACACAACGAATGACCTATCGCATTACTAGATCATTAACAATTAAGATAAGAGACAACCAATCAATATTCAATACTTAAGTTTCATATTCCCTAAGAAAACACACAAGTAAATTAGCCAGACATGGAGAACATGCAAGCATACACACAAATAATTGAAAACATAATTGAATTAATGAAGTAAAACACTTATCTTGATGTAAGATAGGGTTTAGAACCGTAAAATACTGTACAAGACAGCCTTGGTTCGGTTTAGGTTTTTACTCCAAAAGACTACACACTGAATAATGAAAAATTCGGATTCTATATATAAGATTACATTCGCGACGGCGTCACCTTATGATTTGTGACGCCGTCGGGTCGCCGTCATTAGGGTTTCGTCTTGGCCACGTTAGTCTTGTGACGGCGTCACCTTGTGCTTGTGACGCCGTCCTCTTCAGCGTCTGACGCCGTCTGGATCAAATCTAGGTCGTCTGAGTTGCGACGGCCTACTCTTTTAAAGCCTGACACCGTCACTTGTAAATAAGCAATTTGGCTACTGAGCCGTCACAAAAGTGATGCGACGGCGTCGCAGTTAACACCTGACGCCGTCCCCTTGTATTTCAGCAGCTTGAGTGTCTCGATTCTTGACTTTGGCCATTTTCTTAATATATTCGCGCCTTTTCGTCCGAATAAGTGTCATTCCAGCAATTTGCCTTCAAGAGACCTAAAAAGTGAAAAGGAACGATATTAAGTAATAACGGATACAAAAGTGATCAAATAAGGGCTTAAACGACCCCTCAAAATGGTACATTTTAAAACCTTATCACCTTACTAACCTCAATGAGACACATCACTATGTTCCCTAAGCTTACATACAATGATATGTGTAGAAATATTAACCAAGAGACTTGTTTAAACCATGGATAACCACATCACCATGTCTAGCTACTTGCATACAAAGAAGGATGTGTTTACACCTTAAGATATACACATCAACATGTCTAATTCTTGCCAACAAAGCCATGACTTGTAAGAATATTAACCATAGAAACCTTAGAATCTCTAAATCAACCCCATTCCATCTTTTTCTTAATCATCCATTCGAAACACACAACCACTCACACTCTCACATACATTCTGATTTCAAGTCCCCAAGGTGAAGTCTAAGAAGGAGGAAGGAAGCTTGGTTCAAGAGCTAAAAGCTTTGGTTAGCCAAAATCCAAGTTTGAAGACCCTTTGGTCACTTTCTTTCATAATCGAATCCCAAGTTTGTAAGTCCATTAAACTCATTCAATATCGTTATCACCTTTAATATAAATTGAATACTGTTAATAAGGATTTTATAAGGAAAACATAGCAATTTGAATCACCTAAAACGAGTACACGAGTCAAAAGATACGGTCTAACGAAGTTCACAAAAATCTGTCAAAACCTTCTGTGGACAGAAGAGTCGGGCACGCGAAACGAGGCATTTCTGGTCCGTTTCATGAAAACGTTAAAACACGAAAGTTGTCCGGAACGACGTTTTCTTCAAAAACTCAAGGGCACGGGTCCAGAAAACGCATAACGAAGTCATAATTTAATAAAAATCCCAACAGTTGTTATATATATGTTACAAAAACAGAAAACGCATAACGAAGTCATAATTAAGGGGTTGCAAAGTATGAGATTTACACCGTTTTAAAGGGCTCGTTGCAAGGATTTTAACGCCCCAATAATGTCTTTAAAAGCACTTATAGTCTCTTTTATAATCAGCCACAAAGAAGGCGACTCGCGGAAATTTTCATAAAAAGGCCTTGCGTGCACTTTTCAAAAATTGAGTCGTAGGAGTTATAGAATGTTGGATAATGACTTAAAAAGAGTTAATAAACATATTACAATGTCCATAGGTGACACCGTAAAAGTTAACAAGTCAAAAATGAAATTTCCTTAAAACACGTCGGGGTCAAGTGGCCATGTTCATGGACTTGTATATCTCTAACCAAAGATGACTAAGATATGAGACCTATACCATTTAAAAGAGCTTACAGCAAAGTGTTTAAAGGGTCAAATGCGTTGTAAAAACACTAGCTTTCCTCGTGTAAAATCTGTTCCCATTTGGCTCTGTTATCGCCCAAAACCAACAAAAGGCACTTAACCCCCCTACTTTAGAAAATTATTGCGACCAAACCGTATGAGCTTAAGACCTCTAGTTTGAACCATTAGAAAGACTACTGGACAAACTCTTGAAGGAATCAAGAACGTAGTAAAAACCTTTTAAGACCTCGCTTTTATTTACCCGCACTTTTGTCAATTTAGGCCCAAAACAAGTGATTTTTTCTTATAAAATTTCAAGTATAAAAATTGTAAATTTTGAAAAATAAAGTTTTTCTTGGACTAAAAAAGTAATTTCTTCAAAGTTAATTATACAAGGGCTGATTTTGTCAATAACCCATAGTTGAGGCTATAAAGTGTCATTTTAAAAACTATAAGGGTAAAAAGTGTAATATGCTATATTATTACGGTAATATAGTTATAACACTTTAAATGACTCGGGATTAAACATATATACATGTAATAATTTTATATCAAGAACGGATTTATATAAAACGTGCATATATATATATATATATATATATATATATATATATATATATATATATATATAGAAATCGGTTCATTTGAAAACTTGATCTCGGTGGAAAAGTGAGAAAAGTGTACAAATCACCCCCTCCTCCTCCCCCTCCTTTTTTTCCCAACTCAAGGGGCCTTATTGTAACTTCTTTTATTTTGTAAGGTTTGTTTCGTAACTTTTTATAAATTCCCAGATTCATCATATATAATGCATATTTGTTTCTCTCCTCTTTCAGTTCGACCTTCATATCCACCGGCTTTCACCACCATCGCCACCGTTCACCATCATCTCCCCATCGCTTACCACCGTTCCCCACCGTTCACCATCATCTCCCCACCATTCCACACAGTTCACCATCATCTCGCTCACCAAATCATCTCGTTATAATTCTTATATCGCTGAACAAAGTAAGTTTATTAACTTATTTCGATTATATATTTGTTAGTTTTGTTCTCTAAGATCAAATATAAAGATGATATACGTGTCTGTTATGAGTTATGGTTTTTGTTACGAGTTTTGATTTGGTAATTATAATGTGTGTTCATATATGTATCGATTTTAAGAGTTTGTGACATGATGCACTATATAGTTGAGTTAATTGAAACAAATTTGAGAAAGAAAAAAAAAGACTTGTAAACGTGTTTGCAAAACTTGCACACAATGTGTTTGATAAAATGCTTGAATGAAATTTCATAACTGTGATGCACTGATTTTACACTGATTTTCACTGTATTTTATTTATGATGTGGAATTATTTATGATGTGGAATTATTTATGCTTTTTAGATTTTTAACTTGCTTAATATTTAGCCTTAGGTCATGTAATTTTGCATGCTTAATCTATGGTAGGTAGTATAGTTATAACTTATTTTTATGAATTTTTAGGTGGTCCCTTAGGTAGCTTTTTCCTAGCTTAAACTAGCCCCCATATGACTGTTTTGCTGCAACAACAGCCCAGACATCTAGCTTCTTTGAGCTTATTTCAGATTACATTTTAGCTTATTTAGCATACTTTAGTGCTTATTAGATCCCTTAGATTATGATAGCTTACCTTTAGCTTATTAGTGCTTGCTTAGTGCTTATTTAGCCCATTTTAGCCTTAGTAATTTAGCACTAGGAATTCCCAAAACTGCTTATTGGTACACTTATTCTTGCTTTACTCTTTTTAATTGTAGCTTATTTTTTTTGTTCTTAACTTATAAGCTAGCTTATCTCTGTTTTAAAATTGTTTGTTTAATAGCTTATTGTAGTTTATAAAAATCTGTTAGTAAAGTTTGTTTTGATTTTGTTCACTGTTGAGAAATTAAGCCATTAAACAGCTTATTCAAAAGTTTTCAAAGTTCAAGCTTTTACAAAAAGTGGTTATTTTAACATCCTTTTCAAGCTGTTAAAGAAAAAAAAATTGAAAAAAAAATTAATTTGCAAAAAGGCAAGTACCAGATTTGAACCCTAGTCCTTTGCTTCACAAACACAACACAAACATCAATCACCAAATGCCCTTGGGTCTTTGACTGGTTACATGAAGCATTCAGATATGACCATCATTTGGTAATGAACGCCTTCTCTTGAATGGCTTTTGTGTGTTTTTGATATTCGTACTAACAATTGGCGTGTTTTTAAAGGTACGATGCACCACCACATGGTGTGGTTTGGAGTTGGACTGGAATGTGTTGTGATGCTTTTTCTGTGGCCTCAACAACATCCGAAATACATTACTTTTCCATGTGACCCACGAAGACCCATTGATATAATGAGTAGTTTGTATTTATATATTGATGCACCTTTTATTTTAAAATTGATGCACCATATTTCAACATTGATGCACCTTTTATTTTATCATTGGTATGATGAGCAAAAGACCCACTGATATAATGAGTAGTTTGTATATACATTGATGCACCTTTTAATTTAACATTGATGCACCATTATTTCAACATTGATGCACCTTTTATTTTATCATTGGTATGATGAGCAAAGTAATTCTCATTGAGCACTTACAGTTGCCTTCTTATAGTTGTAATATTGAAGTTACGAGATTGTGACAGGCATAATATTGAAACCTTGGTTTTTGAAATAGTGAGTAACTTATAGTTGCCTTCTAGGCTATTTGAAGTTGCAACTATTTAGATGGTCCGTGAGATATTTTATTTGTGTTAAACAATGATCTATAACAATTTATACATTTAGTATGTTATAATTGGAAGAAGTTGATACGTCACATACCTTTCGTTTTCGAATTTGATTAATATAAGATGTATTCTTTATGCTTATATTCAAGCAGATACAGTTTGAAGTGTTTGTATCATCCAAACTCCTTATTTTGCAAAGTAATTTACAATAATATTCGTCTTATCATTTTTTTACAAAACAAGAAAATGCAAATATTATGCCATAGATGTTGTTTCATGACAAAAGAGAGGTCCAAATTTGGCTTCAGGGGCAAAACCAAAAGTGCTTCCAGAATATGCATCTGATTCTATGCAGGTGGAAGAAGATCCTTGACCCATCCGGGTGACCAAGTCATCTTACTGTCATATAATTTAAAATGGGTCAATGCAGTTTATATTATAAAGTCTTGTAGTTGTAGGAACAAAACACTAAATAAACGATTAAATGAAGTTCCTTATTTATTTGTTTCTAGACACGGAACCAAGAATTCGTTCACCTGAATAGTGAGGGATTGTATTACTTCCTTAGTAGTTTGGTCCTTTACTCTTTCATCCCGCGCTTTTTCAGTTGCTTCTTTCAATTGCCTTGATTTCCTTTCAAGTTTAGCTTCAAGAAGTTGAACTTTGTGTGAGAGGTCCTTCACCTACATAACATATATCTTGTGGTGAAATTTCAGTCATGTCTAAGACCAGATGCATAGTGAACAATTTAGTTAAGGGAAATATAAAGTAGGAGCTTGTCAGAATTAAGATAATTATATTATAAATAAATAATCATTTCCAAACTTACTCAACACTCATGGTGCAACATAATTTTATAAGCGCATTTGAGACATAGTTGGCGAAAAGGAGAGTGGTGGATATAAAACATATACCATTTCGATGCACTAATATCTACCTTTTTGATGCACTAAACATATTCCACATGTGACCAGCTACGACTGTAACGACGACGATAGCGTACAGGGCTGCGTGATACACTTGGACTTCGGGTCCTGCTTCTTCTATCTCGGTACCTATAAATGAGTAATAAAGCATGAGTTTTTTTGAACGAAACAACATCAGTAGTTAATGAGCAATAAATCAAAATTAATTTCTTCAAACTTGTGATGGCTTCTTTATTTTGAGATATAAGGTTCAGCTATTTCAGCATACCTTGGTGGACTTATGTCTCTCAGAGGGCTGCGATACCTGTAGCTTGAATACCTACACACAAAATTACATGAGTTATACACATAAAATATGTCCAAACAGATGCTATAAATATGAAAATAGATGCACTAATATCTACCTATTCGATGTACTACTCATACTCATAGATGCCCTAATATCTACCTTTTCTCGACTCAGCATAATATATAAATATCTCATAATAATACATAAAGCTTATATCATATATCAATTAACAACGTTCTAAATCAATAGTCCCAGTTATTAGCATACCTCCCTTTGCGAGTATATAAGACGTCGGTTGATTAAAAGTGGTATAATAATCTAGTTCATACGTTTCACAATCAGAAACTCAGGAGTAGGTATCTCAGAAGCCGTTTTCTTACTAGCAGCTTACGACACCTACATATTAGATAACTAACATTAACCATAGAGAAAAATATGAAAACTTCCAAAAAATTCTAAAATAATACTGAGAATCCAGGAAAAATAAAAGAAACAACTTTTGATCACAGGAACTATGATTTGGGCATGAATCTGATGTAATAAGCACTAGTTAAATAAGCAATAAGCCACAATAAGCTATAAAAAGCTATCACAACCTAAAACTATCCTAAACTATCTGGGAATAAGCTACTGCAACTGATTAGAATCCTAAAAGCACAATTAAAAGGTAAATAAGCACAAGTTCACCTTCAAACTACCTAATGCCAAACGGCCCTAATGCATCAACTTTAAGCACCAATTCAGCTTATTCAGAAAAATCCTAAAAATAAACTAAAATCATTATATCACCAACCACCAACCAAAGTCCTTATTTCCAGATTTTCAGCCTAAGAGGATCTACTACGAGGAAATTAAAAATCAAAAATAACAAGGGATTGGGCCAAAAGGTTATCTGATGCAGTAACAAAAATGACAGCAAAAGGCTTATATGCAGACTAGAAAAGTATTTCTAAAAAGATCTAAAGAGCAAATTAAGGCAAAATATAAAACCTCTACACTAAGGGCTATCTAGGAATAAGACATCAAGCAGTACAACACCATATAAAACTGATTATAAGCAAAATAAACACTGAAAACAGACTTACTTGGGTTTATTTTAACTGATGACACAGGACAGACAAGATGACTAGCAAATCTCAGCTAAGCTTCTAAAACTTAAATGCTCCATGTTTCAGAACCAATCCATGTAGAAATAACATTCAAATGACCAATAATTCATAAATCCAAACACCCCTTTTGAAAACAGATTTCAAAATTAAAACAACAAACATGTAAATCTAGGATTGATTCAGATTAAAACTTAATGACAAAATAGATTAAGAACAACTAGATTAAGAACAACTAGCAACCAAAAATAGATTAAGAACAACTAGTAACCAAACAGATGCTCTAAATACGCAAATGGGTGCACTAATATCTGCCTATTCGATGCACTAATCATACTCATAGATGCCCTAATATGTTAATTGATGCCCTAAGTTTGTCACTCGATGCACTAACCATATACTCTCGATGTCTTAATTTTGTATCATGATGCCCTAATGTTTTCATTGATGCACTAACCATACCACAAAATTAATTGCTAACACCTTAATCAAACAAACAGATGACTTAATCTATCTCGCGATGCATAAGTATTTTGCTATTGATGCATGTTTAATGACACAACGACCATTAGGGCTCTTACTTCTGGTTTTAACTTTAAAATGAAACTCGCGCGTCTCGCTTACAAAGAGTGCATATATTTTTAGACCAATGCATATATACGATGTATTAATCAGATCAAGTCAGAAAAGTATAACCTCGAAATATATGACGAAAATGCCATCATTGCCATGAAGATCACTAGCAATCAGTTCTTGCAAGGGCGGTTGCTGGGACATATCCTAGCCACAAAAATCATAGTTAGTAAAGTGATACTCTAATGATTCTAACAGATTCCATAACATTAATTGGATGCACTAATTATAAAAAAAAATGTTGTAACCATTCGAGTGATGCCCTAATCATACTAACAGATGCCCTAATCACACTAACAGATGCACTAAAAATACAAATGGATGCCCTACTACTTATCAACTTGGAAGTCACCCAAATTGTGTTTTAAATATTTACAGCCTCTTAAACATCTGCGTACAATCAAGAAAAGACCACCTAATGCAGCTAAAGCTTATACTTCCATCAAAGCTTTTTGCCTGAAAATTTTGCCTTATAAGTCATTTAGCATCAAAAGTAGCATAGACAGAGACTTTCATATACATGCATGCAGCATCTTAGAAAAACCTTTATACATCAACGTATTTTGGAAAAGCCGTACCTTTCAGTGTCCTATTTCAGCATTTTTATGCTTCTTTTTACAGCATACATGCACCCATCAATTCGTTTCAAGACTTTGAATACACAGCTGAAGTTTCCAGTACCAATTCGCTATAAAAGAGAAAAGTTAGTTCTTAAAACATTAAGTGTCATGCTTTAAAAAAATTATCACCATACTATCTTTATATCAAGTCATTATACCTCTATTTCATGAAAATATGTTCTATAGCGTGACAGTCCATCGCCACCACTTGGAGGGGAGAAAACTATTTCATATCATGTATCCATATAAACATTATTACTAAGGGTTCTAATAAAATACAAAGACCTCTAAACCCACATGCTCAGCGAAAAAGTGTGAATAGTATTTATTGGTCAGGTGAACTTAGTAAAAACGTATGTTATATTGAAAAGATACATAGAAAAAGTAAATAGGTGTGTACCTGCACATTTTGCTCGGCGATCACCAAATGGGTCTACACCATTATCTAAAGCATCCTTGATATAGGGGTTTCTCATACAAGGTGGAGGCGTTACCTGGCTACGTAATGCCACAGCAGACGGTGGAACATACCCCTGCTTATATGTCTGAGGTTCTGTTACTGGTTCATTATCAGGTTCAGTTTCTTCCAGTACATCATCTTCCAATCCCCGAAACGCTGTTACATTTATTAAAAAAAACGTTTAGGATGCTGGATTGACAGCATAAACCATTATAACCTCAACAATGCATACATCCATAGCATAAGCTCACATATCCGGTAATGACAGATATTCACAACAAAGCTTAACAAAACAAGTGAATATTCAGTTGGCGCAACCGACTAACCTGCTTTGCGTCTTTTACTTCGAACAGACTTTACTTTCTCTGGTGATCTTTGGCAAGCCATTTCTTCATCCTATATAAACACACTTAAAAAACATATCAGTAACGAAATTAAAAACTCTAAACCAACAGAAACCTCATACACATAATATTTCAAAAATACCTTATCATGACCTAAAGTAACCGGCATCGGTGGAGCTTCTAGAGTAATATAATACGGCGTACTGCACACAAACAATCATCAATATAATCACTTCCCAAAAGACCACAAATTTACAAACAGAATATAGGTTCTTTAGTTATTTTGGTTACAAGCTTACTGCATGTGACTTCCGAGCTTATTCTGAATTAAAAAGTAAAAAAATAAGCTCATAAGACTGAAAATAAGCTACTTAGATACAAAAGAAGAATCCTTCAGAATTACACTTTGGTGGTGTTTGTGATCGCGTATTACACTTATCAACTTGTAATTACATTAAAATTAGATATTACAATATACCTACTCACATGACTATATTCAATGCATACACTTTATATAAAGATGGACTTGAAAACTGTTTGTGGGTCAACCTAGCTAACTCCACCCTCAGTGTTTTGACTAGTACTAAAAAAGGCTCGTTTTAACCAGATAATGTTTTCACCTGTATTATATCTCTCACACACATCCTCAAGATCAATGAACCACAGTTGAAGTATTGGAGGTTACATGAAGAAGTAAACATACACACTGATGCATTACACTAACTATACTCATTGATGCCCTAATGTGTTCATTGATGCACTAAACATAAAAACAGATGCCAAAGTAGTTCCAACAATGCACTAGACATTCAAATGGATGCCCTACTATGACCAACGATGCACTAAACTTACAAATTGATACGCTAAACAGACACACCGATTCCTTAATATGTCTAACAATGCACTAATCATAATCATTGATGCCCTAACCACACTCATCGATGCTCTAGTATGTTCACGGATGCACTAAACATAATTTTCACAATGATACACTAAACATACATATGTTATTTTCATTAAACGCTGATGCACTAATCAAACTAACAAATGCTCTAATCATACTCTATAGATGTCGTAATTTATCACACAATCCTTTAATCATTCACACTTGAAGCACTAGCGTTTTATGAGATGCTCTAATCATAAACATTCGATGCTCTAATCATCCTCATTGATGCTCTAATATGTTATAACATATTATCTCAGGTGCACTAAAATGTTTATACTGATACTCAACAAATGCCTAAGACCTAACAATTCACTAAACTTAATCTCACATCACCACTTACCTGTTGCCATTGATTGGTGACCTAACAATTTACTAAATTTAATCTCACATCACCACTTACCTCTTGCCATTGATTGGTGATGTCATCACAACAAATTCACCATTTCACCAAAACCTAATGATAGCTTCATCCTGATTGCTGAAGTGGCCTCTAATTAGGTCAATCATAAAACTAACTAATTCAAAGACAACAAAACTAACAATCAAAACAAATCAATGAGATGACACATTCAGTAAAGCTAATATTGCTGACGTGGCATCAAGTTAGGTCTAACAAATCAATCAAACGATTAATAAACAAAATTTATACCTTGAAATTGGTCAATAGAACATGTGAATCAAATAAGAACGCAACACTAATACCAGAAGGTATAGTAATTAATTTTAATTCACCAGTGATGGTGGAGTTGATGGTTGCGATATGGAGCGATGAAGATGATGGTGGTGATGTTGAGTGGTGGAGATGGAGATGGTGGCGACGGAAGACGGTGGTAACGAATGGTGGTGACGGTGAGTGTGTGAAACGGGAGTTTCTGTGTGAAAAAGGAGTGTTGATTACTTCTGTTTTTTGTTTTTTTTATTTTCTACCCCTGAAGTTTGAGATGTTTGCAAATTCAACCCTATAACTTTTTTTCTCACTTTTCTATCTTATTACACTTTTCTCTAGAACCGGACTATATATATATATATATATATATATATATACATATATATATATATATATACATATATATATATATATACATATATATATATATACATATATATATATATATACATATATATATATACATATATATATATATATGTATATATATATATATATATGTATATATATATATATGTATATATATATATATATATGTATATATATATATATATGTATATATATATATGTATGTATATATATGTATATGTATATATATATGTATATATATATATATATATATATATATATATATATATATATATATATGTATATATATATATATATATATATATATATATATATATATATGTATATATATATATATATGTATATATATATATATATATATATATATATATATATATATACACACACAGTGGCGGATCTAGGATTTTCATGTAGGGTATGCACTATTGGTGGATATAAGATAACGGCCAAGTTGGATAGTGATCAGTTTAACCGGCTTTTGGGTCGGGTCGGGTCATGTCGAATTCTTTTTTTCTTTTTCTTTTTTTGTCTGCTTTGATTGAACTTTTAATTTTTTTATTTTTTAGCCATTTCACTAGCACTAGATTTTTCGAGATGTAACATAATCTTTGAGGTTGGACAACAATAAAGTCGACTTACGTTTAAAAAATTTTGTTCATTTGAATGATTTTTAGTGTCTTTGCCACCACTAGCTTAGTCTTTTTTTCACTTGTTCTTTTTAGATATACATGATATGAAAAACATATTGCGTATATGAAATGATGCTAACACCATACGGAATTATTTCTAACATTATGAATTGAAAATATGACCAAAATTCCGAATTGCCTTGACGCCATACATTAATTTTGAAAGATGTTATCAAAAAAATAAATAAATAAAAAAATCTGTATAGGAGAATAATAAGTTGGTGTAACTTGATTGAAAATAGTACATTAAGGGCCCGTTTGGTTGGGGTTAATGGGAATGAGGTTATGACTTTGAAAGTCATTAAAGGTGTTTGTTTTGTGGGTCCAGTAATAAAATAAGTATATCATAGTCATAGATTCATTACACACCAATTTGGTGTCTATGAAATCCATTCCCGTGAGCCCTTCTTTTTTCCACTACAAAACTCAAATATCTATACACTTTGTTCATACCACATTTTGTCATCCAAACATAAACAATCGTAATGATACACTTTTTCATATCCATTGTCATTCTACCTCATACCAAATCCGATTCCCATTGTCATTCCTAGCAACAAACCAAACGGGCCCTAAATACTTTTGGGGTAATGCACAGTGCATAAAATTGTATTGGAAATTGGGTTTTTGATGTCTCTTGACTTTTCAATCAAGTTTAATTTTCATATCGCTTAAAAGTAAGTTTTATTCAATACTCTTTCTTCATCCTATATCTCATAGTCGCTCATAACCTGCTGCTTCTTTATCTTCTTCAAGATTCACAGTCGTCAATCATTATTTTTTTCCAAGGCGGGTATGCACCCTCATTTTTTACTCTTTCTACTGGGTATGCACCTTAGCAAACTTGCTTATGAAAACACCTAAGTTTTACTTTTTTAACACTGCACGTTAGCTAAGCAGGGTATGCACTTTGATAAGGTTTTAAAAGGTACCTTTTTGAGGGGTCATTTAAGCCCTTATTCGATCACTTTTGTATCCGTTATTGCTTAATATCGTTCCTTTTCACTTTTTAGGTCTCTTGAAGGCAAAATGCTGGAATGATGCTTATTTGGACAAAAAGGCGCGAATATACGAAGAAAATGGCCAAAGTCAGAATCGAGACACTCAAAGCTGCTGAAACATAAGGCGACGGCGTCACTGCATATCTGCGACGCCGTCGGGAAGGAATTTTGCGACGGGTCAGAAGCGAAATTGCATGTTTTCAAGGGACGACGTCAGGTTCTAAAGGAGTAGGCCGTCGTTACTCAGACGGCCTAGATGCAGCCAAGACGGCGTCAGAGCTGAAGGGGACGGCGTCACAGTCATAAGGTGACGCCGTCGCAAGGTTTACGTGGCCAAGACGAAACCCTAATGACGGCGACACGACGGCGTCACGAAACATAAGGTGACGCCGTCGCAGATGTAATCTTATATATAGAATCCGAATTTTTCAGTTTTGTGGGTAGTCTTTTGGAGTAAAAACCTAAAACCGAACCAAGGCTTTCTTGTGCAGTATTTTAGGGTTCTAAACCCTATTATACATCAAGATAAGTATTTACTTCATTAATTTAATTATGTCTTTGATTATTTGTGTGTATGCTTGCATGTTCTCCATGTCCGGCTAATTTATTTGTGTGTTTGCTTAGGGAATATGAAACTTAATTATTGAATATTGATTGGTTGATACTTATCTTAGTTGACTAATGATCTAGAGTGCGCTAGATTATTCGTTGTGTACTTAATGCTTGACTTTTCTTTGTGAACTTTAGAATATAATTATCTAGGTAATTGTAGGATAAAGTATTCAAGGACAACCGTAGAGTAGGCGTCTATAAATCACTAGAGGATTTGTAAACAAGACCCTTTGGTAATTTCAAAGAGTTAGGGAAATAAGCACGCCCTATAGCCTTAGAATCACAACGCAACTAGGAATAAGGACGTGACAAATCAACCATCAATAGGAGATAATTAAGGAGTAGTAAAACCTAAGTAAACACATCTTTAAACTATCATACGAGTACAAATCAATTAGACATAGACTATCACAACCTTAGCTTAGATAATTAGATAATAGTAGAGTAATCGGTAGCAATACCAACCCCCCAAATCCAATACCCGAGATTCGTACCTTTTCAATTTCTAAAAAAATATAAAAAGATAAAAAATAATCTTCCTCAACCTCAACCTTAGCGTAGTAACTTCTCACTAGCATTCCTATTCCCCTAGAGAACGATATCAATACCCGTGGCTTACCCTAATTACTACACTACAACGATTAGGTTCACTGCCTAGGGTGTTATAAAACTTGCTCGAAGAAAAGGAAGTTTCCTTGACCCCGAACGACGCGTGTAGCGTTATCAAGTTTTTGGCGCCGCTGCCGGGGAATAGAATAGCTAGTTAGTAGTCCACCTCGTTTAGGTTCTTTGCTTGATTCCTATCAAGTAAATTTTTCTCATTTTTTAGCTTTCTCTTAGTCTATCTCCCTTCTTCGTGACCTTTGTTCGTAACCATTTTCATTAACTATTCCGTTAGCCGTTATGGAGAACGCGAATCTGCCAAAACTGTTACCCAATCAACGAAATCCACTACATAATCTACCCTTTCCACTCCAAAATGAGATCTTGAGGTTCCAGCAATATCATGATGAATCCTTTCCTGAGGCGTGGACTCGAATTAAATATTTATTACAAAAGGTCCTTTATCATGGTATTGATTTACTGTTTCCACTACAATTCTTTTACACTCGTATCGCCCACGAAACCCAAAGGAGACTTGACTATGTAACGGATGGGGATATTTGGGGACGTGGTGTTCGAAATGCATGGGAAACCTTTGAGATTCACGCCCAATTTAGAAGTGGAACATGGGACCCAAAAAACGAATATTTAGACCTATTTTCAATTTGGAAACTTCGGTCGGAAAGGTTGTTTAGGAAGAAGATGATTAGAGTTGAGGTACCAAGGTGCATGTCATGGTTAGGCGCTACCATAGTACAAAATGAATACATAGGTGATCTTGATAAGATGGAGGATAGAGTAGAAAATCCAATCCCATCGGATAACCCACAAGTCCTACCATCACTTGAGGAACACACATCGCCTATAACTTACCCGGAAGAAGTAGAAGAGACTATAGGAGCCCCGATTGATAGAGAACCTTTGGACCAAACGCCACTAGAGAATGTAGGTTTAGATGATTGTTGTCATGACCTCTCTCTTAGTCCTAGGGAAGTTCCTAATTTTGATGAACCGGAGCCTCAACCAAAAACCTTACCCAATGTTCTGTCTTTAGATGTGAATCTTGGAATTGAATTAGGCCCCAATCCACCCATCAAAATAGATAGTCCGGGTAGTTGCTTGATAAAGGTGGTAGATTCTAGGCCATGTAGAGTGGAAGCCGATATAGGAGTAACCCATGACTTTACACACTTATATCACCCATTCATGGTTGATAACAAGAAACACTATGGGTTTAAACCGGGTTTATTAGGTCAAGATGGGTCCTTAACCATGAATCTTTTGAAGTTGGTACAAAAATGATCCATTCTTAGGAGAGAGATTTGATTCTCTTGCTACACCAATAGACTTAGGTAAGGTTATAATGAATAGAGCACACTTCTTTGAGCATATAAATCACCCATCATCCTCTCCTCACGTAGCAAATTTCCACCCTAAGGGTGTGTATTGCTACTATCACCCGCACTTGAACTTAAGTGTAGGGAAAACTTCCCCTTTATCTGTTAAATAAGGGTAGAGTCAGGCTCGTGACTCGAACAAAAACAAGCGCTTCTTGGGAGGCAACCCATGTGTATTTGTTTTTATTTTTATTTGAGTGTCATATATCTTTTATTAATTGTTTATCCTCATGTTTGAATTTGTAAAAATGCTTTATTTTGTTTTTAACCTCGTCTTAATTACATATAAAGGTATTTTACATAAAGGATAAGTGTAGGGAGGATTACACACGTTTTCATAAGAAACGTAAACATGAGAATAACAATTAACTAAAAGATATATATGTTTGTTTGTTCGAGTCAAATGCTTGTATCGAGTCATAATGGATGTTTCTGCAGAAATGTTTCCAGATTCTAAAGATGTAAATTTTCCAGAATTTTTTCTAGAAAATCGCAGACCAGTTTTTGTCAGGATAACCTGACGGCGTCAGGATTGAAACCTGACGGCGTCAGGAAGGAATAAAAACATCAGCTTACTTTTTCTCGTTTTCTGAGCTACTTGTAAAATTTTGGAATTTTCCAGATCTTAACTTTCAAAACAAATTCTGTAAACATCCATTCCACAAGCATTATATCCTAGTTTAAATCGAGTCTTATGTATATTATTACCGCCGATTTTACGCGAAGGTTTCGTTTGTTTTCTTCTAGTGTGCAGGTTTAGTTTGTCAAGAAGAAGTTACACAAGTTTGGAAGGAGCCTTTCACGCAAAAACTCTTCTTGGAAAAGATTTAACCACCACTTTTTACGGATCCTACCGAACTAATCAAGGGAGTATTAGTTCCTTTCATTTTTAATTACCTTCTATTATCATAACTTTGATACTTTCGGGGAACATTGGGGACAATGTTCAGTTTAAGTGTAGGGAGGGAAAATAAACGGGAACTTTGAAACTATGCTTATCCTTGACTGTTTGCTTTGTCCAAGTGTATTTATGTAATAAACCATGAGAAAATGTAGGTTAGGGTAATTTTAGCCAAATTTAAAATTTTTTCATGACGTATAGGAGTGGGCCATTAGTCTTAACAAAAGCGTCTCATGGATAGGAAGTTGCATGATTAGCACAAAAACCCTTTACCACCTAAATTCCACCCAAAATGTGAGGATCGCCCTTAGATTAGTAGGAATTAAAGCATTCATCTTTAATGCTTAGAGTGTGAACCGGTAGTATATTAGATTCTAGAACTTGTTTTGTGATGCATTCCGAGATCGCTAGTGAGCTTGTGTAGTTAGGAATAACTAAATGATAAGAGGCATTAGGATAAACCCTTGTTTAATACCTGTAATATAATTACTTCTTCCATATCGGTTGAGTAATTCCCCCACACCCTTTGCGTTGTACTCATCTTTAGTACACGATACCCCTAGTTAACCCCTCAGAGCCTATCCTTTTCGCGGTTCTCGTGATGTTTCGGTTTTTCCGGAATATCAATGAAGAGCATTGTTTACACCCCACCCCCTAATATACACCCAAATCGCCTTAGCCTACCTTTATTGCACTCACTTTTAGTGCAAATTTATGTTATCACCCAAAACCCTTAGTTCAATTATCTGGTTGCTTGCATGAGTTGCTAAGTCGAGTCATATCCTTTGTATACAGTTTTGGGATGATTGGGATTCATGGGAAAAGTTAAAGTTTATGAAATATAGGGAAGAGAACGTTAAACTCAAATTCCCTTTGTTTGCATAATAATGTACTCCAAGTGTTTTGATCTTTTCAATTCGGGTCAAATTAGTGTTAGAGTAATAAAAACTCAAGTGTAGGGATGTGTCTATAAATCCCTATCATTTTGATGTACCGTAGAGGATGGTAGAGTAAAAGTGTATGCAAAAAAAAAAAAAAAAAAAAAAAAAAAAATTAATTAATTTCGAAAAAAAAAAAAAAAAAACCATACGGGCTACCATCCTACATTTATCTTTTAAATTATGTTTGTTTATTTTCGTTGCCTAGAGTTTTAGAGTGTCGAGTCTTGGCTTAGCAACGCCATTCTTCGTATACTTGCAACATAGAGATTTTTGACTATCCACCACTAAATAGCCTATCCCACCAAACCCTTCATTTCCCTACCGTAAGCCTAACATTACAACCCTTTAAAAGACCTCTTTGATAGTCTTTCCTAGGTGCTTACGCCAAAGCGACGGAGGTTTGATCTATTCTCAAGCCTATGGTAATCTATGTACTAGGACCGGTTAATGAGTGTTTATCTTCCATTTCCGATTTGTTATATTTCATATATACACCCGAGAGAGATGTGAGTATCCAAACACCCCATGTGAGGTGCTAGTATGTAATTTCCGTGCTTGTTATGACTTTTGCGGGGCTTATATGTGTTGTGGACCGTTTTGAATGGATGCTTCATGACCCCTAACTTATAAATTAATTGGCTAAAAGCACATTTGCTTGAGGACAAGCAAATACCAAGTGTAGGGATATTTGATAAGGTTTTAAAAGGTACCTTTTTGAGGGGTCATTTAAGCCCTTATTCGATCACTTTTGTATCCGTTATTGCTTAATATCGTTCCTTTTCACTTTTTAGGTCTCTTGAAGGCAAAATGCTGGAATGATGCTTATTTGGACGAAAAGGCGCGAATATACGAAGAAAATGGCCAAAGTCAGAATCGAGACACTCAAAGCTGCTGAAACATAAGGCGACGGCATCACTGCATATCTGCGACGCCGTCGGGAAGGAATTTTGCGACGGGTCAGAAGCGAAATTGCATGTTTTCAAGGGACGACGTCAGGTTCTAAAGGAGTAGGCCGTCGTTACTCAGACGGCCTAGATGCAGCCAAGACGGCGTCAGAGCTGAAGGGGACGGCGTCACAGTCATAAGGTGACGCCGTCGCAAGGTTTACGTGGCCAAGACGAAACCCTAATGACGGCGACACGGCGGCGTCACGAAACATAAGGTGACGCCGTCGCAGATGTAATCTTATATATAGAATCCGAATTTTTCAGTTTTGTGGGTAGTCTTTTGGAGTAAAAACCTAAAACCGAACCAAGGCTTTCTTGTGCAGTATTTTAGGGTTCTAAACCCTATTATACATCAAGATAAGTATTTACTTCATTAATTTAATTATGTCTTTGATTATTTGTGTGTATGCTTGCATGTTCTCCATGTCCGGCTAATTTATTTGTGTGTTTGCTTAGGGAATATGAAACTCAATTATTGAATATTGATTGGTTGATACTTATCTTAGTTGACTAATGATCTAGAGTGCGCTAGATTATTCGTTGTGTACTTAATGCTTGACTTTTCTTTGTGAACTTTAGAATATAATTATCTAGGTAATTGTAGGATAAAGTATTCAAGGACAACCGTAGAGTAGGCATCTATAAATCACTAGAGGATTTGTAAACAAGACCCTTTGGTAATTTCAAAGAGTTAGGGAAATAAGCACGCCCTATAGCCTTAGAATCACAACGCAACTAGGAATAAGGACGTGACAAATCAACCATCAATAGGAGATAATTAAGGAGTAGTAAAACCTAAGTAAACACATCTTTAAACTATCATACGAGTACAAATCAATTAGACATAGACTATCACAACCTTAGCTTAGATAATTAGATAATAGTAGAGTAATCGGTAGCAATACCAACCCCCCAAATCCAATACCCGAGATTCGTACCTTTTCAATTTCTAAAAAAATATAAAAAGATAAAAAATAATCTTCCTCAACCTCAACCTTAGCGTAGTAACTTCTCACTAGCATTCCTATTCCCCTAGAGAACGATATCAATACCCGTGGCTTACCCTAATTACTACACTACAACGATTAGGTTCACTGCCTAGGGTGTTATAAAACTTGCTCGAAGAAAAGGAAGTTTCCTTGACCCCGAACGACGCGTGTAGCGTTATCACACTTGCATACCCTAGGTGAAGCGTAGATCCGCCCCTGTATATACATCTATATAACATTAACGAAACGACGATAATATAAATAAGAGAATAAGTAATTATGATAAAATATTATCATCCATAAACTTTTGAAGAAACTTCATATTGTCTCACTTAACATTTAGTCACCAATAAAACTTTAATGAAACAAATAGTAAACTCACATACATATACATATATATACTGAAAACTTGACATATCAACTCAGGTTACGTGTCGGAGACGTTTATCAACTTTAAGGTACTCTTTGGATGCGTTTATCCCTAACTCTTTGAAACTACCAAAGGGTCTCGTCTACAAAATCTCTAGGATTTATAAACTCTAACTCTAAGGTACTCTTTGGATGGTTTAGCCTACAACTACTCTAGGTGTTATATTCTAAGGTTCGCAAAGATTAATCAAGCATTAACTACACAACGAATGACCTATCGCATTACTAGATCATTAAAAATTAAGATAAGAGACAACCAATCAATATTCAATAGTTAAGTTTCATATTCCCTAAGAAAACACACAAGTAAATTAGCCGGACATGGAGAACATGCAAGCATACACACAAATAATTGAAGACATAATTGAATTAATGAAGTAAAACACTTATTTTGATGTAAGATAGGGTTTAGAACCCTAAAATACTGTACAAGACAGCCTTGGTTCGATTTAGGTTTTTACTCCAAAAGACTACACACTGAATAATGAAAAATTCGGATTCTATATATAAGATTACATTCGCGACGGCGTCACCTTATGATTTGTGACGCCGTCGGGTCGCCGTCATTAGGGTTTCGTCTTGGCCACGTTAGTCTTGTGACGGCGTCACCTTGTGCTTGTGACGCCGTCCTCTTCAGCTTCTGACGCCGTCTGGATCAAATCTAGGTCGTCTGAGTTGCGACGGCCTACTCTTTTAAAGCCTGACACCGTCACTTGTAAATAAGCAATTTGGCTACTGAGCCGTCACAAAAGTGATGCGACGGCGTCGCAGTTAACACCTGACGCCGTCCCCTTGTATTTCAGCAGCTTGAGTGTCTCGATTCTTGACTTTGGCCATTTTCTTAATATATTCGCGCCTTTTCGTCCGAATAAGTGTCATTCCAGCAATTTGCCTTCAAGAGACCTAAAAAGTGAAAAGGAACGATATTAAGTAATAACGGATACAAAAGTGATCAAATAAGGGCTTAAAAGACCCCTCAAAATGGTACATTTTAAAACCTTATCACCTTACTAACCTCAATGAGACACATCACTATGTTCCCTAAGCTTACATACAATGATATGTGTAGAAATATTAACCAAGAGACTTGTTTAAACCATGGATAACCACATCACCATGTCTAGCTACTTGCATACAAAGAAGGATGTGTTTACACCTTAAGATATACACATCAACATGTCTAATTCTTGCCAACAAAGCCATGACTTGTAAGAATATTAACCATAGAAACCTTAGAATCTCTAAATCAACCCCATTCCATCTTTTTCTTAATCATCCATTCGAAACACACAACCACTCACACTCTCACATACATTCTGATTTCAAGTCCCCAAGGTGAAGTCTAAGAAGGAGGAAGGAAGCTTGGTTCAAGAGCTAAAAGCTTTGGTTAGCCAAAATCCAAGTTTGAAGACCCTTTGGTCACTTTCTTTCATAATCGAATCCCAAGTTTGTAAGTCCATTAAAATCATTCAATATCGTTATCACCTTTAATATAAATTGAATACTGTTAATAAGGATTTTATAAGGAAAACATAGCAATTTGAATCACCTAAAACGAGTACACGAGTCAAAAGATACGGTCTAACGAAGTTCACAAAAATCTGTCGAAACCTTCTGTGGACAGAAGAGTCGGGCACGCGAAACGAGGCACTTCTGGTCCGTTTCTTGAAAACGTTAAAACACGAAAGTTGTCCGGAACGACGTTTTCTTCAAAAACTCAAGGGCACGGGTCCAAAAAACGCATAAAGAAGTCATAATTTAATAAAAATCCCAACAATTGTTATATATATGTTACATAAACAGCCAGCACCCCCTACTTGCGCCCCATTTATTTACATCATGTTAAAGGTATTAGGGTCAAACAAAGTACCGTTTTAAACACCACCTAGGACACTCTAAAACGCCCCCATAACTTGGTTGAAAAGCCTAGTTTTCATGCATACAAACGGCACTTCATTAGGGCCATAAGTCCTAAACACCAAAAGTCCCTTACACCAGGTATATGGGAAAAACTCGGGATTTTTGATAAATTTGATTATGAACTATCTTAGAAACATTATAAATGAGTAAAACAACATTTCACAAGGTTGCATGCAAAAGATATAAAGTTTTATGGTTTAAACACGAGAATTTCAATTTGGCAAGATTAGCCTAAGTAGCTCTTTTCTATCATTAATATCTTGCTAATTAAAGGGTTGCAAAGTATGAGATTTACACCGTTTTAAAGGGCTCGTTGCAAGGATTTTAACGGCCCAATAATGTCTTTAAAAGCACTTATAGTCTCTTTTATAATCAGCCACAAAGAAGGCGACTCGCGGAAATTTTCATGAAAAGGCCTTGCGTGCACTTTTCAAAAATTGAGTCATAGGAGTTATAGAATGTTGGATAATGACTTAAAAAGAGTTAATAAACATATTACAATGTCCCTAGGTGACACCGTAAAAGTTAACAAGTCAAAAATGAAATTTTCTTAAAACGCGTCGGGGCCAAGTGGCCATGTTCATGGACTTGTATATCTCTAACCAAAGATGACTAAGATATGAGACCTATACCATTTAAAAGAGCTTACAGCAAAGTGTTTAAAGGGTCAAATGCGTTGTAAAAACACTAGCTTTCCTCGTGTAAAATATGTTCCCATTTGGCTCTGTTATCGCCCAAAACCAACAAAAGGCACCTAACCCCCCTACTTTAGAAAATCATTGCGACCAAACCGTAAGAGCTTAAGACCTCTAGTTTGAACCATTAGAAAGACTACTGGACAAACTCTTGAAGGAATCAAGAACGTAGTAAAAACCTTTTAAGACCTCGCTTTTATTTACCCGCACTTTTGTCAATTTAGGCCCAAAACAAGTGATTTTTTCTTATAAAATTTCAAGTGTAAAAATTGTAAATTTCGAAAAATAAAGTTTTTCTTGGACTAAAAAAGTAATTTCTTCAAAGTTAATTATACAAGGGCTGATTTTGTCAATAACCCATAGTTGAGGCTATAAAGTGTCATTTTAAAAACTATAAGGGTAAAAAGTGTAATATGCTATATTATTACGGTAATATAGTTATAACACTTTAAATGACTCGGGATTAAACATATATACATGTAATAATTTTATATCAAGAACGGATTTATATAAAATGTGCATATATATATATATATATATATATATATATATATATATATATATATATATATATATATATATATATATATATATATATATATATATATATATATATATATATATATATATATATATATATATATATATATATATAGGGAATATATTAGCTACAATTTATTGTAGCTAATTGGCTACAAGTTTGTGTTATATAATGTGGGTCCCTGATTCTTTTTGTGGGTCCTGATTCTTTTCTATGGGTCCCAGATTTGATGCTAATGTATTTTTTATGAAGGATTGTGGCCAATTGGCTACAAAAATTGTAGCCAAGATATATATATATATATATATATATATATATATATATATATATATATATATATATATATATATATATATATATATATATATATATATATATATATATATATATATATATATATATATATATATATACACATCTATATAGCATTAACGAAACGACGATAATATAAATAAGAGAATAAGTAATTATGATAAAATATTATCATCCATAAACTTTTGAAGAAACTTCATATTGTCTCACTTAACATTCAGTCACCAATAAAACTTTAATGAAACAAATAGTAAACTCACATACATATACATATATATACTGAAAACTTGACATATCAACTCAGGTTACGTGTCGGAGACGTTTATCAACTTTACTTAATTTGTTTTCCATCCAGACTACTGTAACATTGAGGTGAGTCATAGCCCCTCTTTTCCTTATTTTGAACGTTTTGGGGGAGATACATGCTCAAATATTGCTTTATATTTTTACATTTATTTTAAACTCTTACGAATTACTGTAAGTTCGTAGCCCCATTTTCTATCATTTATCAGTTTTGTAAACTTTTTTGGGGGAGATACATGCTCAACTACTTTCTTTTACGATCACAAATACTCTAAACTTTTTCATATTACTGTGAGTTCATGGCCCCTACCTTTACTTGTTTTTAAACTGTTTTGGGGGAGATACATGCTCAATTACCTATTTTTACTTTCACAAGTACTCTAAAGCTTTTACATACTACTATGAGTTCATAATCAGACTGTATACGCTTTGCTACAAACCTGAACACAAGTATCATACTGTATGCTATCCTGATTGATATTGCCTAAGTACCTACTGTTGCCACTAAAAGTCCCTCATATCATGAACCATTAATCACTTGCGAGTGAACGCGAATATAGTGAATAGATCTATTGGCAGTTGACGCCCCATTTGTGTTAGCCGGATAGGTAACCAAATGCACTTTATTTGAGAATACTAGGAGGATGGCAATCTCCTACCAGAAGGCATTGTTGCTCACATCATTATTATGATGTTTGTAACTTACGTCATTAATATGACGCGTTCGTGTTAAGGTTTGCGTTCATGAGACTTAAGGCAATATATACTATGTTGCAATGATACAAATGTTGCAACTACTGAATTTATGGGTACAACAACGTGCCAAACCTTGAAACTTGTGTTCAACTGATTACTAAAAAAATAAACTATGGGTGTATAACAGCGTAGCCCACTACTTATTTTATCGATATCTGTATTTATTATGATTATCACTCAAACTCGAAACTATTGAACTCAACTGTTTTATCTATAAACTCTATGAACTCATCAACCTTTGTGTTGACACTTTTTAGCATGTTTATCTCAGGTCCGTAATGAATGAGGATGGCACGGAAGGGCACGGATACTCAAGAAGGCTATAATATATTTTATCATTCGAAAACTTATTATATAAACTACGAAATTTATGGGTAAACTCTGATATTTATATAAATCGAATGATAAATCTTTTAAAACGACAAATTAAAGTTCGTTTTCTATTATTATAACTATTGAGCCATGAAGTAACACCCAGCCTGAATTCCGCTGCGTATCACGAAATTGGGGGTGTTACATCAACATCTTGTTTTGAGACAATAACATCTTGTTTCTTGTTTCAAGCTGGTCAATCTTATTATCTTTAGCAACGCAGTTTGAACACTGCGTTGAAGAAGAGGCTTGACTAAAGTACTTGTTTTGAAAAGCATCATTCCACATAAAGTATCCACACCTATAGTCATCTGTTCCTGCCTGTTACATGTTAAGAAAATTATTAGAAACGTATTCTTAACAAACAAATTATTTACATATTTACAATATTAAGCAAACGTATAATTATTTACCACTGAATAAGGACATGCATAATACGGTTTTCCATTATTAGATTATGTACATGATGTCCTTTCTATAATTAATCCTCTCCGATGGCGACACAAAAATGATTGTTTTGTTTCACCTGGCCAAAGAATTTCATAATAATTTACAACATAAATCAGTAATGTTATTATTAATTTAAATAAACTTTCAGTCATTTATTATGTTTTGTCGGTGTCATAATACAAAAAGTTATTTACAACATAAATAAGTAATCATTCACTATGTTTTGTCGGTATAATTATATACAACATAAATCAGTAACTTATTTACTATGTTTGTCTTTGTCTAATCTCAGTATACATCAGTAGTCGATCAGAATATAAAGTTGCCCATTCGGCTGCATTGTCAAGTCTGTACGCCCTCTATTGTAGGTGAATATCCGAAAATGGTGAATTTCCATCTATCGTCAGATAAATGAAGTGAGCACAGTCGTCTTCCCCCACACGGGCAATCACAAGGGGGTCAATTCCTTGTGATAAATCTGGATCGGAAAAGAGTGGAAAACACGTATAACTTTGTCGGTTGGATATGAATACAACATTTATATTAATATGCCATCGACAAAGTAATTTGTTTGCGTTCGGGAATTCTTTTCTGCATGCCCCAACCAACGCTAAATCTTTGTCAGTGATGATAACACGAGGGTAATAATTTTCGTCTATCACCTTCTTCACACATTGCAATACCCATTGAAAATTAGGCCCTTTTTTCTTGGTTTAAAAAGCTAAAAGCCATTGAAAATGTTTTATTTGTTGAAGTTACTCTGGTAATTTCCATAAATGGCAATTTAAACAACGTGGTATTGTATGTGGAGTCCATTAGCATGATTTCAGGGAATATACACCATATAGCATACGACGTGGGGTGAACAAAAAACAGTTCCTCAAGCTCATTATGCTCATTTACCCTCTCGTAATATGTATACCCTGAATGCATCAAATGCGAGTAAAGGACTTGGATTGGAGTTCTATAACCTGTGATGGCTCCCCGGATCTTAGCTTGTGCGTTATATATAGTTCTTAGGCTAGACACGTTATCCGGATTACGCTCCTTTATTGACGAAAGTATACGACGTGGTTGTACATTATACTCTATCAATTGTTTCACCAAACCGAACTCATCATCGTTTAATCGCATTGCATATGAGAAATGATATGTGTCTAAATACACATATATTTGTATTATATAAACCCACAAAAACAACCAAAAACACACAAATGACTCTCAAAATGATACAAATTCATAAAAATGTGTTTTTATGTGATTCAGGTACAAAAGATTGAAAAACAAGTGAAAATTAATAAATTTCACAACAATTGTCATTTTCAGTCCCTGAAGTTACACAAAATGTCAAATCTAGTCCCTAAATGTTTTAAATGAATGAAAAGTCAACTTAAGTCCTTGGGAAATCAAAAATGTTCACAAAACATCCCTGGATAAAAGTTTACACAAAATGGCAATTTTTACCCCTCAAGTTACAAAATTGGCAAAAATGGTCCCTGGGTATTCAAAACTTGGAATTTTACAAATAATACCCTTGTACTATGCATGATTGAAAATTTGGAACATTTTGATAAACTTTTGGGAAATTTCACTTTTAGTCCCTAAAAATCCAAAAATTACAATTAAGGTCCTTTTAAGTTTAAAATGAAATTTTATGCAAAAAGGGTCCTTGTTCTATAAATGTTTGTCATGTTTGGTCCTTGTGATGAGTTTGGAGAGTTGATAAGATTGGTCCTTCAAGATTGGTCCTTCAAGATTGGTAAAATTGCACCTTTGATCCTTGTTATCTACTTATACCAAACGGATCCTTTAATACCAAATCCACTAACCAAATCCAGCTAGGCCCAAATCCAACTCAAACCATTGACCCGACCCCAATATATTAACCCAACCTCGGTCAAAGAAAGTCAAACCAGAGAATAAGCGCGCCCAATACCACTTCCACTGTAGCATTGCCTCTCCCAATCCTGAAACATCAAAACCAGTCATGGTTTTGCCATTTTTTCTTCAACCCCTCCCATACTATGTTCCCTCCTCCTCCACTAACAACAAAAACTTTAATTGACTCAACCAAATCCTCATTAAAGCCCAAACCTGCTTTGAAGATATTTGGCGCCAAAATCACAAGTGTATGGTTATGATGAGTTAGAGCAATCCAAGGGCTGGAAGATGGTGGGATCAAATCAGAGTACTAGTGGAAGCAGTTTGGGGTATAAAAGGAAGAGGAAAGAGAGATGAAGTCACTTTTGGACTAGCCATTAGTCACGTAGTTGTAGTTTTTTATTGCTTTCCTAGTTAAAATGTCTTTTAATCTTGTATTTTATCTTAAATTAGTGTAATGAAATGTTCTTTCCATTTTAATGTCAAGTTAATTTCAGTTTCATGATTTTGCTAAATTTCCTTTAATTTTCCATGTTCTTCAATTTCTAGTTAACTAGTTGTTTTGTGGATTCTTTAAGCTCCATAAGCTCTTGACAAAAGCTCATTCAGTTTTTAGATTCATATAAACAAGTTTAGTCTTTAAATTCAGAAAATCATAAAAAATCAAGAAAATCAATGAAAAATCAAAAATTGTGAGTTGAGAAGGAAGAAGGTGAAGCAGGGGTGAAATTTGATTGTAAGGGATATTAGGAGCTTAATGGGAAGCTATTGGGTGTAACCTTGTCCTTTGAATCTTGATTCTCAGTTTGAGCCATCTTGTAAGCCAATTTCTCAATTTTTGCTTATTACTGTTTTACTGTTTTGTTTGCTTTGATTTTTATGTTTTCTTGTTTCTATGTTGTTAGTTTATGAAATTATAGCTTTAAATTAGGTGTTTATGTTTTGAAACTCATTATGGCTTGGAATCACATTGTAACTGCCAATATGCTTGATTTTGGAATCCTAGACCTATGCTTTTGTGACTATTAGTTTAGGCTGAAAAAGGTTTGGTTTGACACACTAAAACCTCTGGATTTGATAAATCATGTTTACACAGTTGGTTGTTATGAAAAGTCTAATGTAATCTCATTTAAAGGACTGTTTGGTTCTGTTGATACTTGAGCAGTCCAATGCTTGTCTGTTGTTACTTATCATTGTTATGTGTTATATTAGTACCTAAGAGCCCAATGTAGTCATTAAATACTGTCTTTATTTTATAAATAGTCAAAATTGTTTTTAATCTTCATTAGACAGTCACTGTTAAGATATAAGATGCAAATTTTCATCACAGTGACTCATAAGTTGTTTATATAGCTTAACTTAGTTTCAATATAGCTTAATTTAACATAGTTAATCAGTAGTTTAAGTTTTAAATTCATTTTGGTCAACTTAGTTAGTTTTATCAAAAAGTCAATTTTCAAATAAGTCGCTTTTGAATAAACTTAGTAATTTTATTGTGTCTTTGTTATTTAATTTCAAGATCTGTGCTTTTGGTATGTTTTAGATGTGTTGCTAATCTAGCTTATTATATTTTTGTTTATCTTAGAATGTCATGTTTTAGTGCTTAATTTTTAGCTTATTTGTGCCTAGTTATGCCCTGCACCACAGGTTTAGGTGTCAAGTTCATGAGCTTGCAGAAGCTTCATGACTTGACCCTAGCTTATGTACTTGGTTTCTTTATGTTGCCTGTGTGGCCTATTTGTTGTAAGTCTGTTTACTTTTCAATTTTTAGCTTATTCAGATAGCTTAATTTGACTCCTTATTTTGTCCCATTTACTCCTTCCACTGAAGCAAACAGTGGAAGTGGAGTTGGTTTCCATAGCTCATGGAAAGTTCCCCACCAAGCTTGAGCTTGTGAATTTTGGCTTCTTATTAAGCTATCTATTCATACTCAATGTCTTAGTGCTGGTTGAGCTCTCATGAGCTTATGTAACTAGTCTTTAGAGCTTGATGTTTGCCCATTCACAACAATGGACTGCTTATGCAGTCCATTTACACCATTTCCTTCAAGCTCTCATAAGCTCATTAGTGATCACTGGCCTGTGTGGTCTGGCTTTTTAGGAAGCCTAGCAAGCCAACTTTTTGATCATGTGCTTATATCCAAGCTTGTGGCTCTTTCACTAGGGCTGCAACATGTATTTGTTTTTTTGGAAAGCCAACCAGCTCAGCTTGCTACCCCAATGCCTATTTTGCCTTTTTAAGCTTAAACTCTTAGCTTGATTTGTCATTCAAAAGGTATGCATGTCTGTTTGGTACTGCAGTGTATTGGATAAGCTTATTAGCTTATTGCTAGCTTATAGGTGAATGCTAGTGCACCAGCTTGTTCATATTTGCAAATATTAATTGTATACATATTATGTTTCTTTCACTTATCTGTGTGGAGCTTATTACAGGCTCTTTGAAGCCTCAATTCCATCCAAGTCAAGCTTGTAGCTTGACTGTCTAAACCATAAGCTCACATATATTCTGTCCAATTTTCTTGTTCATACTTATTTATTGGACTTTTATTCACCTCCTTTTAGCTTTTGTTTCCTCTGTATAGCTTATTTTCAGCTTATATTGAGTTTGAGCTCCAACAGTCAAGCCAAAAGCTTAACTGTTGGGGTCATTGATAAGGTTTTAAAAGGTACCTTTTTAAGGGGTCATTTAAGCCCTTATTCGATCACTTCTGTATCCGTTATTGCTTAATATCGTTCCTTTTCACTTTTTAGGTCTCTTGAAGGCAAAATGCTAGAATGATGCTTATTTGGACGAAAAGGCGCGAATATACGAAGAAAATGGCCAAAGTCAGAATCGAGACACTCAAAGCTGATGAAACATAAGGCGACGGCGTCACTGCATATCTGCGACGCCGTCGGGAAGGAATTTTGCGACGGGTCAGAAGCGAAATTGCATGTTTTCAAGGGACGACATCAGGTTCTAAAGGAGTAGGCCGTCGTTACTCAGACGGCCTAGATGCAGCCAAGACGGCGTCAGAGCTGAAGGGGACGGCGTCACAGTAATAAGGTGACGCCGTCGCAAGGTTTACGTGGCCAATACGAAACCCTAATGACGGCGACACGACGGCGTCACGAAACATAAGGTGACGCCGTCGCAGATGTAATCTTATATATAGAATCCGAATTTTTCAGTTTTTGTGAGTAGTCTTTTGGAGTAAAAACCTAAAACCGAACCAAGGCTTTCTTGTGCAGTATTTTAGGGTTCTAAACCCTATTATACATCAAGATAAGTATTTACTTCATTAATTTAATTATGTCTTTGATTATTTGTGTGTATGCTTGCATGTTCTCCATGTCCGGCTAATTTATTTGTGTGTTTGCTTAGGGAATATGAAACTTAATTATTGAATATTGATTGGTTGATACTTATCTTAGTTGACTAATGATCTAGAGTGCGCTAGATTATTCGTTGTGTACTTAATGCTTGACTTTTCTTTGTGAACTTTAGAATATAATTATCTAGGTAATTGTAGGATAAAGTATTCAAGGACAACCGTAGAGTAGGCGTCTATAAATCACTAGAGGATTTGTAAACAAGACCCTTTGGTAATTTCAAAGAGTTAGGGAAACAAGCACGCCCTATAGCCTTAGAATCACAACGCAACTAGGAATAAGGACGTGACAAATCAACCATCAATAGGAGATAATTAAGGAGTAGTAAAACCTAAGTAAACACATCTTTAAACTATCATACGAGTACACATCAATTAGACATAGACTATCACAACCTTAGCTTAGATAATTAGATAATAGTAGAGTAATCGGTAGCAATACCAACCCCCCAAATCCAATACCCGAGATTCGTACCTTTTCATTTTCTAAAAAAACATAAAAAGATAAAAAAATAATCTTCCTCGACCTCAACCTTAGCATAGTAACTTCTCACTAGCATTCCTATTCCCCTAGAGAACGATATCAATACCCGTGGCTTACCCTAATTACTACACTACAACGATTAGGTTCACTGCCTAGGGTGTTATAAAACTTGCTCGAAGAAAAGGAAGTTTCCTTGACCCCGAACGACGCGTGTAGCGTTATCAAGTTTTTGGCGCCGCTGCCGGGGAATAGAATAGCTAGTTAGTAGTCCACCTCGTTTAGGTTTCTTTGCTTGATTCCTATCAAGTAAATTTTTCTCATTTTTTAGCTTTCTCTTAGTCTATCCCCCTTCTTCGTGACCTTTGTTCGTAACACCCATCACTTTTCACCATGGAAGGTGACAACCAACCACCACTCATCAACCCACCACCAAACGACCCGCCAAGAGCCCGTACTCTTGGTGAGTACTCGAGACCAAACCACCTAGGTTATAGGAACACCATTGAGCTTCCCGACCAAGCCCAAACTACGGCCCTGCGATCCGACACCATCCGGTTGGTGCAAAACGGATGTGCATTCCATGGACTTCGTTCCGAAGATCCAAATCAGCATCTGAGGGATTTCCTCAAAATTGTCGATTCCATCGACCTTGATACTACTACTCGGGAGACCACGCGCTTGCGTCTCTTCCAATTCTCTCTACGGGACCAAGCTAGTAATTGGCTTGAGCGACTTCCCGCCGGCTCCATCTCAAGTTGGGATGATCTTACTTCTCGCTTCCTTGCTCAATTTTTCCCACCGGGGAGAACCACTAAGCTTAGGAATGACATCTTGATGTTCCAACAACGTCAAGGTGAATCTCTCTACGAAGCATGGACCCGATTCAAGGACTTACTTCATAAAGTCCCTCATCACGGCATTGATCTTTGGCTCCAAGTCCAAATCTTTTATGATCATGTCAACTTTCCCACTAAGCGATCCATTGACCAAGCGGCCGGTGGAAAACTTAGTGATCTCACCGCGGAAGAATCATGGGAAATAATAGAGGACCTTGCCCTCTATGACAACGAAAGTTGGGATGACCCCCGTGAACTTCCCAAAACCGTCAAGGCAATCTCCTTGCCTCCTCCCGACCGTAGGATGATTGAACTTGAAGATCAAGTTAAATTCCTCATGAGTTCCTACAAAAATCCTAAGTCTTCACGACAAGTGAATCAAATCACTCTACCTTGTGAGTTATGCATTGGTCCCCATGACACTCGTGATTGCTTAAGGCTCTCCGAACAAGCTTTTGCGGACTACGCCTCCATACGTACCGACGGAGCGGGAGATAAGTGGTACACTTTCAAACCCGAACAAAACAACTTAGGAAACTCATACAACCCCTCATGGAGAAATCACCCTAATCTTAAGTGGAACCAAAACTCAAGCACACCCCAAAGCTCATCTAGTTCGCCTAACAGATTCAATTCTTCTAATACCGGGAACCCCACTAATATTGAAGCAATTGCATCTAGATTTTTGTCATCCCAAGAAACTCGATTGAATAAGCTTGAAGCCGAGTTTAAGCAAAAACAAAGCGAGATGACAACCAAGCTTGATGCCCTCTTAAAAGCCTTCAATGAGCGGGAAATTGGAGCACTCCCAAGTGATACCATAAAGAACCCAAAAGTGAATTCGATTGCATCGACTTCATGTTCTAGTTCATCATGGGAGAACACACATTCATGCCCCTCTCACCCAACGGTTCACTCGGTAAATGCTATCAAAAAGGGTTCCAAGTTATCCAAGAAATACCAAGGCCCGGCACCTTTGGTAAAGCCTACTCCTGAGAAACCCGTTAGCCAAGAATCCAAACCTAGTTTAGAGGAGGAGTACAAGGAACTCTATCAAGAGAAACCAATTCTTGAAGTCTTAGCTCATGCACCTTATTATAATGCTTTAAAAGAAAAATATGAGTTAGAACTTAGGCTTGGGAAACATGGGTCCGCCTTTGTGCGAAACAACTTACCTAAGAAGTTAGATGATCCCGGGCTATTCACTCTTCCGTGTAGACTTGGAACTTCCAAGCCACTCGATGCTTTAGCCGATTTAGGATCATGCATCAATCTCGTTCCGTTGTCCCTTCATAGAAGCCTCAACTTAGGTAAAATTGAACCAACGGAAACTATCTTAGGATTAGCGGACGGTAGTATAGCACGTCCGGTTGGAATAATAAAGGACATGGTAGTACATGTAGGAGAGTTGACTCTTTTGGCCGACTTTCATGTGCTAGACATGAATAAGGACCCGACATGCCCATTACTAGTTGGAAGAGGATTTTTAGCTACCGCTAGTGCCATCATCGATTGTAAGATGTCCAAAATAGTGGTAGGAGAGGGGAGTGCTAGATCGGTTTACGATGTCAAAAGGCATTCGTACTACAAGGATGAGGAAATCCCACAAGAGATTAGGTTGGATAGAGAGCCTTCTCGATATGGACCTTGGATTGAGAAGAACATCATAGGCCCCCAAAGACCTTTTTACCTAGATAAGGCCTTTGCTAGTGTAGCAACTTTCCAAGAACAAGAATTGGCTAGGGATATAGAAGTGAACCCGTTCGAGGACGCCTTAGTATTTAGGAAGATGACCGAGTTCCTGGGATGCTTGCCCGTTAACCTCGTCATGAATAAATGGATAGTTGAGAAATCCGAACACATGTGGAATTGGAATAGAACGCCTAGCGATGGTAATGGAAGGTGGCACATTAGGATACAAATCTATGATCCCGATGGTGAGATGTTTGAAAAGGCTTATTTAACCGAACGTACTACTAGGAACTTGAATGATAAGTTTGATCCCTACGACATTGTTGAGGATAGACTTACTTATATCGGTACGTAGGGGTAGGACTACGAGTCTAGCTACAAGACTCTTAAATAAAGAAAAGCGCTTCGTGGGAGGCAACCCATGCTTAATTGTTTGCTTGTTAGAGTCATATATCTTTTATTAATTGTTTATCCTCATGTTTGAATTTGTAAAAATGCTTTATTTTGTTTTTAACCTCGTCTTAATTACATATAAAGGTATTTTACATAAAGGATAAGTGTAGGGAGGATTACACACGTTTTCATAAGAAACGTAAACATGAGAATAACAATTAACTAAAAGATATATATGTTTGTTTGTTCGAGTCAAATGCTTGTATCGAGTCATAATGGATGTTTTTGCAGAAGTTTTTCCAGATTCTAAAGATGCAAATTTTCCAGAATTTTTTCTAGAAAATCGCAGACCAGTTTTTGTCAGGATAACCTGACGGCGTCAGGATTGCAACCTGACGGCGTCAGGAAGGAATAAAAACATCAGCTTACTTTTTCTCGTTTTCTGAGCTACTTGTAAAATTTTGGAATTTTCCAGATCTTAACTTTCAAAACAAATTCTGTAAACATCCATTCCACAAGCATTATATCCTAGTTTAAATCGAGTCTTATGTATATTATTACCGCCGATTTTACGCGAAGGTTTCGTTTGTTTTCTTCTAGTGTGCAGGTTTAGTTTGTCAAGAAGAAGTTACACAAGTTTGGAAGGAGCCTTTCACGAAAAAAACTCTTCTTGGAAAAGATTTAACCACCACTTTTTACGGATCCTACCGAGCTAATCAGGGGAGTATTAGTTTCTTTCGTTTTTAATTACCTTCTATTATCATAACTTTGATACTTTCGGGGAACATTGGAGACAATGTTCAGTTTAAGTGTAGGGAGGGAAAATAAAACGGGAACTTTGAAACTATGCTTATCCTTGACTATTTGCTTTGTCCAAGTGTATTTGTGTAATAAACCATGAGAAAATGTAGGTTAGGGTAATTTTAGCCAAATTTAAAATTTTTTCATGACGTATAAGAGTGGGCCATTAGTCTTAACAAAAGCGTCTCATGGATAGGAAGTTGCATGACTAGCACAAAAAACCCTTTACCACTTAAATTCCACCCAAAATGTGAGGATCGCCCTTAGATTAGTAGGAATTAAAGCATTCATCTTTAATGCTTAGAGTGTGAACCGGTAGTATATTAGATTCTAGAACTTGTTTTGTGATGCATTCCGAGATCGCTAGTGAGACTACACTTGTGTAGTTAGGAATAACTAAATGATAAGAGGCATTAGGATAAACCCTTGTTTAATACCTGTAATATAATTACTTCTTCCATATCGGTTGAGTAATTCCCCCACACCCTTTGCGTTGTACTCATCTTTAGTACACGATACCCCTAGTTAACCCCTCAGAGCCTATCCTTTTCGCGGTTCTCGTGATGTTTCGGTTTTTCCGGAATATCAATGAAGAGCATTGTTTACACCCCACCCCCAAATATACACCCAAATCGCCTTAGCCTACCTTTATTGCACTCACTTTTAGTGCAAATTTATGTTATCACCCAAAACCCTTAGTTCAATTATCTGGTTGCTTGCATAAGTTGCTAAGTCGAGTCATATCCTTTGTATACAGTTTTGGGATGATTGGGATTCATGGGAAAAGTTAAAGTTTATGAAACATAGGGAAGAGAACGTTAAACTCAAATTCCCTTTGTTTGCATAATAATGTACTCCAAGTGTTTTGATCTTTTCAATTCGGGTCAAATTAGTGTTAGAGTAATAAAAACTCAAGTGTAGGGATGTGTCTATAAATCCCTATCATTTTGATGTACCGTAGAGGATGGTAGAGTAAAAGTGTATGCAAAAAACAACAAAAAAAAAATTTCGAAAAAAAAAAAAAAAAAAAGAAAAAAAAAGAAAAAAAACAACCATACGGGCTACCATCCTACATCTATCTTTTAAATTATGTTTGTTTATTTTCGTTGCCTAGAGTTTTAGAGTGTCGAGTCTTGGCTTAGCAACGCCATTCTTCGTATACTTGCAACATAGAGATTTTTGACTATCCACCACTAAATAGCCTATCCCACCAAACCCTTCATTTCCCTACCGTAAGCCTAACATTACAACCCTTTAAAAGACCTCTTTGATAGTCTTTCCTAGGTGCTTACGCCAAAGCGACGGAGGTTTGATCTATTCTCAAGCCTATGGTAATCTATGTACTAGGACCGGTTAATGAGTGTTTATCTTCCATTTCCGATTTGTTATATTTCATATATACACCCGAGAGAGATGTGAGTATCCAAACACCCCATGTGAGGTGCTAGTATGTGATTTCCGTGCTTGTTATGACTTTTGCGGGGCTTATATGTGTTGTGGACCGTTTTGAATGAATGCTTCATGACCCCTAACTTATAAATTAATTGGCTAAAAGCACATTTGCTTGAGGACAAGCAAATACCAAGTGTAGGGATATTTGATAAGGTTTTAAAAGGTACCTTTTTAAGGGGTCATTTAAGCCCTTATTCGATCACTTCTGTATCCGTTATTGCTTAATATCGTTCCTTTTCACTTTTTAGGTCTCTTGAAGGCAAAATGCTGGAATGATGCTTATTTGGACGAAAAGGCGCGAATATACGAAGAAAATGGCCAAAGTCAGAATCGAGACACTCAAAGCTGCTGAAACATAAGGCGACGGCGTCACTGCATATCTGCGACGCCGTCGGGAAGGAATTTTGCGACGGGTCAGAAGCGAAATTGCATGTTTTCAAGGGACGACGTCAGGTTCTAAAGGAGTAGGCCGTCGTTACTCAGACGGCCTAGATGCAGCCAAGACGGCGTCAGAGCTGAAGGGGACGGCGTCACAGTAATAAGGTGACGCCGTCGCAAGGTTTACGTGGCCAATACGAAACCCTAATGACGGCGACACGACGGCGTCACGAAACATAAGGTGACGTCGTCGCAGATGTAATCTTATATATAGAATCCGAATTTTTCAGTTTTTGTGAGTAGTCTTTTGGAGTAAAAACCTAAAACCGAACCAAGGCTTTCTTGTGCAGTATTTTAGGGTTCTAAACCCTATTATACATCAAGATAAGTATTTACTTCATTAATTTAATTATGTCTTTGATTATTTGTGTGTATGCTTGCATGTTCTCCATGTCCGGCTAATTTATTTGTGTGTTTGCTTAGGGAATATGAAACTTAATTATTGAATATTGATTGGTTGATACTTATCTTAGTTGACTAATGATCTAGAGTGCGCTAGATTATTCGTTGTGTACTTAATGCTTGACTTTTCTTTGTGAACTTTAGAATATAATTATCTAGGTAATTGTAGGATAAAGTATTCAAGGACAACCGTAGAGTAGGCGTCTATAAATCACTAGAGGATTTGTAAACAAGACCCTTTGGTAATTTCAAAGAGTTAGGGAAACAAGCACGCCCTATAGCCTTAGAATCACAACGCAACTAGGAATAAGGACGTGACAAATCAACCATCAATAGGAGATAATTAAGGAGTAGTAAAACCTAAGTAAACACATCTTTAAACTATCATACGAGTACACATCAATTAGACATAGACTATCACAACCTTAGCTTAGATAATTAGATAATAGTAGAGTAATCGGTAGCAATACCAACCCCCCAAATCCAATACCCGAGATTCGTACCTTTTCATTTTCTAAAAAAACATAAAAAGATAAAAAAATAATCTTCCTCAACCTCAACCTTAGCGTAGTAACTTCTCACTAGCATTCCTATTCCCCTAGAGAACGATATCAATACCCGTGGCTTACCCTAATTACTACACTACAACGATTAGGTTCACTGCCTAGGGTGTTATAAAACTTGCTCGAAGAAAAGGAAGTTTCCTTGACCCCGAACGACGCGTGTAGCGTTATCAGTCATAAGCTCATGCTTTGCTTATTTCTTAGTTTGTATAATTTTATTTTTATTAAATATGTATAATATCTATGTATAATTAATCCAAAAAACATAAAATCAAAAAGAAAGCCCTTTTCAAGCTTAAGTAATAGCTTCCATTTGGAGCTTTTGCCCATTAGCTTATTTTTGTACATAAGCTGCCATTTTTATATTTTTCTTAGATTCCTAGATTTATATTAGAATTTTGTAAAAAGTTTCAGATTTTTCTTTATTCATTTAGTATTTTTAATAAATAATAATAGTTTTTAGTAATTAATAATAGTAAATAATTAATAATAAATAGAATAATTATGTAAAAAAAATACATTTTCAGTTTCTTAATTCATTTTATGATATTTTAGATTTTTCAAATTCTTTATTTCATTTATTTAAGTTAATTTTAGATTTTCTTATTATTTAATTCATTTGTAAATACATTTAATTCATTTTTAATTTATATTAATTAATTTAATTGTGTAAAAATTTATTTTTATTTTCTAATAATTTTCTTATCTTTTTAGGATTCTAAAAATATAATTTTCACATTTGTGGGAGTTGTATTGGACTGAATTCACGTTTTTTATTTTGTACGTTTACGTAAAATTTAGTAAACGTAAGTTTTTAGATTTTAATCGGTAAACAATTGTAAAAATAGAATTAAAATGACTTCAAAATTTTGATATTTTTATATTTCCTTAGTATAATTATAATCCTTTTCTTAGTTTATTTTTGTTACATTTATGTAATTATTATGTATACATATATGTTTTAGTTTTTAGTTTTCTTAACTTTTGTATATACTTGTATATTATAGTTAAATATTTTAATTTTATTTAATTTGCATTTAAGTCGCTTAGACTTGTAAATACCTACTATAGTTATAGTCGTTTTGTTTTTAAACGTTTACGTTTTAGTAACGTACGTTTGTTTATCTTTTACGTTTTTAGGTTTCTGATTGTACGTTTTTAACGACATAGCTGTGACAGAGCTATTACTATTCACATTAAGTGTTAGTCAATCAGATTCCTGTCTTTGTACATTCTTGATCTTATCATTTTATCACACAGTCGTTGTATTCAGGATATCACGCCTCACCAGGACATAAACGATCCAAGGATATTTTAATCCTTGGTAAACTTGCATTTTTCTCCCGGGCTGTCGCCCTTTTATCATCTGTTACGGTTGACCGTTCACAAGCGGTTGATAGGCGTGACGGAGAAATAAAAGAAGGTGGTTCGGGAGAGATCAAATTTTGGCGCCGCTGCCGGAGAGGTGTGCTGCGTAACGTACTTGTGTTTTATATCTATCCCTTGTATATATTATATATAATATATTTCAGATTCCTAAAAACAATATAAAATACAAAAACATTTTTTTCATTACAACACAACTTGCCCAGCTTGATGAGTCCCTCAGTTACAACATTTGGTTGTTGGCTGTTTACAGTTGCTGAGCTCTGTCAGACCCAGATTCCCTTTCGAGGGGAGGTTGTTAGGAATTTCTTTTGTACATATATATATAAACCTTAAAAATACAAAAATATTTTCCCTTTCTTTTTATAAAATCAAAAATCAAAAATATTCTTCTCGTCTTTTCTAAGTTTCTTTCTAAGATTCTTAGACTCATCTTCATGATGAATATTCATAATTCTGTGAGTGGCAATCCCACTCCAATTTCTCACCCAATCTTTGAGTGGCAATCCCACTCCATTTCCCCATGAACCATTTAATCCGGGGTCAAGTCAAGCTAGTGACTTGGTTATCAAAAACAAGCCACACTATATGGGTTTTCACCCATATTTCTGTCTTTTTCCCCTTTCTACCACCTAGTGTGGGGGTAATAACCCACCTGTTGTATATATAAAAACTTTGAAAATTGTAAATACAGAAAAAATAAAATAATTGTTGTGTTACCCCACTTAGTTTTGAATATTGAGGACAATATTCATTTCTAAGTGTGGGGGGGAAATTCTGGCGAATTTGATCATAAATGTACCCTTTTAGTCCCTTTTTCCCCCAAAATGGCCAAAATTTTAAAATTTTTTTTTAGTGGAAGTACTATGTACTAAACACAACAAATGGTAATCAGTCCACCATGTTTGATAAACAAAGGATTGGCTAATCCAGGAGCAAACGGCTCTTGGTAAAGATTTCTCAAATCCGTTTATATGGCTTGTAATTTGCCCAAAATTGTATGGTTCTCAACTCACCATATCCTAATAAGTGAAGAGTTGGCTAGCCCGCAAGATTATGGCTTGTGGTAAAGGCAGTGGAAAAACCATAATTGGTAATCAGCTCACCAAAGATAATATTGATAATTTATCTAAGAGTTGGCTAGTCCAGAAGGGTACGGCTTCTGGTAAAGACACATCAAATCCGTTTACAGCTTATGATTTGCTCAAAATCATTTGGTTATCAGTGTACCAAGGTTCTTACTTGAACTGAAACATTTGGCTACTCCAGAAGTGATGGCTTTTGGTAAAGAGTTTTTCAAATCCATTAAGTTTTAAATAAAAGATTGCTAGGGACTAGCAATAGTTTAGTGTGGGGGATTTGATATGTGTCTAAATACACATATATTTGTATTATATAAACCCACAAAAACAACCAAAAACACACAAATGACTCTCAAAATGATACAAATTCATAAAAATGTGTTTTTATGTGATTCAGGTACAAAAGATTGAAAAACAAATGAAAATTAATAAATTTCACAACAATTGTCATTTTCAGTCCCTGAAGTTACACAAAATGTCAAATCTAGTCCCTAAATGTTTTAAATGAATGAAAAGTCAACTTAAGTCCTTGGGAAATCAAAAATGTTCACAAAACATCCCTGGATAAAAGTTTACACAAAATGGCAATTTTTACCCCTCAAGTTACAAAATTGGCAAAAATGGTCCCTGGGTATTCAAAACTTGGAATTTTACAAATAATACCCTTGTACTATGCATGATTGAAAATTTGGAACATTTTGATAAACTTTTGGGAAATTTCACTTTTAGTCCCTAAAAATCCAAAAATTACAATTAAGGTCCTTTTAAGTTTAAAATGAAATTTTATGCAAAAAGGGTCCTTGTTCTATAAATGTTTGTCATGTTTGGTCCTTGTGATGAGTTTGGAGAGTTGATAAGATTGGTCCTTCAAGATTGGTAAAATTGCACCTTTGATCCTTGTTATCTACTTATACCAAACGGATCCTTTAATACCAAATCCACTAACCAAATCCAGCTAGGCCCAAATCCAACTCAAACCATTGACCCGACCCCAATATATTAACCCAACCTCGGTCAAAGAAAGTCAAACCAGAGAATAAGCGCGCCCAATACCACTTCCACTGTAGCATTGCCTCTCCCAATCCTGAAACATCAAAACCAGTCATGGTTTTGCCATTTTTTCTTCAACCCCTCCCATACTATGTTCCCTCCTCCTCCACTAACAACAAAAACTTTAATTGACTCAACCAAATCCTCATTAAAGCCCAAACCTGCTTTGAAGATATTTGGCGCCAAAATCACAAGTGTATGGTTATGATGAGTTAGAGCAATCCAAGGGCTGGAAGATGGTGGGATCAAATCAGAGTACTAGTGGAAGCAGTTTGGGGTATAAAAGGAAGAGGAAAGAGAGATGAAGTCACTTTTGGACTAGCCATTAGTCACGTAGTTGTAGTTTTTTATTGCTTTCCTAGTTAAAATGTCTTTTAATCTTGTATTTTATCTTAAATTAGTGTAATGAAATGTTCTTTCCATTTTAATGTCAAGTTAATTTCAGTTTCATGATTTTGCTAAATTTCCTTTAATTTTCCATGTTCTTCAATTTCTAGTTAACTAGTTGTTTTGTGGATTCTTTAAGCTCCATAAGCTCTTGACAAAAGCTCATTCAGTTTTTAGATTCATATAAACAAGTTTAGTCTTTAAATTCAGAAAATCATAAAAAATCAAGAAAATCAATGAAAAATCAAAAATTGTGAGTTGAGAAGGAAGAAGGTGAAGCAGGGGTGAAATTTGATTGTAAGGGATATTAGGAGCTTAATGGGAAGCTATTGGGTGTAACCTTGTCCTTTGAATCTTGATTCTCAGTTTGAGCCATCTTGTAAGCCAATTTCTCAATTTTTGCTTATTACTGTTTTACTGTTTTGTTTGCTTTGATTTTTATGTTTTCTTGTTTTTATGTTGTTAGTTTATGAAATTATAGCTTTAAATTAGGTGTTTATGTTTTGAAACTCATTATGGCTTGGAATCACATTGTAACTGCCAATATGCTTGATTTTGGAATCCTAGACCTATGCTTTTGTGACTATTAGTTTAGGCTGAAAAAGGTTTGGTTTGACACACTAAAACCTCTGGATTTGATAAATCATGTTTACACAGTTGGTTGTTATGAAAAGTCTAATGTAATCTCATTTAAAGGACTGTTTGGTTCTGTTGATACTTGAGCAGTCCAATGCTTGTCTGTTGTTACTTATCATTGTTATGTGTTATATTAGTACCTAAGAGCCCAATGTAGTCATTAAATACTGTCTTTATTTTATAAATAGTCAAAATTGTTTTTAATCTTCATTAGACAGTCACTATTAAGATATAAGATGCAAATTTTCATCACAGTGACTCATAAGTTGTTTATATAGCTTAACTTAGTTTCAATATAGCTTAATTTAACATAGTTAATCAGTAGTTTAAGTTTTAAATTCATTTTGGTCAACTTAGTTAGTTTTATCAAAAAGTCAATTTTCAAATAAGTCGCTTTTGAATAAACTTAGTAATTTTATTGTGTCTTTGTTATTTAATTTCAAGATCTGTGCTTTTGGTATGTTTTAGATGTGTTGCTAATCTAGCTTATTATATTTTTGTTTATCTTAGAATGTCATGTTTTAGTGCTTAATTTTTAGCTTATTTGTGCCTAGTTATGCCCTGCACCACAGGTTTAGGTGTCAAGTTCATGAGCTTGCAGAAGCTTCATGACTTGACCCTAGCTTATGTACTTGGTTTCTTTATGTTGCCTGTGTGGCCTATTTGTTGTAAGTCTGTTTACTTTTCAATTTTTAGCTTATTCAGATAGCTTAATTTGACTCCTTATTTTGTCCCATTTACTCCTTCCACTGAAGCAAACAGTGGAAGTGGAGTTGGTTTCCATAGCTCATGGAAAGTTCCCCACCAAGCTTGAGCTTGTGAATTTTGGCTTCTTATTAAGCTATCTATTCATACTCAATGTCTTAGTGCTGGTTGAGCTCTCATGAGCTTATGTAACTAGTCTTTAGAGCTTGATGTTTGCCCATTCACAACAATGGACTGCTTATGCAGTCCATTTACACCATTTCCTTCAAGCTCTCATAAGCTCATTAGTGATCACTGGCCTGTGTGGTCTGGCTTTTTAGGAAGCCTAGCAAGCCAACTTTTTGATCATGTGCTTATATCCAAGCTTGTGGCTCTTTCACTAGGGCTGCAACATGTATTTGTTTTTTTGGAAAGCCAACCAGCTCAGCTTGCTACCCCAATGCCTATTTTGCCTTTTTAAGCTTAAACTCTTAGCTTGATTTGTCATTCAAAAGGTATGCATGTCTGTTTGGTACTGCAGTGTATTGGATAAGCTTATTAGCTTATTGCTAGCTTATAGGTGAATGCTAGTGCACCAGCTTGTTCATATTTGCAAATATTAATTGTATACATATTATGTTTCTTTCACTTATCTGTGTGGAGCTTATTACAGGCTCTTTGAAGCCTCAATTCCATCCAAGTCAAGCTTGTAGCTTGACTGTCTAAACCATAAGCTCACATATATTCTGTCCAATTTTCTTGTTCATACTTATCTATTGGACTTTTATTCACCTCCTTTTAGCTTTTGTTTCCTCTGTATAGCTTATTTTCAGCTTATATTGAGTTTGAGCTCCAACAGTCAAGCCAAAAGCTTAACTGTTGGGGTCATTGATAAGGTTTTAAAAGGTACCTTTTTAAGGGGTCATTTAAGCCCTTATTCGATCACTTCTGTATCCGTTATTGCTTAATATCGTTCCTTTTCACTTTTTAGGTCTCTTGAAGGCAAAATGCTGGAATGATGCTTATTTGGACGAAAAGGCGCGAATATACGAAGAAAATGGCCAAAGTCAGAATCGAGACACTCAAAGCTGCTGAAACATAAGGCGACGGCGTCACTGCATATCTGCGACGCCGTCGGGAAGGAATTTTGCGACGGGTCAGAAGCGAAATTGCATGTTTTCAAGGGACGACATCAGGTTCTAAAGGAGTAGGCCGTCGTTACTCAGACGGCCTAGATGCAGCCAAGACGGCGTCAGAGCTGAAGGGGACGGCGTCACAGTAATAAGGTGACGCCGTCGCAAGGTTTACGTGGCCAATACGAAACCCTAATGACGGCGACACGACGGCGTCACGAAACATAAGGTGACGCCGTCGCAGATGTAATCTTATATATAGAATCCGAATTTTTCAGTTTTTGTGAGTAGTCTTTTGGAGTAAAAACCTAAAACCGAACCAAGGCTTTCTTGTGCAGTATTTTAGGGTTCTAAACCCTATTATACATCAAGATAAGTATTTACTTCATTAATTTAATTATGTCTTTGATTATTTGTGTGTATGCTTGCATGTTCTCCATGTCCGGCTAATTTATTTGTGTGTTTGCTTAGGGAATATGAAACTTAATTATTGAATATTGATTGGTTGATACTTATCTTAGTTGACTAATGATCTAGAGTGCGCTAGATTATTCGTTGTGTACTTAATGCTTGACTTTTCTTTGTGAACTTTAGAATATAATTATCTAGGTAATTGTAGGATAAAGTATTCAAGGACAACCGTAGAGTAGGCGTCTATAAATCACTAGAGGATTTGTAAACAAGACCCTTTGGTAATTTCAAAGAGTTAGGGAAACAAGCACGCCCTATAGCCTTAGAATCACAACGCAACTAGGAATAAGGACGTGACAAATCAACCATCAATAGGAGATAATTAAGGAGTAGTAAAACCTAAGTAAACACATCTTTAAACTATCATACGAGTACACATAAATTAGACATAGACTATCACAACCTTAGCTTAGATAATTAGATAATAGTAGAGTAATCGGTAGCAATACCAACCCCCCAAATCCAATACCCGAGATTCGTACCTTTTCATTTTCTAAAAAAACATAAAAAGATAAAAAAATAATCTTCCTCAACCTCAACCTTAGCGTAGTAACTTCTCACTAGCATTCCTATTCCCCTAGAGAACGATATCAATACCCGTGGCTTACCCTAATTACTACACTACAACGATTAGGTTCACTGCCTAGGGTGTTATAAAACTTGCTCGAAGAAAAGGAAGTTTCCTTGACCCCGAACGACGCGTGTAGCGTTATCAAGTTTTTGGCGCCGCTGCCGGGGAATAGAATAGCTAGTTAGTAGTCCACCTCGTTTAGGTTTCTTTGCTTGATTCCTATCAAGTAAATTTTTCTCATTTTTTAGCTTTCTCTTAGTCTATCCCCCTTCTTCGTGACCTTTGTTCGTAACACCCATCACTTTTCACCATGGAAGGTGACAACCAACCACCACTCATCAACCCACCACCAAACGACCCGCCAAGAGCCCGTACTCTTGGTGAGTACTCGAGACCAAACCACCTAGGTTATAGGAACACCATTGAGCTTCCCGACCAAGCCCAAACTACGGCCCTGCGATCCGACACCATCCGGTTGGTGCAAAACGGATGTGCATTCCATGGACTTCGTTCCGAAGATCCAAATCAGCATCTGAGGGATTTCCTCAAAATTGTCGATTCCATCGACCTTGATGCTACTACTCGGGAGACCACGCGCTTGCGTCTCTTCCAATTCTCTCTACGGGACCAAGCTAGTAATTGGCTTGAGCGACTTCCCGCCGGCTCCATCTCAAGTTGGGATGATCTTACTTCTCGCTTCCTTGCTCAATTTTTCCCACCGGGGAGAACCACTAAGCTTAGGAATGACATCTTGATGTTCCAACAACGTCAAGGTGAATCTCTCTACGAAGCATGGACCCGATTCAAGGACTTACTTCATAAAGTCCCTCATCACGGCATTGATCTTTGGCTCCAAGTCCAAATCTTTTATGATCATGTCAACTTTCCCACTAAGCGATCCATTGACCAAGCGGCCGGTGGAAAACTTAGTGATCTCACCGCGGAAGAATCATGGGAAATAATAGAGGACCTTGCCCTCTATGACAACGAAAGTTGGGATGACCCCCGTGAACTTCCCAAAACCGTCAAGGCAATCTCCTTGCCTCCTCCCGACCGTAGGATGATTGAACTTGAAGATCAAGTTAAATTCCTCATGAGTTCCTACAAAAATCCTAAGTCTTCACGACAAGTGAATCAAATCACTCTACCTTGTGAGTTATGCAGTGGTCCCCATGACACTCGTGATTGCTCAAGGCTCTCCGAACAAGCTTTTGCGGACTACGCCTCCATACGTACCGACGGAGCGGGAGATAAGTGGTACACTTTCAAACCCGAACAAAACAACTTAGGAAACTCATACAACCCCTCATGGAGAAATCACCCTAATCTTAAGTGGAACCAAAACTCAAGCACACCCCAAAGCTCATCTAGTTCGCCTAACAGATTCAATTCTTCTAATACCGGGAACCCCACTAATATTGAAGCAATTGCATCTAGATTTTTGTCATCCCAAGAAACTCGATTGAATAAGCTTGAAGCCGAGTTTAAGCAAAAACAAAGCGAGATGACAACCAAGCTTGATGCCCTCTTAAAAGCCTTCAATGAGCGGGAAATTGGAGCACTCCCAAGTGATACCATAAAGAACCCAAAAGTGAATTCGATTGCATCGACTTCATGTTCTAGTTCATCATGGGAGAACACACATTCATGCCCCTCTCACCCAACGGTTCACTCGGTAAATGCTATCAAAAAGGGTTCCAAGTCATCCAAGAAATACCAAGGCCCGGCACCTTTGGTAAAGCCTACTCCTGAGAAACCCGTTAGCCAAGAATCCAAACCTAGTTTAGAGGAGGAGTACAAGGAACTTTATCAAGAGAAACCAATTCTTGAAGTCTTAGCTCATGCACCTTATTATAATGCTTTAAAAGAAAAATATGAGTTAGAACTTAGGCTTGGGAAACATGGGTCCGCCTTTGTGCGAAACAACTTACCTAAGAAGTTAGATGATCCCGGGCTATTCACTCTTCCGTGTAGACTTGGAACTTCCAAGCCACTCGATGCTTTAGCCGATTTAGGATCATGCATCAATCTCGTTCCGTTGTCCCTTCATAGAAGCCTCAACTTAGGTAAAATTGAACCAACGGAAACTATCTTAGGATTAGCGGACGGTAGTATAGCACGTCCGGTTGGAATAATAAAGGACATGGTAGTACATGTAGGAGAGTTGACTCTTTTGGCCGACTTTCATGTGCTAGACATGAATAAGGACCCGACATGCCCATTACTAGTTGGAAGAGGATTTTTAGCTACCGCTAGTGCCATCATCGATTGTAAGATGTCCAAAATAGTGGTAGGAGAGGGGAGTGCTAGATCGGTTTACGATGTCAAAAGGCATTCGTACTACAAGGATGAGGAAATCCCACAAGAGATTAGGTTGGATAGAGAGCCTTCTCGATATGGACCTTGGATTGAGAAGAACATCATAGGCCCCCAAAGACCTTTTTACCTAGATAAGGCCTTTGCTAGTGTAGCAACTTTCCAAGAACAAGAATTGGCTAGGGATATAGAAGTGAACCCGTTCGAGGACGCCTTAGTATTTAGGAAGATGACCGAGTTCCTGGGATGCTTGCCCGTTAACCTCGTCATGAATAAATGGATAGTTGAGAAATCCGAACACATGTGGAATTGGAATAGAACGCCTAGCGATGGTAATGGAAGGTGGCACATTAGGATACAAATCTATGATCCCGATGGTGAGATGTTTGAAAAGGCTTATTTAACCGAACGTACTACTAGGAACTTGAATGATAAGTTTGATCCCTACGACATTGTTGAGGATAGACTTACTTATATCGGTACGTAGGGGTAGGACTACGAGTCTAGCTACAAGACTCTTAAATAAAGAAAAGCGCTTCGTGGGAGGCAACCCATGCTTAATTGTTTGCTTGTTAGAGTCATATATCTTTTATTAATTGTTTATCCTCATGTTTGAATTTGTAAAAATGCTTTATTTTGTTTTTAACCTCGTCTTAATTACATATAAAGGTATTTTACATAAAGGATAAGTGTAGGGAGGATTACACACGTTTTCATAAGAAACGTAAACATGAGAATAACAATTAACTAAAAGATATATATGTTTGTTTGTTCGAGTCAAATGCTTGTATCGAGTCATAATGGATGTTTTTGCAGAAGTTTTTCCAGATTCTAAAGATGCAAATTTTCCAGAATTTTTTCCAGAAAATCGCAGACCAGTTTTTGTCAGGATAACCTGACGGCGTCAGGATTGCAACCTGACGGCGTCAGGAAGGAATAAAAACATCAGCTTACTTTTTCTCGTTTTCTGAGCTACTTGTAAAATTTTGGAATTTTCCAGATCTTAACTTTCAAAACAAATTCTGTAAACATCCATTCCACAAGCATTATATCCTAGTTTAAATCGAGTCTTATGTATATTATTACCGCCGATTTTACGCGAAGGTTTCGTTTGTTTTCTTCTAGTATGCAGGTTTAGTTTGTCAAGAAGAAGTTACACAAGTTTGGAAGGAGCCTTTCACGAAAAAAACTCTTCTTGGAAAAGATTTAACCACCACTTTTTACGGATCCTACCGAGCTAATCAGGGGAGTATTAGTTTCTTTCGTTTTTAATTACCTTCTATTATCATAACTTTGATACTTTCGGGGAACATTGGAGACAATGTTCAGTTTAAGTGTAGGGAGGGAAAATAAAACGGGAACTTTGAAACTATGCTTATCCTTGACTATTTGCTTTGTCCAAGTGTATTTGTGTAATAAACCATGAGAAAATGTAGGTTAGGGTAATTTTAGCCAAATTTAAAATTTTTTCATGACGTATAAGAGTGGGCCATTAGTCTTAACAAAAGCGTCTCATGGATAGGAAGTTGCATGACTAGCACAAAAAACCCTTTACCACTTAAATTCCACCCAAAATGTGAGGATCGCCCTTAGATTAGTAGGAATTAAAGCATTCATCTTTAATGCTTAGAGTGTGAACCGGTAGTATATTAGATTCTAGAACTTGTTTTGTGATGCATTCCGAGATCGCTAGTGAGACTACACTTGTGTAGTTAGGAATAACTAAATGATAAGAGGCATTAGGATAAACCCTTGTTTAATACCTGTAATATAATTACTTCTTCCATATCGGTTGAGTAATTCCCCCACACCCTTTGCGTTGTACTCATCTTTAGTACACGATACCCCTAGTTAACCCCTCAGAGCCTATCCTTTTCGCGGTTCTCGTGATGTTTCGGTTTTTCCGGAATATCAATGAAGAGCATTGTTTACACCCCACCCCCAAATATACACCCAAATCGCCTTAGCCTACCTTTATTGCACTCACTTTTAGTGCAAATTTATGTTATCACCCAAAACCCTTAGTTCAATTATCTGGTTGCTTGCATAAGTTGCTAAGTCGAGTCATATCCTTTGTATACAGTTTTGGGATGATTGGGATTCATGGGAAAAGTTAAAGTTTATGAAACATAGGGAAGAGAACGTTAAACTCAAATTCCCTTTGTTTGCATAATAATGTACTCCAAGTGTTTTGATCTTTTCAATTCGGGTCAAATTAGTGTTAGAGTAATAAAAACTCAAGTGTAGGGATGTGTCTATAAATCCCTATCATTTTGATGTACCGTAGAGGATGGTAGAGTAAAAGTGTATGCAAAAAACAACAAAAAAAAAATTTCGAAAAAAAAAAAAAAAAAAAAAAGAAAAAAAAAGAAAAAAAACAACCATACGGGCTACCATCCTACATCTATCTTTTAAATTATGTTTGTTTATTTTCGTTGCCTAGAGTTTTAGAGTGTCGAGTCTTGGCTTAGCAACGCCATTCTTCGTATACTTGCAACATAGAGATTTTTGACTATCCACCACTAAATAGCCTATCCCACCAAACCCTTCATTTCCCTACCGTAAGCCTAACATTACAACCCTTTAAAAGACCTCTTTGATAGTCTTTCCTAGGTGCTTACGCCAAAGCGACGGAGGTTTGATCTATTCTCAAGCCTATGGTAATCTATGTACTAGGACCGGTTAATGAGTGTTTATCTTCCATTTCCGATTTGTTATATTTCATATATACACCCGAGAGAGATGTGAGTATCCAAACACCCCATGTGAGGTGCTAGTATGTGATTTCCGTGCTTGTTATGACTTTTGCGGGGCTTATATGTGTTGTGGACCGTTTTGAATGAATGCTTCATGACCCCTAACTTATAAATTAATTGGCTAAAAGCACATTTGCTTGAGGACAAGCAAATACCAAGTGTAGGGATATTTGATAAGGTTTTAAAAGGTACCTTTTTAAGGGGTCATTTAAGCCCTTATTCGATCACTTCTGTATCCGTTATTGCTTAATATCGTTCCTTTTCACTTTTTAGGTCTCTTGAAGGCAAAATGCTGGAATGATGCTTATTTGGACGAAAAGGCGCGAATATACGAAGAAAATGGCCAAAGTCAGAATCGAGACACTCAAAGCTGCTGAAACATAAGGCGACGGCGTCACTGCATATCTGCGACGCCGTCGGGAAGGAATTTTGCGACGGGTCAGAAGCGAAATTGCATGTTTTCAAGGGACGACGTCAGGTTCTAAAGGAGTAGGCCGTCGTTACTCAGACGGCCTAGATGCAGCCAAGACGGCGTCAGAGCTGAAGGGGACGGCGTCACAGTAATAAGGTGACGCCGTCGCAAGGTTTACGTAGCCAATACGAAACCCTAATGACGGCGACACGACGGCGTCACGAAACATAAGGTGACGCCGTCGCAGATGTAATCTTATATATAGAATCCGAATTATTCAGTTTTTGTGAGTAGTCTTTTGGAGTTAAAACCTAAAACCGAACCAAGGCTTTCTTGTGCAGTATTTTAGGGTTCTAAACCCTATTATACATCAAGATAAGTATTTACTTCATTAATTTAATAAATTACATTTATCGGTTGAAAAAATACTTGTTGGTGGTTTTAAGATCTGTGATGGTAGTTTAAGATCTGTGGTGGTGGTTTTAAGATCTGTGGTGGTGGTTTAGATACTTGAAAAAAGATCTGTGGTTGTTTTTTTTAAGATCTGTGGTGTATCCCTTATCGTTGGTGTTTGATGCTGGAAAACTTTTTTTAAGATCTGGGGTTATCGTTTTTAAGATCTGGTGTTTAGATCTGATTGGTTATCGTTTGGTTGGTTTTTTTATGATCTGTGGTAATTTAGATACTTGAAAACTTTTTAGATCTAAAAAGTTTTCAAGTATCTAAAAACATTATAATTTCTTTTGTTTTAAGCAGTTGGTGATTTGTTCTCAGATGTATTTCTTGATGGTTTCTAAACTACCACAGATCTTAAAAAAAACTTTCAAGATCTAAAAAGTTTTTAAGATCTGATGGTGATTTGTTCTCAGATGTGTTTCTTGATGGTTTCTTGGTGTTTGATGCTGGAAAAAAAAACATTATAATTGCTTATTATAAGTAGTTGGTAATCTGAAACTGCTTATTATAAGTAGTTGTTTTAAGCAGTTGGTTGCTTATCTGAAACTGCTTATGAACTAAGCAGTTGGTAATGGTTGCTTATCTAAACTTGGTTTTTTTTAAATAGTTTAAAAAAACCGAGATACGGCGATGATGATTATAAAAAATGATAAAAGAAAATAAAATAAAAAAAACTTTTGTTGATTTGCAGCCAAAATGATTTGGCATGGCAAAATGATTTGGTATGGCATAACTGAATGGACGATAAAGTGAATTTTTTTCTACTTTGCAACCTTCAAATTTGCATCCAAAATGATAAAACGATAATAATCTGAGCCTATTAAAAATCTCGATATGTCTTTTTGTCGTTTTTTATAAATTTTGCATGTGATATTGAAAAAGTGTAAAATTTAATACCTCTTTGGTCTAAAATGGTGAACTCGACATTTTCCGAAGCCAAATTTATTACTCCTTGTTTGCTTCTTTGTGGTATGTGACTACCTCTTGTTGCTTCTTGGTGGCCTGTGACTACGACTTGCTTTTTTGTGGGTATATGACTAAGGCTTGTGAATTGTGAATGTGAATGTGATATGGTTTATAACGAAGGAAAGCCTGCAAATTGAGAATTTTTACTATTGTGAATTGGTTCCTTCAAATTGAGAATCTTTACTGTTGTGAATGTGAACTTTGTACAATGGAAATGTTGATAACGTGTGAGAAATTGTTCGATGAAAAATACTTTTGAGATAATGCGATGATGATAACCGAAACCGAATGGACGGTAAAGTGAGATTTTATCACTTTGCAACCTTCAAATCTGAGCCTATTAAAAATCTCAATAATTTTTTGTAATTTTTTGACTACGTTTTTTTCAACACAATGCAAAAATAAAACATGAAGAGGGCAAAATATATAGTCTTAGTAAACAAAGACTCAAAGTTGTAAAAAAATAAGTATTGTGACGATATTTAGTAACGACAAAGGCTAAACAATGATTAAAAATGTAGTCCAAAATCTGAGCCTACTAAATTTAAAAAAAAAAAAAAAAAAAAAAAAAAAAAACATTACAAATAAATAAATAAATAAATAAATAAATAAATACAACTCCCTCCTACTATTAGGGAGGTTTGTCCCTACCCTAATAATATGAAGGGTAGTAATAGTATGCCCCTTTCGAAAAAGAAATCAACTTTATTAATGGTGACAACGTGAAGGATGTTTGAATGATGTCTAGTGTATTATAGGGCTGAGCATCGGTCCGGGACCGGACCGGACCGGACCGAGACCGACACGACCGAGACCGAATTAAGGTAAAAACCGGGACCGAGACCGAGACCGAATGTGGTCGGTCCGGTCCGGTCCGGTCTTCGGTCGGTCCGGTCCAAATAGGCAAGATTTTCGGTTTTTTGGTCGGACCGGACCGGACCGGACCGAGACCGACAAGACCGAGACCGAATTAAGGTAAAAATTAGGACCGAGACCGGACCGCCGATCCTTCGGTCCGGTCGGTTTCGGTCCGGTCCGGTCGGTTTTGTCGGTCGGTCCGGTCGAAACGGTCCGAATGCTCAGCCCTAGTGTATTATGCTACCTACCCACGTTTTCCATGCTTTCGTAAAGTATATCACTTTTTTAGGACCCATTTGGTTGGTTTGTGGTTAGGTTTAGGATTAGAATTTGAATTTGGATTTAAATTTAAAATATGATTAGTATTTAGATTTGATTAGGAGATAGAAAATATATTATAAAATAAATAAATAATAATCTATAATTTAATAAATTATTTAAAATTTAAATAAGTGTTTTAAATGACAAAAATAAAAAAATATGTGACTTATATGAAATATGAGCCCACTTATATGGTAAATAAATGAAAACCCAACATGTCAACTAGGATTTCTATACGGAGAATATTTAGGCATTAAATCCAATCTTTGGGCTCACCAATATGTTCCAAACAAATATTTTAACTTTTAGTGTAAAACTGATTTCAAAACCCAATAACTAAACGGACTCTTAATTTGCATAAGACAGATTAATCAAGCCTTAAATAATGTTTAGTTTAACTAATCCAAGAAATAAGCAACGGATGTTGGACTACATCTTATTTAAATGGATTTGATTTGATACAATTTAGGGCCCGTTTGGTTTGTAAGTGGTTTTAAAATTGGATTTGGATTTGGGATTGGTTTGAAAGAAAAATAGGAAAGATAAGATTAATAATAATTTAATTTTTATATTTGTTTAATAAGTGAATTAAGATATTAATTGTTGACATATACAATTTGTAAGAAAAAGACAAACAAAATGAATGGAGAAAAACGAAATTTGTGGTGGAAATGAATTTGTCAATTGGAATCGTTTGAAAACTACCAAAATGATAAGAAATGAGATTTTTAGATTGATTTCATTACTTTTTTTAAAAATTGAGTACCAAATAATTAATTTATGATATGATAGTATTACTTGCCTCCAAAACTCACATAACAAACGCACCCTTAATTTAATAAATAAACGTAAAAACACATTATCGAATGCCATGTGTTTTGACCCAATAAACAACAAAACAAATACTCAAGTTCATTATTACACTGAACATGCAAACAATATCATATTCATGCTAGAAATCTAAATTGAATAAAATATACTCATAACCATCATACAATTTATTCTTAATTTCTTTAAACTCAAATTTTTGATAAATTAAGAACACCTAATAAAACATAAAATTAATTAGATCATGCTCATAATGCTTAATGAAATATGGCCTTAAAGCTAATCATTAACAAACCTTTTATTTCCACGGCAAAATATTTATCTCTTTTAAACAAATAAATATTATAATAATAAGAATAAGCATATTATTCCACGCTTTCACATCACATATGTACGGATCGATTTGATTTCTATTACCGGCCACATTAAAATTTTTACTTAGAGAGGTGATTTGTACACTATTTATTTCTTCCATCCATCACTAAATCATGCATAGCAGTATTGTACTGTGTGCATCACTGATGTAATTTAGTGGTAGATGGCAAAACTAAAATGGTGTACAAATCACTCCCCTTTTACTAAATGTCTGTTTGGCATGCTAAAAGGAATCATTATTAGTATGGTTTTGATTAAAGGGTGGTATGTGATTAGGGATACCAATTCTATTATTATTGTTTGGTATGATGTTTAGGATACGAGTATAACAATTTTTGTGGGCCTAAAACGAATAAAAAAACTAACCAACAAAAATTCAGTAGGCCTCAAAAGAACAGTAAAATGAAATGAAAAATTATACTATAATAAATTATATTACGATATTATTAGAGAAAATAAAAAGAAGACTAAAATACACCGTTGGTCCTTAAACTTGTTGCTGCGCATCGCGATGGGACAAACTTGGGTTTTTTCATCGTCCGGAGTCCCTTTTCCAAGTTTCATACTCTTAACTGGTCCTTTGACCATATTTTCGTTAGTCAAGGACGTCAGTTGCCGTTTGATTTGTCTTTAGTCCAAGGGCACAATTGTCATTTCCTTATTTCAATACGGCGTGCTCTATACACTTTTAAAGTGGGTGCTACAGTAATTAGTGCCTAATAAAAGCAACTCTTATTCACCACTCCTCCCTAAAGTCTCCTCTCCACCATTGACGACGAGAGCAAGGGAGGTGATCCTCTACTTGCAGAGGCACATCCATCGAAATGAGGCGGCATTACAAGAATGCCAAGAAGCCCTCATCGTTGAGACCATGGAGGCTGTAAACGCAGTCTCAAGGGCCAATGAGCTAGAGGCTAGTCAACAAGATACCCTAGCTGAACTCATTCTTGAGAAGGAGAAAATATGCCGTTTGAGGAACTTCTGTGTTTTCTCCTTGATACTGATCATTGTCGTCTGTATATGCTTTATCTAGTGGGTTTACAATGTCGATGGTTTTTTGCCTTTTGAGTCGGTGGTAGGGTCTCTGTAATTAGTCTTGTAGTGATGGTTGACTTGTGAAAAGTCATGGTTTGATATACTTTGGTCCTTGTACAGTACAAGTGGTTTTACTTTTATGTTTTAGTCCTTCTAATGTTATGCCTTTAATACTTGGTCCTTCCCCTTATAAATGATCAAACCCACATCAGTTGCCACATAAATATTATTCAATTCAAACCACACCTTAGTAAAATGATCAAACTCATAACACAGATACAAGTATCAAAGATGGATGAATGATCAGAGATGGATGAACAGACACCACTTTTGAGTATCAACATAAACTTGATATGGTGTTGTTCATCCATTTTTGATTCTTCATTCCTGTTTGTGATAATAGAATAACAGTGTAATACCTGAATTTCTAAAATTCACAAAAAGACCAAAATACCCTTATGATCAAAGTAAGAATAATTAAATAAACACAATACCAAATGAGCTATGTAAATTCAGAAAACTTAGAAGAAATATCCTATATGATCCAAATAAATCTTGAATGACTATGTAAAGTTAATTTTATAGTTTATGATTTTATAAAAATTCATTTTGTATTTTTACTTAAATAACCGAATATATTTAATAGTTTTATAAAAGAATTTAATTAATAAAAGCCCAATATAAATTTATATTATTAAGAGTCCATTTATTTTAAGTCCAATACATTATAAAGCCCATAATAAAAATAATAAATCAAGTATATATACAAAATTTGGTTCACATAAAATCCCTAATTACCGATTTTTCCAAACCGACTCCCAAAACCCCTAACAAATCGATTTCCAGTTTCCAGAGCTTGAGACCAATTTTCTTGGACAAGTTTGAAGGTAAAAAAGGTGGGAAAAATAGTGTTCGAGTTCCAAAGTTGTTGGTTTAAGCGTGGTGAGTTTTTGAGTGAATTAGGGTTTCGGCGAGAAGGGTTTTTGTGCTTCTTTTGTTTTAACGATCCAAGCTCATCAAGGGTAAGTTCCTAATGTTGATTTCAGTCCTATAAGTCATATATAACACATAAAAATTAGCCATGCATGTTTAATATGTCGTATGGAATTATTTGGAATCTAAAACCCTAAAAAGCGTATACAAATAACGAATGGGTGTATAATATTTTTAGAGATCATGAATTGATTTTTCCAGAAGCTATTATATGATATAAGACCTGAATAAAATACATAATTATGAATTCGAAGCTTGTATGAATTGTTTTGAGTTTTATGGTTCGATTAAACATGGAAAAAGGAAGGTTTTTAAAAGGGACGATTAGGGTTTTCATGAACTAGGGTTTCCTTGTAATCATTGAAGGTAATTAATGAAGTAGTAATGATGAGTTAATGATTGGTTAAACTTAGGTTTAGGGTTTGTACTTAAATTATACTTATTCGGTTTTAAACAAAAGTTTTGGGTTGGTTTTGTAAATTATGAAACTTAAGGGTTATTTTTGTAAACAGTAAAATAAAGGTACTAAACGTATAAAAATAAGTGTGGGGGTTAAACATGTAATTTTGGATAATTAAAGGGCCATTCAAATTGTATTTAATTTATTAGGGTACGTTTGTAAATTCTAAAACCTTTGGGTTAAAAGTGTAAAATCTGATAAAGTAAGGTGAGATTGTGAACTTAAAGAGGTCAAGGGTGTAATTTGTAATTCTGAGCAATTATGGGTTCAACAAGTGTAAGATTGATTTTGTAGAGACACGCGTGAGTTTAAGTTAATTTCGGTTTGTTATCATTTACGTTCTAGGTTAAATTGGGAAATCATTAAAAGAAGTGATATGTGAATTTAATGCGTATTTAGTAATATTTAAAGAGTATGGGAAACCCTAGAACCTAAATAGGAAGTTGGTGAATTAATGAGGAATACCCTAAAATGTTGAGATTTCGTCTCTCACTAAAATGAGAATATTCTGACAACTCTAAAAGTATTAATGCGATAAATCCGTTATAATATTAATGATGCTAATAAATATTAAATAAATCATAATCCGTGTAGATTCGTTGGAGGAGACGCGACGTTACATCTTCGTATTCGTTTATTCGTTACTTTTCTCTCAATTGCTTTAAGGTACGGATATTCTGACCTTTTCAGTAAAGGTTTCGTATAAGTTTTCTTTTCGTTTTCATATTAGGATTTCCAATGCCATTGCTATGAACCCTTTCCTGGTTATGTGATTTGTTGCTTATCTGAACTTATGTTTTATTGAATCATGCGTTATCTGATTTGAACCTTATGTTAGGAAGACTTTGATATGTGTAATTGATGAACTTTGTTATGTCTGAATATGAACCTTATGATATGAGATATTGATATGTTATCTGCTGAACCATGTGTTTGATTAAGACATATGTTATGATTGAACTTTTGTTGACCTCTGATAGTTTGACACCCGAGCCAAAATTATTAACTAGTCATGGGGGTTCCATGTCCGTGTCAGTGATGCACCTCTGACATGACTCTAGGGCAGTAGAGTGAAGTTCTGCCACGTCCCTTATCTGTTATTTGTTATGAGCTCAGTTGGTATTATATTACCTATATATGTCTGTGGGGCGTATGGATGCATCCTAGATCTGATCTGTTATCTGATATGATTTGTCTGGTGAATGATGTCGTGTGCAATACGCGTCTTCACAACTTCTGGGAGCTAGCTACTCCAAATGATTTTCTAAGATTATTTTTATAAAGTTATGATGTTTCTGATATGATATGTTCTGGGCTCGAGGTAGTTAACTAAATCTGTATTTGTTATTTCTATGATAAGTATTCTGATTATGATTTGGTATGTTCAAATGTTTATGATTATGTGCAAGGCTTATTATATGCTATTATATGTGTGTATGCTTTTGTATGTTTATGTGACTACCGTCTGCTATGCTAAGATATGATTAATATGTTAAAATATGATTCGCATGCTGTCATCTGATATTATGTTAGTTTATCGTTATATGGATTCGTTAATCTGTGAGATGAATGTGCTAGTATGAAAGTGAGTATTCTATAAGTTTCGTATGTATAATTTGTTCAGTTAATTTTGGGAAACTTTGTTTATACGTTAGTGTTTTATTGCCTATGTGACCTGCCATGTTAAGTTCTGCTTATGCTAATATTTGATCTGGGAAATGATTCAATTTATGATGCCGGGTCTGTTAACTTGATAATTGCTATGCTATGTCTTTTGCTTATTTAGTTATAGTTTGTCTACTATGTTTCTATTTGTTTGTGAGACTGCCATGTTTTGGACTGCTATTTCCGCTATTGCTTTAAATGTTTGAGTGTGTTAAGTGAAGGTTAATTAATTTGTTGAATGCCATGTTTATTTTCTAGAAAGTGTTTTCGTTAGTTTTAGACTTTTCGTTTGGTTTATATGAAATCTATTTGCTCTTGATATGCTAAGTGTTTGGTTGTTTGCGTTTGTGTCATTAATGTGTTATGTGATGTCTAAACTGCTTATGTGTTTGTTTGGATTTCTGTATATTTGTGCTTCCGCAGAATCCTAAAAGATCCTTCGTCATTATTTCATTTTGATTTAGTATTTGTATATTTGTTCTGTTTTAGCTTTTGTTTCGTTATATCTGTTCACTGGGCTTTGTAAGCTCAGCCGCACTTTTCTTTTCCTGCGGCAGGTATTAAGCGTTCAAGATAAGCTTATGGGATAGCTGATCTGGGTTGAGAGTAGAGACGAGAGCGAGATTCGATACTAGAGATCTTAGATTTATTTTGAAGTTTAGTTATTTATGTTCTCTCTTGAATATTTTTGTAAGGCTTCCGCTTTTGTTTAGTTATTAAAGTTCTGATATGAAACCGTATTGTGATATCTTTACCCTTGTCGGGTTGGGGTGTTACAAATAGTATCCAACTTAAAACACAGATCCAAGAATCATATACGTATGAAGTCTCAAGGATGGGTGAAACGACACCACTTTTGAGTATCAACATAAACTTGATATGGTGTTGTTCATCCAGTTTTTGATCCTTCATTCCTATTTGTGATAATAGAATAACAGTATCCAACTCAAAACACAGATTCAAGAAAAACATATCTAAGAATCATAGACGTATGAAGTCTCAAGGATGGGTGAACAGTAATTGACTTTGTAAAAGTCAACAGTTACTATGCGATGGAAAACAGACATTGTTTAAACACAGCAAATAATGTTTAGGGGAATACATATTCGATGGAAAACATTGGCTTTCATATGCTTAACCAACATTTTTTTGTGGTGAAGACAGCTTTGCTGCTATAATCTTGGTCTTAGTCCAAAATTATTTTGGAGTACCACCAGAAGCAACATCAACTTGACTTCCAGATTGAGACTGAACCACACTTGGTTGAAAATCACCTTCAGATTGAGCATCAGTTTGGCACTGAGGTTTTTCATTTCCTTCAAAGTTGTGACCTGTAACCTTTGCCTTCTTCTTTGTTGTAACTTTTGGCTGGGATGAACCTGTTTTTTGAGACTGTTGTGTACTGCCTTGACTTCCTGTTACACCTCCTTGCCCAAGACATGTTTTCTTGTTGTGTCCAGCAGTGCCACATATACCACAAACCACACTCTTACTAGACTGTGACAAGTTACTGGTTTTGTCACTATTATCATTTTCAGTAAAATCCCTAGTTCTTTTATTCCGTTGCCAACCTAATGGTTTATGATGTTTAGGTGGAAGAATAGTTGTAGGAACTTGTGACTTATTCAAATGTTGATAACCATTTATTGGCTGGATGTGGTGTTTGTAAGTTTCTTCCCAAATCTTAAGCAAGTAACATGGATGAATCCATGATTCAACAGATCCTACTTGCATTTCATTGAACCTCATACACCGGTGGGTAGCAACAGCATGTTTACATGGCATACCTGTAAGCTCACATCTTCAACATGTACAAACCCTAGCTTCAACATTCACAAAACACTTATCTCCCCATCCACTGACCTCATACTTATCTCTTTCAACCCGTAAAACGGTGTACTTATAAGCCTCTTTCTTTATCAAGTCTAACATGAGTGTTGCCTTTGGTGTTAATGGTCAGGCACACTTGTGAATCACATTCACAACATTCACTATTCTTTTCATACAGTATTCTCTAATATATTCCAAAGCAGTAATGATGGGTTGGTGCCTACCTCCCAATAGTTTCCCATTGAACACCTCACACATGTTATTAAGTAAGACATCAGAATGAGCCCTCCCTACACATTTATACAACATGTTTGATTTATACAAACAACAGTGTTGAACAATGTCGTAGAACAAAAGATGTACACGTAGACATAGATTTGGTTAGTTACCTGAAAAATGCGACCTTGACTAATGGGTTGGTGGTATCTTACTTAACCAAGCATGGGCAGGTTCGCTAAACCTCTTGAATGCCAGCATGGCTGGCTCAAATTGTTGGACGGTTGTTGTTGCTGCACATCTCCACAAATGTTCCTTGTATGCTATAGCATTCCATTGCAATTTCATATTATCATGGTTGTGCTTCAAAAAATATATGTGTTCAGCACTAGGGAATACTGCTACTAATGCTGGAATAATGATACCCTACACAAATAAACATCAATTCATTACTAATAAAACTTGCATTTATAAAAAATACAAGTGAATCTAATCAACTAAATGGTAACATCACCTTTCGCCTGTCGCTGATAAAAGTGTAGTTTGAGTTTGGTTGCAAGTCAAGATCATCTCTTAGACATTCAAGAAACCAAATCCATGAGTCTTTGCTTTCAGCTTCTTCAGCCGCATAGGCTAAAGGGTATATTCCATTGTTGTTGTCTATACCGACTACTGTAAGAAGTTGGCCAGGAAAAGGACCTCGCATAAAAGCACCATATAACCCCAACAACTCTCTTTGACAAGCTTTATTTCCTTCCTTCAAAGCACCTAAGCATACATACATTCTCTTGAAAACTCTGGTTGGACTTGTTGCATCTGTTGCAGTTTGTACACTTATCCTAACTGTTGTATCTGGGTTTCTTTTCTGCAACTCTTCAACATAGTCTCTTAAAAGGGTGTATTGCTGCTTATGATCACCCTTAATCTCATTTTCTGCCTTTGTTTTTTTCCCTTAATGCCTTTTGCATAGACACCTGAACTTCAAACTGTTTACTCAGCTGATCTTGAACAACCTTGATTGGAATATCTGGATTGACTTGAACTTGGTCAACTATTTGCTTCGAAAGAAACCTGTAGTCACAAGCTTTAATCTCTCTTGATTGAAAAAATTTGTGTTCATCCTTGAAAGTTCGAACAATCCATACATCTTTAGCTGTATTTTTGGCTACATACAACAACCATGGGCAATCTGTTGCTTGCTCCTTAAGTGATCGTAAATATACATCCCTTCCAAGGCCTCTAGTTATCGGACCAGTTTTCCTCTTTGGGGCTTTTCCCAGTCCAACACCTTCGGTTATTCCACAAACAGGTATTTTTCCAAGACACCTAACCCTAATTCTCTGTTTGTCATTCTTAATAAGTTGCAACTTCCTCCTAGTCTTTATTGAAAGCAGGTAGATCCTATCTTTCACTTCTTTTGTAGTTACAAAAGTTTGACCACAGAAAAAATATATTTCGTCCTCTATTTGTGTTGTCTTACTTAACTTTTGTTTCTTGTATGCCCTCATTTTTTCTTCCTAATAACATACTCTTCCTCATTCTCAGAACCACTTGCAAAATCATTATCGTCTAACAGATCCAACTCACTTTTCTTAAAAAAATTATCTGGTATCTGGCTGGAGGTACCTATATATGGTAACTCTGTAGTCTCAGTCACTTTGAACAGATTAACATCAAAATCAGGCTCCTCAAAAGTATTAGCCTCATCGACAACTGTGTTTCCATCACGATTGTTCTCAATATCATCATCATCACTCATATAACTATCTGTGTCACTCACATTGTCATCACTTAAAGCTTCATCGATTTCACATACCTGTACAGATTTACCTTTTTGGATATGCTCCACAAGATTACATATTTCCTCCTCATGATGACCAAACTCTTGATCATTTTGACATACCTCTTCAGGACTATCTATTTGGATATGCTCAACATGTTTATCTATATGCTGGTTGACATCACCTACAACATCTTCAGTCTGACAGACCTCTACAGATGAAAATAAGGGTTCTGTTTTTGGCATCTGGCTAGACTGTACCAAAGTATTGACTTCCAAAGGTTGATGTGTAACCTGACATATATCCTCTACCACAGATTTATTAACAATGTTTTCTAAGAACAATTTGTTTGAGCAATATGGAACAATCGCAAGAGCTGCCTTTTTCTTTGTTGCATCCACATCAGCAATAACTGTCCTAATTGACTTTGGTGACTTTTGATCAACATCCAATGTTGTCTTACCGTTTTCAACATAAACCTCTATCATCTTATGGTCATCAACAAGATCTTTCAATATTTCTAAATTAGCACTCTCACTTAAGCTATACAAACTATCATCTAAATTACTACCAGGCTTAACAAAGTAATAGTAATTTTTTGAACCAATCTCATAACCCAATTCATACATAAGAACATCCAACTCTTCGACTGACACACTATCAACATCAACCAAATCAGCTAAATTTTCCATACCACCAACGTAGATTCTACCAGGCCAGTATTTAAAGAAACTGTTGTGATGAACCCTCATGCTAAACATATTAGATCTACCACATGAAAACATGTCAATATATGTTTAGGGCATTCTAAAAACTTAATTGGCAAACAATAAATACACCAATTAGAAATTCCAATGACTATAATAAAACAAAACAGTACCGTATTTCTTCTTAGCAGAGTCGTAGAGGACGGTATCATCAACTAGATAACCTTGATGTCTTCTTACTTTCCATAGAGTAAAGTCCATGTTTTGGTTTTATGATTGATAAACAGGGGTTTTGTAACATGCAATTAGGGTTTGTGAATTCTGATAATTCTTGTAACGAAAGTTCTGGGACGAAAAATAATACAGACTATGTGTTTATGGGGCGGGAAGAGGGTTACATTACATGTGGCAATAATTAAGAAATTTTTAATTGAAATAAGGAAATGACAATTGTGCCCTTGGACTAAAGACAAATCAAACTGCAACTGACGTCTTGACTAATGAAAATATGGTCAAAGGACCAGTTAAGAGTATGAAACTTGGAAAAGGGACTCCGGACGATTAAAAAGCCCAAGTTTGTCCCATCGCGATGCGCAACAACAAGTTTAGGGACCAACGGTGTATTTTAGTCTAAAAGGAATGATGAGACCCACCTTTGTAGCATGATTTGAGGATACCCTCAATTTGTAGATTTTCAAAAAACCAGTATCCCATTCCAAACATCTTTAATAATTGTAATTTCCATTATTTTTCTCCATGTACACATACCAAACAGGCCCTGAATGTTTATGTTGATACCCACTAAATGATTGACATTAGTACTATCTTGTTTAATACCTAAGTTCATTATTACACTGAACTTGAAAACAATATTATTTTCACACCAGAATTCTAAATTGATTAAAGAGAAATCATATATAGGCCTAATTAAATATACCTAAAACAAGACCTAGAAATTTGATTGGTGCATTTATTCATACATTTAATAGCTAAATCAAGCCTATTACACTATTTCTTATATACCCTTTCCAAACTTCTAATTCCTAGTTTCAAATCTTAAATCGTTCATTTCTTGTAATTTATTTATGTTGCAATATTTTCTTCCAGACTTTTGATTCGATTCCACGCAAAGAAAAAACATAGTTGGTACTTTTTTCTATTGTAGAAAACGTAAGTGATATAACAGTCATTTAAAAACTAGTCTAGACTCTAGACGTCTCTATAGTTTTAGCTACGACATATATAATATATAAGATTTAACATTTATATCACCAACAAGTATTTTGTTCTTTACAAACAAATATAAACATTAAATTTGGAAACTAACTTTTAACAACAAAACACAGCCACCCATGTTTCCATTATCGGTTGATAAGAATGAAAATATATAATATACCTGATCTTGTTTCAAGAGCATATATACTACTAGTATTTGAATTCATGTTTCGAGAATGGGTTTTCAACTTTTATATATTAAAATTCTTTAAACTAAAATTCATGATAAATTAACAACAGCTAATAAAACATAAAATTAAAAGTAAATTGCAGAAATCATCCTTGTGGTTTGCCATAAAATTAAAAGTAAGTGCAGGCGGCCTCCCTGTGTCGAAACCTTTGCATCGTTTTGGTCCCTGGTTTTAACGACCATTAAGTGGATTCTGTTAACAGTTACATGTCAGCCCCTTTTGGCTAACGACCGTTACAACATCTATCCTTTAAACTAACGACCGTGTATAATTTAATATTTTCGGTTTACTTAAGGTTTTTCAATTTTTTATATACATTTTTATATAAGTTTTTATACGTTTTATTATATACCCTTTTATATAAGTTTCTATATATATGTTTTTATATACACGTTCTTATATGCGTTTTTGTATACGTTCTTATATACTTTTTTTCCTTTTTATATATGTTCTTATATACGTTTTATATGGTTTTATATAAGTTTTTGTATATGTTTTTATTTACATTTTTGTATACTGTTTATATATGTTTTTATACGCATATATACGTTTTTTATAAGTTTCTTATAGACGTTCTTATATGCGTTTTTATTCAATTTCTATTTTATATATGTTATTTTAGACGAACGTCTATAAAAAATGTATATAAAAATATATGTTTTTATAAATACGTATATAAAAACCCATTTAAAAGCGTATAAAAACGTATACAAAAATGTATATAACAATGTATAAAAAGTATATAAGAACGTATATAAAAACGTATATAAAAAGATAGATAATAACACATATGTTTTTATAAATACGTATATAATAACGTATAAAAAGTATATAAAAATATATACAACAACGTATATAAAAACGTGTATAAAAACGTATACGAAACTTATACAAAAATGTATACTTTTTTATAAAATGGATATAAAAAATCGAGAAACTTTAAATAACCAAAAATTTTAAATTATAAACGGTCGTTAGTTTAAAGGATGGATGTTACAACGGTCGTCAGCCAAAAGGGGCAAACGTGTAACTGTTAACGGAATCTACTTAACGTACGTTAAAATCAGGGACTAAAACGATTCAAAGGTTTCGCCACAAAGAGGTCGCCTGCACTTATGGAAGACCAGGGAAGATTTCTGCACTCTTGACAAACCACATGAGCGATTTTTGTAATTTACTCTAAAATTAATTAGATCATGTTCATAATACTTATAGAAATAAGGCCTTAAAGCTAATCAATAACAAACCTTTTATTTCCACGTCAAAATATTTATCTCTATTATACAAAGTAAATATTTTAATAATAAAAATAGGCATATTATTCCACGCTTTCACATCACATATGTACGGATCGATTTGGATTCTATTACCGGCCACATTAAACTTTTTATTAAGAGAAATGATATATGGACCTAAATTTAGACCTAAAAACACTTGTTATCATCCTGATGGGTAGTAAAATAAGTGGGTCCCTGTCTGCAACTATCAAGATGATGACAAGTGATTTTAGGTCTAACTTTAGACCTAAATTTAGATCCATGTATCATTTCTCTTTTATTAAGGGTGTGTTTGGTTTGCTAAAAGAAATCACTATTAGTATGGTTTTGATTAAAAGATTTGGTATGATGTTTAAAATACGGGTATCATAATTTTAGTGGGTCGAAACGAATAATAAAACTAATCTACAACAATTCATTAGGATCCAAAATAAGAAGAAAATAACATTAAAATATTATACTATAATAAAATATACTCCTTCCGTCCTAATTTAATAGTCCATGTTTCCTTTTTTGTGTGTCCCAATTTAATTGTCCAATACTAAAAATAGAAATGAGAGTTTGGTCAAGTTTACTATATTACCTTTGGTTAAAATTAATATTACAAACTTTTAAGAAGTGATAATTAAATGGTTAAGGGTAAACATGTCATTTGGCTAAAAAGTAAGAGAGAGAAAGGAGTATTAATTATGTTTTTCTTAAATTCTGTTTTTTTTGTCGGGGGACAATAATTTTGGGACGGAAGGAGTATCACGATTAGGCGGCAATTTCTGACCCGACACGAAACCCGACATGAAACCGACACGAAAATTAACAGGTTCGGGTTGTGCTAAATAAATTTCGGGTCAGGTTTGGGTCGACCTATCTAACCCATTTATTAAACAGGCCAGGTTCGGGTTGAGAATAAAATAAGCGGGTCGACCCGCCAACCTGTTTAATATTTTTTTCATAAACTCAAAATTATTTATATTTTATTATGCGGGTTAAATGTGTTAAACAGGTCGACCTAATAAACTATTTAACTCGTGTAATATGCCAACTTTTGTATATAAAAAGGGTTAAATGGGTCAACCTAAAACCCGTTGAACCTATTCAACCCGTGTAACCTATTTAACTCGTCAACCCAAGTATATATACGGGTTAAATGGGTTAGGTTCAGGTTATGTCTAAACAGGTTAGGGTTGACATATCTGATCCGATGATTTAAATGGGTCAGGTTTGGGTTGGGATTTTCTAACCCGCCAACCTGACAACCCGAACCCGCCAACCCGAACCCGACCCGAATTGCCACCCCTAATCACGATATTATTGGAGAAAATAAAAGGAATTGTGACACCCACTATTTGAGGATATCCTTAATTTGTAGTTTTTCAAAAGCTATTACCCCATTCCAAATATCTTTAATAATTGTACTATCCATTCCTCTTTCTCCATATATACCTATTAAACAGGCCCAACAAAAAATTATTGTAGTTGATCTTTTTTTTCAAATTAAATTTATATCATATATTTGAATTGGTGTTCCAAAATGTCAATCATTTAGTGGGTATCGACAAAAATATTATAGCATGCGCTACTCATTTTAAAATGTTTAAATGTATGTTTGCTTGTATATTTTAATTATGTTTGTATTTAACTAGTTTTAGATCCCCGTGCACATACGGGGATTTGGGTTTAATTTTGTTAGATTAGTTTTGATTTATTAAATATATAGAATCGGTATTGTGCAAGTATAATATTTTAATATGCAAACCAAAACACAATGTAAAACATAAACAAATACATGATATAAATCTAAAATGCAATCCAAAACACAAATAAATAAATCCATAATATAATTGTTTAAACTGAAAAATTAACTATCATCTTATTCAGCTGTTGAATTCTCAATTATATCAACGACTTTAAGTTTCATATGTTTTTTTAGTTTTTTTCCCACTTTGCTCGAGCATGAAAAAGAAAAATTCTGAACATAAAACCAATGTTTTTCAAAATTAAATTATAACGAAATTCAAAACACGTACAAACACCTCTTCTTTTGATGAACTGTTGCAAGCATTTATTAGGCAATTACATTCATCGTTCCTGCACTCACATTGACAATACCAAAAACATGTTGGATGGTAACAAAAAAAAAATACGCAGGATTCATTGGACCGAAATCATCATTTTCATAATAAAGAGAGTCATGATAACGTCAAATTATCCTGAATATTAAGTGTCAATTTCCTCCGATAATGCTTGTAATTTATATCATTTATATGGATTTACGCTTGTTTTCCATTATATTTCACTTTCAGGTAAATTACTAGCATTGGAGCTAAAGAGACGCGGATTTGGAGAGTTTATTGAAGATTTATCATAGTATGCTCACTTTGAAAAAGTTACGGCGTAACTCCTCTCTCACATTACGCCGTAACTAAAGTGTGGCTCAGAAAACCAACTTATCACAAGATTACAGAGTAACTCTCCCAAAGATTACGACGTAACCAACTAGGTCAAATGAGGTTTCGCGTCGCTGCAAGCTACGCCGTAACTATTGCATCAATTACGGCGTAACAAAGAATTATTAAAGATACGGCGTAACTCCTTCCATAGTTACGCCGTAACCAGCATTATTAGTGCAAAATACGAAGAATTGTATGTTACTGCGTAACTCTTATAATTAGTTACGCCGTAACCAGATCTGGCCTATAAATACCCCACGATTTTCAGCATTTCAAATCATCCCATTTCACACACAACACAAAGTGAACGTGAGTAGAAGTCGAAGGCAGATCTGAAGGAGCATACGGAGCTATCTCCAAAGGAGAAATCACTCCCCTACGATAAGCATTAGCTTTTTAACTTTTCTTTACTTTCAATTTATGTATTTTGTAATGTTAAACATTGAATCGATTGTTATGGTTAACAATGTTGCAAAAATCGTGAATCGGTAGTCGGGCGGTCGACCACCCTGCAGCGAGTAATCGGTCAAGTCGGGATTAATCGGTGATTAATCGAATTGGCATTTCCTGCAATCTTTTGGTATTTCTGGAGACCAAACTAAAAATCTTAACCGATTCCAAGGCTGCTATGTTTCCAAACCTCAATAAAAGGCTACAATTCTGATTATGATGCCCATTGTGCGTTATAAGTGAAATATATGATCTCCAAATTAAGTATAATGCCTAAATTATTATTATTTTTAAAATGACCGATTTGCCCGATTCGGCCGATTTTTTGACTGCTTAGTGTCGATTTTTATCCTAGGCCGATTTTTTGACCGATTTTCAAAAATCGACAAGGTACTCGACCGATTAACGATTAATCGGCTGAGTTGACCGATTTTTGCAACATTGATGGTTAATATGAACGGCTAAGCACCTCTAGGTGCTGGCCTAGTTATGATTCCTTAATTGTTTTGTTTGCGTTTACATTGCTTCCGTATAATTATTTCTAAGTGTATGCATGCATAGTTTGTTAGTAGTTACCCTTGTTTCGGTAGTTTTGAATGGCGGTAGAGGCTAGTTACTTAGGAGATATGACCAACTGACCCTAAGTAAGTAGACTGAGATGGGAAGGGTAAGATATGACCAACTAACGACCATTTCTACTTGTGCTATTTGACCAACTGATCACCTACCGTTTGGATGAACTTAAGAAGTAGGGGGTGAGTGTTTAAGATGCTTGCGCCCCGACACTCACTATTATGAATCTAGCATGTAGCGATGCTTAATGACTTGGCTTAGGGGACTAAGAACAACTGAACTTATGACGGGGCACCTGATTTCTCCAGTGGGACCCTTTGTTGATAGGTTAGGACAAACTAACCAATTGTTGTCCTAGCGACTTTGACCCCACCTGAAGTAATTGGAAGTAATTAGACGTAGACACTACTACTTAGGATGAGTAACTAGGTTAGCACCACTCTCCTCTATTGATCACATCCATCGCCTTTATTTGCTTTAGTAGTTAATTATATCATAATCATATTAAAATCTGTGACACCTAGACTTAATTTAAATCCGCACACATAGCTCTTGGGACGACCTCGGTTTTACCGATTACTACACTACACACGACCTGGTACACTACCCGTTAGTGCATTAGGGTAGACCATAGGTATAACGAGTAATTATAAATATTAAAACCTGGTCAGTAAAACCTGCATCAAATTTTTGGCGCCGCTTCCGGGGAGTTATATTAGGATTTCTATTAAGTCTTTCATTTTTGTTTTGTTTTAAAATTTTCTCAAATTCTCACGACCTCTTTTCAAGTTTCAGGTACCATGGAAGTTGTTAACATTGATAACCTCACTCTTGAGGAACATTTGGCATTGACAAGAGAAGAACAAGGTCCGGGGCTCGTAAGATCGGCAATTGGAGCTAATGTCCGTTTCGAGATTACAGACCAATTTATGAGGGTGCTTCGTGCTAACCCTTTTTCAGGAAACAGGGACGAAGATGCGTATGAGCACGTTGAGAATGTCTTGTACATCGCAAGCCTTTTCAATATTCCGGGTGTGTCTCATGATGCTGTTATGCTAAGAGTGTTCCCCATGACTCTTACTGGGGCTTCAAGAAGATGGATCGAAAGATTGCCCGCCGGGGCAGTTGATACATGGGCTCTACTAAAAAAGCACTTCATCCAGAGGTATTTTCCTTCGTCGAAGATATCTAACCAGCTCTTGGAAATCCATAATTTCAAGCAAGAAGACGATGAAACACTGTATCAAGCTAGCCTGGGATAGATACAACGATCTCCTCTACAAGTGTCCTACACATGATCTAAACAACCAACAAAAGGTCAACATCTTCTACAAAGGAATCGACATAACTACAAGACAGATTCTGGACTACCAAGGACCAATTCCGAGCATGACTCCTACTCTAGCAATTAGAGCCATCCAAAAAATGGCTGATCATTCCTAGAAATGGCACGATGGAGGAAGCAGAAGAAACCAAGGCGGAAATCTTGACGAAATTGCAGCCATCACTAACAAGCTAGAGAATCTGGGTCGAGATATGCTCAAAATCAAAGAAACTGTTCATGCCATCCAAGTAGGTTGCGAAAGCTGTGGGGGAGGACATCGCACTAAGAATTGTCTTAACGTTAACGAATAGAAAATGATCGAAGAGGCTAAATATGGAGAAAATCGACCGTTTTACGGGGACAATCGTAATGGTAATGGCTATCGTGGAGGACCTTCCCCATATTACGATTGTGATGAAAGAAGAGCTAACTTGGAGGAAATAATTAACAAGTACCTAGTAGATTCAACTAAGAGACAGAAAGACCAAGAAGATTGGCTGAAAAACTTCCAAGATAATACAAACAAGAGCCTTTCTAGCCATGACGTATCACTAAAAAACTTGGAAACTATGATTGGGAAGCTTGGCGATGAAGTACAAAAAAGACATGAGGCACAAAAGAACAAATCAACAGTATGTAAAGCCATGTTTTCTAAAAATGACAAATCCACTGATGAGTCTAATAAAGACAATGATGCTGATGGCAGAAGAGAGTTACGCCGTAACTAAACATCAAAGTTACGGCATAACTAGGATACGAGCAATAACAAGTCTCCCAAAATAGACAACTCTAAAAGGAAGAATCACTGGTGTAAGGCTATTGCAATTGATGATGGAGAGTGTTATAATCTATGGGCCTCATGCGACCCTCAGAACGAGGCCTGCGATAGAGGGGTTGATAAGGAGAGGATTAATGATGACAGATACATGTGGACTGCACTTAACGATGAAGAAAGATTAGCCAAATTCTCGATTAACGAAGTGGAAGGACCACCCATCAAGCATTGCTGCAGGCCCTAACTCATTACGGATGATGAGTACACACAAGCATGGCCGACTTGCAACCCCTTTCGTGAGTATTGCAACGGAGGGGGCAATGTGAAGAACGAAGTTTGGATATGCCCACATGAATCAGGAAGACACGACGTTGATTTTGGGAACCTATCCTTCAGTGATTGGTATTCAGTAAGGTTCAGGGACGCAATAATTAATTAGAAATTTGGAGCTCAAATATGAAAAACATATTCTTTGAGGAAAGACCATTAAACCTCTCAACGATGTTCCTTCTAGCAACAACGATGACGAAGGAACTCGAAGTCATTGGTGTGAGAAAATTAAAACCCCAGATGGAAATTTTTGGGCATCTTGCAACCCTTTTGATTATGAATGTAATGGGGGAAGCAGTATAGAGAGAGTTGGGGAAGATGAGTTCCTATGGACCTCAACTAATGACTCGGAAAGAACAGAATTGCCTTGGCTAGACGACTTAGGTTTTGACAGTTGGGTCAAAATCAAATTCGGAAAGATAGATGCGCTAACCAAGGAGAAGATCTGGAACGGATGTATGAGTAAAGACGAACCAAGCGAAAAAGCTCCAAATGAAGAATCGGATAATGATACCAAGGATTCATCGAGGAAGGAAAAAGAGGAATGCAAACAGGTGCTCAGAAGTACATGGCTTAAAGATACCGATTCCGACGATGATGATATAGATTACCTTGAAATACAAGGTGAAGATGGGTTCATTGACCCCGACGATGAAGCATATGAGAAAAGAAGGTTCAAACTTCTTAGCATTCCATATAAGAGGCCACCACCAATTATAGCCAAAAATTATGAGTTCACTAGTTACCATCTAGGTTCGGACGAAAAGTTTTGCAAAATTCGAAAGATCGAGACGAAAGAATACCTCCGCACTGCTACCAATTTCTCTTGGGTCAGATATAACTTAATGAAGGACATGAAGGAAGTTGGCCAAGTCCAAAGGCCAAGGCTCTGAGTCTAACTTAAAGACTCGTAAATAAAGAAAAGTGCTCTTTCGAGAGACAACCCGAATTATCCCTTTCATTTGTTTTATTTCCTTTCTGTTGGGTTTTGTGTCTTTAACCATTTTTGCAGGGAAACGAAGAAAAGTTGCTGCTGCAGCTTGCTGATCCGACCAGAGTTACGGCGTAACTCATTCTCATGGTTACGCCGTAACAGGCTCTTTTGCAGCAGAACTTTAGAAGCATTACCAATTACTGCGTAATCCCACTCAGAGGTTACGCTGTAGCTACACTTTTGCAGCGTCTGCCAGGTTTTGCCTAGTTACGGCTTAACTCCTTCTAGAGTTACGACGTAACTGTCCTTTGTAACACATCTTTCATTTTAAACACAATAACCTTGTATTAGTTTTCAAATGAACTTTGTGGGTATGTTCCCTGTAAGCCCTCTCGAGACTACACTCTTCCACTTGGGACATCAAGTGGTTTAAAAGGCTTGTTGCATACGCTAAATGCAACCGTGATTCCTACAAAAGTGAGTTAGATTTCTTTTTCATTTTTCTTTTTCTTTTTAGAATTATGCTTGTCAGTAGTGTGATTTTAGGGATTGAAGTTTTCTCGTGGATGCTTATGCGAAGGCACGACTCTCTTTCGTGGGCCTTCTTTCTTTTTGGAGCAAATTTCATAGAAGTTCTCGCTCTAATTCTACATTTCTCTTTACCTTTATTTAACGCTTAGTACAAAAGGGACTTTGTACAATTCAAGTGGGGGGACGGGAGTAGAATAGTCTCTTGAACTTTATTTTGCCCTCGTTTTTCTAGTTTATTTTGAAAAATTATGCCATTTTAAAAATTTTGACATATTTTTCTTAACCTAAGTAGATTAGACCTTAGCCGAGCACATATAACCCTTGATATATTATGGTGAGATTAGTCTTATCCGTTTCCCAATTTTTACCCCAAATCCACCTGATTATGAGTGTGCCGGTAGCTTGTAAACTTTAGAACTTGGCCTTTGCATCATTTCGAGACCATAGACGAGGTATGTTGAGTTAGCTCGATGTATTTAGACTTTTCAATTTAAGAAGGCATTATTATAGGATTATCACCCAAATAGCCTACCATTGTGTGTCTGTCGATTAGTCACCTCGACTTCTCGACCCACATGTGAAACCCTTTTGTTGTACTCACCTTTAGTGCAAGATACCCCTAGATACACCCATCTGAGCCATTCCTTTCACTTTGTTAACCCAATATATTGTTTCGTTACACCCATACACCTTAGCCTTCCTTGTAGTCTTTATTTGTGATTGAGAAGTCATCATTTGCCTAAGTTCAAGGTTCAAGTGGAAAGGTTCGGGAATCACGCTTTCGTCGACGACATATCCTTAAAGATCATTGAAGACCCCCCCCCCCCGAATTCCCATTGTTCATCTCAAGTGGGGGGGATGTTATGTTTATTTGTTATGACTAAAAAAAAAGTTATGTATTTGTTATTCAGTTGATTGTAAAGTACGATATTATAAGCACTATGTTATGAGCTTGTTATAGATGTAGTATCGAGGAGGCCACCTCGGTCACATTTGAAGATTGGAGTTGGTAATTGTGCCAACAGTTGGAGAAAAGGTAGTGTGCCCATCATGACGTCCTCTAATGACACATCTACCAAGTATATCATGATCCGGTTTCTTAACTTCGAAGCTAGAACTTTGGGCGGACGGTAAGTGGTGATGACTTGGTTATAGACTTAGACTATTTGTTTGATTTTTTATTTTACACCATTTATATCCCATGTCTTATCCTACCCTTTATTCATGAAGCGTGTCTAGGTGATGCAGCGAGCAATATTTGGTGTCTTGACCATGGATTTGGTCATGTACCATTGGTTTTGTCCACTTCGCCGTAACATGTTAGTAATGACGAGTCACCCTTAACCTTTGTTGTGTCTACCCATATTGCCTTCAAGAATTGTTTAGCCCTTAACTATAGTGGTGGAGATTTGTTTAACCACCAAGCTTATGATAGAATACATGCTATGACTGTGCGATTGAGTGATCACCCCGAAATTGACACTTAGAATAGTTAAGAGATTTGAGTGCTTCGTTCCCATTTCGTGAGGTGTTCGGCTTTGTTTTATTCTAGCATAAGGGATTTGTAAACTTATATTTTTCCAGGTAATGAGAGATATCTTTTTAGGAATCTATATAATAAGGTCTACTTGAGGGCAAGTAGAGTTCAAGTGGGGAGATATTTGATAACATCAAATTATCCTGAATATTAAGTGTCAATTTCCCCTGATAATGCTTGTAATTTATATCATTTATATAGATTTACGCTTGTATTCCATTATATTTCACTTTCAGGTAAATTACGAGCATTGGAGCTAAAGAGACGCGGATTTGGAGAGTTTATTGAAGATTTATCATAGTATGCTCACTTGAAAAAGTTATGGCGTAACTCCTCTCTCACATTACGCCGTAACTAAAGCGTGGCTTAGAAAACCAGCTTATCAAAAGATTACGGCGTAACTCCCCCAAAGATTACGACGTAACCAACTAGGTCAAATGAGTTTCCGCGCCGCTGCAAGCTACGCCGTAACTATTGCATCAATTACGACGTAATAAAGAATTATTGAAGATACGGCGTAACTCCTTCCATAGTTACGCCGTAACCAGCATTATTAGTGAAACATACAAAGAATTGTATGTTATGGCATAACTCTTATAATTAGTTACGCCGTAGCCAGATCTGGCCTATAAATACCCCACGATTTCCAGCATTTCAAATCATCTCATTTCACACACATCACAAAGTTAACGTGAGTAGAAGTCGAAGGCAAATCTAAAGGAGCATACGGAGCTATCTCCAAGGGAGAAATCACTCCCCTACGAAAAGCATTAGCTTTTTATCTTTTCTTTACTTTCAATTCATGTATTTCGTAATGTTAAACATTGAATCGATTGTTATGGTTAATATGAGCGGCTAAGCACCGCTAGGTGTTGGCCTAGTTATGATTCCTTAATTGTTTTGTTTGCGTTTACATTGATTCCGTATAATTATTTCTAAGTGTATACATGCATAGTTTGTTAGTAGCTACCCTTGTTTCGGTAGTTTTGAATGGCGGTAGAGGCTAGTTACTTAGGAGATAGGACCAACTGACCCTAAGTAACTAGACTGAGATGGTGATACACGTACAATGCGCGTTCAAGGTCAAAGGAAACTTCCTTTTCTTCGAGCAAGTTTTTCAACCACCTAGGCGGTGAACCTAATCGTTGTAGTGTAGTATTAGGGTAAGCCTCGGGATTATTATCGTTCTCTAGGGGAATAGGAATGCTAGTGAGAAATTACTACGCTAAGGTTGCGGTTGAGGAAGATTATTTTTTTATCTTTTTTATATTTTTTAGAAAATTAAAGGTAAGATCTCGGGGTATTGGATTTGGGGGGTGGTACTTCTACCGATTACTCTACTATCTTGTTGAATCAGTCCTAGATAGATCTTTCGAGCCTTAATGAATGATGATGTACCCTCCGAGTAGCTCGAAGGACACTCCTCCGAGACGTGTCGAAGCCCTTCCATACGAAGGCCCAAGTTAGGATTCCAAAATATCCATAGGCGTCAAACCATTCCTTGGCACGAAGGTTACCTAAGGGGAACTCGCCATCCGAAGCCCTAAGCCCTTCGGGGTATGGCTGACGAAGGACAATGGATAAGGGAACCTCCTGACTTGGTCAAACCCATGATCTCCCTCTCTCTCTTGGCTTCCCCGTCAAGTCTGAGAACGTGGGTCACTAAGCCCTAGCGGTTACCCACAATCATGGGACGCCCCCATGATCTCCAACATTCATGCAAGAGTGCCTCTAACCGTATTTCTTCCACTATAAATAGGTTGGACGGGCAATGGATTATGGTATGCTCATTTCACACTCATTTCTTTACTTACACATACTTAAACAACCATAACTCATACTTACTCTCATGCCGGAGGTGGTTCGTAGGGTCCTACCCCTTCTCAATCACTTAACGTAGTGTTTCATATTTCTTATTCTCAGGTTACAGGCAAGTCTTGGCTGGAACATACACCCCTCATTACTTTGATCCTCATCGAAGCCTGGTAGTACAATCTTTTGTACAATCAGTGGTGCCATCCGTGGGACCACTACTATTAGTCCCGTAATCACCCAGTCCTAATACCTCAACCAACTACACTACTTTTCCGGCATGGAACCAGGAAGAGAATGTGAAAAACTAGAAGGGGGGGTTGAATAGTTTTGCCGAATTTAAGTTAGTTTCAAAAACTTTTAGATTCGTTGATATGTGAGATCTTGTGGATGTAGAGAAAGTATAGATATAATGATAAAGTAAGTAAATAAAGTAAAGCGAAGGGAAAGAAAAGACACAACCGATGTATAGTGGTTCGGCTACAAGGACACCTTCCTTGCCCTACTCCACTCCCCGAGTCACCTACTCGAGAGTTCAAGCACTATGTCAACAAACTCCTTCACTTGGCGGAGAAGCCTTCACAACGTTGCTTACACTTTTTCCGGTACAAAGCTAGATACTGAGTCCGTAACATGGTGGACCAAACCAACACGACTATTACACAACAAATATGTGAAATATCAAATACAAGATCTTCGCTACAGAAATCTTGCGGAGAGACAAATCAATCAAGGACCCCTTGCTTGGATGACTTGTAGAATGCTCGTGATCTCGCCTTAGAGAAGGACCTATATGAGGATTACAATAGAAAGAAAGAAGAACAACTCTCTAGATCAAGTGATCTATATGTTAGAAGAGAGTGAGAGTGTTTGAGAGATTTAGTAAGAAGAGGGGTAAGTTAGAATGAAGAAATGGCTCTCTATTTATAGGCAAATTTCTTCACTGTTCCCACGGATCCCACGGATCCCTTCCACAAGGGATCCGTCTAGTGTAATCCTAGGGATCCGTGGAACGCTCCTCTTTGCCCATTGGTTTTTTGGTTGTGGGTCATGGGTTATGGGTTGGTCCATGGGTTATATCTAGATTTAATGTATCTAAGTATACATTGTATCAAGTCTCTTTGGGTATGGGTTAAGATCCATGGGTTATGGTCCATGGGTTATGATATTTACCCATCTTAATAAACTATTACAACAAATGCTTAATTACTACATTTTTGTATTTAAATGGCTATATGTAAATGCTTTACAAAACTAACATGTATCCTTTATAATTATACTTAAGATAACATTATATTTGTTATCAACAAAACACAAAGAGATCGCAAAATATTAATAAACGGTTTTACGGTTTATTTGTATTAACAGAGAAGATACACCTCCACCAGGTTTCTCTACCCTGGTCCTACTCAACACAACTAACACCGATAATCTCGCCCCCATAACAGCCTCAACCTTTACTACACGATCTCGTTTGGAAACTACTCCCGTACATCACGCCTCAACATCCGCTAACCCTATTCCAGATATTAGTCCCGCCTTTGTTGAGGCAAACTTTGAGGCCTTGGATTCTTTGCTAAGGGCTCATAAGAGACAGGTTCGCAACACTGAAATGCGGAGGGAGTTGGAATATTCTAGTGAGGAGTATGACGAGGAGATTGAATTAGAGGATAGACCTCAACCTGTTGGCATGCTTTGCCGGCGGAGACGTACTAGGCTTCGGTTGTTGATATTGCAAGTGCCGTTTGTTTCTTAGAAAACCATGATGTTAAACAACATCCCATAAAAGTACATACCCCACTTGTACTTTTTCTATCAACGTAATCACCTGCATGGTCAGAATCTGCATATACAATTGTTTCTACTCCCGTGCCCTTAGGATACCATAATCCTAATTGTGTTGTACCCTTAATATATCTAAATATTCTTTTTACGGCTTCTAGGTGTGATATTTTAGGGTCTTCTTGAAACCTAGCACATAAGCAAACACTAAACATGATATCCGGCCTACTTGCCGTGAGGTAGAGAAGGCTACCTATCATGCCACGATATTTAGTATTATCAACGGATTCTCCGTCCTTGTCTTTTGTGAGTTTGGTGTCGGATGACATTGGAGTCCTAATTGGTTTTGACTCTTCTAGACTGAATTTCTTTAACATCTCCTTGATGTATTTAGATTGATTAAAGAAGATACCATCTTCTACTTGTTTTATTTGTAGACCAAGAAAGAAACTAAGTTCTCCCATCATACTCATCTCGAACTCGTCATGCATGATTTTAGAGAAATCATCACACATGTCTTGACAAGTGGATCCGAATATAATATCATCTACATATATTTGTACTATGATTATATGTGACTCTCTTTTCTTAGTAAAAAGTGTGTTGTCAACTAACCCCATGGTGTAGTTGTGTTTAACTAGAAATGACTTGAGTCTATCATACCAAGCTTTTGGAGCTTGTTTAAGACCGTAAAGGTCTTTCTTTAATTTATACACATGTTTGGGTTTTTCAAAATCAATGAAGCCCGGAGGTTGAGCTACATATACTTCTTCATTTATGACACCATTTAGAAAAGCGCTTTTGACATCCATTTGATACAGCTTTAGATCATTAGCACAAGCATACGCAAGAAGTATTCTTATAGACTCTAATCTAGCCACGGGGGTATAGGTCTCATCAAAGTCTATTCCCTCTTGTTGGTTATACCCTTGAGCAACGAGTCTAGCCTTGTTCCTAGACACTACTCCGTTTGCATCTAATTTGTTTTTATAAACCCATTTAGTTCATATTATGGTTTGATTACTAGGTGGAGGGACAAGTGTCCAAACATCATTAGAAACAAATTGATTTAGTTCTTCTTGCATAGCCATTACCCAACTTTCATCTTTTATGGCTTCTTGTGTATTCTTAGGTTCTAAGGTTGAAACGAAACAAAACAAGCTACTTTGGTTTTGAACTTGAGACCTTAATGTTCGTTCGTTTAGTTTTCCTATGACTTTATCTACGGGGTGATCTTTGGACTCTTTAATGTTTACTATTACATCACTTAGAGGTTCTTCTTCTTCACTTGTCTTTTTCTTTATTACTATGGCTTCACTTTCTATAATCTCGTCATCGACAAGAGGTGGAGAGGGTTTGGGTGGACTTTCATCAAATTTTATATTTAATGACTCTTCTACCTTCATTTTTTCTTTGTTTAATATGACGTAAGCTTTGCTATTTGGCGAATAACCTAAAAAGATACCTTCGGTTGATTTAGGATCAAATTTTGTAAGGTAATCTTTAGTGTTAAGAATAAAACATTTACTACCAAAGACTCTAAGGTGATTTAACATAGGCTTTTTGCCTCGAAGTAACTCATATGGAGTTTTTCCTAAGATTGGTCTAATCAAGACTCGATTGAGTATATATGTTGAAGTATCAACGGCATTACACCAAAACTTTTGAGGTATGGATTGTTCATTAAGCATGGTTTGACTCATTTCTTGTAGAGTTCTATTCTTTCTTTCTACTACCCCATTCGATTGTGGAGTGCGTGGAGCCGTGAAGTTGTGAGTAATACCATTAGCGTCACAAAAAGCTCTGAATTGCACTTCATTATCGAATTCCCTACCATGATCCGTCCTAATAGACACTATGGGTCTTCCTAGTTGTCTTTGGATCTTTTTGCTTAATATTTCAAAATGGTTAAAGGTTTCCGTTTTGTTCTTTAAAAAATTTGTCCAAGTATACCTGGAGTAGTCATCCACTATTACCAAAGTATAGAAGTTGCCTCCATAACTTTGGAAAGCGGATGGACCAAATAAATCCATATGTAGTAATTCTAGACACCTAGTTGTGGACACCATATTTTTAGCTTTATGACTCGAATGAGCTTGTTTTCCTATATTACAAGCATCACAAAAATGATGTTCATATTTTAACTTAGGTAGATCTCTTACTAGATCTTTGGATGATAGCGATTGAAGAAGTCTCATGTTGGCGTGACCCAATCTTCGATGCCATAAGGTCGAAGTATCATCCATAGAGGTAAGACATAGTTTGTCTTTAGGTTCATTACCGATTTTAATGACATAGACTCCATGTTTCCTAATTCCTCTTCCTATGGTTATGCCATTTTTAAGTATCTTACTACCGGTTTCGGTAAAAAGTACATTGCACTTTTTATCACATATTTGTCCTATACTTAAGAGATTAAAGTTTAGGTTTTCTACGTGGCACACATCGTTAATGGTTAGAGATTTGTTAGAAATCGTACCTTTACCGATGATTCTACTTTTGCTATTTCCAAACACCACATTACCTCTATTGAAGGATTCATATGTGGAGAATAGATCCCTATTGCCGGTCATGTGCCTTGTGCACCCGCTATCCTTGACCCATTCATCGAGGTCTAGGTCGACCTTTAAGCACACCTAAAACAATAATAAACTCAAAAGTTTGGTCCCCATTTGTTCATGGGTCCATTAGTGTTAAACATTCCATTCATGTTAGACATGTATGGATAAGATGAGTATGCATTCCATGGAGCAAAGTTTTGAAAAGGAAAACCGTTTTGCATGTTTGGATTCCATCCCATTTGATGGTTACTTTTTGGGTAAACGTTATTAGGTCTCCTAAATGAATTAGGTTTTGAAAAAGATGGAGCTTTGTTTCTTGCAAAAGTAGGATTATATTTTGGAGGTGGTTGTCTAGTGGTGACATGAGTTGGTTTCTTCCTATTAACTATAACAAACTCAGTTCTAGATGAGGAAGCTACATTATTGCTACTGTTTGCTACAGCAGATCCACGGATCCCTTTCTGTACACTAGTCGGTTCCCTTTTTAGGGGATCCGTGGGATCCGCCACAACAGTGGCTGGTTCTTCTAGTTCCTTAACAAATTTTGTTTGTTTACTTTCAGTAGTTGATGGATCAAGTTGTTGACTACCTAGACCCTTTTGATTGTTACCGGTTTTAACACCTTCGAGTATTGTATCTAAAGTGTTCGTACTCATTCTAGCAATTTTAGAATATAAGTTATCCACTAGTGTTTGAAGTTGAACGCAAAGTTCACATTCACCACTTGCTATTTTACCCTTTTCTAAACGTTTTAGTTTTATTTTTAATTCTATGACTTCTTTATCTAAACGTTGATTTTGACTCTTTAAAAGTTTGTTTTTGTTAATTAGTTTTAAGCTAATATTGCATAGCTTGTCATATTCATTATGCAATGAGTCGTCATCGAGTGATGAACTACTATAGTATTCGTGACATACCTCGTCATTTGCCATGAGACAAATTTCTTCATCCTCCTCGTCGCTCATTCCCCATGTGCCGCTCACGAACGCCTTTTGATCATCCCGTTTGGGACACTTACTAATAAAGTGGTTTGGGTCCCCACATTTAAAGCAAGTACGATCATCCTTTGGCTTCTCGTCCTCTTTGCTTTTCCGAAAGCCTTTCTTATCGTCATACGGTTGTTTGACGTATCTTCCCTTTCTTCTAAAGAACTTTTTAAAGTCCCTTACCGCCATCGCGTACTCTTCGTCGTCACTACTCGAAGAGGAGTTCTCTTCATCGCTCGTAGCCTTTTTGGCTTTAAGGGCAAGAGATTTGTGTTTTTCTTTCACCTTTGAAGCTTCGGAATCTTTAGCAAGGACAAGCTCGTAGACTTTCAGGTTGCCTATGAGTTCATCGAGGGTGAGAATTGTCAAATCTTTTGACTCTTCGATCGCCGTCACCTTGGATCTCCACTTCGATGGAAGTGCCCTTAGATATCTCCTAACATGATTACGGCTAGAGAAAGATTCATCAAGTGCTTGTAAAGATGTAATAATAGTATTAAAGTTAGCAAATGAATGATCTATAGTTTCCTCATCCGATATTGAAAATTGTTCATATTGTTGAACAAATAAATCAATTTTATTATTTTTAACTTGTTGGTTGCCTTGATGAGTTACAACTAAAGAATTCCAAATTTCTTTAGAGGTTTTAAGCATGGAAATTCTTTCGAATTCCTTTTCCGGTAAAGCATTATATAAAACCATTTTTGCTTCACTATTTTTAGAAAGCTTTTTCTTCACTTCATCGTTTAGTTTATCATGAGGTATGTGAACTAAATTTCCTTTATCATCATTTGAGGTAGCCTCAAAATCACCTTCAACAATAATGTACCAAAGATCAATATCTTTAGACTTCACATATGTTTCGAATCTATTTTTCCAATATATAAAACCATTAGTTTCAAGTAGTGGTGGTCGTTGCATATATTGCCCTTCCTTATAATTTTCAGAACCCATAGTGATCGAAAAGTTTTTAAAATACAATTTTATTTTAAAACTTTTATAAACTTAGCTCTTGATGCCAATTGTGAACAACTAGAAGGGGGGGTTGAATAGTTTTGCTGATTTTAAGTTAGTTTCAAAAACTTTTAGATTCGTTGATATGTGAGATCTTGTGGATGTAGAGAAAGTATAGATCTAATGATAAAGTAAGTAAATAAAGTAAAGCGAAGGGAAAGAAAAGACACAACCGATGTATAGTGGTTCGGCTACAAGGACACCTTCCTTGCCCTACTCCACTCCCCGAGTCACCTACTCGAGAGTTCAAGCACTATGTCAACAAACTCCTTCACTTGGCGGAGAAGCCTTCACAACGTTGCTTACACTTTTTCCGGTACAAAGCTAGATACCGAGTCCGTAACATGGTGGACCAAACCAACACGACTATTACACAACAAATATGTGAAATATCAAATACAAGATCTTCGCTACAGAAATCTTGCGGAGAGACAAATCAATCAAGGACCCCTTGCTTGGATGACTTGTAGAATGCTCGTGATCTCGCCTTAGAGAAGGACCTATATGAGGATCTGTTGGAATCACTCCTAAACAGTATTTCAAGTATTTATATTTCATATGTAATAGGTAGCTTTATTCTGGCCTTTATGTTTGTTTAAGGTCCAGCTTATGTAGAAGGCCCATAAGCTGAGGCCCAAGCCCAATAAGGAATAGGGAAGGAGAGGGAGTGTTGCCCTAGCTCCTTGCCTATATAAACTATTGTAAACCCTCATTTGAGGGTTGGTTGTTCAAGTTTTCTATTCATTCACTCACCTACGCATAACCGTGTCTTATATTGTTTGTGTGTGTGTTTGATACTTGTTCAATCGCCTTATCTCTTTCTATATAAGCTTGTGTTGTAAAACTAGTGACCTAACAGTGGTATCAATCGCCAAATAGTTGGGTGTATTCGTTTGTTTTTGAAGTATTTGGTTTTGGGTCTTACGCGTAAAGATAACACAATCTTTGGTACGCTTAAAAACTAATTTTTTACATTTTTGAATCCAAGATTCTTGTACTTTCAACGTTATTAGGTGTTAAACTATTGGTTTTTGGCAAAAAGTTTGGAACTTTACGTGTTTTTCCTTGTTTTTAAGCTAGTTTTTATACGAGGGTGTTATCCTACGCATAACTGTTTTAGAAGCTTTGGATCATCAAGTTTCACACTTTTGTGTTATTTTGGTGATATTGAAGCTATCTCATCACACAAAAACTGGTTTAGAAACGAATTTGGATAGAATCAAAGTTACGAGTAATCTTACGCGTATCAAAACCCTAAATTTACGCGTAAGACTTTCCTTGGTTTGATCTTCAATTTTCTGGTTTTTTCCGTGTTTTCTTACTTGGATAAGTCTGAAAATACGTCGACTTTGGATATCTCTTGCACTGTGAAGTGTAAAAGATCACTTGGGATAAAACCCTAATCTTACGCTTAAGCATAAAGCTTACGCGTAGAAAATCTTACGCTTAAGATTCATCTTACGCGTAGACTTAGTCCTACGCATAAGGTAATCCTACGCCTAACTTTCTACGCCTAACTTACTGTTTACGCGTAACTTTAGTCTTTTTTCCTGCTTACGCGTAAGCTAAATCCTACGCGTAACTATTCTTGTTACGCGTAACTTTTGGTGTTTTTACGCATAAGTGCTACTTGGTTCTTGTCATTTCTACGCCTAAGGATACTTCATCAACAAAGATTCATTCGACTACAAAGATCCATTCTTACTTCACAAGTTTATCATCATGTCTCAACCACCATACTCTAACTATTTCCCTCACACTTATAATCAACAACAACAACAATTAACTCCACAACATCAACAATGGAATCAACAACAAGCAATTTATCAACAACAATTTAATCAGCAACATACTCCACAACTTGGTGCAATTCCACAACCACAAATGGTTCAACCACAACCAAGCATTCAAGTTCAACCCTACACAACTGATTTCAATCAACATCCATCACGGACAACTATGAAGGAACCCACTTGGTTTGCTAAGATGTGTGAAGCTTTAAGCAGCCAACAATCAATTCATGAAGCTGGATCACTTGATAGACCTCCAATGCTCACTCCAGGAAACTACGATCAATGGGTGATAAGGTTCTTTAGGTTTTGTGATCTGAAGAAGCCACACGGAAAGTTCTTAAAGAAGGTTATCTTAGAAGGTCCATTTGAGATGCCTATTGTCACTATACCCGGAGATCCAACTGCTGTTCCACCAAGAGATGAACAAACCAACATTGCTACTGTTGCAGACTTAAATCCTACAGAACTTCTACACTATGAAGCTGATGAACTTGCAATGGAATACATCCTCTTAGGATTACCAAACCCAATTCTTCGTAGTGTTGATGCTCAAAAGACTGCACAAAAAATGTGGGATCACATTCGTCTACTTATGGAAGGATCTGTACTCAATCAGGAGGATTTAGAATCCAAAATTTACTTGGCTTATGAACACTTCATGATTGAACCTGGAGAGACACTTGAGTCATATCATCACCGATTTTCAGACATCATCAATGATTTGGATAAACACAACATCATCATGCCAAGAATTGCAGTGAATACTAAGTTCCTGAGTAGTCTTGGTCCAGAATGGGAGAAGTATGTCATTTTTCTCCGTCAAACGAAGAACATGCATCATTCTACTTATGGATTGTTGTACGATTACTTGAAGCCTCATGAAAAGGAAGTTGATCGGGAAAGGATTCTCCGTGCTCAAATTACTAAACAGTCACAACCGGACAATCAACAACTTGCCTTGTATGCTCAACAGACTTATCCCTCTCAACCAGCAACTCAACCACCTGCTTCCAACACACCTTCACAGCAACAACCTCAACCTCAACAAAATCAATTGGTCCCATACAGCAACAATGCTCAAGCATATGTCAGTGAAGCTACTGAGGAAATCGATCCATTCGAAGCATTGCAACAAGGATTTGTGATGATTGCTAATGCATTTGGCCGTTACACCAACAAATCCAACAATCGTATTCGTTCCTCATCTAACACACGGACTCAAGCTGTTGTGAACAATGGACGTGTTGAAGTTCAGAATCGTGATTATGGTCGTCAGATGGGAGGTGGTCAAGGGTTTAATGCTGTGGGTAGGAATAACAACAGAGCTCAAGTGGTGGAACAGGGTAATGCTCAGAATCGGTTAAATGGTCTTAGATGCTACAACTGCAATGAAAAGGGACACCTGGCTAATGCATGCCCAAAGCCAAGGACTAGGGGCAGTGCTTATTTCAAAGAGGCCTTACTTTTGGCTCTTAAGGATGAAGCTGGTGGATCTCTTACAAACAAAGAACAGAGCTTTATGGCAGATGCAGACTCAGATGATGATATGGAGGACTTGCAGGCTAATGCAGCTGTTATGTTGATGGCTAATATGCATGAGCTGCACATGAGTGATTCAGGCCCAGTGTATGACACTGATGGCTTGTCTCAGGTACCCGAACAAACCATCATCATATCTGAACTAATATCTCCGCCAATATCTGAATCCGGCACGGATCAGACTGTTCAAAATGAGTCTTCTACATCTTCCTCTGATGATTTTCAAGTTAACCCTGTAGTTACATTTGACGATCAAGATGACCTTATGGTCCCCCTTGACAATCAAATTGACTCTTTGGTCGTACTTGAGGATCTAAAGAATGATCATGTTGAGACTCACGTTGAACAAGATGATCTGTTGCCTCATCCAGATTTTGCTCGGTTAATTCAAGACCATAAAATCAAAATGGAGGAATGTTATGCATTAAATCAGTCCTTAAAACGTAAAAATGCACTGTTAACCAAGGATTTTGAATGTTTACAAATGCAACTCAACTTTTTCAAAACTCAAGAAAACCGTGAAAAAGGTTTTGAAGCCGCTTTTGCAAAATCTCATCAAAACGAAAAATATTTAGAGAGACAGATGCGTGATCTAGCCGCCTCGAAGAATGCTTTGTTGTCCGAATTAGAACAACTGAAACATGAACATAAAAAACAAATTAACGCTCTCACCTTGGAAAATCAAAAAGCTAAGGCTGAGTTGTTAAATTGTCAAAAACAGTTCTCCGCATACAAAAAGCATTCAACGAATCGGGTAGATGACCTTCTTGCAGAAATTCTCGGTTTGCAAAACAAACTTAAAGAGTTTAAAACTGTTGTTTACAAACATGGTGAATCAGTAACAGCTATTGAAAAGTTTACCTTAAAACCTAATCCAAATGGATATGGTAAAAATCTAGCTGATTACAAACCAAAGCTTTCACTAAAAACATTCAAACCAACTCCTGAAGTTTCCAGTGCACAATACAAAATTGATAATACTGTCATGAGTGTTGTTGAATACCATCGTCAAGAGGAATTAGATGCAGAAGACGAGAGTCGATCAAAATTAAAAAATGTTGTTTACAACAAACCTTTTAATTATAAAAATGCGGTCACTTTCGTCACACCAACGGATTCTTCCAACACACCAAGGGTTATCATCAAAACACCCGAGTCTTCTATTGTTAATCCCAAAACAGTCTTTGCACAAACTTATGGTCCTTTACCTTCCATTAGCGAAGTAAACTCACAACCTGAAAATCGAAAAATTCTTCGATATTTTGACATTTTCATGGCTGACCTCAAAATTTTACAACATGAGATAGAATATCGATCTGAAATAAAAGTTGAACATTTTCAATCGCCTCTGGCGCGAGAACAAAGAGACATTTTTCAGAAAAATCTTTTACCTAATGTTAAAAACTTGAAAAGTTGTGCAATTGCCTGGGAAAAGGATTTTCATAAGGAACTTGGGGTAATGAAAAACGTTTTCGAGAAAACAGAAACATCTATTACTAACACAAAACGGAAAAAGAAACTGTTGAGAAAAGATGTTGATCGACTCTTGGAAGATGTTATCTGTGCTGATATCCATAATGTTGTGCTATTCTATTCGTTGCCATATGCATCTGATCATATCTCTGCTGATATTGTTGACACTGTTGTAACTGTTGAGAACACCGATAATGTGCTTCAGATCGAGTCTTTAAAAGCAGAAAATAAACGATTACACACGGAAATTCACAATGCAAAACGTCGTCTTCAATGGTGTGAAAAAGATATTCACAACCATCAACTTAGTTTTCAAAAGAAAATCGCTCAATTGAGTGCCAAATCTTCTGATCCTAAAATTGTTCAACTGGATGATCAAAACGTGTCTTTGAAAAGTCAAATCTCAAAATATGAACAAGAACTTTTAAAAGTTAAACAGGAATATGGTGTCATATTTGATTTACTCAAAAAGACTCGAGATGAAGCATCTAATGAACTTGATCACTATCTAGCTCACACTAGAGAAGTCCTGAATTTTGCTGGTAATATTCGTTCTGAAAATCAAGATCTGATTCACACCATCTCTAAGTTACGGGAAATGTTAGGAAAGTATGAACTACTCCCGCCTACTGTGATTAAGAGATTAGCACCAGTCACACTTAGTAATCGTGAACCTAGAATTCCCACTGCCAAATCACAAGTTGCTAATGTGTTTCCCTCTACTGAAACAGGAATAGTTGCATCTTTTCCAAACGTCCGCACTTCACAGCCTAGGAGCACCCAAACGAAGAATAGGAAGTTGCGACCTAAGAAAAGATCAATAAGGAATGCTAAAGTAGAAGAACACCCTAGGACTCTGAATAAAACTCATGTTACTTCCACTATAGATATTGCGTCTGGCAAATGTAATAGAAATAGTGATGTAACGAATGCTAAACCGTTAAGTACCTTTGATATTCAGTCTGATGCACCTTGTGATATTTGTCAAAAAAGTATGAATTCTGATTGTCATGACAAATGTGTTGCTAAAGCTATAATCTCTAGATTCCGGAATCCTAAGAATCGGAATACCTCTAGGCCAACTAATCATTCAAAGTCTGTGCTTGGTAAACCACCATCTTTAGATTCTAAGGCAACCATTGCTATCACAGTAGCTCCCGCTTCACCTCCTAAGAATGTTGTACCACCTAGTGCTTTCACTAAGACTAAAGCAAAGAGTAGTTATAGATGGCAAAAATGGATATATAACACACTAGGATTTAAATGGATTCCTAAACTTATGAATGTGTGTATATCTGATATACCTGCTTTGGAACCCTCTAACATTTTGGGTTCCACATCTACTTCTATTCCATCTGTGTCGTCTGTGTGTAATGCAGGTGATACAGATCATTCTCTGGATTGTTGATAGCGGATGTTCCCGACACATGACAGGCAATCTTAAACTGTTATCAAACTTTATTGCAAAGTTCATTGGCACTGTCAGATTCGGGAACGATCACTTCGCAGCCATCATGGGCTACGGAGATTATGTTAATGGGAACATCGAAATCAGCAGGGTTTACTACGTGGAAGGCCTCGGTCACAATCTGTTTTCAGTAGGTCAATTTTGTGATGGAGATTTGGAAGTCGCTTTCAGGGAGAAAACTTGTTTCATTCGTGACCTACAAGGAAACGACCTTATGTGTGGCTCGCGTAATTCTAGTCTCTACACTATCTCTATGCAAGACATGGTTGCTTCATCTCCCATCTGCTTACTTTCTAAGGCAACATCAACAAAATCTTGGCTATGGCACCGTCGTCTCTCACATCTAAACTTTCAAACCATCACCAACCTTGCTCGACACAAACTAGTTGAAGGACTCCCACGATTCCGGTATTCAAAAGATCACCTTTGCTCAGCCTGTGAACAAGGGAAAAGCACTCGTGCTCATTTTCCTTCAAAGGTGGAACACAGCTCTCAGCATGTACTTCATCTTCTTCACATGGATTTGTGTGGCCCAATGCGCGTGCAAACGATAAATGGCAAACGTTACATCTTAGTAATCGTTGATGACTACTCTCGATGGACTTGGGTCTACTTTCTTCGTAGCAAAGACCAAGCTCCACAAATGATCATCACCTTTCTCACAAAGATACAGGTTCAGCTCCGCAACACAGTCAGAATCATCAGAACAGACAAAGGAACTGAATTTGTTAACAAAACCCTTCGTGAATTTTATGAGAAAGTGGGAATTCAGCATCAAACATCCATTGCACGGACACCTGAACAAAACGGAGTTGTTGAAAGACGAAACCGAACGTTAGTGGAAGCTGCACGAACAATGTTAATCAATGCTAAACTTCCAGATTACTTATGGGCGGAAGCTGTATCTACTGCATGCTATACTCAAAACCGTTCCATGATCACAAAACGCCACAACAAAACACCTTTTGAGCTTGTCCACAACTATAAACCGAACCTCAAACACTTTCATGTATTTGGATCCCTCTGCTATCCAAATAATGATCGTGATGATTTTGGAAAGCTAAAAGCCAAAGCTGATATTGGAGTCTTTATTGGATACTGTGACAATTCTAAAGGTTTCCGAATCTGGAATCGTCGAACTAAGGAGGTTATGGAAACGATTCATGCTCATTTCGATGAACTCACGGAAATGGCTTCTGAGTATAACAGCTTAGAACCCGGTCACAACCGTTTAAACTTCCCTCAACCCCCATCATCAGCTGAAGAAAGCCCTCAGCTAACTCGTCAACAAATGGAAAGGTTATTTGCTCCTCTGTTCTGTGACGATATTGATGAATGTGCTCCTGGTGTATCCGCTGTTTCCGCTGCACAACCTGATAATATTCCTATACCTGATACACCTGCTACAACAACTACTGTTGAAGATGCACCTACACCAATTGACTCCAACACAACAGTTGAACACACCGCTTCCAACAATGATGAACCAGCTGATGATACTCTGAATGAAGTACCCCCACCTGCAGATTTTGATCCAAATGCGTTCTTCAACCCGTTTGCTAATGAGACTGCTGCACCAGATGTTGCGGAATCTTCAACAAACCATTTGAATCCTCAGAATCTGCACAATGTATACCAACATCAACCCTCTACACATAGATGGACAAAAGACCATCCTCTGGCTAACATCATTGGCAACCCGAATCAACCAGTCGTTACGAGACAACGTCTTCACTCAGATGGTGAACACTGCATTTATGCACTCACTGTCTGCCAATCAGAACCTAAAAACATTAAAGACGCAATGACAAAAGACAACTGGATTGAATCCATGCAAGAAGAACTCAACCAATTCAAACGTCTTGAAGTATGGGAACTGGTTGAAAGACCAACAGGGGTCTACGTCATTGGTCTAAAATGGATTTGGAAAAACAAATTGGATGCTGAAGGGAATGTCATCCGAAACAAGTCACGGCTAGTTGCTAAGGGTTATCGTCAGGAAGAAGGGATAGACTTTGAAGAATCTTTTGCTCCGGTTGCTCGTCTTGAGGCTGTTCGGATATTTCTTGCATTCGCGGCTCACATGAACATGACGGTCTATCAGATGGATGTCAAAACGGCGTTTCTCAATGGGCAACTTAAAGAAACGGTCTATGTCAGCCAACCAGATGGATTCGTTGATCCTGAGTTCCCGAACCATGTCTACAAACTGAAAAAAGCTCTTTATGGTCTCAAACAAGCCCCTCGGGCATGGTACGATAAGCTATCATCTTTCCTCATTGCCAATAATTTCACCAAAGGCTCGGTTGACCCAACTCTTTTCATACAATATCACGGGGCACACATCTTAATTGTTCAAATTTACGTGGATGACATCATTTTTGGGTCAACACATAAAAAGTTTTCAATCGCTTTTGCAAAACTCATGAAGAAAAATTTTGAAATGTCCATGATGGGTGAACTTACGTTCTTTCTAGGACTGCAAGTTCATCAATCACCCCGTGGTATTTTCTTGAGTCAGTCCAAATATGCCCTTGAACTGTTAAACAAATTTGGAATGAATACCTGTGATACTTATGCCACACCAATGGCTCATACCAAGAAGCTAGATGCTGATTTACATGGGAAATTAGTTGACCCCACCAAATACCGAAGTATTATTGGGTCCCTCATGTATCTAACAGCTAGTAGACCTGATATTGTCTTTGCCGTTTATCTATGCTCCCGTTATCAGTCGCGACCAACTGAAACTCACCTCTCTGAGGCTAAAAGAATCCTCCGATACATAAAGGGAACCATTAATTTGGGGATCTGGTATCCGAAGGATTCTGGTTTTGAACTAATAGCTTTTTCAGACGCTGATCACGCAGGATGCTTAGACTCAAGGAAAAGTACTTCAGGAGCTCTACAATTTCTTGGTGATAAACTGGTGTCTTGGCAATCTAAGAAGCAGGACTGTACATCGCTGTCATCAACTGAAGCAGAATATGTAGCCATGTCCGCGTGTTGTGCTCAAGTCATTTGGATGAGAACACAACTCAAAGACTATGGTTATGTATTTGACAGAATCCCGATGTACTGCGACAATCGGAGTGCCATTGCAATCTCGTGCAACTCAGTTCAGCACTCGAAATCAAAGCACATCGATCTACGCTATCATTTCATCAAGGATCATGTGGAACAGGGTACCGTTGAATTATACTTTGTGGGTACTGAATACCAATTGGCAGATCTGCTCACCAAAGCCTTGCCTCCCGCTCGGTTTAATGAGTTGGTCCACCGAATTGGTATGAGGTGTTTGACTCAAGAGGAACTGGATGACCTCTTAAAACCGTCTTAAAAACATGTCAAACACCAAAACATCTCTTGTAAATAAATAAAATCTTTCAAAAACAAAATACAAAAATATATAACCTGATAAAACAACAAAAATATTCTCCTCATCTATTTTCTATCAACATGGCAAGTACTTTTCTTCCGTCAACACTTTAATCTGTCAAAATTCAGTACTTTTCCGATCAAGTGTTGAGGGGGAGAAAATAATCCATTAACTATTTCAAAACATCTGTGTACTTGCATGTTATCACATCTCGGTTGATTCTTTACAAATGGTGGTAAATTTCTGGTTCAAAGACACTCCTCGGACTTTAATTAAAAACCTTTCACTATTTTCTCAAGTCGAGGGGGAGTGTCGTCATGATTCTTTCTCAAAAATCTTTGTCTGGTAACCTAAATGGAAGTTAAAAGGCTTGGTTTGAAAAAGGCAAAGGTGGAGGGACTAAAACTGCCAAAAGATTAAAGTTAACTTTAATAAAACACCTCTCCACCTAATTCTTTCACTCACATTTATTACTAAACCTAATCTCATCTACGCCTAAGATTCATTCAAGAAATCCGTTGTTCTGATCATCTAATCGTAAGTGTTTTAATGATCCAAACATTGTTTTAAGCTAAGGGTTTTAATATCACGAAAATCCTACGGCTAAAATGTGTGTTACGCGTGATTTTGTGATCTACGCATAAGCGTATGATCACATAATCATTGTGTGTGTGTTTTTGGTTAAAAAGATTGATTCAAAACGTGCCTTTAGCATCAATGATGATATCTTTATCCTCAAAACTTACCCAGAAACATAAATTGATTGATTTTGAAACTTAGGGTTTATGCGTGAATTTGGGTTCTTCTAAATGAGAAGTGTTTTTGGTCTAAATATTGCTGGGTTATGTTCATATAATGTTGAATTAATCATATCTTTGCTCTATAACCACCCAGAAACACTGATTAATTCAGATTTTGAAATTAGGGTTTAAGGTTCATAAGATTGGGTATTTTTGATTCACCATGAGTTAGATGTTATAACTTGGTATATATGATCATACAACACCTTAGAGCTACCAGAAAAAGTTTGGTGCATAATCCATGGCTAGATTCCATACGCGTAGATCTAGGGTTTAGTCTACGCGTATGCAATTCTACGCATAACTGTTTAACATATGTTAGTGCCATGTTCTATTGATAAACTGAATGTATGTGTCAATATTAATGATTTGATGGATTTATTTCAGGATTGCTACACTTATAATTCAGAATCAAGGTCATTTGATTATCTACGCATAAGGATTACCTTACGCGTAGATTGTTATGCGTAAGACTTGTCTTACGCGTAGCTTCTACGCTTAAGGTTCTACAGTGGGACTACGCGTATCCTGTGAAGGATATGCGTAAACAGTGACCTCTACGCATAAGGTCTACCCTTACGAGTAAGCCTTACGCGTAAGGTTCTTATACGCCTACGCGTAAGCTCTACGCGTAAGGTCCCCTTTTTCCTACGCGTAACATTTCTTACGCATAAGATAGGATCCTACGCATAAGCTTTCGCCTACGCTTATGTCACGACTGTTTACGCGTAACTTTGTCAATACTACGCTTAAGCCATTTTGACCTTCATTATGAATTGTTACGTGTACAAAACTTGTTAATAAACTTATCATAACGTCACGAATCCAATAATGTCACTAATAAACCAAAACGTTTGATATGTTGTGAACAATAAGTGATAACATAAACTTTAAAACTTAAAGTTAACTAACTCACGATACATTTCACGACGTCATTAGATTATTGGACATACAAGTGACTTAGGACTCGTAACAATCATTGACGTTGTACATTAAATAACTAGACAATAAGACCTTCTGTTGACTAACATTATGTCTTTCGATATGTTGGTTCTTTTGGCTAATATTATTTCAGATCACGACATGGCTGCTCAACCAAACATGGATGCACCAAATGTTCTCTCCATTGCTGATATCTATCCTCATGGCTATCCAATGAAGATTGGAAAGAATAATCTCCGAGTTGACTTCAGCACTCTCACTTGCTCTGAGTCTTCATGCTTAATCGCTATTGACATTCTGAGGTCTCATCCATATCAGAACATGCTCACACATTCTGCAACAGTTCCTGAGATCTATATCCAACAGTTCTGGAACACCATGGAAAGGGTCAAAGGAAGGACTGCAGTGACGGTGACTCTGAACCATAAACAAGTCACCATCACACCTGCAGACTTAAGGGCTGTTCTCTTAATTCCTGAAGTCGAACCTGACAAACTTTATGCCACACCTACTGAAGAGCTCACTCTCCAATTCTTAATCGATATCGGTTATGATGAAGCTACAGGAGTAATCACTAAACACTCTCACGTAGAGCTCAAGAGTATTCCTCAACCGTGGAGAACGCTCTACATGATCATCACCAAGTCCGTTTCTGGTCGTGATAGCGGCTATGAGCATCCTAAGCTCATAGAACTGCAAATATTTTGGGCATTTGTCAACATGAAACACATCGCTATTGAAGCTCTGATTTGGGATGATATGATGTCTTTTCTCAACAAACTAGGCTCAAAGATTCCATACATCAGATACACTAAGCTGTTGATCCAAAGAGCACTTGGACTACATTCTGATATTCCCAAGAGGCTCAATGACCCTGACAATCACGACATGTTGACTGAACCTATTCTGACCATCAGAATGAAGGAATCATCTACAAAGAAACAGGGCGCGGTGTTACCAGATTACCTGCTAACTGAAGATGTCAGAAAGCTCGAAACGTACAACAGGTATCTGGAAGCAGTAAGACAAGGCAAGGTTGGTCACCTCGACGAAAAATCTTCTGGAACTCCTACTCGGAGAACTAGAAGAGGAAGTGCTGGAAGTGTTACAAGTTCAGAGTCACAAAGGAAGTTTCCCAAACGAAACCCTCCGAGAAAACGGTTTGTTCCCGTGCAGGAAGCTTCTCCCATTCCTAAACCCAAACCTGAACCGAAACAACAGCTTGAGGACGTAAGTTCTGAAGCTACAGATACAGATGAGGAGGTTCTCCACTCTGAAACCGCTAAGGATGTGTCTGACACTCCAATAGTACAGAAACCTCCAAGTCCTCAAGATGATAAGGGTAAAGGAAAGACTCCGGCACTTGTACCTTATGATGCTGAAAACTCAGAAAGTGAAGAAGAACCACTGGAGACAACTTACAGAATGAAGTTGCATCAACTTAGACATGAACACAAAGCTGAAAAATTTGCTAAAGAGCAAATGGGTGGACCCGGAGGAACTAGTGGTGCTGCTCCCTCCGAACCATCTCCTGATGCGGTTAATCAACCCGATAAGGGAGCTGGTACCACCACTCTTTTGCAACAACAACAGTTTGTGGAAGACACTATGGAGTTTAATTTTGAGAATCCAGAAACGAATGAGGAAAAGAAGGATAAAGAGTCTGATTATGACGATTTTCTTCTGGATAATCTAACTGAAACTCAGAAGGAAACTTCTGAACCACCGAAGGACCCAGAGTCTCCTCACATCTCCTCTTCATCCGACTCTTCTTCACATTCATCTCCACCACCATCAACGAAATCAACAAAATCCTCATCCAAATCCGTGAAGAAACCAAAATCTTGGGTCTCTCAAGCTCATGAACGGATTCAAAAAGCTGTCAAAGAAGTCAGAAAGAAAAATGCTCTTAACAAGAAGCTGAATTTCTTCGCTGATCACATACAGCATATATATAGAGATAACGAAAAGAGGAACAAGGAAAGGAAGTTTGTGCAGGAATTCATGAAGAGTCATCGCCGTGAGCAACTAAACGAAACACTTGAAGGTTACACAAACAGGTACCTTCGTGACAACGTTCCTAGACTTACACAGGAGATGTTTACCAGACAACTCTATCCAAACCTGGTGCACCTGGCCAAACAGGCGATGAAGTCAACACCGATGTATGTCAGCATCAATCCTGTTGATCCCACAATCTTTTCAGACGCTGAATTAGTTGATCGACTGGTCGCACAACTGTCTAAACGTTCCGCAATGCTTGCCTCTCATGAAAGCAAACTGTTAGAAGCATTGCTGGCATTCCAACTTAATTCTGCATGCCGAGAAGAAGCTGAGAAGCCTAAGCGTCCTAGAGACGATGATGATCAGGATCAGGATAAGACTGACGAGGCTAAACGTCAAAAGATGTCTGGTGAATCCTCCTCGATGCCACCTCCTCCTAAACCAATTCCTGCACAACAAAAATCTTCTCCACCACGGTCTTCAACTGATAAACCTCGGGACGATTCCGAGTTACCACCCGTGACTCACAAAACTGGTGATCACTTTGAGTATACGGGTGGTGACGATGAAGAGGTCCTTGAGCCCCAACAACAACCCTCCTCTCCCAAACAAGTGAAGATACCCGAATCATCATCAAAGCCTTCTAAAAACAAGAAAAAGACGACTCAGCCAGACGTCGTATCATGGCTTGATGACGATACAACCGCAGAATTTGAATGGTTCTCCACACTTGTTAACAACACTCCCTACCCTGAAGAAGGTCAAGAATTGGTAGACGGTAGTACACTGGAGCATGCAAAAATCTTGCAAGAACGATTCCGTGTGAAGAAGATGACGAAATCCGAGTTGAAGCGCATCAAAAATGAAGCATTCCTTCTGTTGAAAAATAGCTCGGAAAGTGCAATCGAGGTTGAATATCACCTTGAAAACATTGCTCGAGCCATGTCTAACAACATGGATTGGCTCAACCCAGAAGCAAACATCGACTTCTCTAAACGGAACAACCCTCCATACTACACTGACTGGACCAAACCTCTACCAACAATCGGCCAACCAGAAGAACCAAGGATTCCTTTCAGACATTTCTTCAACAAAGACCTGGATTTTCTTCTCCATGGTGGCGATGGTTCACGAAAATACGCTACATCTTTGACTCTTCCATTCCCAGCGGCTTGTTACTCAAACTGCATAGCTATCGAGGAACGTGCAACTCACTTGTTTTCTGACAACGTGCAAGCATACAACCAAGATGCATTGTATGGGATTCATCATTGGCCTGAACGCCGACGAATCTACTACAGAAGCTGCCTGGTTCAGAAGTCTCAACATGCAGTGTACAGCTCTAAGGACATCGTGGCCATCAAACACATTGATCTCAAGTCTAAGTGGGACTACACATTCTTGAAGAATATCATAGTCAAACGACAAGATGAACAGGACTATGAATTATCAGAAGCTGACTTTGAGAACTTGTCACTCAACGACATCGAAGACATGTACCTTGCCAAAGTACAGGGTCGTATGAGACAGTTCTCGACTGAAGTTCAACGTGAATTTATCAAGTCACTTCTCATCTTCATTAGACGCATTGTGATCAAAGAACGTGTCGAAGATATCCAGATGGCTGTTGAATCATATCAGAAACGTGTAAACTTCACTCCACCACAGCTTGACCTTCCTGACATCAACCAGCTCACACAACTCACGCTCATCAGCAAACCTTTCGGCATTGTTTACCGCAGTGAACTTCGCAGAAACTGCTTAATGGCGTGTAGTGAGCTCCACAAATTCGGGGATCATACCTTGAAGATGGTTAGAGATGGATTGGCGTACAGATTGAAGGATATACGTCTGAAGGTTGGGAATCCTAAGCGCTGGAACTCTCAGGACAGGAGGAATGTGAGGCGTATCATCACTATGATTGATGAACGGTTGTTCAGAAGGGATTAGTTCAGACGCCTGGAGAGCTATGTTGGTGGTAGACCCAGGATAAACATCACCGTCTTTCAACGCCCTGTGCGCACTCCTGGGAACATCACTGCACTTCCTGGTACCCCTTGAATTGTTTCCTTCATATAATTTTGGATGAATGTTTATATATGTGAATGGCTTGTGCACACATAACAGTGTACAACCCGTATCTGTCAAGAAAGGACCCTGTGGTACGCCTCAGTGCCACAATCCTTAGAAAAGGAGCGAAAGCTTCTTATTTTTGAGTAAAACCTATCAAACCTTTCATTTTTCAAGGTTTTGCTCAAAAAGACAAGTACTTCCCCATATGATTTCAATACCTCAACCGTTTATATCACTAGTTGAGGGGGAGTATTTGATGAAAACTTTGTTCACAAATTGTTCACAGTGGTCACTCTTCCCGCAACACTCAAAATGGTCATATTTATTCTCAAAATGTTTCAAAAATAACATCTTATATGCCATTTTTGAGGGGGAGAAAATTGTGTGATAAGAAATATGTTTTGTAAAGCAACATGTGCAAGCCCCTTGGCTTCCTCGTGTGCAAAGACTTAACCAATGAATTGACGATCCTTAACTGTCTGCAACTCGAAAAGACTTGTCCTGGACGGGTAATAATTTCAAGCTAGTTCACTAGTGATGTAAACGTGTCTCGCAAAGGACTTGTCTGAGTAGAAAGTACCATTCGAGAAACTTTTGATAGACATGAACTCTGACGGGTTTGGCAACCTTCCAAGGTTTGTCTACACCTTCAAGGTAGTTATTAGAGCTAGTTGTCACCTAAAAACTGACAATGTATCTCTTTAACTATTCAACGTAACCGTGTCTCGCGGGAGATTGTCTATCGTTAGTGGATCAATTCAAAAAGTGCGCGCTCTTTCCTCACTGTGCAGTTAACCATTAAAACTATTAAGCACATGTGAAGGGGGAGTATTTATGCAAAAACTTATCTCTCACTGTGGTTCAAACATGTTTTTTCATCTACAAACCCTTTGAGAGATATTTTTCACTTACAGTGGTTTTAATGGCAAACATAGGTTAGTCATGGAGTTATAAGGTGACTAAGGTTAGGAATAACCGTCCTATGATCCGCCAGAGCCGGAGGGATCTACCCAAGGACACTACCATTAGTTAGTGTTAGAAGTCCTTAGGAATGATTGTAAAAAGGAAAAAATGAGAATCGGAGAAAGAAGGAGTTGAAGAATCAAAAAGAAATGCAAAGTAAAGGGTGAAAAGAAATAGCCCTCCAGATTATTCAACTTAGGGCAGACACCGGGTTCAATTCATATGCTACTGGTTGTCACTCAGTGACACCGGTATTGAAGATTAAAAGTCGTCATGGACCCAGTGACGCATGCACTAAACTTTCTTAGCCACTCAAGTTTCTCTCAACAGAAACTTGTTTCATTCTCACAGGGAACCCTACATAATCTATTGGCTTTCTCTTAGAGATCGCTGGTATTGAAGAAGGAGACCCTCTCCCTAGTCTCCGCTCAGGAAAACCAAAACGCACTGTTGAGTCTAGAGCCACGAGATTCGTCAAAAGATCTCTTAGGAACACTTGACATTTAATCACTTGTTGATCAACAAATAAGATCTTCAGTGATTCAGTGGTTCATATCGAGTCCTTCACAGATCTTAGCAATCTGTCGAGAACATTTATGAGAGGTTCACATCTGTGATCCTCAGTGATTGAATGGAAACTCCTGCCAGGGTCAACATCAAACAGCCCTGACAGCAGGTCGCTTCGGTAACTCCCCGTGGATTACGCGGAGTGTGTCTCAAACGGTCTACAGTCGTGAGGTGATGCTTCGGTGTACCTCAGCGACTCATCTGAACTGTAGATGTACTTCGGTACGTCGCGTTATCTCACTTGTGGGACTCCAGTTCAGGAACGGCCTTTGTAAGAATTAGAGTTGTGTTTTCACACTATGCTGTTAACACCCTCGAAGTTCAAACTTGTAAGTGCCGGAAACCGTTTATCACTAACCGTTTGAAATGTTTTCTTCTTATGGAAGCTCCGGAGCGGGATGATCGTGCTGATTCTTCTCATGCTCACGCCAACTTCATTACTAATGGAAGTTCTATTCAAAAGCAACACAACAGTCAGAATGATTCTTCTTCAATCAAAGAATCTACAAAGTCAAAGACTTGCAGAACTTCATCAGTATTGATTTCCACCGTCAAAGAGCGTGTGAGCATGTTGAAGAATGACGTGGAGACACTGGAGCAGCGAAGCAGACCTGAGGCAGACTGATGCTGACAACAACATACTATCACTTTCACCACAAAGAACAATAAATCAAAGAACAAAGTTAATGATGACGTCAAAGCAAAACTGCACAAAGATAACTATCTCTCTACACTGGGGAGATTGTTCGAACCAAGGCAATTCTTCTCACAAGAAAGGAGAATGTCAGAAGACGTCACAGCTACTATTACATCAACGCCTTCACCGTTATTCATATATATACTTGAGGGGGAGATTGTTGGAATCACTCCTAAACAGTATTTCAAGTATTTATATTTCATATGTAATAGGTAGCTTTATTCTGGCCTTTATGTTTGTTTAAGGTCCAGCTTATGTAGAAGGCCCATAAGCTGAGGCCCAAGCCCAATAAGGAATAGGGAAGGAGAGGGAGTGTTGCCCTAGCTCCTTGCCTATATAAACTATTGTAAACCCTCATTTGAGGGTTGGTTGTTCAAGTTTTCTATTCATTCACTCACCTACGCATAACCGTGTCTTATATTGTTTGTGTGTGTGTTTGATACTTGTTCAATCGCCTTATCTCTTTCTATATAAGCTTGTGTTGTAAAACTAGTGACCTAACAGGATCACAATAGAAAGAAAGAAGAACAACTCTCTAGATCAAGTGATCTATATGTTAGAAGAGAATGAGAGTGTTTGAGAGATTTAGTAAGAAGAGGGGTAAGTTAGAATGAAGAAATGGCTCTCTATTTGTAGGCAAATTTCTTCACTGTTCCCACGGATCCCTTCCACAAGGGATCCGTCTAGTGTAATCCTAGGGATCCGTGGAACGCTCCTCTTTCACCATGGGTTTTTTGGTTATGGGTCATGGGTTATGGGTTGGTCCATGGGTTATATCTAGATTCAATGTATCTAAGTATACATTGTATCAAGTCTCTTTGGGTATGGGTTAAGATCCATGGGTTATGGTCCATGGGTTATGATATTTACCCATCTTAATAAACTATTACAACAAATGCTTAATTACTACATTTTTGTATTTAAATGGCTATATGTAAATGCTTTACAAAACTAACATGTATCTTTTATAATTATACTTAAGATAACATTATATTTGTTATCAACAAAACACAAAGAGATCGCAAAATATGAATAAACGGTTTTACGGTTTATTTGTATTAACAGAGAAGATACACCTCCACCAGGTTTCTCTACCCTGGTCCCACTCAACACAACTAACACCGATAATCTCGCCCCCATAACAGCCTCAACCTTTACCACACGATCTCGTTTGGAAACTACTCCCATACATCACGCCTCAACATCCGCTAACCCTATTCCAGATATTAGTCCCGCCTTTGTTGAGGCAAACTTTGAGGCCTTGGATTCTTTGCTAAGGGCTCATAAGAGACAGGTTCGCAACACTGAAATGCAGAGGGAGTTGGAATATTCCAGTGAGGAGTATGACGAGGAGATTGAAGTAGAGGATATACCTCAACCTGTTAGCAGGGGGCGATCGGTCCTGCGAAATGGCTCTCCTTCCATCAGAAGGCCAAATGGAAGGACTGTGGGTTTTGAAGAAGTACCCGGAGGAAATCCGGGAATAAGGGAAAGAATGCATGGTGAAAGGAGGAGCGAGAACTCCAACGGAGGAAGCAATCCGGTAGGAAACGGAGGGGTAAACCTACCCCTTCTTCTAGCTGCCCATTTAGGAAGAGAAGGGACGGGGGCTCCAGTACCCCCCTCTTATGTTTCAAGTGTCGGAGACCCACCTCCATACTCCAGCATGAATCAGTTACCCCCTTCGGGAATGAACCCCTACCTACCTGCTCAAACCTACAACACTTACCCTCCGAATGGTTCACTCCCTAACCAGAACTACCAGCAAATGCCCTATGGACAGGTTCCTACGCAATCGATAGGTGTATACCCTTCGTACCAACCCTCTACTATTTACCCTGCCTACTCACAGCCATTTCCTAACCCGTATAACCCTACACCTGTTTATCCACCTCCATACAACCCTTACTGTGCCGAAGCCTCTGGAGCTTGCACACCCTTCGTAAAGTGGATCGAAGACTACCCCTTACCTGACGGTGTAAAGATGCCTACTTATATAGGCACCTACGATGGGAAAGGCGATCCTGATAACTTCCTCCACTTATTCGAAGGCGCTATCAAGATGCAAAAGTGGGTCACGCCTGTAGGATGCCACATGTTCACTTACACGCTCAGAGACTCCGCAAGAATATGGTGGAACGGGCAGAAGTTGGGGAGCATTATGAGTCTAGACGATCTTAAGGCTAAGTTCCGGTTACACTTTAGCCAGCAGAAGAAGTACACCAAAATTCACCTAACCGTGCACACCATCAAGCAGAGGGACAACGAAAGCACAAGGGCCTTTGTTACCAGGTATACTGATGAAACCTTGCAAATTCTAGGGTTGCACGAAGATCAGAGGATCTCTGGTTTTGTACATGGCCTTCGGACTCGAAGCTTGGTGGAATTCCTGTCCACCGACCTTCCCAACACCTACAGGGCCTTGATCGAGAAGGCTTACACCTGGATTGATTCCAAGGAGGTAGCAGCAAACGGGGCTCCGATAGAGCAAAAGGAGGCGTCTGACAAATTCTCTAGAGGGTCCTCCTGGGAAGGATCCAAAAACAAGAAGAAGAACAGAGACGGCTTCACCCCCTACAACAAAGGTTCGAACCATGGACTCTTGGTGAACTTGGTCAAATCTCCCCGAGAGATCCTAGCCACCGAGAAAGCCGCAAAGTCCTTCGATCCACCACCTCGGATGATAGCACGAAGCAAAGCCAGAGACATGTCCAAGTATTGCCATTTCCATGAAGATCACGGACACGACATGAACAACTGCAGGGAACTAAAAAAGCAGATCGAGGAGGCGGTACGGTCTGGACAGTTAGCACATCTGGTCAAAGGCATCAAGAAGGGAAAAGACAAGTTCTCCGACACTTAACTGGGTGAATGGAAGGGGAACAAGAAGGAAGCTACGCCCACAGAAGCTCCTATACTAATGGTACACAGGCACGATGCAACCTTGAAAAGAAAGGAAGCAGATGGGGAGCTGGGATGTGTAGGGGAAATAACCTTCCCTTACATATTAGGGCAGACACCTTCGACTGATCCCGTGATCATGAAGGTACGAATCTCAAACAGGGAGGTAAACCGAGCATATATGGATTGTGGAAGCTCCTGCGAGATCATCTATGAGCATTGTTTCCTAAAGCTCAAGTCATCCATACGCTCACGAAGGGTAGACTCGAAAGCACCCCTGGCAGGGTTTTCCGGCGAACACTCGTGGCCCCTGGGAGAAGTACCGTTGGAAATCACCATAGGCGAAGGCCCCTTATCCCGCACGGAAACACTCATCTTCGTCATAGTAAGGTCAGATTCTCCTTATAATTTGTTAATAGGGAGGACAGCCATGCAAAAAATGGGAATTGTTGTTTCCACCATACATGCTGCTATTAAGTTCCAAACCCCCTTCGGAGTAGGAACTGTTCATTCTAGTTATGGGGCGAATAAGGGTGTATATGGTGTCAAAAAGATCAAAGAAGAATCGGAGGAGTCTCCGATGGCAATTCTAAGCTGTACAGATGCGGAAGAGCGAGTTGTAGTTAACCCTAGCTACCCTGAACAAACGGTGGTAGTAGGAAAGCAACTCCTGGCAAATTTCAAGGCGAAGCTCACGGAACTGTTGCGGACTAACCTTGATGTTTTTTCTTGGAAATATTCTGACATGACAGGTGTACCAAGAACATTGCTGATAGACGGACAGTCCTTCGGAACAGAGCATAAACTCAATGAGTACAAACACATTGAGCCAATAAAGCAGAAAAGGAGAAGCCTAGCCCCCGAACGAAACACTGCAGCCTGCAAAGAAGTTGATGAACTCACACAAGCAGGCATCCTGAGGGAGGTCAAGTACCAAACTTGGGTGGCCAACCCAGTGATGGTCAAAAAGAGCGACGGAGGGTGGCGCATGTGTGTTGACTTCACTGACATCAACAAAGCATGCCCAAAGGATTGCTACCCCCTACCAGAAATTGACTGGAAGGTAGAGTCCTTGGTAGGATTTTGGTTAAAATGCTTCTTAGATGCCTATAAAGGGTATCATTAGATCCAGATGGCAAAGGAGGACGAGGAAAAGACAGCCTTCTACACAAGCAAAGGCGTCTACTATTACAGAAAGATGCCCTTCGGTTTAAAGAATGCAGGGGCGACTTATCAACGTCTCATAGATAAAGCCTTCAACAAACAGATAGGCAGAAATCTCGAAGCCTATGTTGATGACATGGTTATCAAGAGCAAGACGGAGGAGGACCTACTCCTTGATGTACAAGAAACATTTGACCAGCTTCGGGCGATTAACATGAAGCTGAACCCTAAGAAATGCTCCTTCGATGTTGAAGAGGGACAATTCCTTGGGCATTTGATCACTAAGCAGGGAATAAAAGCTAATCCTTCCTAGGTCAAGGCCATTTCCGATCTCCAAGCCCCTAAGTGTTTAAAAGATGTGCAGAGCCTAAATGGGAAGCTAGCAGCCTTAAGCCGGTTTTTGTCGAAGGGGGCTGACAGGTCCCTACCATTCTTCAAAACACTCAAGGGATGCGTGGACAAGAAAACTTTCCAATGGAGCCAGGATGCTGAAGCTGCCTTTCAAAAGATGAAGGAGTTCATTGAAATCCTTCCAACACTTACCGCCCCAATCAAAGGCGAAGTGTTATTCATGTATTTAGCATCCTCAACGGAGAGTATTAGCGCAATCCTCATGGTAGAACGAGACAAGTGACAGATCCCCATTTACTTGGTTAGCAGGGTCTTACATGGGGCAGAGATCAACTATCCAACATTGGAGAAGTTAATACTCGCCTTAATCTACGCAGCAAGGAGGCTCCGACGCTATTTCCAGGCCCATCCTGTTACAGTCTTAACAGACAAGCCACTAAAATAGATCTTGTCGAAACCTGAAAAAGTCTGGGAGGGTGGCTAAATGGGCTATTGAGCTTGGAGAACATGAAATAGAGTTCAAAGGACGAAACTCTATTAAAGGGCAAATTCTCACAGACTTCTTGGCAGAAACACCTTCCGAGCCTGACGCAGGAAAGGAAGAGTCAAAAACCAATCTCACTCAATTGCAATGGAAACTTTATACAGATGGAGCATCCAGATCCGACGGCTCTGGAGCAGGTCTAATGTTGGTCAGTCCTGAAGGGAAGGAGCATACATATGCTCTTCGGTTCAAGTTTGAAGCTACAAACAACGAAGCGGAATACGAAGCGTTGCTAGCAGGACTCCGATTGGCTAAAGATATGGAGGTCAAAGCTCTCGCTGTTTTCGTAGACTCCTAGTTGGTTGCAAACCAAGTAACAGGCTCCTATGAAGCAAGGCAGCCCGTCATCAAACAATACTTGGAAAAAACAAAGGAGATGCTGGAAAACTTCAACTCCTACACCATTCAGCATGTTCGTAGGAATCAGAATAAGAAGGCAGATGCACTAAGCAAGCTAGCTTCAATGGCCTTCGCTCATCTCACTAAAGAAGTACTCATGGAAGTCCTTCCTGAAAGATCCATCGTTCGCAAAGAAGTTGATGATGTGATTCACGAAGAAGGAGAGACATGGATGACTCCCATAAGAGAATATTTGATAAGTGGTCTTCTCCATGAAGATCCCAAGCTAGCAAGGAAGGTTCGGGTTAAGTCCCCGCAATACCGGCTAATAGGGGAAACCCTATATAGGAGGTCATTTTTGTCACCCTGGTTACGATATGTAGGCCCCAAGCAAGCTTCGAGCATCATTTCTGAAGTCCACGAAGGATCATGCGGTCTTCATGCAGGACCCCGCTCAGTTGTCTCGAAGATAATGAAGTCGGGCTATTATTGGCCTTTGATGCATAGGGACGCAGCCGAAATCATTCTCAAATGTGAAGCTTGTCAGATACACTCAAACGTTCCAAAAATGCTGAAGCAAGACATGAAAAGTGTGACATCCGCATGGCCCTTCTCCCAGTGGGGCATCGATATCGTAGGGCCTATGCCTGTAGCGCCCGGAGGAGTCAAATTCTTGCTGGTAGCAATTGATTACTTTACTAAGTGGGTGGAAGCTAAACCCCTAGCCTCCGTCACATGGAGACAGATCGAGAAGTTTGTATGGGAGCACATTGTGTGCAGATTCGGAGTGCCCCACATAATCATATCTGACAACGGGAAGCAGTTTGCCGAAGGAGACTTCTACGACTTCTGTCAAGGGCACAACATAAATCAATCCTGGACATTCGTCTACCATCCGCAAGGTAATGGACAAGTGGAGGTTACAAACAGAGACATCGTCAAAGGGATCGAGAAAAGGCTGGGGCGAACTCATCATGGATGGGTGGACGAACTCCCTCAAGTCTTATGGGCTCACAGGACGCAACCTAAGTCAATGATAAGGTTTTAAAAGGTACCATTTTGAGGGGTCGTTTAAGTCCTTATTTGATCACTTTTGTATCCGTTATTGCTTAATATCGTTCCTTTTCACTTTTTAGGTCTCGTGAAGGCAAAATGCTGGAATGGCACTTATTTGGACGAAAAGGCGTGAATATATGAAGAAAATGGCCAAAGTCGAAATCGAGACACTCACAGTCGCTGAATGTAGAAGGCGACGGCGTCAGGAGCTATTTGCAACGCCGTCGGAGAATTATTGTGACGGGTCAGAACTCAAAACTCGTGTTTTCAAGAGACGGCGTCTAGTTGTGAAAGAGTAGGCCGTCGCTACTCAGACGGCCTAGATGCGATCCAGACGACGTCAGAAGCTGAAGAGGACGGCGTCACGGACATAAGGTGACGCCGTCGCAAGGTTAACGTGGCCAAGACGAAACCCTAATGGCGGCGACACGACGGCGTCACTAAACATAAGGTGACGCCGTCGCAATTGTAATCTTATATATAGAATCCAAATTTTTCAGTCTTTGTGTGGAGAGTCTTTGGAGTAAAAACCTAAAACCGAACCTAAGGTGTCTTGTACAGTATTTTAGGGTTTTTAACCCTATCTTACACCAAGATAAGTCTTTGCTTCATTAATTCAATTATGTCTTTGATTATTTGTGTGTATGCTTGCATGTTCTCCATGTCCGGCTAATTTATTTGTGTGTTTGCTTAGGAAGTATGAAACTTAATTATTGAATATTTATTGGTTGTTTCTTATCTTAGTTGATTAATGATCTAGTAATGCGATAGGTCATTCGTTGTGTACTTAATGCTTGATTCATCTTTTTGAACCTTAGAGTATGATTACCTGAGTGATTGTAGGCTAAAACATCCGAAGAGTGCCTTAGAGTAGGAGTCTATAATCTCTAAGTGGATTTGTAGACAAGACCCTTTGGTAAGTTCAAAGAGTTAGGGAGAAACGCATACCCTACAACTTTAGAAACACAACGCAACTAGGAATAAGACGTGACACTCAACCATCAATAGGAGATAATTAAGGAGTAATACAAACTAAGTAAACACATCTTTAAACTATCATACGAGCACACATTAATTAGACATAGACTCCCACAACCTTAGTTTAGATAATTAGATAATAGTAGAGTAATCGGTAGAAATACCAACCCCCCAAATCCAATACCCGAGATTCGTACCTTTCCATTTTCATAAAATATAAAAAGATAAAAAAATAATCTTCCTCAACCTTAACCTTAGCGTAGTAACTCCCTACTAGCATTCCTATTCCCCTAGAGAACGATATCAATACCCGTGGCTTACCCTAATTACTACACTACAACGATTAGGTTCACTGCCTAGGGTGTTATAAAACTTGCTCGAAGAAAAGGAAGTTTCCTTGACCCCGAACGACGCGTGTAGCATTATCAAGTTTTTGGCGCCGCTGCCGGGGAATAGAATAGCTAGTTAGTAGTCCACCTCGTTTAGGTTTCTTTGCTTGATTCCTATCAAGTAAACTTTTTTTTCTCATTTTTAGATTTCTCTTAGTCTATCCCCCTTCTTCGTAACCTTTGTTCGTAACCTCATCATGGAAGGTGATAACCCACTACCATTCATCAACCCACCACCAAATGACCCGCCAAGAGCCCGTACTCTTGGTGAATACTCGAGACCAAGCCACTTAGGCTATAGGAACACCATTGAGCTTCCCGACCAAGCCCAAACTATGGCCCTGCGATCCGACACCATCCGGTTGGTGCAAAACGGATGTGCATTCCATGGACTTCGTTCCGAAGATCCAAATCAGCATCTGAGGGATTTCCTCAAAATTGTCGATTCCATCGATCTTGATGCTACTACTCGGGAGACCACGTGCCTGCGTCTCTTCCAATTCTCTCTACGGGACCAAGCTAGTAATTGGCTTGAGTGACTTCCCGCCGGCTCCATCTCAAGTTGGGATGATCTTACTTCTCGCTTCCTTGCTCAATTTTTCCCACCGGGGAGAACTACTAAGCTTAGGCGAGACATCTTGACATTCCAGCAGCTCCAAGGTGAGTCTCTTTACAAAGCATGGACTCGATTTAAGGAATTACTCCGTAGACTTCCACACCATGGCATTGATCTTTGGCTTCAAATCCAAATCTTCTATGATCATACCGATTTCATCACTCGACGATCCATTGATCGAGCTGCCGGTGGAAGACTCAGCGACTTTAATGCAGAGCAATCTTGGGATATCATAGAGGAGCTCGCCGATCAAAACTACGAAGATTGGAGTGAATCTCCCGAAACTCCGATTAACGTAGTTAATGCCACATCCACTCCTCCTGAATCTCCCGATACACTCGAAGAGCAATTGAGTGCCATCGAGAGAGGAATTGATTATCTTATGGAAAGGCAGAAAAGAGCACCTGTACAAATTCCTCGAGAGATCGTCAAATCCGCCCACTCCACCAACCACTCCACACCTCTTTCGGAATCTCCAAGTCGCGAGCAAAACCCAAATTCCGCAAGGCGCTTCCGTTCTACTTCCCCAATACCACTTTCACCAAGCTTCAAAGATCAAATGAGGGAGTATATGGCAGCTCATACAGAGAGATTAGCCAAATTTGAAGAGGAGGTTTATAGGCAGAGAGAGGAAATGCAAGCAAAGATGAAAGAAATGATGGATTTGGTAATTGAATTTACCAAAACAAGGGTTCCCGAAAAAGTGCTCGTAAGAAGCAATGATTGCCCTCCCACTTCATTCGTAAACGCCGTTTCCATCATGCCTGAGAATGCAAGGGTTGAGATGTGGAATACTGAGGAAAGCACGAAGGATGAGTCCATGCCTAATGATGAACCTGAGACCATTGAGTACTACCTTAAGCATGAAATTAACAAGAAAACCATTGCAAACCAAGTAAACAACTTTAGGTACAATGAAGTTCTTAGGGATGCTCTTGAAGGAAAGATGACGGAAGAAGAATACGATGCTTTACCTATGGAACCTCTGTATGAGTTGGTCATAAAAAAACCGTTAACAAGAAAACGAAACACCACAGGGAATTTCGTGATACCAGTTAGCATCGGTGACATGGACAATATAAATGCCTTGGCCGATCAAGGGACCGATGTGAACATAATGCCATTGTCAATCTATAATAAGCTAACTAATGAGAAACCAGCAAAAACCGACCTTAGACTTTCCCTAGCTAATCATACTTATGTCCATCCCGTAGGAATCGCTGTTGATGTTCTAATTGAGGTAGCTAACATCGTTTATCCAGTGGATTTCGTGATCATTGATGTTGAGGAAGATGAAAACGTACCTCTCATTCTTGGGACGCCATTCCTGGCCACCGCCAAGGCAACCATTAAATGCGGAGAAGGCATCATGATACTCAAAAGCGGAAAGGGGTACGCTAGAATACCCATCGTCCCACGATATCCTCTTAAGATCATGGAAATGATTACGGGTGGAAATCGAAAAGCCCCGGATAACAATGTTAAGAAGAAGAAGAATGACTGGGAAAAAGGGCTTAGAGACTTTATGGTTCAAGGATTGTATGCGACATTATGGAAACCCGATAAAAAGTTAAGAAGCAATCCTACCTCATTACCTAAGGTACAAAAGGACCCTAAGGAATTTATAAAGGGAGAAAAAGTGCTCTTGTATAGGTCCCGGATAAGGGCATTACGAGGAAGAAGCAAACCAAGATGGTTTGGGCCTTTCACAGTTAAGGA